>JASAUF010000162.1:8040000-9255000 GCA_030180095.1 Magnolia changhungtana
AATTGATATTTTCAAGATAAGGATCCCACAGTTGAAGAGATCATTTATTCGGTGAAATTTGTTGTTTCGGAATGGGCTCCTTATGTTTAAAGCAAGATGTGTCTGCTAATCTTTCAATTTGGTTTTTGTCCTAACGTTGGGTTGTTTTCTGTCTTTTGGCGGATTTTTTAATAAATTTTCAGTTATCCCTAGAAAAGTCATTAGGCAATAATGTGAGGGAAAGTAGACTTAGGGCCTGTTTGTTAACGCTGAATTTTTGCACTTAACGCGGAATTGGAAAAATGTTCCATGTTTAGTGGTGTTTGTTAATGCATCGTTAACGCAGAAGAAGGAAAGCGCTAAGTGGTTTTTCACTGAATTCTTTACGGGATAGGAGTCTGGCTTAATGGTGAATGTGGAATGCGCTCAGTGAATTTTTCATTAAACAAAAATTTTTGCTTCCAAAATTACCCCTTTTCAAGTTGTCATGGCAATTTCTTCTCTTTAAATTGTTTGTGCAATACAAAATCAACTTTCAACCCGTGAAACTTCTTTATGCCCCCACCATGATGTATGTGTTTCATCCATTGCATTCATCCATTTTTAAAGATCATTTTAGGGCTTGATACCGAAAATCAGAGGAATATAAATCTCAGGTGGGCCATACCACGGGAAAACAATAGTGATTGGATATCCACCATTAAAATTCTCCTAAGGCCCAATGTATTGTTTATTTGACATCCAATTTGTTGATTAGGTCATATAGACCTAGATGAATGGAAAAAACAAAGATCAGCTTGATCCAAAACTTTTATGGCCCCCAAAAAGTTTTTAATGGTCAACATTCATTCAACACAGTTTTCCTGTAATGTGGTCCACTTGAGATTGGGACATACCTCATTTTTGGTCTCATACTATAAAATGATCTAGAAACATAGATGGACAGCATGGATGAAACACATACATCACGGTGGGACCCGCATAGCATCAACCATCAGCCATTGGCTGGTGGCAGGGGAGTAACCAATCTGTTTCCGCGGATGCGGATTGGATACTGACAAGTTAGTAGCGAGACTCGCTTACTGAAGTTACGTCACCAAGTTATGTGGGCCCATCATGATGTATTTTTTGTATCCACACCGTCCATCCATTTGGAAATATAATTTTAGGTAAAGATCCAAAGAATGAGTCAAATCCAAAGCTCCAGTGGATGTCACCACAGAAAACAGTGAGGAGAGTGACGCCCACCATTAAAAACTTAAATAAGCCACAAAAGTTTTTGATCAAGCTGATATTTGTTTTTTCCCTTCTTTCATGTCCGTGTTAACTTGTGAACAGGTTGGATTTCAAATAAAAATCGCGGTGAGCCTTAGGAAGGTTTCAACGATAGGCATCAATCTCGCCACTGTTTTTTGTGGTGGGGCCAACTACATATTTGGATCCGCCTCATTCTTTAACTCATGCTCTAAAATTAAATCTCCAAATAGATGGACGGTGTAGATAAAGCACATACATCATAGTGGGTGGGCCCATGGAACTTGATGACGTCACTTTGGTAGCGAATCTCACTATTCAACTTGTCAATAGCTAATCCGCGTCCATGTATGATGCGGATTGGTTGGTGTACCTCACACCAGCTATATAGCTGTTGTATTGACGTCAGCAAGTTATGTGGGTCTCATCATCAGGTATGTGTTATATCCAAACCATCCATCCATTTGGCGAGCTCCTATCAAAGCTTGAGACGAAAAATAAGCTGCAAAAAGCAGCGGGGGATTGAACGTCTACCATTGAAACCCTTTTTGAGGTCACAGAAGTTCTGGATCAATATGATTTTTTTTCCTCTTCATACAAGTATTTGTGACCTTACGAACATATTGGATGGAAAATAAACTTAAATAGGCCACAGAAGTTTTGGATCAATATGTTTTCACTTCATCCAATTGGGAATGACCTTATAAACGGTTTGCATAGCATATAAATATAAGGTGGGCCTTATTTGAAGGTTTTGTTGATACTGGTGTTCAATCCTATACAACACATAGTGACAATCTTCCCGCTAAGAGGAATTGAGGGCCTTATGATGATATTTTAGTTTTTTATTAAGTATTTTAGTTTATTTGAATTAAATATAATGATTTTATTTTCATTTAATAAAAAATAATTTCTTTATAATGTAAAACATTTCCAACGAGAGATAGGAGCAAATGTGTCAAATTAACATATATTTCAGACATTTAAGATGTTTGTTAACAAACAGTTTGTTTCAGATTCCGTACTTAATTTTTAGACTTCAGCCATAATTATCAAACAAGTTTTTTTTACTTCAGATTTCAGATTCAGGCTTCAGATTTCAATTTTCATATTCGGTCTTTAGACTTCAGATTTAACAAACAGGGCCTTAGATAATTCATCCATGTACAACGAAGACCAAGAACTGAACTAGTTGAGAGTGAGTCGGTTCAAGTTGAAGGCTCTAAAAGGCAAGGGGAATGGCCAAAAGGATGTGGTTGGAGGTAGTAAGAAAAGACTTAAGGGCCTAGGGTTTAACTGAGGATACGTTCCGTGATAAAGTGGCATGGTGTAATAGGATTTGAATTGGGATAAGGCTTTTGGTGGTGGTGATGAATAAGATACAAAAGAGTGAAGCAAAAGTAAAAAAAAAAAAAAAAAAACTCTATTGACTAGTTCATGTTGGCGTGGCATGGTAGAGGCAATGGGAACAGAGTAAAAAAAAAAAAAAGTGTGGCATTTATGTTTAGTGGTGGGTTTGTGGTTCATATGGCTAGAATGGAATGATCGTTGTTTCAGAAATAGGCAGGGGGAGGTGTTGGAGGTTTTCAAAGGGGCTAAATCTTATGTAATGGTTTTGGCGATTACATCCAAAGTTCTTTCCCAATTCCCGATCAGTTGGATTGAGTTGTAATTTTGTTTTTCTAGTTTCTTAGCTTTCTGTGTATTTGGCTCCGGCCTTCTATGAATAAATTTATCATCTTTCAAAAAAAAAAAAAAAAAGCCTGTATAACAATTAACAAGGACCAAATACTTTGGTCAAAGTCCCTATGACAGGAGACCCAATTTATTACATCTAGCCTTGCTCTTTTGTAGATAGCATCTCCAACCAATGTTTTTCGTGTCGTTATCACATAGTGCGTCACACCCTTAGGATACAGATACATATCGGTCATCGCATGGGATATATATCAATTGTATCGCGTAATTTAGCTGTTATTGGGAAACATGGGGAAACATTGGGAAATTGGTCAAATTTTTCAATGAAATTTCAAGGATAGTTTTAAATAAATTTATAAAATAAAAAAAATAATAAAAAAGACACCAATATACACTCATAAATAAATGAATAATCGCAAAAAACAAGTGCACATAACAGGTTTCCTTTGCATAAGGTCCTAATCTATAACTACCTGATTGAACTGATGCAACTATATTCAAAGTCAATTCATAAATTTTATAAATGTACGAAGACATGTATGGAAACACTCAAACACAAGCATTACATTCAGAAACAAAAGTAGTAAAAAGCTAGAAATATACCTATGGATTTCGGAAAAAAAACAAATTACATTTTTATTATTTTTAATTAAAAAATTCGAAATTTTTCCAAATTGCCAAGAATGTGTAGATCAGCTAATATACATGTTTGATTTTGTATTTGAATACTAAAATTGCAACCGATTTGGAAAAAAATTTTGGAGAAATTTTGAGTTTTCCTCAATTTTCCACAACTCGGCCCATCTCCCCCAAACCTCTAAATCAAAGCCCCAAATCCATAATTTCTCATGCAAATATAAAGAATCATTGATTTCTCACCATTTGACACTATTTATAACATATAAAAATGAGAAATAAAAAATTAAAGCTCAAAAATACACACCTTTTAGAATCCAACCCACGAAGCTTCCGATCACGACTTCGGAGAAATTTCGAAGATTTTCTTCCAACAAACTAGAGTGGATTGGTCAAAATCACCTTACAACGTACATGGAAGATTTTTTTATTTTTTATTTTTTGCGAAAAATGATTTTTGTGAATTTTTGCGGATTTTCCAGAAAAAATAGCGTCAGTTTCCCTTTATCCCTTCTAATATTGCACTCATTGCGACACCATACAATACATTGCACAACACCATGAAAATTGGATATTAAAGTTGGGATTCATATCGCTCAGTTGGGATAACCATTATATTGTGGGGTATATTGGTGATATTGCAAGATTCTAAAAACAGTCTCCGACCTGCTCCTTTTAAATTAAAAAATTATAAATAAAATAAAAAAATAAAAAAAAAACTCCAGTGTTCATCTCCCCCCAAATGGCCCAAATGACAGCCAACAGGGCTAATCTCCACACCACTCTTTCCTTTCTCCCAACGCCTCCCCCATGCCATGCCTAGAATAGACTCACAATGAGCCCAAGCATCACCCACAATATTCCAAAAGAGATTAAGAATCTCTCCCACACCTTCATACAATCATGATCTGAAATTAGACAGACTTATGATTACGATACGTAATAACAGGTTTCTTTTATTGGAGACAGTAACAAAAATCCAGCACAATGTTTTTGCTAACAAAAGAACATTCCACAAACAACACCACTGTCATAAAGAAGTCACGCAAGGACCATTCTAAGGGATTACATATGCAGATCTTAGAATCACCCAAAACCCCCAAGACAACCATCTAAAGCTACCAAATGCCAGGGTCACAATTGTTGATATAGTTATAAAAGGTTAAGTTGGATGCCTAGAAATCCAGATCCAATCACCAAACCATACAAGATTTCTGACTAAGCGAGGAAATGCACGACAACTCATGTAAATGGATAAACATCCTACATCAACAACTCAAAAACATATAATGGTTCCTGAGAACATCTGATAATTTAATATGCCAAATCGCACCCACCGCCTGGGCACCTATAGTCTTGTGGGTGGACATACAAGTACAATACCTTTCACTATGATTTAATTCCATTTGGTTCCACCATGACCTCATATACTATGAGCTTCTGCGTGCATGTGTGTGCGCATATTCGCACATTCATGATTCAAAATACTGAATTACACCATGGCACCCATTGGAGTTTTGTCAGATACTATGGCTGCCATTACACCACGAGAGTGTGTGCACACATGTGCGCGAAGAGGCAAGTGTGCACCTGCATGTGTTGTGTGCATGCACATGTGTACTATGTATGCATGTCAGCATTTATGCGTGCGAGTGAGCACGCATGTGTTATGTCAGGTGTGTAACCGATTGTTGAATTTTGCCAATCAAGCACGAAAATTCCTGTTTCGAATGACTCACACAGCAGGATTCATAAAACCAACCCCAAAATAGCCCGTACAATGCTATGAATACATATATCATCATCTTAGTCTTTCACCAAGCACTTTTCAGTTGGATTTTTAAAGTTAGATTGGCAGAAGTTTTATCATCAGCAGCGCAGCAAACCCAGCAAACCCTATCAACCATATAGACATCAATCTAACACTAATCGGAACAAGAAATGAAATAAAACAAGGCAAATAATGGTATTTCATTTTCCAATCAATCAATCAATCAAACAGAAAGAGGTGAAGCCAAATGAAATGGAAGGGAATCGATGAGATTGGAACCTGCAAGACGCTGTTACAATAGCAGGTATTGCCGAAATTCTCAAGGCCGAAATACCTCTCGCCTTCGGGGAACTGGTCGCCAAGAGCCTTCTCGAGCTTCGAACCCGTTGCTCCCATGACCATTCACCAACTCTCTCTCTCTCTCGCTCACTCTCTCTCACTGCCAGAACCCCCCTCTCTCTCTCTCTCTTCCTTCTTCAGCTAGGGTTTCTCGCCATGGAAATAACAGAAGCTTCTTTCCTTCTTCTCCTCTTTTATCTTTGAGGGATAAAGAGAGACAGAGAGGGATTTTTCTAGGGTTTTGCAGAGATGATTTGAGGATATAAAGGCATCGAAAAGGGTTTCTTCTTCTTGTTCTTCTCTTTTTTATTAATATTTTGTTTGAGAGAGAGAAATGCTGGTCTGCCCAGCCCCTTCTTTTGTTTCATAGGTTGCTGTTGACTCAATACGCATACACGGTACGGTCGAACCTGAACTACCATGATTGGTGGGCCATCTGTTCCTGGTACACGTGGCAAGGTAATGCATCAATCGGGTCCATCCATGTCTTGAGGCTATCGAGGATGTCTTTAGTTGCATAGAATTACCCATTGAAGATTTTACAATCAGTTACTTTTAGGGCAATTGATCAGATGGCTAGGATCATCCGATCCATTGCTATGTAAAACCATTTTACGTACACAGCAGAGGTAACCAGATGGACGGTTCCTAACGGTAATCAATCTTCCACGTGTACGGTGAACAGTAGTTCCACAGTATTCCGTTTCTTTCGACCCTATCGTATCATCTTGTACCGCATGGATATTACCAGTGTATGTCCTTGTGTAAGCCCTACGGAGGGGACTCGGGCATTTTGTACGGACCCAGAACTTCACACGTAGTTACTTTGGCACGTATGGAACGAGCCCCATTGGCTTGGTTTATGTGGAGAGGAATGTTACTTCCCGGTGCACGATCTTCAAGCACGAAACTCGATACCTCACGCGTGTTGACCTGACGGATCCAGGCCTGAAGCTGACTGCCTGGTGATCCTGCTACAAGGGATATCCGCTGTGGGGGCCCATTCGTTTTGTAAGCTCGTTTTAGTGCATGAGCTTTAAAATGGAAGCGGATTGGCTGCTGTAACGCACATCACCGATGTGGCTGATGTGTTGACGTCACCAAGTTCCGTGTGTCCCATTATGAGGTATGAGTTATATCTAAACCGTCCGTCCACTTGGTGAGATCTTCGTAAGGCTTGAGCCTAAAAATAAAACAGACCCAAAAATGTAAAAAGCAGTGGGGGAATGAACGCCCACCATTGAAACTCTTTTGGGGGTCACAAAATTTTGGATCAATATGATATTTGTTTTTTCTCTTCATCCAGGTCTGTGTTATCTTATGAACAGATTGGATGGAAAGTAAACGTTATGGTGGGCTCTACAAATGTTTTAACGGTGAGAATCATTGTCTCACTGCTTTTTGTGGTGTGGTCCACTTGAGCCTTAAAAATTACTCATTTTTGGGGAAAAGATCTAAAATAATCTCTCCAAATGAATGAATGGTGTAGATATGATAAATACATCATTGTGGGCCCATGTAACTTTCATCTCCTTTGAACCGTTCATACACCAGAGCTCGAGCAGCATCAGGTACCCACACCAGCTAGATTGGTGATGTGTGGTACACCAGCCACTCTGCTTCCCTTAAAAATGAAGTAGATTCGCAGCTTAAGTAGACCACACTAGTCACGAGGGAATCTGCTTCCATCCATGGTGGGGTTTCACCGCCTATGTATGCTCGAACGCTGTATTGAAACTCCTGAAAGTCTACCACCGGAGAAAGAGTAAGGATCCATCCATGCTCGACTCTCACCACGGTGACTGTTCAAGTGACTGAATTGGCTTGTCCAGTGCAGGTGGGCCGCGTGCAATGAAGTGGGCGTTTGGACAGCTTATAGCCGCTGCCTGCATTAGATATGCATGTGGGGTGTACTCTGGCTGGGCCACTGTTCAAAAGACAACGACTCTCAAATCCATGACATTCCACTTGGTCATTCCAGGCTAGCCATCCACTGTGGGACCCACCTATTTGGAAATAAGATTATTTGACTGTTTGGTGCCGAGTTTAATCATGATTGCGATGTATCAACACGGTTGAAGTTATTGATGGAGTGGCTAAGTCAAGACCAGTACGTTATTGTGTTGTTGTGGATTGGCTATTGGCTGTAATCTCCGCAGTTCGTCAAATCCCTGAAACAGAAAGTAAAAAAAATAGACTGTGTGACCAATCACATAAGTCACGTGATTGGTTTTCAATAGAAGATGCAATTACAGCATGTGGGGTGTGTGCAAATTGACCCATCGGACACACTTAGCTGTTTGAAAATTGATGATGGCTCACATGCATGGCACGTGCAAGGTCTTGGATAAATGGTTGCACATATAACAAATACAGCTATGCTATCACATTTATTATTTTAGAAATATGCTTTTTTTTTCCCACCTCTTTTTACTATTTTAACTTTATCTTCTAAGATACTCTCTCTTATAATCTGGTTTTAATACATGAATGAGTTTGACAAATTAAAATAACATGCTTAGTTGTATATGCTCCATACAGCTTTTAGTGTCTTAAGGCCCATTTGATTACTACCAAATAAGTTACTTTAAAAAAAAAAATTTACTTATAATAGTAGATAAGTAATCTAATTGAGATCAATTTAGTTCATGATTAGTTTTTTTATTTAAAGTTACTTAATCACTTTAATTTAATAAGTAGAAATCAAGATAAGCTATTTGAAGTATAAGTAGCTTATAATAAGTAACTTACAATTTCGAACGGAGTGTTGCCAACACTGCTCTTATGGATAGTATGGTGTGCATTGCAAAGCTCATGGTGATGTGTTTTATGTCCACATTGTCTATACATTGTGCCAATTCATTTTAGAGTGCGAACAAACTAAAACCCTAAAGTAGGCCTGAAGCTTGAGTGAAGCACACTACAAGAAACAGTGGATATAGCAATACTTATCATTAAAACCTTCCTAGGACCCACTGGAATATTTATTTGTCATCTAATATGTTAACCACGTCAGATGGGCATTGATGAAAAGAAAACATAAATATTAGATTGAATCACGAGTTTTGTGACTTTAGTAAGATTTTAATTGTGTGCCTACAATCACCATTATTTCCTATGGTGTGGTCCACTTGAGCTTTGAATCTACTTTTGGGTTGATAAGCTAAAATGATCGTAGCAAAACGGATGTACCATGTGGTTATAAAACACATACATCAAGGTGCACCACTGCTGGGGTGCTGTTGGCAACAACACCTGATCGGCGTCCGTGATCTCACCTACATGTGGCCCACCAGATGAGTAGGTCGCAGATCCTCCGAAGCCCATAAGGGATGCGGCCTACCTGGATGAATGCTCTGGATCCCACACGTGTGGGCCGAGTCGTGAATCCCCGAAAAAAGAGTGCATGGTTATCCGTTATCCACACCAGAGAGCGAGAGAGAGAGAGAGAGAGAGAATGCCGCCGTTGGGTCTGCTCTCTTTCCCATCGTCACCTTCTACCACCATTTCCTTCTCTTCTTCTTACAAAACCCTCAACTCCTCGAGAAACTCTAACAGATCCTCTTTCCATGGAATCCAAATCCATCACCACCATCTATTCCCACTCTCTCGAATCCACCGTAGAAATCCCCCCGCATCGACGGTGGTGATGATGGCGAAGAGAGAGGAAGAGCTGAAGGAGATCCGGTCCAAGACCACGGAAGAAATCAACGAAGAGATTGTCGATCTCAAGGGCGAGCTCTTCATGCTCCGCCTCCAGAAATCCGCTCGCAGCGAGTTCAAATCCAGCGAGTTCCGCCGCATGCGCAAGCGGGTACAACGTGCATTTGCCCGATTTCTAGAGTTTTTGCTCCCCTTATTTTCTGTTACTTGGATGCTCGATTCGTCTTTGGCGGATTCGAATTCCTCCTTTCTTCTTTCTACGTTTTAAATTTTCGATTTCAATTCCCCGAGTGGATTTTCTTGCAATTGGGTTTTGAATTCCGGGCTGGACTACGACGATAATACATAACCATTTTGAAAGTGGTGTTGACTCATCCACCACACGTAGCGGGCATCTACTGCAATCTGGATTGCCTAATTAGTGGACCAGGTCGTAGATGGAGCATAGGCGGAAACGGCACTGATTGGATGATTCTAACCATCTGTTTTCGCCTGTTGAAATCGAACAGTTGTCCATTCACTTCTTTAACCGTCCATTTAATAGCCACCAATTGGATGGTAAGGATCGTTTTTGGCAATTTGAACGGCTTGGATCGAGGTACAATGTATGCCATCTCCTATCTGTATGATGGATAAGTCAGCAACTCGGCACTATTTAAAAACTGGTAATGAATATCGCCATAATCCATCACAAGAATTTAAAACATTTACACAAGGCCGCGTTTGGATGCACTACCAAATCGTGATCTGTTAGGCATTTGAAAAGGCTATGCTAACGACTCTGAAATTATCCATATTTCATTACACTCTAAATGGTGAACTCGTTAACAGATTGCTCGAATGCTGACCGTGAGAAGGGAAAGGGAGGTGGAGGATGGAATTAACAAAAGGTTGTCTCGAAAGCTCGACAGGAAATGGAAGAAAAGCATTGTGGTTAGGCCACCTCCATCTCTGAAGAAATTGCAAGAGGAGCAGAAAGCAGCTGAGGCAGCAAAATCAGCAGAGAAATCAACATGATCAGATCAACCTCGTTGCACTGTTGCTTCTTATGTTTGGCATCTCCTTTAAAGGAGAATTTCATATCGTCCTTTGTTAAATCATCTCTTCAAATTGGGCCAGGTTTGGTTCCAGCAAATGTTCTTTTTGTGTAGTAACTTTTTTTTTTTTTTTCTGTTAGCTTGTTAGTACACCCCACTGTCAGTTCACACTTCACTGTTAGCCACCCCCACTAGGTTGTGTAGTAACTTATGTACGAAGAACTTGAGAAATGGAGAGCATTCAATGTTGAGGGATTATAGCCATAGAATTTGGCATCCATGATCCAAACCGTTTATATGATGGGCCTTGCCTTAGATGGCGTACACCCAGAAAATATCTGGATTGGATCATTTTCAGCCCTCGTCTTGTTGTACTGTTTTCCTTTGGGAGAGCACCTTGCCCTCTTTTTCCCTCTCTAATCACCCTCCTGCTAACATGTTGTCATATTAAGATACGAAAAGAACGTTGGAAAAGCCTAGTGAGTAACCGACTAAAATAAGTACATACCTACAATATTATTATGCATGCAAGAACATGATATTCTATGCATATACATCACATATATAATTATCGATGTCAAGCACTCACAAGTGCCAACCATCAATCTTTACTATGCAAATACGTTACATGTGCAACCATTCATGTTGAGCATTTACATGTGCTAACCATCAATCTTCGAGTACCATCACATATTCATTACAATTGAGCGTACATACAAGTTATATAAATACTACATGTGCCACTCACCATGTTAATCTCTTTGCGTATTTTACTCCGCATATTTGGCAAACAAGATACAATGCACTTAATCCAAACATGACCTGAATAGCTTATTCAAAACATCAAGTGCAAGAAAAACTGCACACTGTCCAACTTTGTGAGCATCCAAACAGCCCCTTGGTTTGTTTTCCATTTGTTATACCTATCCACATGCTTGCAAGCATACGCATTAGATTAGAGTGGAACGGCCACCGAACCCTACGGTTGCTAAAACCCCATTTTGATGACGAAGCTGTTCAAAGCATCATGGTCAACCAATCCAACCGTCCAGGGAAATTGATAAACCCATATTTTATTTATTTGAGAAACAATGATTTCTCGTCAATAATCTCTTACATGAATATTATTAGATATTATTCAAAACAATAACATCTTTCAATCGAAACAAGGATACATTTTGATCCCTTGCATGTGTCTGGGCCGGTTCATTGCATCTTTTACCGCTTCATTTGAACGGCCAGAAATCACTAAGAGTGGGGCCACAATTACCGCCGAACATTGCTTGTATTTACCAATAAAATGGTCTGGGTGATGCACCTAGGCAGAGAGCAAATGGGAGATCTGAGCTATTCATTGCGGGGCCCACAAGGAATATGCCCTATGCTGAAAGGGAGATCACACCGTAGATCCGAAGGAACCGGAATGTGGTCGGGCCATCTCCCCCCCCCCACAGGACACGTGGCGGGGTGTTGTAGGAATCGGGTCCACCCATATGCTGCCCTCGTTTCAAAGATAACACCCACGGACAATCCTATCCATTGCCTTTTCTACAGATTGTCCTACTGCACGTGTTACCATTAACTGTTTTTGTTTTCCACCGTAGCTTTAATGGATAGGATTGTCTATGAAATATGATTTTTGAGACATCAACCATCCATGCTCTGAGCTGCCATGGGTGGACCAGATTTGCAGATCATATTGCCACATGTACTGTAGACTGATAGCACTATAATTTTTGGTTCTTCCAGCTGCACCGCATCATCTCCCGCCCTGAAAATTATGACGGTTAAATCATCAATCAGGCACGTGTACAGTGACAAATCTCGTTTGGGGCCAACGAATTTTTCAGGAGATTTTCTTCTTCTTCTTTTACATTTTTTCACAATATTATCAGGAAAACTTCACTGCAAATAAAATATTAAAAATATTTATTACAAACTAACATACAACTAAAAAAAAAAAACTAAAAGTAAGATCTCCATATTTTCCCAATAAAATCTTGGCAACATTCGTCACAATCGGCGTGTATGCTATGCATCAGCGATAAATTAAAAATGAACTGTGTTCAGCTTATGCTTATGGCTGTGAGTGGACCACCTGATTTTCTTTAGGCCAGGTGCATGGTCATATCGCCCACTTTTGTGACTTTCTGGTATGAATCATTGCTAGAAACAAGTGGGAAGAAGGATTTTACACACACACACGCGGGTGTTTTTAATTCCTGCAAGTAGGGCACTTACAACATAGTCTGTTGTTCACTCGATATGAAAAAGGATAAACAAATGTGAATTTCAAATACGGGCCATCCACAAGCATGGCGCAATAGAAGGAAAGACCAGCATCAACTCATCTTTTCTAACAAATTGAGAGCAGTGTGAGCATCAATGCATGAGCAGGGGTGTGTTACGCTGCATCCGTGGGACACTAGTGAAATCCTCCCAAATGGTTATAGAAGAGCTACCAACCCAACATAGTAAGGCAAAATGCACACACCGTCCATCCGGCAACTAACTCTTCCAGATGTTGTCTCATCTCATACGAATGAAAAACAGACAAACAACCAAAAAACAGAAGAGGAAAATCCCAAATCCAATAATGGCCGTCATTCAATGAGGGGCCACCCAGGTGGGCAGAAGACCTGTCACAGATCCAATTTCACAGCACAGAGGCCATTAATCAGGTAGAATACACTATAAACATGCCACAGACTAAAAATGATGGTGGTCCCCTAATCAGGGAATTCAAACTCATACGAGAAAATGGTCAGTTAGAAACAAAGTCCAACAGTCCATATTCAATGTACATGCCCGGCTCACTTGATGAGTATACTGCCCTGATTTTTGGCATATAGCACATTCACAGTGGGCACCACCAGATGAATGGCCCAGATCTCTTGACACATTTCCGCCCCCTCATGCAAGCAGCCCCTCTCTGAATCACAACCCAATGAAGTATCAATAGCAACATGCATCGTAGATGAAACAGTAAAACCCGCGTTCCTAGTTTTTTATAAGCAGTCCTTGAGTTTAGCTCATTATTTACAAGCTGGAGAAGTCCCCAATCCTAGATTACATCTGGATTAATGCATTTTTTTAACATATTGTAAGGTCTGATTGAAAAGAAAAGAAAGAAAGAAAGAAGAAAAGACTCACTAGTTTGTTATGAAGTTCCACCACTTGTATAGACCAAAGCCATAGACAGTAGTGAATAAAACTAGTCTCATGGGATAGATTCTAAACCTGCACAAAGATATTCGAAAAGATCATTAAGATTAGAAGGAACTTCTCTCTTTCAACACGCCATGTCTCCATCTGCGCAAATACTCAATGGTCAGCAGAAAATATAGCTGAATTTGGCTCGGGCATCAAGAAAAATAGTTTGCGATTTTTTAGATTTGTATGCTTTAGCAGGGATTTCAAAAAATCACTAAACGATAATTGCATTTTGTAATTCCAAAATCACAAATTAGTCTCCTCCGCACCTGAAATGGCCATGAATCAAGCGGCACAGGCAGCCTAATGTTAGAAAAAGACGACAATTGGTGCCTGCCTAGATTTCAGGAGAATCGAAAAATAAAAAGATCATTCATTTTTTTCGAAATAAATAAATTAGCATTTCATTCAATGTAGAAGCTCAGCAATAGCTGAATAAGTGCATGTTGGGGCCCTTCTTCTTCTTCTTTTTTCCTTCTTTTTTTTTTTTTTTTTGTGAATCGCGTGGTGGTTGTTCAGCAGGCTCACTTGGCAAGGCATGCTACAGACATCAACTGTTTGCAAATACCCCTTCAGAGTAGCCTGCAATAATTGTGCTGAAGCACAGTGGGGTGATGACTTGTGGAAAGCCGGTCATTAAACTTTTGCCAATCTACCGTTTAAAAGCCAAATTGCTTGGAGGAAAGTAAGATGATGACGACAATGGTGAGTCCTTCAGAAGGAGAACACCAACACTTTGAACAAGATAGCCCTATCCATCTCAATTCGAGTGGTATGGATTCAAGACCTTTCAGACCAGAAAGAGAGATACTGAAAGAGTTGGATTTCCCCCAATCCAAACAGGCCCAAAGGAAATGTGAAAAACAAAACCTAAAGGTATGGAAGTTGGAGCTGGCATGATGCCTAAACCATGGTAACAATGACAAGATATTCTGCCATTGGTTTTGAGTCCTAGATGACATGAGACATTGTAACACGCAGATTGTGCCAGCTAAAAGCAACTGTTCATACCACCGAATTTGATCTGCCAATCAAGTGCAAAGCTTCAAAAAACACCAACTTCAACATATAGAGACCAAGTTCCCACAAAAAAAAGCATTCTTCCATGTCATGTCAATGACCAAATTCAACAAACAATGAACTCATGTTCTATTAGGCCAGCATGCAGATATTATATGACCCATGGGATGGAACCCTAATTCTCTTCTTGAAAGGAAGATGCACAGGAACATAGTCCCCTCGCACTAGTATGCATCAAGCAAATATGTGAAGGACAAGGTAATGCAAGGGCATTTTCACACCGGGCTCGAGTGAGGTGGCTTGTGGGATGCAAGGGCACACTCGGGGTGGGCGGCCAATGTGAAGCGGGTGGCTAGTGTGAGACGGAACCCATGTGAAGTGGGGCCTACGAGGGGGGCTTGGCCGAGGTCATAACCCATGAGATATGGGGCTTGGGCTATGAGATAGAGGGATTAATTCGTCATGCTCTATTAGTTAGAGCTTTTAGAGCAAGTGGTTGGTTGTCCTGCATCAAAGTGGTATCAGAGCAAGAGGTCTCGTGTTTGAGACTCCTCATCGGAGGTGATTAATGCAAGGGCATTTTCACACCGAGCTTGAGTGGGGTAGCCAGTGGGATGTAGGGGCACACTCGGGGTGGGAGGCCCATGTGAGGTGAGTGGCTCGTGTGAAGTGGGCCCCACGAGGGGGGTTCGGCCGAGGTCCTAACCTATGGGATGCGGGGCCCGGGCTATGAGATAAAGGAATTAATTCACCATGCTCTATTAATTTGAGCTTTTAGAGCAAGTAGTTAGTTGTCCTCCATCACAAGGATTCACAAGCAAAAGGAGACTCCCACCAGCACAACACCTTTTGTTCTGTCTTTTTTCGATGCATACAACAAAATCACTAATTAAAAAAAGACAAAAGGTAATGTGAAGGGCTAGAGAACGGGCCCCTAGTACAAAAATAAGGCCTAGTCATGCCTTCTTTAGCTAACCTAGCAGCCATCTCATTCACCTCTCTATGCACATGAGTAAAAATGTTTAATTTAAAGATAATATCCTAGATTTGATAAAAGGAAACCTAGATTCCACAATTCTGAAATCCTTTTAGAAGCCCAAGCAATAACATTACTAGAATTTCCCTACCGAGTAGAAGAAATTCTAGGTGAAGATCCTCAGCCTTCCTTAAGAGTCAGTGCTCCACTCTTGAAGAATCACACCTATTCAGGTGACTGGAGATGGTCACCCACATCTTACCTTTTTTGTGCCTTTAGACTCCCCCAATTCCACATGGTCTTGCATTTCCTTAGAAAGACCCCTCACAATTAAGCTTCCACCACCCACAAGGTAGGCACCTCCATCTACTAAAGATAGACCCTAGTCACTTCAATATTGGCCACCAATGCCCAATCGTAGAGTCGAAAGTGGAGATACCCCAGGATTCAATGCAAAAAGAGCCCACTCAAAAATGAAACATTTGATTTTCTCCACCACTTCCCATGATGTTGCTTTCTTGTTAAAGAGACAATTATTTCTTTCCTTCCAAATTTCCCAATAAATAATCATGGAGCATATGCCATAAGATCTTCCGACAGCTTTAAAGGGGTTTACAGCCTACACCCCAATTCATACAATTGGAACACCCATATCACATTGAGGGGTCATTTGTGTTCAAGCAAAGTTGTCCCTGCATAAGCTATGTTGGCACAATTAGTTTGTCTATGGTCTTTTAAACCCATTTATGAACAGGAACCTAGGAAAACGAGAACAATGTGATGCAGGGAGCATTAGGGCTAAGTTAATCTCCATCATTGATCTTTTGACTGCCCATGATTGAAATTTTCAAAAGGTCATGTTTTCGACACATTACATGGGGGTCATTATCATTGACCTGGGAGCAGTGTTCGAGTTGTCGGTATCGCTACAAGTTTCGCTGGCCGGAGATAAAGATATAATATCGTTATCGCCGATAACCGGAAATGCAGGGAAAAATGGGGAAACATGGAGAAAATGGTCGAATTTTTTAATGAAACTTCATGATATGCCTAAATACACATATTTACATATTTAGGAATGAAAAAATTGCAAAAAGAATGCATTAAATAAGAAGTTTTCATTTAATGGGGGTCAAAAGGCATGCGTTGTTGTAAGAAATCACTAAAATGCAAGCTTATAACAATTAAGATATACAAAAGTAAATGAATTAAAAAACACATTTCATCCCCAAATAGAATGAAGCTCAAGTGGACCACACCACATGAAACAATGGTAATAATGATTTTCACAATTGAAACCTTGGTAGGGCCTACAGTGATGCTTATTTGTCATCCAACCTGTTCATAAGATCACAAAGACATGAACGAATGAAAAACACAAATAACAGGTTGATCCAAATTTTCTTTGGCCTCATGAAATTTTAGACGGAAGAATTTCAATTCACACTATTTTTCCGTGGTGAGGTCCACTCAAGATTTGGATATACTTGGTTTTTGGGCTAAAGCCCTCAAATTACCTGTTAAAATAGATGGGCGGAGTGGATAAAATATGTAAATTACAGTGGACCCCACATAATTTACTCAATACGCCACCCATGTAGTCGAGTTGGTATGGATGCAACTATCGCTACGACGGGTTGAGCAGTGAAACTTGCCACCGAAGTGACGTGGAGTGGTTATCGGCCCCACCATGGTTTATGTTTTGTATCCACACCGTCCAACCATTTGAAGATATCATTTTAGTGTACATTACAAAGAACGAGTCGATCCAAATCTCTAATGAACCACACCACATGAAAGCAATAATGATTGGATATCCACCGTTAAAATCCTCCAAAGGCCCACTGTACTGTTTATATGATATCCAATCTGTATGATTAGGTCATACAGACCTAGATAAGGGGAAAAATCAAATATTAGCTTGATCCAATACTTTTATAGGTCTCAAAAAGTTTTTAATGGTCTACGTTCATTCAACACTATTCCTGTAATGTGGTCCACTTGAAATTGGGATATACCTCATTTTTGGTCTCATACTATAAGGTGGTCTCTAAAAATAAACGGACGGTCAGGATATAACACATACATCATACATCATGGTGGGGCCAACAGAACGTTATGGTGGCCCAACAAATTGTTTAACAGTGAAAATCATTATCTCGGGTGCTATTTGTGGTGTGGTCCAAATGATCTTTAGATATGATTCATTATATGGATAATGTTCTAAAATAATCTCTAAAAATAGATGAACGGTGTAGATATAATAAATACATCACTGTAGGGTCCATGAAACTTTAATCTCCTCTGAACCGTTCGTACAACTCGGAGCTCGAAGAGCATCAGTGCTCGTCTGCACACGACACGTACCTACAGCAGCTATATAGCCACTGTGTGCTACACCAGCTAATCTACTTCCCTCTTCTTACAAACCGGCACCGTCAATGGCGATTTCGACGATTTTTCCTTTAAAACTCCCGAAAATCTCTCCCCAAATTCAGATTTTTTTCAAATCCCAAAAAGCTATTCCAAGGAGGTTTTACGTTTTTTGTTCCTGTGAAAGATCCGGCCCTGTTGACCGCGATTGGCCAACCAAATTCAGCCGAAGGCCACTCCTTGAGGTAGATCTCGAGCAAAAAGGTAAGAGAGCTTCTTCTTCTTCTTCTTCTTCTTCTTCTTCTTCTTTTTTTCTTTTTTTTTTTTTTTTCCGAATAAGAGGGTCGTCGCCAATGTCGATTTAAAACACGACATTTGTTTTGCCTATTTTATCGAAATCTACTGGGGTGGTTGGCTGATTTGGCCAGTGATCTGATAATATCGGCGATAATATCGAAAATTTCGGCGACATCCAGAAGAGAAACGAAATATTGGGGTTTCGGTATAGCAGGTCTGGCGACACCGATAATATCGGCGATATTATCGATTTCTCACCGATAACTCAAACACTGCCTGGGAGGAGCGCTATTTTGATCATCTAGATCGAGCAATGGATGAAGATTATCACTTATTCAAATGAAGATCTAAGTCTTTAATTGGGGTGGGCAAATTCAACGGTCTCGATTGTTTTGAGGTTTTGGCCTTCTTGGGATTATAAATCTAAGAACAGAGATCATCAAGAGGTAGGTCACAACTCACAATATCAAGCACATTAGGACCAACTTTCAGCACAAATAGACCCCAAGTTAGACTGGTGACCCCACAATCCCTAACTATTTGTCCAAATCCAGTTACTTTTTTATTGGTTTAGATGAGTTGGACTTATTTGATTGGTAAAGAAATGGAGAATTTGCATGGGTTGAATAAATTAGAAAAAAAAAACTCATGTAAAAGGCCATAGTTGATTGTTTTACGAAAAAATTAATTTGCACTTTTCTGTGTGTGAGATTGCAATTCTCCTTACAAAGCCACTTGTAGAGGTCCAATTTCGAAGTTTTGGTTTTCCGTTGTCGAGTTGCTTGCAAGGTGCCCAAATCCCGCCCAACCAACATGATTCATCGTCTGAATCGTGTTATCAGTTTTTCCGTCATTTGCTTTTGTCGTTGACCAGTCACCATCATCCCTGAAGATTGTTCATGTCATTCTTAATAACATAAACAACCGTCATCAAGTAGTATCAAGGAGGTACCGTTCCTGGTGTCATCTCATCATCGTCATCACTACCATCTCCGTGCCACTACGCTACACTGCCACCATCGTTGTCCATCTCCGCCACCATTTAAAAAACAAAAAACACAACAACAACCTATCTCCATTCTCCCCCGATTTCTCGATTTCGGCCAACATAGTTAGTTGCACCACCTCTTATCATTGTCCAACATCCAACAACCAACCCACATGATCCATCTTTCCCACCAACACCACGAAACCTTCACCATCTTCCCCAATCTCTAGCCACCGCATCTTCCTCATACCGGATATCTACGTGCAACCCCACCTACATGCCAACACCCAATCTTGACCCTCATTGCTTACAGGACTGCCCGCCCCCATTTCCTTACAAGTTGGCACCACCACCCATCCCAGCAAATCACCGCCATTGCTAGATTTGTTGGTGAATTTACTGCAAAAAATGTCCCCACCATCCTATGCAACACCCATTAGAACCCACCGCCAGTGAGCATTCAATGGCATAAGCAGCCATCGCCACCATCAACATCATCCCACCACCATCATTCCAACCATCTGATCTTACATTATAACCGGCCTATCACTCATCATCTCTAATCGAAAATAGTCCTCAGTCCCTTGCAGCCGTCTTCTATTCCTATACAAGCAACGAACTGCTTCGTAGTCATCTTTTACAACCACCAAAACCCATAAAAATCCACCATTAATTAGTTGCAACTTGCAACCTATCACTACCATCATCACCAGTGTTGCAGTGCAGTCACCCTTGATTTTCACAACCCAAATCATAGCAGTGGGCTACCCATCTTCGTCATAATCAGGCTTTGTAGCCATTACCAGAGCCTCCCCCGTTGAATCCTCTCTCACAAAGGTGTTAAAATGAGAAAGAAAGAGGGGAGAGGAGCATTTTTTGTGAGTTTACCACCATCTACTACAACATTGGGTGTGAGTCGGCAACCACGCCACCATTCATTAATACTAGCTCCAATCCGGTGTTCATCCTACACTATCTAGATACCAATCCAATTTTGACCAACCCCTCCATTCAAGCCATTAGAAAAATAAAAATAAAGAAAACCTACTTCTTCACTTCTAGAGATCTTTACCCTTCACCATAATCAAGCAACCAACTTCTTGTCAAAATGGTTAGCCACAAATCACAACCATCCATTCACTCACCCATTCTATATAGGACGTTTACTAAACTTTTGATTGGTTCCATGTGTACAAGGTTGTGGACAACGCACCAAATGTGTTGCACCATCCTTACACCAGCATCAAACATCCAAGATCACTCTTCGCCAAATGTATGAGGACATGGAATGAATGCAAAAGGTGTTATGCGCACCCATGAAGTGACCACCAACAACAAACAGTTGACTCTTGATGCGAAAGATTAGTTAATTTCCTAAAGTGATAAGGAAATCAAGATCCTTGAACAACGCATAGGGTTGTTGAACAAGGACCACGAGATCCAATGCCTATGAAAGCAAGTTATAGCTTGGAAATGATGCAATGCATTCATTCTCAAAGTGTCACCTGATGCATATGATGAAACATTGGACCTCGACCACTATTTAGGGCATCCTCGATATTATCAAAATATCTCTGATATTAACAGTATCTCCAACTTAGCAATACCGATAACACTGGAAATCTTGGAAATTTCAGGTATCGACAATGTATCGCTAAGTATCGCCAATGTATCGCCAATACTTTTAACTTTGTAAATTTCAGGTGTCGCTTGTATCACCAATGTATCGATATTGCCAAAAATCTATTTATTAAAAAAAAAAAATCCATTTTAATTTTTTTATGGCCGCATGGTTTTATGTGGTGTTCAAATTGTCGTTGATAATATCAATCATATCGTGATATTATCGTTATCGCAACATGGGCGATATCGAGACAGTTTTTCATTTCATTACCAATTGTCAATGATTTCTCAACGAAACATCATATTGTTGATATTTTGAAAATCAATGGAAGGTTGGATGGTTGGATCAATGCATGGGATGCGTGGGATGGTTGAACTGGTTTCTTACAACGACACATGCTTTTAGGCCCCCATTAAATAAAAACTTATTATGTATTAATGTATGCATACTTTTTGCAACTTTTTTTTAATTCATAAATCTACAAATGCGTATTTTAGTATCTCCTGAAGTTTCACTAAAAAAAATTCACTGTTTCTCCCACGTTTCCCCTCATTTTCGGTTATTGGCAATATTGATATTGTTTCCATATCCCTAGCCAACGAAACTTGTAGCGATACCGATACTTCGAGCATTGACCTCGACAAGGCTCCCAACTTTGATAAGGACACCGCCGAGTGCACGAATTTCACTTAAGACCCAATCTTCAATGCGGAACATGAAGAAGACAAATTGTTGAATATTTAGATCTCATTGGAGATCTAATCTATGACATAGGCGAGTCTAAAGAATGTGTTGCGATTTTAGACCTTGATTAGGCTCCCATCTTCAGCAAGGATCTCAACGGATTCACGGACTTTACTGAAGAGCCAATTTTCAATGAGGCTTCTATTGAACATCATGATGAAGTTGAAGGACCTATATTTGATGAAGACATTGGCAAGACATTCAACAATAACCATCAAATAGATTTAGTGATTTTAGCACTTGTCAACTTATGTGAACCTATAGAGAGTACTCTAGACGTCGAGAGCATGCCAATATTGGTTTGTCCTCACTCAAGCTATGTTGACAAAATAGCTTTCTATAGCCCATGTGTAGATCAATTGTGGGAGGATTTAGTCAAGCAGTCCAGTCTAGTTCCCTTGGTGTGCACATACATTGGCACAACCAAAGTTGGTCCAGTAGAACTCATGGGGAAAATCACCACCAAGCAAAACGCAAGAATGAGTTTCTTTCAACCTGGGGAATCTCATGCAAGTCACATCTAAGCCACACCAATCTTCACCGTCGATCTTCAAGTGGTCCACGATTTCAATGATCGGGATTGTGAGATGGATCCATGTATTTTATCCAGGTGGACATATTTTGCACTTGTTTGTGAACCCACGTGGTCCAAACGCTCTGCATTGCCTTGTTTTAGTTATTTTTTTGAGTTTAGGGCTAGTTATGTTAGGAAAATAAGTAGTTTAGATTAATAAGGCTTAGGTTTTCCTTGTAAATACCTCTCGTTAAATTGAAGTTGGCAATCTTTCTTAATTAATGAATTTATTTTGGCTCTCTTGCATGTGATTATACCTCCAATATTCATGCCCACGTGCTAAAGGAGCCCGATTTGATCCCACACATGACACTTGCGGATCATCATATTCATGGTCTTTGGATTTATTGTTGCTTGAGGCTCTTGTAGGGTATCCGTCCGAGTCGCTATAACGACTCGAGCATGCCACATTACGTGGTATATAATGGTTGTTTTATTGTCTAGAATGACACGAATGATTGTCGAGGATGAAGGTGACAAATGACGATGGAAGCCAACAACGAATAAATCAATAACATAACTTGGGCAACAAATTACATTGATTGAGTCTAATTCTGGCACCCCGTGAGCCACTCAATAACAGAAAAACCAAAACCTCGAAATTGGACCTTCGTGGGCAGCTCAACAAGGTGAATCTCAATCTCACAAACAAAAAAGTGCAAATTAATTTTTTCATAAAATAGTCAATTATGGCCCCTCACATGAGAGAACCTTTTATTAACAAACCCAACCAATACAAATTCATCACTTTTCCTCCACCAATCAAAATAAAGTCTAGCTATTCTAAACCAATAGGAAATAAGTACCAAGACATTCGACCAATGAGAATAAACTACCTAATCTAATAACCAATAAAAATAGACCTAATACCTAAGCAAAAGAGTTGTAATTGACGAAGGATTGCTAAAATTGGGTAACTACTGATAGGCATCCACTAACTCATCCACATCTTCTTCATATGGTGGCGGATTCTCGCATTCTTTAGCTTGTTGGAAACTAGAAAGCCAACTCAATAAGCTTTTAAACAAAACTAATTTCATATCGTTCTGACGTTATTTGATCCTCCAAAAGTGGTCCACAAGATAAGTAACAGGATTTGAACATATGGTCAGGCTGTGGGATCCATTGGTCTAATTTGGGGTTCGTTGGAGTTGAAATTTGATCCCAATGAGTGTAGGATTGAAGCCCACCTTGTGATGATCTTCATTGAGCACATTAGTACCATTCGGGTGTACATGGGTCAATTTTTTATGTCCCACTTGGTCATTATCCGGATTTGCGAGTAGGGGCACTATTGCTTATATTTCCTCAAATACCACTTGACATTGTTCTACACTCCCACCAATATGTCCATCTTCAAGGAAGTTGGCATTATCAATCTCAATAATTCTCATACTATGGCTATGACAATAAAACTCGTACCCTTAGAATATTTGTGGATAGCAATAAAATATCCACTTACAGTTCTGGAATCCAATTTCCTTTCATACTAGAAGTAAGCTCTTGCTTCAGCTGAGTATCCCCAAACATGCAAAAACCTTAAGATAGGTTTCCTATGCGTCTACAACTCAAAAAGACTTCTAGTAACTGCTTTACTAAAAATCCGGTCTAGGATTTACACAACTATCAAGAGTACTTCACCCCATATGGATTTGGTAAGGTGGAATTGCTAATCATAACCATTAATGTACAATTACACATTTTTATCACATGATTTTGCTATCGTGTTAGATTGTGCAGGGAATGGGTCAATCTTGAGAGCAATATCTATGTCTAGGACTCCTTGTGCAAACTGAACTTGTTCAAACTAATCAGAAAAATCCAATCCATTAAGGACCGGAACATTTGATGTATACGCATGTAATAAACCATGTATAAGAACTGAAATAAGAAATTCATATGATTTAATGCTTTAAGAATTGGAGCGAAAAACTAGAGTGCCTTCATTAATGCCTCAAAAGAGCGATATGATGTGTCGTTAAAACTCCTCTTTTGGGTCGAAATTGTGACACATTAATTGTCCACTCAATGATGAGTTGTATCACCCTATAAAGTTGTCTTGATAGTACACTTCCACTGCTAGTAGACAATGAACCTTTCGGCCCGTAGAGTGGTCTAGATTGAGGTTCATGCCAAAATACCCTATGCTAATCACCTTTGCCCTGATTGTTGCTTTTCATGGTAGGTGACCGGATACGTGCTTTCATTAATGCCTCAAAAGAGCGATATGATGTGTCGTCAAAACTCCTCTTTTGGGTCGAAATTGTGACACACTAATTGTCCACTCAATGATGAGTTGTATCACCCTATAAAGTTGTCTTGATAGTACACTTCCACTGCTAGTAGACAATGAACCTTTCCGCCCGTAGAGTGGTCTAGATTGAGGTTCATGCCAAAATACCCTATGCTAATCACCTTTGCCCTGATTGTTGCTTTTCATGGTAGGTGACCGGATACGTTCTATCACCATAATTGTCCCACACTCGATTATAATGCTAGGAATACTAATGTGGTCCACAAAAACCTTGATTTGGTATTGATCAGGACACTTTGGTGAATACCACACCAATGCTCAAACCTTAAATTGTGGATCACCATTGATGAGATCATAACCAATCATATCCCCATTTTTAAGGGCCTATGATCATGTGCACTATAACTCCAATTAGCGTTCGCATTCATCCAATCCAACTTGTGCCATTAAAAATTTCATATCCTTAAACAATTGTATAGCTGGGAGGTTATCCTTTAATCATGTGAATGGATTGGTGTTCCAAGTGTCCGATCGTGTAAACATGTAGACCCTTAAGGACTGTCCATTCAATGGTTCAAACAAGGTTCACATCCAAACCTTATTCAATTATCATTTTATAGTCAAAACATTCATACAAAGATTTCTACAAGTTGATCTTGTATCCATATGATGTGTACAATGCCCCAAATTATAGATTCAAAACCAATAATCAGTGCATATCAAATATATTCTACAAATCTGTCAGTGCCCATCCACCATATCCATTGGTTGGACTTGAACGAAGACCTTCTCAAAATGATTATCCTAAAATTTCAATTAGCTCCCAAGTGAACAGTCTAGATTACTTTTCAGTGTTAGAAAGTCAAGATCTGACCATCATCTACCAATGGATGGAATGTTCTAAAACATCAACTGTGTCCATAAGTGGGCGTTCATGATCTAATGTCAACAGTCCAGTCATTAGATGGTATAGACTGAACAAGAATTGTTCCAGAGATCTTGAACTTATGAAACAGTTATGTCTGTCTAACATCTATTAGACGGACAGATTAGATCTGTTCAACGCTATCTGTATGGTCCTAAGCGTAGATGTTTTGGATCCATCATGTGCAATACTAAATTAATGAATGGTACATATTTGATGCTTTTATTAACAAGAATGGTATGGATCTGTTAAAATGTTGTACAAAAACCCAAATCTGATCTAGAATGGATGCTCCAAATCTGGCCTGGTTAGAGGATGACTAACTCAAGTTTATCAAACAGCCGTCCATCATTCATATCAACAACATAGATCTGACAGATCTTACATCCTTTGAACACCATCTATTAGGACATCAATCAAAGACCAGTTATACATCAAAGACAGCTAGATCATGTAGGACTATGTGTTTGGCTATGCATCTCCATGAGACTACTACCTCTTCATGCAAAAAGGATTCTTTGTTCATCAGGCAGGAGCCTTAGAATCCAATCAGAAGAGGAATGCAGACACGGCCCAAAGAACAATATGCCCGGACCAAAAATGTCAAAGTCCTAGAACCAATTGGATGGCTTATGATCTAAATTCATCAAGCAATTCATTGCAAACTATGATTTTAGATCTTCATTTGGGCCCTTCATCGTACACCTCCGGCACATGATTCACACAAAGCCATAACAAGAGTACAAAGGATGTGATTCTTAAACATTGATGAAAGGACAATGATCACATAGTTTTCCATTCAGCCATAAATATGCACATACACGATCTCAGAACCCAACGCTCCGATACAACATGTTAACTTTTCTTCTAATCAAATCGACAATCATGATTCCATAATAACAATCATGAAGCACATACATACGCAATGATATCAACCAGAAAACCACAAACTAAAAGTGGGATTGACCACATACCAAAGATGCACGACACTCCTCTATGCAATAGGACTTGACAGTGAATGGCTCCGATCTTTGCTCGTGTCCCTGCATGGTAGATGCCCTTGGCTAACCTTCTCCCCAATTCTCCCTCTTAGAAACAGGTGGCCCCACATTGATGGAGAGCACCAAAAGTCTCTCTTATTTATAAACCAAGTCCTACATCGACTCTCATTCCTTACACATGTAAGATTGTCCTAATGTGAAATTTCCTTTATGATTGGACTTTGAAACCTGGAGCACAAGTTCTCCAAAACAAAAAACAAAAACAAAGGGCCCCATATGCCTGTACAGACGTGCGTATGCATGTGTGTGAGTGTGCATCTGGACTCCTGTAACAAGAGAGACGCTAACAGTCTACTGATCAGACGGTTTTGTTGGTCGTGACCATCGCTAATATGAAAAAAGAAAAGAAGGAAAGAAGAACAAAACAGTATATGGTTTACAACGAAGAACATCACATTTCAACAACGACGAGGACATCTTGTCATTCACGAAATTTGAAAAGAAAAAACACATGAAATTCAAGATAAAGAAAGAGAGGCAGGACCTTGCACGCCTAGACGCTGGAGTGGAAGGGTCGCGAGCAGGCATTGGAGAAAGCCATTGGGAGAAATCCCTGTCAAAGAACTCCCAATCGGGCAAAACCAGACCCGAGATTGCGAGGAGGCCAAACACGTAGGTTGCGATCATCTTCTTGAACGATAAGGTGCAGATTCCGATTCCCAACACCACTGCGCCCAACAACACCAAAGAATATCGAAGAACGCTGTCGTCCGCCATGGTTCTTCTTCTTCTACTGCTGCTACACAAGAAAGGGAGGAAGAAGAAGAAGAGGGCTCTAGGGTTAGGGGTTTTTTTTAATTGAAGGGCTGGAAGTAGAAAACCCAACAGCCCACGAGCAGAGCATGATTCGTCCTGCACATTGCTTCTTGCAGCATTGAATTCGCGGGAAATGATACGGTAGAGACCGTTGAACGGGCCCTCTGCTTTTACACGTGGCAATAAAATCAATGAATCCCGACCGTCATCTGGTGGATCTCATCATTAGATGGTACTAGAATCAACAGTGTAGAGATTGAAGAGGATCCTGGCCATCCGATCCGTGGTATTCAACTCGATGGTTACAGACAGAGTTGGCGAACGGTCGTTGACATATAGTAGGGGAAGTAGTTAATGAGTTCGTTTTGACTCTCTCGCGACTTACGAAGACAGCGTGTGTCGTGGCCCGTTGCAGCCCACGTTTTGAGTGGCCAGATGAGCCGAACCACCCACGTTGTGGAATATACGCTTTAAGGCCCACCATAGGAAAAGTAAGATGAATGGATGACTTTAGAGATGAGTTTAGGAGATTGAAAATAATATTTGCAATACAATGGCTTGCATTAATTAACCCTGCAACTTCTAAGGTTAAGGTCATCAATGGCAGTAAAGATAACATGAACGGTTCAAATCATCGGGGATTGAGAACGTGGCCCCAGAGGGAAACCGCACACCGGACACATTCCGGGACTGTGCTCTGTGGGCCCACTATGATGTATGTGTTTTATCCGCACTTTAAATCCATTTTTTACGGATCATCTTAGAGCGTGATCCCTAAAATGAGGCAGATCAAAATAACAGGAGGACCGCACCACAGGAAAATTGTGGTGAGTAAACGACCACCATTAAAAGTTCTCAGGCCACTAAAGTTTTGGATCAACTTCATATTTGCTTTTTTCCATTCATCCAGGTCTTCGTGACCTAATCAACTGGTTAGATGGCAAATGAATGTTACAGTGGGCTCCAAGAAGTTTTCAATGGTGAGAGTTCAATTACCAAAGGTTTTAAGGTGGTGTGGTCCACTTGGAAATTTGAGGGAACGGATTGGCTACCAGGCCACTGCCAATGGCTGGTGGTCAGTGCTATATGGGCCCCACCATGATGTTGGTGTTTCATCCATGCCGTCCATTTATTTTTTTTTAAGATCATTTTATGGTATGAGACAAAAAATGAGGTATATCCCAATCTCAAGGGTACCACATTACAGAGGAAACAATGTTGAATGTTGAATGAGCGTAGATCAATAAAAACCTTTTAGAGGACGTGAAAGTTTTGGATCATGCTGATTTTTACTTTTTAACTTCCATCTAGGCCTGTATGACCTAATCAACCGATTGAATGTCAAATAAACAGTACATTGGGCCTTAAGAGGATTTTAATGGTGGATATCTAATCGAAATTGTTTTCCTATGGTGTGGTCCACTTGAGATTTATATCCCTCTAATTTTTTGGATCAATCGATAAAATAATATGTAAAAATGGATGATCGGAATGGATGAAATACATACATCACGGTGGGGCCCACAGAGCACCTGTCACCAGCCACCGGGCTGGTGGCAGGGGGAGTAGCCATTCCGTTTCCGAAATTTAAATATTCTCCTAATTTTTTGTTGTATGAGATAAAATAACGATTCAAAATGAATGGACGGAGTGGATAGATCACGTTAATCATTTTGGGCCCCAGATGGAACCGTACAGTAGCAACCCAATCCGCGTCCGCCGCACACCTGGCTCCTGAATAGCGACGGGTGCAGAAACGAACTTCGCGTGTGATAGCGATCACTGCAATTCTCCTCGCTGGAATTCGTTTAACGCGAAGGCCTAATATGACAGTATGTGTCGCCCCAATGGAGCCTTCAAGTTGAGATAGTCCATGATTTGGACCGTCTATATCATCTTTACTGTCATAAATAAGCCGTGGACCTACAATAACACTTCAGTGGTGATCTTGACCTTTGGTTTGGATTTGAATGTGTAGTCTACTTGAATTTTGCATCTGCTTCATTTTTGGGACTATGCCATAAAATAAGCTGTAAAACCGATCCATGGCATGGATATACAAAAAATACATGAAGGTGGGCCCACTGTCAGGGAAACACCCACTATCTATGTGGTCTGTGGCCCATGCACCAAAAATTCCTCATGCAGGATCTAGCTATTGGATATTTCCATCTTGGAGACTTTTGGGACGTTGGACCGTCCATTCCATCCCGGACAGATCTGTAGGTGGGCCCAATGTCATGTATCTATTTATCCACGTCATACATCTCTTATCTTGGTTCGTTTTAAGGCACGTGCACAAAAATAAGAAAATTCAACTCTTAAGTGGGCCCCACTAAATAATAAGCTTGAGCTGCTTTAAATGTAAGAGTCACTACATGCTTGGTACACTGGAGCTTTGGGATTGTCTCATTTTCGTGCACATATATTAAAATAACATGAGAGAAGTGATATACAACGTCGATGAACAAATACATCACAGTCAGACTGCCCACGGAACCGGGACTAGAAACCGGTGGGGGTGAACGCAATCCACGTCTATTTCTTTTGAAGCTCGAGCTGTCACAGGTGATTGAACATCCACCACAAAAAACTTCCCAAGGACCATAGTAATATCCAAATTAAGGTTTCCTTTCCATCCAACACGTTGATGAGGTCAACCAGACCTGGATGAAAGGAAAATATAAAGATCATCTTTATCCAAAACTTTCATGACCGACAAAAAGCTTTTAATGGTAATTCACCACTTTTTAGTTGTGTGGTCCACCTGAGATTTGAATCCTCTTGATATTTTTAATCCAGGGCAATCTGAATGGTGGGACTAACTAATGAGTAGGGTAGATCTAAAAAAATTCATGCCACGTGATCACACCTGAGTGGACCGGAATCATCTGCAACACCTGTCGCGGAAAAGCAGGCAACATTCGAGCTCTGTGGGCCTAAGGTAATGTTTGCGTCACGTCCACTCCCTGCATCGGTTGTGATACTGTTACCTAATTTTTAGACTTGGATCGCTCGCTACTCTCCCTGCCACCGGTGGTCGGTGCTCAGGGAGCCCCACCATGATGTATGTGTTTCATCCATTCCGTTCATCCATTTTTTTACAGATCATTTTAAGGTTTTATCACAAATATAAGAGGGATATATATCTCAGGTTGACCACACCACAGGAAAATAATAGCGATTGGATATCCACCATTAAAATCCTCCTAAGGTCCACTGTACTGTATATTTGACATCCGATCTGTTGATTAGGTCATACAGGCCCAGATGAAGGGAAAAAACAAAGATCAGCTTGATCCAAAACTTTTATGGCCCTCAAAAGGTATTTAATGGTCAACATTCATTCAACACTGTTTCCTGTAATGTGGTCCACTTGAGATTGATATATACCTCATTTTTGGCTTCCTACATAAAATAATCTGAAAAAATGCATGGACGGCATGGATTGAACACATACATCATTTTGGGGCCCACAGAGCACCGACCATCAGCCATTGGCCGGTGGCGGGAGAGTACCCAATCCGTTTTCGTTACTGACAAGTTGAGTAGCGAGATGGCTGCTGAAGCGTCGTTATTAAGTTACGTGGGCCGTACTATGATGTATGTTTTGTATCCACGCAGTCTATCTATTTGGAGAGATCATTTTAGGGCAATATCCAAAGAATGAGTTAAATACAAAGCTATAGTGAACCCCACCAAGGAAAATAGTGGGGAGAGTGACTCCCACCGTTGAAACCTTCCTAAGGCTCACTATCATGTTTATTTGAAATCTATTCACAAGTTAACACAGATATGCAAAAAGGCAAAACACAAATATCAGCTTGATTGAAAACTTTTGTGGCCCTTAAAAGTTTTTAGTGGTGGACGTCACTCTCCCCACTATTTTCTGTGTTGGGGTCCACTGGAGCTTTGGATTTGACTCATTCTTTAGTTATTACTCTAAAATGATCTCTCCAAATAGATGGACGTCGTGGATACAAAACATACATCATGATGGGTCCACAGAACATGGTGACGTCACTTTAGCAGGGAATCTCCCTACTCAACCTGTGGGTACCTAATCCGCGTCCGTTTGATTGGGCATTGAATTTATACATACCTCATGTTCAAAGGAAACGGATTGGCTACTCCCCTGCCACCATCCAATGGCTGGTGGTCGGTGCTTTGTGGGCTACATGACGATGTATGTGTTTCATCCATGCCTTCCATCTATTTTTCTAGATCATTTTATTATATTAAAGAAAAAATGAGGTATATCCCAATCTCAAGTGGACCACATTATAGGAAACAGTGTTGAATGAATTTCGACCGTTAGAAAATTTTTGGAGGGCATAAAAGTTTTGGATGAAGCCGATCTTTGTTTTTTACCTTTATCTAGGTCTGTATGACTTAATCAACATATTGGATGTCAAATAAGTAGTACAATGGGCCTTAGGAGGATTTTAATGGTGGATATCCAATCACTATTGTTTTCGTATGGTGTAATCCACCCGAGATTTATATTCTTATCATTTTTTATATTATACCCTAAAATGATCTTTAAAAATTAATGAACGGAATGGATGAAGCACATACGTCTTGGTGGGTCCACACAGTACCGACCACCGTCCACTGGGCTGGTGGCAGGGGGAGTAGCCAATCCATCCCCATGTTCAAACATGTTTTTCATGACCTCATTTTTTACAGTAACGCATGACTTTAAGGATGAACTTACACTGCTCTAGTGATACGAGCCGTGTAAGTTTTGGATCCAGCTGATTTTTATATACAACTAACAAGGCATGCTAAAAGGATGGATAGACTGGATCTAACATCGGCATCGTTGTGGGCTACATCGAAATCGGCTGGACCACTATTTTATCATTCCATTGCTTGGCATCCACATGTGGCCCATTGAATGATTAGATTGGCCTATTTTTCAGCCAACATAATTCGTGGTTGGATCGGCGTGATAATCAGTCTGAATGCTACGAACCCAGATTGGGTACTATCCCGCCCATTAGGAGCTTGGGATAGGTTGGGGCTCTGGGGGGCCACTGTCACGTATGGCTCAGTGTCTCTCCATTTTGCAACATCATGTTAGGTTATGATTATAAAATTGGGGTAAATCAAAGACTCAAGTAAACCACACCACTAGAAGCAAAGGTGCTAATGACACCTACCTTTGAAACCTTCCTAGGGCCCACCGTGATGTCTATTTGCCATCCAACCTGTTCATAAGGTTATATAAGCCTGGACGAAGGGAAAACACAAATACCAACTTGATCCAAAACTTCTCCAACTTCTAATAAGTTTTCAATAGGTGTTTAATCCCTATTGCATGGTCCACTCGACTATTGGATATGCCTTGGTTTTTGGATCATAATTTAAAAGAAATGGGGATAGTGTGAAGCCATATATCACGGTGGATCCCCATAGACTTAGCTTGTCACGGGCTAGAACGGACCGAATGTTGGACTTGTGTAGCAGTTTCGCATTTGTTCATTTGTTCTTTTGTCATCCTAAGCTCGATAAGCCAATTTCTCTCCTCACATTTTCCCTCATACTTGTATTACTTTTTCTTGTTAATGGGAGCTGGATTCAATTAGGCTATAGTCGGAGAGGCCTAACGTGATGAGATTTGGCCAGGCCATATGTCAGAATGTCATTGATTGATATGAGGCTATAAAAATCATGTTTGGAAGTGGTGGAACCCAAATCACTGGAACTAGGAACACTTTAAGTTTGGCGAGGTCATGATGCATGAGTGTGCTTATTGGTCCAACGCTCGTGTGATGATAGCACTTTCCAATATTTTTTAAAATGTAGGTTACCTACTATCCCACTTGTCTCTAACTTGGAACGGGCATGGGCTTTCCGAGTGGGCACTGCAATGTATGAGTTTTATCCACACCGTTCATTCATTTTTTTCGTATCATTTTGGGATATACTCTCTGTCGGTGCAGGAGGGAAGGGGATTCCCCGAGGATACAGGAGATTTATTATCTTATTTCCACTGGTTGCCTCACTCATGGGCTTTTACGATGGGGTAAGGGATGTGATATTTGTTCAGATTCGCCACTAATCAATTATTACGATTTTATAGTCAGTTAGAGTCAGTATAAATGCGTAAGATTGAGGACCTGAATATCTTTAACACTAAGATGACTCGTGAGTTTACGTTACAGATAAGGGACTGCGGTTATAAATAATGATTGTGTAAGGCACTCATTCTGTCCGTATAAATGTACGGACTTTTGTTATGCACCCATTATGTCCGTATACATGTATGGTCTTTACTTCATAAGATCTAACTAATTTATGAATAATATATATAGTTCCCAGGTGATGTAAATATAATGCGATATAGAAAACATAATGTGGTGCTATAGTATAGGTGGTTGAACAATCCGAAATTACGATGGTCAGGATCTGACTATATCGACAAGCCGTGGAGCATAAGTTCGAATTGATCAAGTGCAGGGGTGCAAATGATACTTGATGATATATGAAAGCTTATGATAAAACGATGGTCAACTGACTAAGGTTTCTAGTGGACTCGTTGCGATTGTATTGGCAAGTCTCATAGCATACGTCCGCTAGTGAGATACGGTGAAAATGATGGGATGTAATGTATATGCTAAATCGACGACTAACTGACTATGGGTTTTGATGGGTAAGATCCGATTATATTGGTAAGTCATAAAGCATACGCCCGCCAGTCAAATGCATGGAAACGATGTAATGTACTATGATGTTGATGTATATGTGAAGAACAATGGGTTGAGAATGGAATGGATGTTACAATCTGCTAATGCATTGATCCAATGAAACCGATAGAGGCTTTAATGGTTGGATGAACAATAGTGTTATAAGGCTATATTCAGTGCCTCGAATTTGGACTTGGGTTACCCAAGAGGCTTGGGCTCTAGCTAAGCTGAGCTATATCAGGGATAGACTCTTTCGTTCTTACTCTCCTTGGTGGAGGACGGCTATGACTAAGGGAAGCTTGGTGTGTGTTTTATAATGAGAAGGGATTGGTATGTGTGTTGATGAGCGTGAAAATGAGAAGGGGAGGGGGCTATTTATAGTCTCCCAACCTAGTTTTCGTGTAATTCCCGATGATCACGGGGGTAAATGTGTTTGAATGGCTGGGATTGAAGATTTCCACATGGGATTATTTCATGGGTTCGATGAGTTGGTAAAATGGTAATTTTAGATAAGGAGATGAGCATCAGAGTAAATGCACCTCAACCACACATTCAAGGTTCGAAAATCGATGAACCCACATACTTGAGAGATGCTGCTAGAAAGAGGAGTGTCATGTGGCTGGCGGCAACCAAGCCGCTGCTGGTCCCCACTCAAACTCTCTATTTTGGCAAGTAATATCCTCTAAGCATATAGAGCCTTTGCTATGAGGGTCGGTGCTTTGAAGTTTATACATCTCTCCGATTGAGCTTGGTTTTGAGCTTTGGTTAGGCTTGGTTTTGGGCTTTTGGTGAGTTGATTCAATTATGGGTATGGGTAGTTTGACCAAGTGAATCGACAAAGTGAGTTGACCGAGTGAGTTGACTCACTGAGTTTACTTCCAGCTTTAGGTTTTTCAGTTCATAGGGTTCGAAGTTAGCCTAACTAGGTTGACTGGGTTGGATTGGTTGAGTTTATAGTTCATAGGGTTAAGGCTTATACAATTAGGGTTTGGAATTGTAGTCCGTTCATCCATCAATCCATTCAAATTTCTATCAGCTTATCAGCTTGAAGCGGGGTGTCTATAGTTTCAAAATTGAGTCAAACCGAAAACACGGGTGGATCACCTAACAGTGATTAAACTCTTGCCATTGAAAACTTCTAAGGGACCACAAAACTATTGGATCCAACTAATATTTGTGTCTTCCCTTCCGTCAATATCTACATAACTTTATGAGTAAGTTGGATGACAAATAAATATCACAATGGACCTTAAGAAAGTTTCAATAGTGAGCATCAAAATCATTGCTAATACCCGTTGTGTGATTCACTTGAGCTTTGGATTTGTTTAAATTTTGGCCATATTTCATAAAATGCCACGACAAAATAAATGAATGGTGTAGATAAAACCTATACGGCTACTCAGAGCTCTTGCCTGTTCCCAAGAGGAGACCAGCAGAGCAGTAGTGTAGGATGCAATCCGCATTATATTTGTTGGCCTTATTTTAACAGTGACACATTGCTAAATCAAATCTCACCGTATCAGGATTTTACGGAACTCAGGACTAAATCCGGTTTGGAAAGGGGTTTGGTTGGACGCGGTTTATGCAGGCTGGACCAATCAAATCTTGCCAGGTTAGTGACTCACTGAACACATTGTTTCGCAAGCCTGACTGAATCGGATTCCAAAACTCCACTTGCATAAAATAAACCATAAATTAACAAAAACAGCAGCCACTTGATACTCTGGCATACGGTGATGCTTCATACGCATGTACTCAGATACGTAGCACAAACTAAGTCTGCTTAGTACACACGTACTCAGATACGTAGCATAAACTAAGTCTGCTTCATACGCATGTACTCAGATACGTTGATTAATTACCGTTGGCTACCTTTTTTCTTTTTTTCAAATCTCAACCATTCAGACGTTCCTATCAACCCGTTGGTTAGGCAATTACGTTGGAGTAGATTTCCTTCCTTGACCACTGCTAAGCCTGCACGCGTGTACAATTCAGCCAACGGACACACCACCACACATGTGACCGTGGTAGGCAGGGTCAGTATCCAAGCCATCCATCGAAGGGTACCAGTAGATTTTCCATCCCCAGAGGTCTACAACTCGCGGGCCACAGTTAAACGAACAAATGTACGGTTGTGAAACAATCAGCCAAAATTCTCTAATGCGTCCGTTTATTTCTAATATCATGGCATATCTGCTGAGTGGACCACCTTTGTCCCTCCGCAGCAGCATTTACACGGTAAGATCCACATGATGATGGATGGCTTGGATATTTCACCCGTGGCTAAGTGGTGGCGTGTACATTAGCTGACTTACACACGCGTGTGCGGTTTGCTGAGCATTGGATGCATCTAAACGGTCGCACAATTTTGGCTCGTCTAACTTTAGCGACCTGTATAGAATTAGCGTATGCACAAATTTAGCGCCTGTGTATCAACCATCACACTCTTCAGAGTATCCAAGTTGTTGCATGGCAAGAAGAGGTGCAAAGGAAGAAAAAATGAAAATATAAGAAGAGAAAAACCCGTTACTACAATCGAGAGATCTGCAGCAAATTCGCTCGGCTCTCCAAAATCCTGTCTTTTGTCCGGAAATCCAATTCTCCCGAGCGATTCCTGAAATCTCTCGCTCGCCATTTCCAAGATCCTGAAAGATCTGTCCCTGCCATTAAGGTGCTGCCCATTTCTCCTGATTTTCTCACTCGATCTGGACGATTAGGGCCGCTCGACTAGGGTTTCTGTCCTTCTGTTACGGGCAGAGGCGGAGATCTGCCATGCACGGAGAAAGAGACGGGAAACTGAAGGAGATTTAGGGTTTCCGAATGGCTTCTGCGCAGGTTCTTCCCAATTCGACAGCTTCGTCCTCTTTGCGCAAACAGGGTCATCTCGAAGCTGGAAAGCGACGGGTACGGTCTCGATCGAGACTCGTTTTAATTTGATTTGTTTCGCTTAATTAGGGTTTTGGATTTTGTTGTATTTGGATCCGATCCCGTTTTGCGGCAGCGTGTTATCATCGCCTTCTAGTGTTTTTGGAACGAGGAATTTGTGGATCTTGTCTATCTAATGATAGTTCGGTTGGGGGAATTGTCGTTTACACGCACTACTTTCAATTCACATATACTAATTTTTCATTTTTAGGATTGATATTGTGAACCTCTTTGGCTAGGGCATTGAATTGTGGTGTATGTTGCATGGCGGATTTGCTTCTGTATTATCATCCTTGAGGTTGTTAAGAAATGCATCTATCTCTTATGATGGGAAATTTAAATGTAATTTCGTATCTTGGCTCCACCTAGGAAAAATGGAACTTGCATTAAACTCCTTCACAATAGAAGTAAAGTGAAAAAAGTTGGGGTTTTCCATAATGAAGGTTTTAGTCTTCCTGTTTTATGACCAGCGCATACGAGGATACGGTGCATGTCCTGATGCATCAGGACCCTATAATTCCCTCTGAAGTTACACTGAGATAGAATGGCATTCCCACTAATATAGTTTCTTTCATTGAGCGGACATTTTCTTGCCTTATATTCCTCTATAAGAAGAGTGTCTGTGTTTCTATATCTTTCCTTGTTGTTGGGATTTTTGTCCATATGATTTCATGAAATCAGAGGAGAAAAGTCGGATATTGGTGGCAGATTCGATTACCAATCAAAATTCTGTATAAGCATGTTGGTTCTTGAACATGTGCTTGCAGTAGGGACCTTGGGAAACCAAAGTATTTTTTGTTCGACTTGCTTACCATTCATCAATGGAAGTGATTAGATTTGACGGAGAGATCAAAATCCTCCATGTGTGGAGTTGGGTCTTCATTTGGTGCACTGCACCGTGGTTGATGGTGGCACCATGATAAACAATAACTGATATAGCCTCATGTTCTAAATCATGCAAATCAAGTTGCATTGTCATCATCTTAGCCTTCTCATTTGGTGCTGGTGTTTAAATCGTATATTGGCAAATGTTTATGATTGGCTGCGCACCAAACCTCTACCTCTGGTTTTTATCCATGCTCTTGGAACTGGCCACAATAGAGGCCCATGTTGACACCACTCACATTCCAGCATGATCCCGCCCATTATTCACTCCCAACCAACTATTAGATGGACACATCAAAGGGAGAGCAAGGTAGAGGGTACATGATCAATTAGTTGGTTGCATGGTATCGCAAGGGAGCCCACAATACACGTTTACCAAACTCCACCCACATGTGACATCTCTAAGACACTTTAGCCGAATCATTGCACATTATTTAAAATGGGATATATGCAGAAAATTAAGGTCTCTCGCATGATATCAAACAAGCTAACTAAGCACGATAATAAGCACATGTAATAGACACCAGCACCCTAGTGGTCATGGAGGCACACAAATGTACCAGCATTGGAATGGAAGTGGAAAGGACATACTCAAGTAGTTGACTGCAGGGAATATCTAGGAGCCGATCCATGTTTGTCAAACACTGCTCACATTTCAAGACAACCATGCCCAAATTACTCTTAGGCGAGATTGCAAACAAAATCATTATCAAGTGGTTGCATACAGTGGATTGTCTTTCTGATGCAACATCGGACACTGCAGGAATTTTTTAGTGTGGTATTTCCAGGTTGCTCAGAAAACAATAGAGGGAGGGAGGGAGGGAGGGTGACATTGCTAAAAAATCTTACAATTTTTTCCTTGCTCATGTGAATTTGTTTGAACAAAGGGTGATGTGAATATGATTGAACACAACTATCATTGTTGGCTTTTGGAAACATGGAGCCTCTGCTGCAAATTGAATTATTCTTCTGCCAATCCTAGTTGTTCACCTGCATTATAATTGCATTTATGGAATCATTTCTGCTATATAGTTGAAACCTCTATAAATGTAAGTGAAACAGCTCTGCATTCATATATACATTTGCAGTATTTCTGTTGATTAATAACATGGTTCTGGCCAGTTGGGGTATGAATCTCCCTTGCTTCCTGAAGTTTCATTTGCTTCTTTTTCCAGCTGGAGGAATTCCGCAAGAAGAAGGCTGAAGGACGAACTAAAAAGGCTGCATCCACTAGCCAATTGCAGTCAGCTGATGTTAGCCAAAATGAGAAATTGCCACAAGAAAGTGAAAATTTTAAACTTGAGGATTCAGATGGAGCTACATCTGAGAGAGACGGTGTTGCTGCTGTCCAACCTTCTTGCCCTGTCATGATCCAAGACAGTAAAGTAAATAATTCATCCCTGAGCACTGAGCTAGATTCTTTAAATACGACAAACGCCATATCTCCAGCTTTGCCTAATGACAACAGTGCATTTTACAAGGATCAAGTGGAGAGACCTGCAAGCTATCATGAGTCGAAATGGCGTGATGGTTTAGGATTCTCAGGACAAGAGCATGGTTATTATGATCACATGAGGGAAGAGAAGAATGATGAACTTGGTATTTCCTCAGGGAAAGAAAGAGAACTCACACATGGGGTTGCAACAGATCATCCCATTGCTCCTGATACTGTTCATAGATACCCAAACTATGATGGAAACATTCATCAATTTAGTTTTCATTCATTGCATGAAGCTCAGTCAGAAGAAAACGGGCATTCGTCAAAGGAATATCCTGCTAAAGATCCAGGCACATCTATTGCGTCATCGACAAGCAACTTGCCGGAGAAGTTAGCTAGTGTTCCTATGCCGAGCAAGGTGGGATATGCTGGGACATCAACCGCTTACAATGCAGCTACCTCATATGACGGTAATTGCATTATCTTTTTCTTCTTCATGTATTCTATTTGAGCTGTCTTTTCTTTTCGAGCGAAAAATGAATTTTTTCTCCTCTCTATCTCTCTTTTCTTTTCTTTGCCTTGAGTCCTGGCTTAACCATTTCATTTCATGTTCATGCTTAGATTCCACGAGTTCGACGACCAACTTAATAAAGCCTTATCAGAGATTTGAGCAATATAAGGATGGTAAGATGGATTTCAACAATGCTAGGGTATTCGAAATGGGAGGAAAGAAACTTGGTGGTGCCATTGATCGACCCCTTAATGGAGACAGTGCTCCTTGGCGGACATCAGAATCTTTCTCATCTGGTTCCAGTTTGAATTTCAGTAGCTCCTCAAATCAAACTCTGCTACGTTCACCCATGTCTGAAACTAGCACTTGGAGATCTCGTCCATCATTCCTGGATTCTCTTAATCTTCCCAGAGGTTATTCTGTGTCTCAACTGCCATCTACTGAGTCAGAGAAAAGTGAACCATTCTTCCCCTCAAGTTCAAAAGTCATCAGTGCAGAGATTCTTGCTTCGTCTGCATCTCAGGAGCCATCTACAGAGACTGACACCATGAAAACTCCTGGGAAAACTCTAGATTCTTCAAGTGCCGACAAGCTTTCCGCTAATTCTTTTGCTCCTGTAAGTCATGAAGGAGGAATCCCAAAGCAGGGTGTCAAGGATGGTAGTAGTATAGAGAGGCATGATTTTTCTTCAGTCCAAAACGATGGAGATTTTGCAGCTTTAGAACAGGTGCATTTCACTTCCTTTCAGTTATTTTTCACTATATTATGGTCTTAGTATGTCTCCCTTTGTTCCTTCACATATCCTTAGGGTTGGGAAATTGTAATTTCTAATCTTAGAAATAAAAGAAATCACTCTGAAACCTTTAAAAAAAGAAGAAGAGGTCACTTTGACGTAAAAGTTGTTTGAATTTTGATATGATAAAGGCCTCTTTATATCCCTTAGAAGCAAGCAATCTCCATTACTTACCTTTGACGGTGTTCTTCTCATTTCAGGAAAATTTCTAGCCAAATCAGAGTGCCTTTTTGACTTCTTTTATGAATAGGGTTTTTCAGTAGTTGAAAATTGAAATGATTAATTTTATCGCACTGTTTATTATGAAGCTACATCCTTAAAAAAGTGTTTATTATGCATCTATGGAAGTAATTTTTTTATTTTCTCTTATTTATCAGGAACCGCATGTAGTTCAATGCCTCTTCTGGAACCCTGTCAACAGTGTGAATTGGAGCGTTTCCATCCTATTGACACAAATCGGACATTTATTTTTCTGGCTTTTTGTCGACATAAAATTTATCTGAGGTTATCATCTTTAAAAGAACTGAACTTCAACTGGCAGAAATAACTTGCTATTTGATTGTTCAGTATCTTTTCTTTTTTACCCATAAAAAAAAGAAAGATTACTTTCCATGGTAAACAAAACTATAGGTACGCAGGATGCAAAACATATTAAAAAATGGGAGGATCAGAGAGGATATAATCCGAAATACTCAGTGACTGCTTCATTTGTCCTTTTCTCCTCCAGCAGGGATATAAAAAACCCTTTTATGAATAGGTTTTCAGTAGTTGAAATGATTAATTTTATTGCATTGTGTTTATTATGCGTCTAAATCCTCAAAAAAGTGTTTAAATGCATCTATGGAAGTATTTTCTTTATTTTCTCTTGTTTATCAGCAACCGTGTAGTTCAACGCTTCTCCTGGAACTCTGTCAATAGAGCCACATGCTTCTGCAACAGTGTGAATTGGAGCGTTCCATCCTATTGCCACAAAATCAGACATTTATTTTCTGGGTTTTTATTGACAGAAAATTAATCTGAGGTTATCATCTTTAAAAGAAATGAACTTCCAACTGGCAGAAAAAAACTTGCTATTTGATTGTTCAATATCTTTCGTTTTCATTTTTTTTTTCTTTTTTACCTGTCAAATGAAAGAATCTTGGCATGGAACAGACTTTGGGAAGCAGGAAAATATTGTCTGGAGAATGTATTTAGAGGCTGTGTGGTGGACGGTTTGGGAAGATCGTAATGGGAGGTGCTTCAAAGGGGAATCACATGAAGTGGGGCATCTGATAAAAATAATTCATTTTCTTGTTGTGGAATGGGCCTCTCTAGTGCTGCATAGCAGCTGTTGTAATCTGCTATTCTCTCCGTTTTCTTAGTAGTCTTGGCTCGCTAGCTCAGCGGGCTATGTCTCCCTCCTTTTGTTTTGCATTTTCCTCGATATATATAATATATTGTCACTTCTCAAAAAAATAAAATAAAAAATGAAAGAAAGATTACTTATCTATGATAAAAAAAAACTATAGGCATGCAGCATGCAAAGCACACTAAAAGAATGGGAAATTATGCATCATGCAAAATTCATTAAAAGAATGGGAGTATCAGAAGGAATATAATCCCAACTAAGTGGCAGGTTCATTTGTCCTAATCTCCTCCAAGGCTCTGGTAAATGTGATGGAAGGAGATACGAAGCAATTGACAGGGTTTTCTATACCCTTCAAAGCTCTGCCAGTATCCATGGGTTCTGCCCCTCGCAACTTGCCCATTTTATCAAATTTATCACATCACCTTCCCCAATTACAAGATCGGGAAAGAATTAAGTCCCTTAGGCATATTCGATAACTTGGCTTCATTTCAGTCTCCAGTAGGACTTGCAAAGCCAATTTTGAGCATTCCATTGTTGTGCTGATGAGATACAGTTCTCATAGCCCATGCCCAACTTTGCAAGGGTCTTGAAATTGTAGCGCCACTTGCTGTTGCTGCTATCTTCTTCTGGAGCGTTATTTTACATCCATAGGCGTGTAGTTTATCTGGGGTGGATGCCTCCTGAAGAGTAATGGAGGTGTGCGAAGGTACGGTACCCATGAAATCAGGGACCATGATGTTTTTGCTGTCTGAGAAAAAAAAAATGTAGCTACTGTTCTTAGTTCTTTCCTGGTTGGTATACATGGAATCATTTTATGATGTATCAGCTCTTATCATTAAAAAAAAGAGAAGAAAAAAAGAGAAATCATACTGCGTAGTCCTGTAGGGCATATGATGAGGGTTGTGAGGCGCTCTGCAGCAGTCACTTGTTGCACTTCTTTATCATATTATGTCATATCAAATGCATTGCAGTTCTTAAGTAACCACAGTTTCCTTCATATTTTAATCAACTTAGTCTGTTAGTCTTTGGTTGACAATACACTTTGTTTACCCTTTTATGTCATCGGATTATGCATATAATTCTATTTTGTATCATGAATTTGAGGGGAATTTTCTTTTAAATAATTATTGCTCACTTGGTGTGGTTTTTTTTTTTTTTTTTTTTTGTTGCAGCATATTGAAGATTTGACCCAAGAGAAGTTTGCACTGCAGCGTGCTCTTGAGGCATCACGAGCTCTAGCAGAGTCCTTGGCTGTTGAAAATTCATCTCTAACTGATAGCTTCAATCAACAGGTTTTTATTTTTATTTATTATCATTATTTTTTTAAAAAAATTAGAGTAGATATGTGGTGAATGCTATACTAGTGGAACTGCTGTTATGCTATCTCATGCAGTTTGATTCTCTCCATAGATGTGTTCTTGTTGCAGCCATTGCACTCATGCTAATGATTGAGGCACATGTTGTGCTAACTTTTAACATATTGTCCATTCCATTTTGTTCTCCATAGGTGGTTCATGTGGGTGGCATAGATCAGACTTTGTTGTTTTTTCTTAAATAATGTTTTGTCTTGAATGACAAATTTTATTAGAAAAGAAGTGAGCTACAAAGGAAGCAAGCAACTTAAGCGAGGGGGAAGGAAGAACTGACAATGAGTCACTTGTCACTCCCTCGTTCGTGAGTGTATCGGCAATCCCATTCTCCTCCGTCAAATGGTAGAAACAACTATATTAAACAAAGGGCTAACATTCTGACTTCAGCAAGGATATAAACTTACTCCAAAGGCCTCATCTCCAAACAAGGGCTATCTATATCCATTTGTCTCAACTGCTGGATGCCCTCTTAATCACTAAAGGCATGGAAGAATCAGTTAGCTACATCATTAAACCCTGGTGTAGAGAGTGAGTGCTGCTGCTTGGGTGGAACCTACCATGCTATGCCTCAGGAAATGATACAGCAGTGTTGCAACCCCTCCTATCCCGGCTGGCCCCATTTTCTTGTTTGAGAAGCCTGTAAAGTTCCGCTTCCAATTCCCAGCCGGGAGGGGCGATTGGGAGCAGGACCTGAAGGTGAACTTGGGCTTGGGCTTCAGCTGACCGTTCTTTAATCCAATTGTTGCTTTCCAATCCTGAAAGAACTCCTTCAGCTTCTTTGAATTCCTGTCTCAGAAACGCCTAGGTAAGAAGAGAGCACGGATTCTTCATGTTGTCACAATTGCCTATGTTTAGAGTAGCAAGCTTCCAGGTGAGAAGTACAGAAGTTAATTGGATTCTGCTTTCCTAGCATTGTCATGGTTAGGCCACTGACTTTTACATTATTTAACTGTAATCAAATCATATAAAGGATCCAACTGGTTGACTTTTGGACTTCCGCTTGCTGAGTCAAATAGTAGCCCAAGGAATTAATATTCGTTATAATCATCCTCAAATGGTAGCCCAATGAGTTAATATTCGTTATAATCATTCTCAAATAGTAACCTGAGGAATTATATTCAGTATCATAATCTCAGAATCTTTTGCTAATTTGACGCAATTTGCAACTTCCCTGTGATATCTAGCTTTCTGCTTTCCTTTTCATCTAGAATTACTTTATGAAAGAATTGCTATCCGTTTGTTGTTAACAAAAATATAAACAGTTCTGTTGCGAACTTCTAGGAGGAGAGCACAAATGCCCCCTGGTTCATATCACATTGAGTCTAACTACCTTATATTTGTATTTCAATGTTTTCATTTTGTACTCAAGAACATTTACTTTCTTCCAGGGAGCGGCTGTCAACCAGCTAAAATCTGACATGGAAAGGTTGCAGGAGGAAATTAGAGATCAGTTGGTAAGTTGTTGTTTTGTCACCCCACCCCCTCCTTTCTTTTCTTTAACTTGTTTTGCATATTAAATCTGCATTTTGTCTCATGTTTACTGTAAAAGGTTGGTCTAAGTTTGCATCCTGTGGGGTTATATATTCTCCTTTTTGCTTGTTATTTTGGGATGCTGCTAGCTTAACTGTCAAAGTTGTTGGATTGGCTAGCTTAACTTCAGTTTGAAAATAATCACTCCTTATGTCTGCAGCAATCTGAAAGTAGTTTCACTCTGTCACTCAATTCTGAAATTGTTACATATATTTTATCGTTTTGATGTTTTTTGTCTGAGTATTTTCATGCTGCATCATATTTAGAGTAATTCATCCTGCATCATATTTAGAGTAATGCTCGATAGTGGCTGTAACATGGAGTCTAAGATGTGACATTCAATATTATGTCAAACCATCAATTTATTCCCATTCCCTGATGTTTACTGTTTGGTAAATATAAAGGGACACAAGGCCTGTATATCATTGCCATATTAAATCTAAGACATGAGCCATTTGTCACATTGTTGTTATCATTGCTTTTGCTATTCTTATTTCGTATCATTATCTGCTCAAATGTGTATGTCTGTAAATTTCATGTATCCATCAAAATATATCAATGAAACAAACTTCCCTTTGCCTGGTATCGATATGCCAGGCAGTCCCCAGCCTGGGTAAAGGACGGTTGATGTCAGGCAGAGAGCCGAGAGTCCACAATCCGTTGCTGCTGACTATCGTATATCAGTGAAATAATGAAGACTTGGTCCCCCCACCATCTTTTCAAGAGGCTTCCCATTAATCTTGTCATGGTATTAGTATAGGTCCACTCGGATTTTCATACATTCACAATGAATTTGATTGAAATTTTTGGATATCAAATTTGTATGCTTACCTAGCTGTTCATATTGAGGTCTTGCGTTGGGTGCCCTTATTGATGTCGGCCCACGGCCTATTATAGGGCCCGACATGTGCTGATTTTGTATTGTTTGTTGCAAGATTTGGTGCCTAAATGTTAGAGATCACATTTACCATATGTGGTAGATAGGGGGGTTGATGTAGAAGATATGATTGAATATTTTGAAGTTATTTAGTAGATTTGTTTTTCCTATTTTAGGCCAAATATTTATTTGTGGGTTTTTTATTTTTATTGAAAGATGATGATTGGTGGGATTTTTATTATCTTAAATAACTTATAGATTGATTTGAAATTAATTGCTTGATTTGAAATCAATTTAATACTTGGGAGATCTTTATTATAAGAATTCACGGGGACTGTCTTTAGGGTCTATGAAAGGGTGGTGGTGTAGGAGGTAGAGCATTGCACATTCTTCGAGTTGTGAGTTTTCTTAAATTCGAATATCAATAAAGTTATTTCTCCCTCTCTACTCAAATATTTCCTGTGAGTGTATATGTGTTCATTTTTTTTTTTTTTAGCATCGAGATCTCATTCACTCGATAATTGGGTTGCACCATTATGGGAAGTTTGAATATCAATAAAGTTATCTCCCACTACTCTGAGTGTATATTTTTCATTTTCTTGCAATATGGATGTCGGGATCTCATTGACTATATAATCTAGTTGCACCATTTTTTGCAGTGGGTCATCTTTGGGAATTTCCAACTCTACATTATCTTATAATGCCTTCAAAGGGGGTGACACAGGAACAGTTTGTACAACCCAATTGATCCGTGCAATCACAGAGCGAGTAGATCAACTCATGGACATAACATGCAATCTCACTCATTAAGTGGGAGACTTTGGCAATGAGTGAGTCTGGAGACTGAAGTTGGAGCACGTGGACACATAGGGGAATGTGTCCACCAAGGTCCTAACCAATAGTGGGCGGCTCTGCCTCGTGAAGACACCAATAATCGAATCCTTCAATTATGGTTTATCGCCGCAAAGAAAGGTTTCTGAGGGGAACTTACAACAAGCTCAAGTATAAGAAGATTGGTCCATGCCGAGTCAAGATGAAGTTGGGTGACAATGCCTTATGGGATTGAGTTGCCAAATAACTTAGATATTCTGCTAACTTTCAATGTTGTAGATTTGTTTGAGTACCATAGCAAGGTGTCTGACATGGAAGATGAAGTCATTGTCGATATGGATAAACAACTGAAGAAAAAGAAGGAAGAAGTTGAGTAAGTTTTGCGGATGAAGATTACCAACACTTGATGGAGCCAATACAAGTAATACTTGGTGAAATAGAAGAACAAGCCTCATTCTGAATGCACATAGATCATAGGCGACGAATAAAAAATATTGGATCCGAACCTTTGCTAGTTTAATGAAGCATCCAACTCGCTAGATTGAGTTTTTTCCAACCTGAGGGGAATGATGCAGGCCCACAGCCCACGGAAGGGCCTAGCATGTGCTGATTTTGGGCTGTTTGTTGCAAGATTTAGGGTGTAATGTTACAGATCACATATACCATTTGTGGAAGATTTGATTTTGAAGGTATTTAGTAAAATCTTTGTTGGTGGGATTGTTATTATCTTAAATAAATTTTAGATTGATTTGAAATCAATTAAGCATGGTTTGAAATCAATCTAATAGTTGGGGATCTTCAGTGAAGATTCATGGGATTGTCTTTAAGGTCTGTAAAAGGGTTTGCTATAGGATGTAGAGCATTCCACATTCTTTGAGTTGTGAGTTTTCTCAAGTGTTTTAAGAGAAGAAGTTTGAATATCAATAAAGTTATTTCTCCCTCTCTACTTAATATTCCGTGTGACTTGTGAGCGTGTTTGTGTTCGTTTCTTTGTGATTCGGGTGTTGAGATCCCATTAACTCGATAACCGGGTTGCACCGGCACGGCTTACCTACATGTATCGAGGGGTTACTGCCATCTTCTTAATCATCCCTTTCAGTCTCCATATGTTTAACAAAGGCGTAAAGCCTATTTGCAAAGTAATTATGATTGAAGGTCATATTTTTCAAGTGGAGAGGTAATTATCATTGAAGCTCATATTTGCATCTTTAGACCTTAGCTTCCTGCGTTTTTTCTATTTCTGCGTTTTTTCTATTTCTGTAGTTCATGATGCTAAATTATTGTTACTCTTGTTTTCTTTGAATAACAGATGGCACTTGAGGCTTTGAAAATGGAGTATGCAAATGCACAACTAGAATGTAGTGCAGCTGATGAACGGGCAAAAATGTTAACTTCTGAGGTCATTGGCTTAGAAGAAAAGGTGGTTGATTGTTTCCTTGGTCATTAGCTTGCTTTGTTTGGATTCTCTTCTCCTAAAGGAGTGCATATGTTTAAACCTGCATCCCAGGAATATTTGGGGCAGAAAAAGAAGCAAATGGTATATAAGTGAAAAAAAATGTGAACACTGGCTTCTATAAAGTGTAAAAGTCGACTGTTTGTTTTGTTTCTAGAATGCTTCTTTTCTACTTCTTAAATTTTATTAGCACATGAGCCATCTTCCCTTTGTGATTGAGAAAGATTTCATAGAGTTGCCTTTTCATAAATATATTGACAGGGTTTTGAGTTTTGACATATGTGGTACTGAGGTATCAAACTTACTGCGTGCAGGTTGGTAGAACTGATCATCAGTTATAGATAACAATTTTCAGCTGTCATATCTCTTATTGGTTATTAGATTACAGATGGTCAATGGCTCGTATATATATATATATTTTAGTTGTAAAACTCGTGCACAATTATGTGAAATTAGTCTGACATGTGAGTTTTCTGCTGGTTCTGCATCCTTTCCATGTAAATAGTTGTGGCTTTTGGTGCTTCCAGTGGCTAGGCATCCCCATCTCAATAGTTGCATTTTGGCATTTGATCAATTATTCATTAACATGGCATTTATGAAGAAAAAATATTACAGACATGGTAAAAGGGGTGGCTATGGGTCGAGTCGGGTTCGGTTCAGGTCATAACGGGGATGGTTCCCAACCCAAACCCAACCAAGTTATTAAATGGGTTGAAAATCTTAACCCCAACCCAATCCATCTATAAATGGGTCAACTCAAACCCAACCCACCCAACCAATTTAATTAAAAAATATTAAAAAAATAAACTACATCGTCATTCTTTATAAAAATATCAACTAAATATTTGAAACTCTTAATTAATATAAATCAAACTCTTACCATAATCCAAATTACAACCATTATAACTAAGTTTAGTTTTTTTGAATTAAAAAAAAACTTATATTACATTATAATATATCATGCATACATGTGTGTGTGTACACGTGCCGGGGTTTACAGCCTAATAAATGAGTTAATTGTTTGGAAATAGTGCCCCTTAGGACTAATGATATTTATTTTGTCCTTGCATAGCTGCATTCCATCTCAATAGTCGCATTTCGGCATTCACTCAATTACTTGTTAAAATAATATTTATCAAAAAGGAAAATCAGTAGCATGGTAATTACAGAGCAGAAGGCAGAGCCTAATAATACAAACATTAATTTGTTTGGAAATATTCTGCCATATGACTAATGACCTTTATTATGTCTTTGCATGGCTAAAGCAAATACATCTCAATTCTGGCTGTCAAGATCGTTTCATTCCCTGATGTATCTGAGAAATTATTGATCCATGACAACCCTCTGAAAAATCAAGTGCCTGCCAGTCTTAACATTGTCTGGTCTTTGGACGGATCATGTGCTAGGAAACTATTTTATGTGAAAATTATTGATTGAACTTTGGAATTGCTAAGGTCTAGATATGGGTCCTATTGTTTTTTTTAGGTGGTTATAGTAATGCAATCTCTTGGGCCTATGAATGCTCTTATGCCTGGAGGGTGGCTGATCATTTAGAGGAACTGCAGGACATTTGTTTGTGTTGGGAAATGGGGATGTTTCTCTGTCAGGTTCCTGGAGAGGCAAACAATGACACATACTGCCTTGGAAAAACTGCTGCCAGCAGGAATGAGACGACCATTCCGGCGATGAGCTGCTGGTCTAGTTTCTGATTTGTAATCTCTGTTTCAATTTGCTGCTGCTGCAGCATCTAATCTGCTTTTTTGCTCTGTTTCTTTTGTTGGGTCTCAGGGCCTCTCTGGTCCCCTTCTCTGTATCTTCCTCTTTCCTATGAACAAATTTGATTATCCATGAAAAGTTATTGAACTTCAAACATGGTATTCAGTTTTTGACTTCTCTGAGCTTTTTGTAGACAGATTTAACCTGAACTTCTGTGCTGCAGTGTTCCTTATCATGTTAATGATTGCATTTTATGTGTCTGTTTGAGAGATCTCATTATTGTTTTTTTTTTTTTTCCTTCTGTGAATTTGTCTTGTGTTCATCATGGATGCTTGCTATATCAACTTAGTTCTGAGTTTTTCATGTAATTTATTTGTATAGGCACTCAGATTGAGGTCAAATGAGCTAAAGTTGGAGAGGGACTTGGAGAAAACAAATGCTGAAATGACTTCATACAAGTATGATATACATCCAAGCTTCTTCTATGCTTATACTTCCAAATATCTTTACATCAATTTGCCTAGAACTAATCTGAGAAATAGATAATTACCTGAATTTTAAGTTGACTACGGAATTTTTAAGTTGAGATAGCCGACATCTTGCCATCAAATGTTTAAGCTCTAATTACCTGAATTTTTTTTAACTGAAAGATGACAAATTTTATTCACCAAACCAAGAAAGCACAGCCAAAGCAGGAGGTAACCCTCTTGCCACCTTCCTGGCAAGAAATAGGGATACACCACAAACGAAATCAACAAAACAAAAGAATTCAAAACCCTGATGCCAGCAAGCCTAGCCTTGGCCTCCAAAATCTCACTCCAGTGCCCCAGCAGGCCATAGAACGACCAGCCCCTAAACTCCAGCATTGGGGGATGGGTTACCCTGACAAATTTCTCTCAAGCAGGCAAAAGAAGAAGAAGAGAGGCTTACAAACTATTCATGAGAACTGAAAAGGATACCATGGAGATGTGCTCTCCAACTTGCCCAATCCACCTTTCCCTGAAGCCCATAAGACTATGCATCTCTCGCTTAAGATCTACAGTCAACGAGCTCGTTGGCCAATCTCTCTCTAACCTCCGTCTTTCTCCTTGATAAAAGCTCCTCGGAAAGGTGGGATTACAATGCTTAAGACCCCCCTTAGCCTAATTAAGAGGACCTTAGCCAAAATTGTGTAGATATCCCTACTAAGCTAATGGGTCTAAAATCCTGAATTTCAGCTGCATCTTCTATGTTTGGGATAAGAGAGATGAAAGTTTTATTCAGCACTTTGCTCAGCCTGGATCTAGTGTGGAACTCAGAGAGACTCATAATCTCATCTTTAATGATCCCCCAACATTTCTGGTGAATGCTATTGTGGAACCATCCGTCCCTGGTGCATTTATTTATGTTCTCATAAATCATCCTGCCAACTTCTTCCTCTTCAAAACTTCTTTCCAACTAGTCCTCCATTCCCATCGACAGAGATCTAAAGGAGAGCCCATCGAGACACAAGCTCCTAAAATCCCCCATGTACAACCTGGAGTAGAAGTCAACAATTGCCTCCTTGATATGGCCTTGATTCTCTACAAGTTTTTCCTCAATTTTTAGCTTGTAGATGTGATTAGCTCTACACCTATTATTAGGCATCATGTGAAAAAAAATGTCATATTCATATCCTGTTCTTTTAACCATGTCGACCTCGTCTTTTGCCTCCATGCTACTTCCTGTTTAATATTGCCAAGTATTTCACCTTACGACTTTCCCTTTCAATTGATTTCACTTCATCAATGGAGCACTCCTCCCTGTCAATAGCTACAATGCAATTTAAGCTTTCTTCTTTCTTTTACTCATCCGCTGAAAATTTGACATTACTCTGTTCCTTCAACTTTAAGGAATTGGGAGCTTTCTGAAGCACCTGTATCCAGTCCATCCCTCCACCTCACAATCCTTCCACCAGTTAGCAATAAGATCGATGTAATCCCACTCCTCTAGACACCAATTCTGAAATCTAAATGGGATGGACCCGCTGAAATGCGGACGATTCCAAGCAGATTGCCACATGATTGGGCACAGGTGTCCACACCCCCAAAATGAGAACCCCAGTAATGAGGAATCTGTCCAATTTGCACATAAGTAGCCTCTCCTGATTATTCCTCCGTGTTAAGCGTTCCCCATATGACAGAAGATTGACCAGATTATTGTTGTTTACAAATTCGGCAAAGTTCCTCATTGATTTTGTGACACAGGTAACTCCCAGCTTTTTATATGAGAATTTGATCATGTTAAAACCACCTCCACACACCACAGGAGGGCCACCTTGCGCAGGCCTCCAATAATTCTAACCAGATCTGTGAACGATCATTGGGATGATTTGGCCCATATAGTGCACAAAGAGTCCATTTAAAACTATCCCCAATAGCTGAGCTCACAATCGAGACCAAATAAGAATCAATACACTCGTCCTTAATCACTATCTTGTCCCTGCTTCGCAACACAATGACACCCCAACAGATCCTACCGTAAGAAAGAAAGCCTTGGGCATCTCCATAGCTCATCGGCTATCCTACTGCTATTGAATCTAGTTTCGATTCCTGCAGCAATACAACTTCGAAATTCACTCCTCTGTTGGTTTTTGATGGCTAATCTTCTCTTGGGATTTCCCAGACACCTAATTCCTAGAGGCAATCTTCATTTTGAAACCTCTCTCTCCCTTTGGCTGCCTGCAGCCTTCCTGTGCCCTGTCATCAAGCTCCTTGGGGCTACATCTTTATCATATACCATCAATGAAGCTATGTTTGCTAGTTCTGTTTTATCTTTCCTATCCACTGCAAAACTGAGTCCCACACCCTCTGCTCACTGTGTTTACCCTTCGATCTTGAAAATATCCTATTTGATCCTCACCATTGCCCTCGCAGGACAAGTCCAACATGTTTCTGATCTCCCTGCAGATAATCCTTCACCTCCTCCCTCATGATCGAAGCTTCCTGTAGCTTCTTTTCGAGATTCTCCTAGCCTGCCATAACTACCCCCACAATCACACAATTCCTGCTATTTTTCTCCATCTGCTTCGATTTCGTTTCTTAGATAAGGGAACAGACTAGAATGGCCTAGTTTCTCTGAGTGAAGGGGATATGGAAGAGTCGGATCCCGAGTTTGAATGTCCTTGATCCCTCTTGAGGACGATAGCTAAAAGCCCATCAATGGGCTAGGATAGTCCTTTCAGACTTGGGTGGAGTTGGCCTCATTTGAGACTGTCTTGGACATGAACACAACATCCCCACCTGGCTGGTCCTCCCCACTATCATTGACTAATCAGCTTTCTCCTTGGTCACTTTCTGGGCTACTTAGGCCCGTTAAGGGAGCGTAAAGCCTTACTAAAACCAGACTCACTAACTTCCGCACTTGAACATATCATGGTTTTGAGGGCTCTATGGACCCCACCAGAACTGAGATAGCGCAAAGAATGACATCCCCCAAAATTTACATCCTCAAAAGAAAAGCAAAATTACAATCCTATACATTCTTTAATGAGGTGGCCCATTCAACAACAAAGAGCTTAGCCTTAATAATTGCATCCCTTTTCAAGGTTTGAACATTCTGAAAACAAATATCATTTTTTATTCCCCATATAGTCCATAAGCCGGCTAACAGCGCCAACCTCCATGTCGCTGTTCTCTCCTTCTTTAGCCCAATCCCATGCCAAGCCAATAAAAGCTCTCCATCTGATCCCAACAGCGCCCAAGATGGCTCAAAAGGAGGTGAAGAAGCTTTCCCAAAATTTCCGAGCAAGGTGCTTCATTTGAGCACCTCTTCCACCTCCTACTGAACATAGAAGCATCTTATAGAATGACTGGACTGCGAATCGACCAAGCTTGTCCATTTTTCAAATCATCCTATCACATTCCTTCACTGCCAGTGAGCAGTTAAGAAGATAGCCTTGAAGCTTCACAAACTCCTCCACCTAATCATCAAGCAGGTTTCTGCGGTATGGAGTACACTTCCCACCTCCCCCTGTTATGTCAGTGGAAATTAGCAACCGAGATATCTTGATTCATAGTAGTATTTAACAACCGAGGGAATTCCACCTTTAGAGGATTGTTCCCTACCCAAATGTCCTCCCAGAACCACGTTCTTTCCCCATTGCGGACCTCATGGCTTACCCCTTCCTCGAACTTGGCTTCCAAATTGTGGATATCGCCTTCCAAATTATTGAGGCTTCATAAAGTGAAGATTCTCTTACCTGCCAAGCCTTGTCTGGCATCCGTATTTAGTTGCGATAATCTCCCTCTACAAGGCTCCCTCTTCATTTCCAAACCTCCATGTGTATTTCCCCAGTAATGCGAGATTTATCTTCTCAAAATCCTTAATGCCCACCTCTCTCCTTGTAAGGCTGACACACCTTCCATTTTAGCAGGTGAAACTTTTTCCCTTATGATCCCTTTCATAAGTCCCTTCTCAGCCTCCCATGCTGGCAAAAGGACCGACTTTGGACACTTGAATAGAGACATTAAGTATAAAGGCATGTTTGACATTGCTGCTTTAATGAGAGTTATTTGTCCACTTGAGACTGCATGATCTCAAAATCTCACCCTAATCTGGAGTAAATGGGAGATTATCTTGTAAGCCCTCCTTTTCTTAAAAGGTTTAGTTTATCCCTGATGTCCACCGCAAGGATCAGATCACCTCACCTTAGCTGCAGCCTGCAGGCTCTGTATTCTTGCTGTCCCTCCCTTTCTCTAGTGAGCGCAACTCACCACCATGAAAGCTGGCGATGACTCCACTTCTGTTTGGTGAATGGATTGGAGGACCCAATGAGCACTCACCGGAACCCTTTCCCTGGGCACTTTCGACCCTTCAAATTTCCTAACCTTCCTGTTAAGGAAGCCAAATCTGCCAAGCTTACCAGAGACTCAATTGTGAGGAACAAAATTCTTGACAATCTTACTGCATAGCTCAAAAATCGCAAGTTCGATGGACCCCACTTCTAATCGAACCCTTAAACAAAAAATGGAGAATGGTCCCTTCTTACCTCCCTATGACTGAGCCTTGATCACTGGAACCCATTGCCCCATCTTCAATGCTTTACACAGTCTATTGGTTGAATTGCATCCATTGGTTGTGTCACCGAGTGCATGAATATGGAATCCATGGAGGCCTGTATCTTCCCATCAAACACGTATGGAGGAGCCTCTTATGTTTTGCATTCCCATTGAGCACAATGCAATCTCCAGTAGTTCTTTTCAGAATCTCTTGTTACAGGACACTTAGGTTTTGTGTTATAATATGTCGGAGCTCAGTGACATTAAGACTCTTTAACTAAAATCCTTTCTTTTTGAATCCATTCAGACGGAAAGTGTCTAGCCTTGAGAAAGAGCGTCAGGATTTGCAGTCCACAATTGATGCCCTGAAAGAAGGTAATTTGATCAAGTAACATGTAATGGTCCACTCTCAAATCCTGTTAAGATGCTGTTTACTGTTTGTAATGCGTAGAGTACTCATTCAAAACCTGCTGGGAGCTTGTATGGAACAAATTCATACTATTTCGTCGTCTTCTTCTTCTCAGAACACCCTTTTTTTTCTTCATCATCTTCAAAACCTGTTCTTCCAAGAACACCACCTGCTTACCGTGACTATTTATGGCCTATTACTGAATTGATTTGTTCTGTTTATTGTCCCCACTAAAGTGGTTTTAGTGTAATTATATTTTTCTTTCCTGCATTTATTGTTTTATTTTTTTGGCCTTTGAGAATTTTTTTTTCACCTTTCACAAATTTGTTTCTCCTTATAAGGAAACCATGTGGGTTGAACTGTGTGACCTAGCCATTGAGTGTTCTGTGTGCAATGCGCATTTTCTGGATGTTGTAACTATTTAATGTGTGCATACCTCTAGTAGCTGTTATCAATTTCTGACACTTCTTAACATGACAGAGAAAAAGCTATTGCAGTCTAAGCTACGGAAAGCATCTACCAGTGGAAAAGTTATTGATGCGGGCAAGTCCCCAACTATCACGAGAGATGAATCAACTTCTACAGAAGACTTAGGTATGCTTTATATATATATATATATATATATATATATATATATATATATATATATATATATGTCAAGTTGGTTTCCACTCAGCACACGGTAATCTCTTGGCATGGTTCACACGAATAGCGTGGTGTAATTTGGAACCCATGCTGATCCAGGTCTTGGATAAGTTGATGAGGCCTATACCTAGTTCAAAATCAAGTCTGTGGCACTGGTTGGAGCTGTACCCATCCCACCTTGTCACAACTTGGTGCTTTGATTAAATCTTTATTTTCAATTAAAATCTCAGTTATTAACGAGCAAGTCTGTTTTACTAGTGAAATATCAAATGTTATTAGAAATATATCTCATAGTTAAAAAAAAATAGAGCTTTGCTAGTGCACTCACGTCCAAGGCAGTTCATTTCAAGGAATGCCAAATCGGTTACGTATCGGCCGTATCGGCCGATACGTAACGGTAACGGTGATGGCTGATACGCGATTCGGGGTCGTATCGGCCGTTACTGTTTTTTGTACCCGTATCGGCCGATACGGGCCCGTTACGGGGCGTAACGGCCCACCTTGTCACAACTTGGTGCTTTGATTAAATCTTTATTTTCAATTAAAATCTCAGTTATTAACGAGCAAGTCTGTTTTACTAGTGAAATATCAAATGTTATTAGAAATATATCTCATAGTCAAAAAAAAATAGAGCTTTGCTAGTGCACTCACGTCCAAGGTAGTTCATTTCAAGGAATGCCAAATCGGTTACGTATCGGCCGTATCGGCCGATACGTAACGGTAACGGTGACGGCCGATACGCGATTCGGGGTCGTATCGGCCGTTACTGTTTTTTGTACCCGTATCGGCCGATACGGGCCCGTTACGGGGCGTAACGGCCGTTACGGGCCGTTACGGGCCCGTATCGGCCGAATAATGGTAACTTTTTTTTAATGGTTGTTTTGCTGTATTAATCATGCCATATGATGTGTTAATCATAGTAGAATATGTTAATGTGCATTTTACAGATTTGGGGTGCCATTTTATATATATTTTTATATTTTTTTCTATTTACGCATTTATTTTTGCCCTTTTTTTGAAAATTTGAAAAATCAATTTTTAATGATTCTTTCGCTGTTTTAATCATGCCATATGATGTGTTAATCATAGTAGAACATGTTAATGTGCATTTTACAGATTTGGGGTGCCATTTTATATTTTTTTAAATATTTTTTTCTATTTACGCATTTATTTTTGCCCTTTTTTTGAAAATTTGAAAAATCAATTTTTAATGATTCGTTCGCTGTTTTAATCATGCCATATGATGTGTTAATCATAGTAGAACATGTTAATGTGCATTTTACAGATTTGGAGTGCCATTTTATATTTTTTTAAATATTTTTTTCTATTTACGCATTTATTTTGGCCCTTTTTTTGAAAATTCGAAAAATCATTTTTTAATGATTCTTTTGCTGTTTTAATGATGCCATATGATGTGTTAATCATAGTAGAACATGTTAATGTGCATTTTACATATTTGGGGTGCCATTTTATATTTTTTAAATATTTTTTTCTATTTACGCATGAATTTTGGCCTCTTTTTTTAAAATTCAAAAAATCAATTTTTAATAGTTGTTTTGCTGTTTTAATGATGCCATATGATGTGTTAATCATAGTAGAACATGTTAATGTGCATTTTACAGATTTGGGGTGCTATTTTATATATATATTTTTTCTATTTACGCATTTATTTTGGCCCTTTTTTTGAAAATTCGAAAAATCAACTTTTGAATGATTCTTTTGTTGTTTTAATGATGCCATATAATGTGTTAATCATAGTAGAACATGTTAATGTGCATTTTACATATTTGAGGTGCCATTTTATTTATTTTTTTATATTTTTTCTATTTACACATTTATTTTGGCCCTTTTTTTGAAAATTCGAAAAATCATTTTTTAATGATTCTTTTGCTGTTTTAATGATGTCATATGATGTGTTAATCATAGTAGAACATGTTAATGTGTATTTTACATATTTGGGGTGTCATTTTATATTTTTTTAAATATATATTTTTTTCTATTTACACATGAATTTTGGCCCTCAAAAATAATTGTAAACACCTAAATGTAAGATATTTTCATATTACATTCATTCTAATATATCTATCATTGATAGTAGATAGTTAGGAAACGAAATATATGAATTTTGTAGTCAAATTCAGGTTATCTGGTTCATAAATTCATCAGACAGTCCGATACAACTTCTCACCAAAGAGTGGACCGTTACACCACCATAAACATGTTCCAATTTATAAATGAATGCATATTTGGAATGCTTAGAATATTCCGGATTTAATCCATATTTTTTCATATTTTTTTGGCAAAAAAAAAAATTCATCAGACAGTCCGATACAACTTCTCACCAAAGAGTGGACCGTTACACCACCATAAACATGTTCCAATTTATAAATGAATGCATATTTGGAATGCTTAGAATATTCCGGATTTAATCCATATTTTTTCATATTTTTTTGGCAAAAAAAAATTTTGCGCCGTTACGGGCCGTTACGCCCCCGTATCCGTATCGGTTTTGGAGGGCACCGTTACGCCAACCGATACCGATACGGAACACCTTGGTTCATTTATATGCCATCATTTGTGCCATCACGGCACATAGCTACGAGATCTAACCCATCCACTAGGGGGAACCCACCCTATAGATGCCTTGGCTCAATAATAGGGTCAGTCTGCTGATCAGGTGGACCACAATTGTAGAACAAATATACAGCTAAATAGGACTTGGCTGAAGTTTCCTCAGCTGTCCACCTAGTTCTAACATTGTGGCCAGGATTTGGAGTGGACCAGCTTGATTTTTGGGTGAGATAATCTTCAAGGTTGGGCCCACTTGCTGGACAGCCTCGATATTTTGCTTGTTTGCCAGCATGCTGTGGTGTGGACATGGTAGCCCTTGCACGTGCATGTGGGTTTTTAGAAACCTCTTGAAAATACTATGTTTATATCATTTAACACTGACCGATAAAAATAAGAAGCAATGGCGATGCGTAATGCTGTTATTAATGCTATATATGATGCAATGATTTAGTTTGACTAAGTTAATGCATAGCTATAAGGATGGAGGAGTAAAACATCACCCCCTTTGAGCAGGCCCCAGCTTGAGCCAGGGTTTTCTGTTGGTCATTTTATTCATCCTCATGCCATGCTTCAGTCATGTGGTGTTGATAATAGAAATCAGTGGAAACCCCTTGCAATTTATTGTTATATGGTTCCTGTTAATATTAATTTTTAGCCCCAATGATCTCCTAAAGATCTTTGAAGTTTTGATTCTGGTTGATGCAGATGATACTGTTTCAGACAGGGTGCTTGGTACTGTCAACAATGATGCTCAAACAATTGGGTCTTCTGTTCCGTCAAGTAATTTACCCAGTTTCCTATTGCCACAAGAACACAGACAATTAGGCCTCTCTGATGCATCTGATGCAATCCCACATGACCATCTGAGAATGATTAGCAGCATTAATTCTTTGATTTCTGAGGTAGGGATTGTTGTGCCATGTTCTATGTTTCTTTCATTTTGTGTGGTTCTATGGGGATTAAAAAAGCTTTGGTTATAGAAAACCATAACTGTTTTTTTGTTAGAGGAAATCATCAGAGCAGATTATATCAAATTGTTTATTTGTTGATGTAAATCTTCCTCTTCTGAAGTCTGGATTCTATGACGCAGATTACCTTTCCACTTTTAAAATGCAATACCTTAAAAAAAACAAAAAAACAAAAAAAAAAACTAAAGAGCATTACTTGTTTGCAGTTAGCATTGGAGAAGGAAGAGTTGATGCGGGCCTTGTCAGTTGAGTCATCTAATAGTACCAAGCTGAAGGTAACTGCATGATGCTAAAAGAAGTCATTATTTTTCAGGTTAAATTTGACACGCGCCTGGTGCTTGTCACAGAAACTCACTGGGTGTGTTAGAGAAGCTTTCTGTAACCCAACAGGTTAAGAGATGAAACTAATTTATTCAGTAATCTGTGGTCCAGTTTCAAATGTCTATTATACAGTAGCGTATATCTCTACCATATATAATGCGAGTAGCTATAGACACTTTTACCCATGCAATTAGTCTTTGGAGAGTTGTCCACCTTGGGTCTTAAAAGGGGCATTCAAAGGGATTTCCAACGTACAGAAAGGTATTTAAGTAATTTGAATGTCTTTGCGTCTTCATTGAGGGGCGTTCTGCCATTTTAAATTTTTGATTCACGTGGGCCGACATCATTTTTCCTCTCTCCACACTTACCATGTCTGTGTGTATCCTGCACCTCTGGGTGCACGTGTACACACGTAGCTGACACCCTCTTCCTTGGAACTCTCTCCCTGCCTCTCTCCATGTGTATTACACATGCCATACCCACTAGTACCATATAACAGGGATAGTTAGATCCAATCTCTCCAAGCATGTTGCGGGAATGGTCTCTAATTCTTTATGTTTCATGAGATTGGCAGACCCAATGAAACTGCTGAGATGATTTGAGGTTTGCTTGGAGAGCTATATTACATGGGTAGAGCATGCAGCCCTTAGACTGACATTGGTGAAAAGATCAGGATGCTGAAATAGATAATATAATGTTTCTGATTATATTCCTGCATTGGTAAAGAGTGGACCATGAATCTTGCAGTTTGAAATCATTATAGATTTTCTTAAATCTGACTAGGCCAGGAAGCATCTTAATGTGGTGATGGGGATCATATCTTAGGACAAACGGACAAGCATGCCTAAGTGTCACTTCATCATGCACCCTAGAGGATCATGTTCAAGTGTGTTTCATAAACAATTTGACAAGCAACACCGACAATCTCTCTCTTTCCTCATGTGCAGCTAAATCCTATTCATTGTCAATGTAGAAGCACATGCTCAACTTTGAAACTTTTCGAGAACTGCAAAAAGAGAGATCATATCAGATGTCCAAATCTGAATGTTAAGAAAAAGAAGAAGAAAAGATCCATCATGAAGGAAGCAATGATATCTCAATAGGAACCCCTTTTAGCTTGGGAGATGATGTTGTATTTACATTTCCTTTCATTATGCTGTGTCCGTGTGGAAGTTGATCTTTCTTCTTTTAACTTCGTATTACAAAATGAAGTTTGTACAACAGGGTAGGATCTGAACAAGTGGCAACTCATAAATTGGAGCATACAAAGTATAGATATTGACACACACACACACACATGGCAGATTTAAAACGTTGGCACTTTGGAATTGTTAGATTGGAGTATGCTCATTGCTTTGTCTCCTCTTGTTACATTCTTGTTTATTTTATGAACTTTATTGTTGAAGGACTTGAACAAGGAGTTATCCCAAAAACTGGAAGTTCAGACCCAGAGATTAGAGCTTTTGACCGCTCAACGTATGGCCCATGACAATGCCCTAGCTAGACCAACAGAATCCACCAGCATGCCTGACAGTGCAGTGTACGCAGATGAAGGGGATGAGGTACCATTTACCTTTGTTTTTTTTTTTTTGGGTTTGTTCTTGGGTTAAATTTTACTTCCCCTTCTGGAAGCGAGTTATTGAGCTTATTCGTTGTTTCTTTGAGAATAAGAAAATTTATTCTTCTGATATTTTGATCTGCTGAGATTTCTCTGTAGATTTATTGTTGGGCAGCTACTTCCTTGTATCCTGCCTTTGGTTTATTTGTTGCTAATGGTGTATAATATTTATGGCCTACAGCTGCTGATGAAGTATTTCATGAATGTAACCATTGTTGTCGTGTGCGACTGCATATGCGCATATCCATATGCAGATCACATATGCGATCTGGCACATATGCGAAAATATGCGATGTATGCGATTGCATACAACATATGCAATCACATATTTGCCAACAGTTGGAATATTATTTTATTTTATTTTATTTTTTTGTAAAAAATTAACTTTTTTGTTTATAAGAAGGCTTCCAAACCTCCCCCATTTGCAGTATTCTCACTCTAAAACCTTTTAACTCTATTCTTCTCTTACATTTCTTAATTCCAAGTGGTCTTAATCTCTCTTTTATATTTCCTACTTCCAAGTGGTCGTAATCTCTCTCTCTCTCTCTTGGAAGTTGGAAGATCAAGATTCATGCACTTGTTATTTAATTCATTGTTTAATTGATTTTATTTCTCTCACATATATTTTAAATATGTAAAGTTAGTTATTTATTAACTCAGGGAAGTTACCCTTAATTTCTTCTTCTTCTTCTTCTTTTCTTTTCTTTTTTTTTTTTTTTTTCCCATATTTTTCTATTTTTTTTAAAATTTTCAAAAAAAATACAAATTAAAACAAAAAATATGCGGTTGCGTATGCTATTGTGATGCAATCGCACATGATCTCATATGCGATTCGACAACATTGAACGTAACAATTTTGCTTCATATGAAAAGACAGGGATCCACACATCTTATGGATGCATGCATTTGCATGCATACATACATGCTGGTATTAGTGTATATTTCATATCCGTCAATGTCCATGATGCATGAGTACACATCCATCAACATTCAACACATGTAAGCAACAAGAATGCTTATCTTTTTAAATAGAGAAGTGCTAAGGTGATTCGTATGAAGAGAGATTAACGAGGCAATTCATTGCATGGGTGTGTGAAACCAGGACCATTCATTGGGAGGGCCCTACCATGAATGTGTTATATATCACAAGAAACAGGATGTGTGAAACGTGGACCATTCGCTACAGGATGATTATTAATTGGTCTGATCCTTGGGCTAGAGAATCTTCAGTGTGGCCCACACGTGCCATCGTGGCACGTCTTCTGCAAATCACTTTAGCATTTCTGTCTAGGTAATTGCTGCGTTGAAAGCGTGCACCAAACAATCACAAAAAAACCTCACTAACCACTTACAAGTGTTTTAGCTTCTCGTTGACATTTTGTTCGCATCTTATCAGGTGTAACCTTTAAATATTTTCACCTGCTTATACATATGAAGTTAACGTACATTCTGATTTCCTGATGTTGCTGCGTCCAACTCTAATACTGAGAACAGAGATCTGCATGCATGTGTCATGTGTGAATGTTGCTTTGTATTGAATTTACCTTTATCAGTTGTAACTCATTGCTTATGATTTACTTTATATCCCAAAATGGTGGGTGGGGATCTATGAGATCTGTGTGATAGAGTTACTTTAACGTAAAAGCTCCATACATATGATAATGTTCTTGGCTTATATTGAAAGTTGAAACTACCATTATCAGTTATATTTTATTCTCGATGTTTCAATTAAAAATAATAATAATAAACCTTTGCTGTAGGCTTTTGGGTGGATTAAATCTGTCTTGGATGATTCATCATCATCATCATCATCTTAGCCTCTTCCCAATTAATTCTGGTTGGCTACATGAGTCCTGTTCTGTGAATCCACTCTATCAAGGACGATATCCTCCGTTAAAACCATAGGTTATCAAGTCTTGTCTTACTACCTCCATTCACGCTCTTTTGGGCCTTCCCCTTGCCCTTTTTGAGCTTCAACTTGAACCAACTCACTCCTAACTGGTGCAGTTTTTGGTCTTCATTGCACTTGGCCAAACCATGTTAGTCTACTTTTCCTCATCTTATTACCCATTGATGCTGCTCCTAAGTTCTATGAGATTGCCGAATACCAATCAAACTGAAGGGGGAATTTTATAGGATAGGTATAAGATTGGCCATGTTTTATGGGACAGAATTTTGGGTTAAGAACATTTCTTGGATGATTATCCCACTCTATTTTATGTTCTAATTTCTTTGTCATGAGAAATTCTTAAAGCATGGAAGAAACCTTACAAAGATCTATCCTTCAAAAACAAGAAAAATTCACAAAGACCTTAAGCAACAAAAAGCGAGTAAACTTCTTGTCACTTGAGCAGTCCACCTCCTGTGAGCCGATTGGCCACCTCATTGGCTTTTCTCTGATTAAGAGAACAAGATGCATCCATGTGAGATACTAGTGGCTTAATTTCAGTTATACATTCCGAAAATCTCTAACGCCCCAGAAAATAATCCCCAACCCATCAGAACACAACCTACTTTCCCTTTGATGGAAAGCTTTATCTAGGGAAGGGAAACAAAGATAAGGAGTCCTTTTTAAGGCTAGGAGAGCAGCCTCATGTGAACCAAAATCTCCATATGGGACAGAGCAAAGATCACCTCACCAAGGCAGCCTGTGCAAAGGCCTGAACTCTCGGTGGGACATGGGCTTTTCACACTTTTGCATATGATGAATTAAAGCTTTCAAATGGGCTAGTGATTTGGGGAAACAAAAGATTTCACAATAAAGAGACCGTTTGACATCTACTTCCATATGTTTTTTTAATAGCCAGCAATAGGATCACCATATGCCTTTTGAGCTTGTCCAAGAGCCTACCGTGCACTAGTCTCCTTGTCATTAAGATTTCTCCAGAGTCGCAACACTCCACACAACAACTCCCCCAATTACCTCATTGCAGTCCACCTTTCCATCTTTGAAAGGGGAGATCTCGATTGAGGACTGGAAACAAGGTAGCTTTCCAACAGAGCATCGCCTATCTGGATATCTTTCCAAAATGTCACCCTATTTTTTTCCCCTGATACCCCATACTTTGTATCACTCTATTCTATCGACCCATCTGATTTTTACTTGATTGTATGGATCCATTTCCATTGTTCCAATTAATCCAAGAGCCACCAGCTGCACTAATAGCGAAATGGATTCCACTGCTAAATATACTTCCTACCCTACAAAGAAGGTATCTAGTATCTACTGGCTCCTCTCATGCCCACCCACCCTTGGAAACGATTCATCCCCGTCATCATCATCGTTGTCTAAGCCTTATCCCAACTAATTGGGTTCGGCTACATAAATTCTTCCCCCCATTACCCTATAAAGGGCCATAATTTCAGTTAGACCATAGCTCATCTCCATTATCATCATATTTTCTAAAAATAGCCTTTCTCCACAGTGCCATTGATTCTTCTCCATAACTCCCAAAAAAAAAAAAAAAAGAAAAAAGAAAAAAGAAAAAAAAGAAAAGAGAAACTTTAGGATCAAACTAGAACACTTCTAATGGGGAGTTGGATGATCAGGAATCATCCAACTAAATCAGACTATTACCCCTATGGGTGCAACTTGGGTGGTTAAGTTAGGTTGAGGGACAATCCCTGTCCAACCCAAACCTCAAGAGGACTCAACTCAAATTCCAACCCGAGGTGCCCATCCCAAAGTCCTCTATACTTGACACGACCTCAACCTGACTCATCCACGTGATTATTTTCAACCTGAACTAATCTGGGCCGAATTTGCTCAAGCTGAATCCAACCCGAGTTCAATTTCGGTTGGCATTTTCCAACCTGGACCCAACACGAGGACCTGGACAACCCGACCCCAATTGGGGTCAATCGGGTTCAGGTTGACCCAAACCCAAGTTGCAGCCCTAACTATCCCCTTAGCTAATTACCTCATCAATACAAAAACCAACAAAGAGATTAAGAGCCAAAGCCATTCAATAACCTGACCCAGCTATCCCACTTTTGTTGAATAACATGCACCTTATGACATCGCTAATCCCAAGCGCTTTCCTACTGTAGTGAACTGACTGGCAGCCTACCCTTTTGATAATTGACACATAGTTTTTTTTTTTTTTTTCCCCTCCAAGCAGGTGGTGGAGAGGGTCTTGGGTTGGATTATGAAACTCTTCCCTGGAGGACCATCGAAGCGCCGCACTAGCAAGCTTCTGTAATGGCAAGATATCAGGGAAGGGCAAAACTGCTCAATTTCTTTCGTGGTGAATTCTGGGTCACCACCTGTACATTATGAGGCATCGAATCTAGTCCATTCATTGCTACAGAAGAAAATCAAGCGTTTCTTACATATGCTAATGTCATTCATCATTCCTTTTCAACAAATAATGAAAGACAGCCCCTCGGGACTCTCCATGACCAAAGCACCAGACTGATACTGGGATGTTGCTGGTCCGTGGAATTTTTCTTTGCATGTCTGTTGCAGCGACAGTGGAGATTCGGTGGTACAAAATCAACTAATAGAAGATTGTTATTTCCACTCCCTTTTGTTGTTTTTTTTTTTTTTTTTTCCGTTCTTTTTCACATATTTTATTGCTCTCTTGTTTTTGGAGGTTGCGGCATTGGTAAAGGCTTGAGAATGGAGAAGTGTAAAAGACACTGAGGTCGTTCCATTGAGTACTGCGTTGTTGTAAAATGACATTTGTGGAAACTCTATATTAAACTGATTATGAATGAATATTGATTCAAGTGGGCCCTGGGCGGATGACATCGTATCTGTTGTTTCTTGCCAATCTTCCCCTTTGATTCTGATGCAGGGAAGCGGATCGGCTGGTGTACCACACACCGGCTATATAGCTGGTTTAGATACGTCTCGTCGCCCCTCGAAGCTCTGAGTTGTACCAACGGTTCAGAGGATATCAAAGTTATATGGGACCCACAATGATGTATTTATTATATCCACACCATTCATCCATTTTTTGAGATAATTTTAGAGTTCGTCGCCCCTCGAAGCTCTGAGTTGTACCAACGGTTCAGAGGATATCAAAGTTATATGGGACCCACAATGATGTATTTATTATATACACACCATTCATCCATTTTTTGAGATAATTTTAGAGCGTTAGCCAAAAAATGAATCATGTACAAAGCTCAGGTGGACCACACCAAAAATAGCAGCGGGGATAATGATTTTCACCGTTTAAGAATCCGTAGGGCCCACCATAACGGTTGATAATGATTTTCACCGTTTAAGAATCCGTAGGGCCCACCATAACGGTTATTTTCAATTCCCCTCACTGCTTTTTGGAGCGTGGTTCACTATATCTTTAGATCTGTCTTATTTTTCATCTCAAGCCTTAAGGCGAGCTCGAAAAAATGGATGGACGGTATGGATATAACACACCTCATGGTGGGACCCACAGCTTGCTGACGTCAATATAGCTGGTGTGTGGTGCACCAGCCAATCCGCTTCCCTCATGCAGGGGAGGCCCCTCACCATCCCTGACGGGAACGGATTGGCTACTCCCCTGCCACCGGCTGGTGGTCGGTGCTCTGTGGCTCCACCATTCCTTTCATCCATGTTTACAGGTCATTTTAGGGCCGAGGGATATAAATCTCAGGTTGACCAAGCCACAGGAAAACAATATTGATTGGATATCCACCGTTAAAATCCTCTTAAGGCTCACTGTACTATTTATTGGACATCTAATCTGTTGCTTAGGTCATGCAGGCCTAGATGACGAAAAAAAATAAAATCAGCTTAGATCCAAAACTTTCATGGCCCCCAAAAGACTTTTAAGGGTCGACGCTGGTCCAATTGAGATTGAGATATATCTCATTTTTGGCCTTATATCATAAAATGATATAGAAAAATTGATGGATAGTATGAATGAAACACATACATCACAGTGGGGCCCACAGATCATCGACCATCAGCCATTGGCTGGTGGCAGGGGGAGTAGCCAATCCGTTTCCATCCCTGACGTGAATTAATGTCCATGAGGGAAACGGATTGGCTGCTCCCCCTGCCACCGGCCTTGGCTGGTGGCCGGTGCTATGTGGGCCCCACCATGATGTAAGTGTTTCATCCATTCGGTTCATCCATTTTTAGGATCACTTTAGAACTTGTTTAAAAAATAAGAGGGATATAAATCTCAAGTGGACCACACCATAGGAAAACAATATTGATTGGATATTCACAATTAAAATTCTCCTAAGGCCCACTGTACTATTTATTTGACATCTAATCTGTTGATTAGGTCATACAAGCCCAGATGAAGGGAAAAAAATAAAAATCAGCTTGATTCAAAACTTTTATGGCTCTCAAAAGGTTTTTAATGGTCGACGCTCATTCAACACTGTTTCCTGTAATGTGGTCGACTTGAGATTTGGATATATCTCATCTTTTGTCTCGTACCATAAAATGATCTGGAAAAACATATGGACGGCATGGATCAAACAAATACATCATGGTGAGGCCCACAAGCACCAACCAACAGCCATTGGCTGGTGGCTGGGGGAGTAGCCAATCCGTTTCCGTCCATGAGCAACTGCTTTGTGTACTAATTGTCTACATGTCTTGTGTACAATATCCAACCTGCCTAACACGTCGGCCCCACAATAGAAAACAGATGTAAAATCAGATGGTATCAAGTGTGCCACGTGTACTTTAGACCAAATTGGCGGTTATCAATTGTTTCCTATTGTGTAGCCCTGATGGTGAGTGGATCGGTCTGTTTTTTGCACAGGGTTTTTTCTGTGGATTGGATGCTGTATATACTAGACATGTGGGTAATCACTACCTAGGAGATGGTCAAACCGGCCTGTTTTTAGGCAAAGGGGAATCGTCGAAATTGATAGTAAAATGCGTAGAATTGACCGTGAAGTGAAGGGAATTGACCGTGAAATGCATGGAATTGACCGTGAAGTGAAGGGAGTTGACCGTTAAAATGAATTGAATTGACTGTGAAGTGAAGGGGAATCACCGGAATTGACCGTGAAATGCATGGAATTGACCATGAAGCGAAGGGAATTGACCGCGAAATGCATAGAATTCACCGTGAAGTGAAGGTAATTGACCATGAAATGAATTGAGTTGACCGTGAAGTGAAGGAAAATTGCCGAAATTGACCGTGAAATGCATGGAATTGACCGTGAAGTGAAGGGAATTGACCATGAAATGCATGGAATTGACCGTGAAATGAATTTAATTGACCATGAAGTGAAGGGGAATTGCTAGAATTGCCGTGAAATGCATGAAATTCACCATGAAAGGAAGGGAATTAACCGTGAAATGAATTGAATTGACCGTGAAGTGAAGGGAATTGACCGTGAAATGAATTGAATTGACCGTAAAGTAAAGGAGAATCATCGGAATTGACCGTGAAATGAATTGAATTGACCGTGAAGTGAAGGGGAATCACCGGAATTGACCGTGAAATGCATGGAATTGACCGAGAAATGAAGGAAATTGAGCATGAAACGAATTGAATTGATCATGAAATGAAGAGAATTGACCGTAAAATGATTTGAATTGACTGTGAAGTGAGGGGGAATCGCCGGAATTGACTATGAAATGCATAGAATTGATCGTGAAATGAAGAGAATTGACCGTGAAGTGATTGAAATTGACCATGGAGTGAATGAAATTGACCGCGAAGTTAATGAAATTGACCACGAAGTGAATGGAATGGATTTTCGACCATTGACCTGATGGAATCTTGGAAAATATCGGGGTTACTTGGCTGAAGTAGCTTCTCCTACACCAAAATCATAAATGGTATGTCAAGTAACTAATTTTGGTTTGGAAGATATTCTTGGTAAATGAATAAAGAAATAAATGAAAAAAAAAAAAGAGAGAAAAAATTTATATGCTTATATATACATATTTATATAAATATGTATTAGAGAAAAATGTAGGTAGAATAAAGTTCTCAATGTAATAATAACAATTAATAAAAAAACACGCACAGACACTTGACAATTGCTACGGTTTTAATCCGTAGCTATAGGGAATAGCATGTCTGATTAAGCAGGGCCTGTCAATGGCTGCGGTTATTACTACGGTTATAATCCGTAGCTATAGGACACAGAAAAATCAGGGAGATTTTCGACCTTTTAAAAAACTGTCCGTATAGATGTGGCTTATTCTTGAAAGCTAAAAATAAGCAAGTTAAAAAGGTTCTTGAAATTTCTCATATGAATATGAAAAAAAGAAGAAGCTCCTTTCCCGTGAAGATATTCCCTCTCTAACAAACATGGACACTCATACAGTTTTCTCACACGGCCTGTGTTGAGCTGGCTGAAACTGTTGTTTCCATCAAAACAAATTATCCGTCGTTTTGTAATTTTTTTGTAAATGTTGTTTTCATCCACTATTGCATCTTTTAAAAGCATGTCTCCTTTTCATTTCCTTGCTCATATTAGAAAGATTACTTCTAATTCATTTTGGGCTGTTTGGGGGTAAGGAATTTGGAATAGGGATTTGTGAAATTGAAGGATTTTAATTTTCAAGTTTTTATATATTGAATTTGCTAAATTTATGGATATTTCAATTTCATAAATTCATAAATTTGAGGTAAATCCAAACTTTTTAAAAAAGTCAAAATTTGAAAATAAAAGACTTTTTAAAAGACTTAAAAGTAATTCCTTTACAATAATGCTCTAACATGTAAGTGTCCTTCAAATGTAGTTGATTTCTAAATAGTAACTTCCAAAATTGCCAAATTCAATGTAAGTATTGAATTTACTAAATTCCCATTCTCATTTTCTTAATCCAAATATGCCTTGGTGAAGAGAAGAAGAAATGCTCATCTTTGGATGGCTTATGCAACCCATCCTTCAGCCATTCATCTCGAAGTGCCTCTACATGTACCGCCTACCATCCCAAAGTATGTTTATGCGCTCATTTATCAACGCCCTTCTTTTGGCACCCCACATGCCTATGCCATTTTACAAGATGTACAAACACCTCACATTTGCCGTTTTGCCACATGCCATGTCTTGGCCATGCTGCGCATTTTTTTTTTGATGTTTCAAAAGTGGAGGGTTGTCAATGGACTAGGCTGGCCTGTCAGGCTTTTGGGCTTGGCTCACCTCGACCAGACTTGGATTGGAGTATCAAGCCTGATGGCTGGACTCGGGGTTAAAATTCAAGCCTGCTTATTATTTGAGCTGAGCTTGGACGGTATACAATAGTTACGGCCTCCCATTAGGGTTTTTATGGATAAAAATCCTCAATGGTTTACTTGTGGAAGATGGCTCGAGTAAGCCCATCGTCTTGTTTATGTAAAATCTACCCCGGTCATTGTTGTTAGAAATATGTCTTCAATCTAATATCTCTTTTTTTGGGTCTCTCGACCGGTCGAGCGTCTAGCTTGGCCGGTCGAGTTAGCTGCTCAACTAGTCTAGCACTGCTCGATTCAAAGTCCACTTACGCACCAGTCGAGGGGATGGCTTGACCGGTCGAGGGGGTCCCTTGACTAGTCGAGGTTGTGCAGATCCTGCACGAAGACTACGTAAATTTAAGGCGGTTTTCGGACTTTTCCGGACTAGGTGCGTAAGTGGAGTTTTCTAAACTATAAATAGGGGTCCCTAGGGCTATTTTAAGGTATTTTAAAACTTTCTAAAAGTTTTTCAAAGGTTCCTAAAGGGTTTTAGGGTTATCAAAGGTGAGATTCGAGGTTGTTCGAATCGGGTAAGTCCTCTCTCTTGTAATTTTTATTTTATAGTGGATTTCTGTCGCTTTGTGCCGTGGTTTTTTTCTCGCAAGGGTTTTCCACATTAAATCTTTGTGTTCTCTTGTGATTGCTTAACGTTATTGGATTACTATCCTAGATCTAGATCTGTGTGATTCTGAAGCACAAATCCCCAACAAGTGGTATCAGAGAAATCGTTGGGGCATAGATTTGAATCTGCAGGATTAGTAATAATGGGAAACGACAAGTTTGATATTAATAAGTACTCAGGAGAAAATAATTTTGAGTTACGGAATGTTAGGATGATTAGTTTGTTAACTAAGCAAGGCGAGATTAAGGCTCTTGAGGAGTGAAAATCTACCATGAAAGATGATGAATGAGAAAACCTTGATAGTAATATTTTAACCTCTATCCGTTTATGTTTTACGGATGAAATTCTCCATAATGTTTTGAGGGAGAAAACTGCGGCTAGTTTGTGAGCGAAGTTAGAGAACATCTATGCAAAGAAGTCCTCTGAAAATCGCCTACACTTGAAGCTACAATGTTATGCTTTCAAGATGGCAGAGGGTGGAGATCTAGAAGCCCACATCAGTAACTTTAATAAATTGATGTGCAAATTGCTGGATATGGAGGAAGTGGTCAAAGATGAGGAACAAACATGTATATTGTTGAATTCTCTTCCTGCATTATATGAGTCTTTTAGGGACACGGTGTGCACTGCAAATAAAACCCTAAGTGTTGACACCGTTATCTTAGCCCTTCAAGGGAAGCCTATGAGAAAGCTAAACGGCGACATGGGGGCATCTTCCAATGCACTGATTATGAGGGGTAGAGATTCTGAGCGAGGTACAGGGTCTTCAAGACCTAGATCCAAATCCAAGGGTAAGGGCAAAAGGAAATTAAAGTGTTAGAATTGTGGGTTGTCTGGACACATGAAGAAGGATTGTAGAAATCCTAAAACGAAGAAAGAAAATTCAGCAGCTTCTTCCAAGGAGGCCAATGTGGTCACATCTGATGAAGAATTAAGTGGTGGTGATGTTCTGTCTGTTTCCATGATTGGTCACTTACACGACAATCATAAAGACGAGTGAATACTTGACACAAGAGCATCTTATCACATGACACCTCATCAGAGTTGGTTTACTAGTTACAAGGAATGCGATGGTGGAGAGGTTTTTATTGACAATGACAATGCCTGTAATGTTGTGGCTATTGGTACGGTGAGCATCAAGATGTTTGATGGAATTGAGCGAAGCTTAACTAAAGTCAGGCACGTTCCTGATATGAAGAAAAGTCTGATTTCTCTCGGTGCACTCGAGGCTATAGGATGTAAGTTCACCGGTATTGATGGTGTTATTAAAGTTTCAAAAGGGGCACTCGTGGTTGTGAGAGCGCAGAGGCACGGAAACCTTTACAGGTTGATTGGGAGCACTTCAGCAGGTGGAGCGGCAATAACTATTGCAGACTCCACGTCTCTACGTATGCGGCATGCTCGTCTGGGCCACATGAGTAAGTGGGGCATGAAGGTACTTTCTGATCGATGTTTGATTCCAGCTTTTAAAAATTCTAATTTAGATATATGCGAGCATTGTATATATGGTAAACAATCTAGATTGTCTTTTAAATCTGAAAAACATGTTTGTAAGGGAGTGCTTGATTATGTGCACTCTGATGTATGGGGGTCATCGCCAGAAGTTTCCATTGGGAGGTTGTCATGGTTTGCTTCATTCATTGACGACTGCTCTAGAAAAGTTTGAGTTTACTTCATGAAACGTAAATTTGAAGTTTTCACCATAATCAAACAATGGAAGGCAATGGTAGAAAAACAGTCAGGGCGGAAAATAAAGGTTTTAAGGACTGACAATGGTGGAGAATTTACTTCCACTGAGTTTAATGAGTATTGCAAGGATAAATGGATCATCAGGCACGACACAGTGCGCCACACGCCCGACGAATAAATCGGACTCTCTTGTAGAGGGCCAAATGAATGTTAAGTAATGCTGTGTTGGGCAAGGACCTATGGACATAGGCCGTTAACACGGCTTGTTATTCGATGAACCGATCTCCTTCAACGACAATTGAATGTAAAATTTCAGAGGAAGTATGAAGTGGTCAAAAAATTGACTACTCAGATTTACGCATATTTGGTTGTAAAGCTTACTCTCATGTACCGTTAGTTGAGAGAGATAAGCTAGACCATAGAGTCAAAAAGTATATCTTTGTTGGTTATGACATTGGTGTGAAAGGTTACAGGTTATTCAACAAGGTCACACGCAAGGTCATCACTAGCCATGACATCAGATTCGATGAAAGCTCTCTATTTCGCAAAAATGATCAAGAGGATTAAGAGGAACCAAAAAGGTTGATCATAGATGTCCAGATTGACTCAGATAATATTCAGGCAGAGACAGATGCGAAGACAAAGGTATAAGATCAGGTGGAGCAGCCACCTGTGAGAAAGAATCCACCGCGTGATCGTAGGTTACCGGCAAGATACAGGGACGACTCTAATATTTCATATGCCCTCATTACAGATGAGGGGGACTAGTCTACTATTCAGGAGGCTCTTGATGAGCCTGATGCAGAAAAGTAGAAGGCGGCTATGAACGATGAGATGAACTCGTTGCACAAAAATCACACATGAGAGCTGGTGGAGTTTCATGTGGGCCAAAAAGCGATCGGATGCAAGTGATTATTTAAAAGAAAATAGGATAGATACAAAGCAAGGTTGGTAGCGAAGGGTTATGCTCAGAGAGAAGGAATCGACTTCACAGAGATATTCGTGCCGGTGGTTAAACAGGTGTCTATCAGATTTGTGTTGGCGTTGGTTGCCCAATACGATTTCAAGCTGGAACAGATGGATGTTAAGATTGCATTCCTGCACGGGGAATTGGAAGAGCAGATCTACATGAAGCAATCAGAGGGCTACGAAGTTAAAGTGGCAGAGAAAAATGTTTGCAGGTTAATGAGGTCGTTGTACGGCCTGAAACAGTCGCCTAATCAATGGTATAAAAAATTTGATTCTTTCATGGTGAGTCAAAAATTTACTCGGAGTGAATACGATCACTGTGTCTATTACAAGACACTGAGTGATGAAAAATTCATTATCCTAGTACTATATGTTGATGATATGTTGATCACCAGTCATGATATGTCTGAAATTAACGTACTGAAGACTCATTTATCAGGGACATTCGAGATGAAAGATCTGGGGGCTGCAAAGAGGGTTCTCGGCATAGATATTCATAGAGATAGGAAAAGGAGCAGGCTTTGGTTATCACAGGCAAAATACCTTGAAACGGTGTTATTCAAGTATGGGATGGATCAAGCAAAGTCGTTGAGCATTCCCCATGCAGCTCGCTTGAAGCTTTCCTCAGAATAATGTCCTAAATCAAATGAGGAAAAGTAAGTTATGTCTCATGTGCCTTATTCAAATGCGGTTGGCAGTTTAATGTATGTCATGGTCTGTATAAGACTAGACATTTCATAGGCAGTTGGTATTGTGAGCAGATATATGTCAAACTCCGACAAGCAACATTAGAAAGCGGTGAAATAACTACTTCGATACATTCGAGGTACGAAAGACTACGTCTTGACTTTTGAGAAAACATGGACAAAGTTGGTAGGGTATATGGATTCCGACTACGCAGGCAGTATAGATTCGAAGAAGTCTACTTCAGAATACTCGTTTGTACTATCGGGTGGAGCAATCAGTTGGATGTCGAAGCTTCAGTCCGTGGTAGCTCTTTCTACGACCGAAGCAGAATATATGGCAGTGACGGAAGCGTTTAAAGAAGGTGTTTGACTCAGAGACATGATAAATCAGTTGGGAGTTCAGCAGGAGGTCGTGTCGGTTAATTGTGATAGTGAGAGCGCTATCAATTTGGTTAAAAATTATGTTTATCACTCACGTACTAAACACATTGATGTTCGTCACCACTTTGTCCGACAGGTGCTTGAGGAAGGAGGTGTCACACTAGAAAAGATTCACACCAACATGAATCCAGTAGATATGCTCACTAAGGTCGTTCCTACAGAAAAGTTCAAGTTCTGTGCAACTTCTCTGGGCTTGGCGATGGCGTAAAAGAAGGATGGAGTGTGCATGAGAAGTTTTTTGTTTGTTATTGTCTTCTTTATTATATTTCTTTCGAATGAATCGAAAATTCCAGAGTATATCTTTTCACGGGTCGAACCAAAAAAAAGAAACTTCGAATATTTCCCTCTTTACTTTACCTTTATCCGGCAGAAAAAAAAAGGAAAATTCCCTATTTTTTTGTCCATGTCCCTAAATTAAATATTAAATATAAATTAAATATTAAATAATAGGAGACTTAAATGAAAGTCCCTTTCTCGCATTCGCTCTCCATTGCATTGGCGGAACAAAAATTTCTGATGCATCAATATGGAAATATTTGGTACATGAAGCCATGATCTGATATCTATATCGAAATCCTATATAGATATAAACTGATCTTTTTCTGGAATCAAAGAAAGATATTGAAAAATATATTGCTCTTGTGACTCGGAATAAATGGTTTCTCTGTGGAGGAAGGGAATAGCGATTTATTCCTATGGAGCATCCAGGAACAAGAAGATTCAATCGGAAATATCGACAAATTCTTGCGTGGTCCAAGGAAATAAAAAAAAGGGTCCGCTTCCCATGAGCCTAACAAAGTTTGCTCAGTAAGATAAAGTGTAACTCAGTACATAATCCAATTTTGATTAATAGATATATGATAAACTTTAGGAGTAGAGCAAAAAATAAGGAGCCACATCAAAGGAATCCCTTAGGAGAGAGACATCCACCCTTGATAAAAATAAAGGATCACCGTGATGATTATATTAAATCCACACTTCAACCATTAGGTACCACACCAAATTTTGGCATGAGTAATAAAAAAGCCGACAGGTGATTCGCTTGGGCCGCACCAAGAAAACAGTTTAAAGCGGGAGCATTTGCATGTGCATTGTTTCCGTTCGTGTGGTCGGGATAAGGCTGATATTTGAGTTGTGGACTTAAAGTGGGGTGACACGCGGGTGGTCGGCGTGGACAACTCATTTGCTTTACTTGAAACCACGCCCTTTGTCTTCCAAACTTCAACTCACGCCCAATCATCTCTCTCTCATCTTTCAACTTCCAACCCATGCCCCATCTCTCTCCCTCATCTTCAAACTTCCAAACTCACGCCCTCTCTCTCTCTCTCTCTCTCTCTCTCTCTCTCTCTCTCTCTCTCTCACATCTTCCAACTTCCAACCCACGGCTCATCTCTCTCTCACCTTCCAAGCTCCCAAATCTTCCTGACTCTCTCGCTTTCTCTCATCTCCCAAGCTCCGATCTATTCCTAACTTCCTCCGATCATCGCCTTAGGCCAAACCGCTGGATTTTCGCCGAGATCCGCCTCGAATATAATGCCATTCTCGCCTTATAAATACTGAAAAACTGGACTAGCAGGAGCCTTAAATAGGTTCGTCTCTCTCTCTCTCTCTCTCTCTCTCTCTCTCTGAGAAGCACTCGAGCTCGAGCTCAGGCTGGACTATTCCAGCTTGATGATACTCCTCAGGGCCTGTTTGGATGTCTGTAACTTTTTTAAGTTGTAAGAAAATTACACGTAACTTACTTACAGGTGTAAGTAAGTTACAGGTAATCCTGTTTGGATGTAAGTTATAACTTACTTACAGATAATTTTATTTTTGTGTTTGAATAACTTGTAACTTTGTTACAGGTAATAAGTTGGATATTCACACTAGATAGAGTTAAAATAGGGAATCGTTGAAAAATCAGATTGACACATAAAAAAGATGGGATAAAATTATTCTATTTTATTAAGCTAAATGCATAGTTTGGTTGATTTTTAGGCTAAGCTAATCAATAGGTGGGCTATAAAAGTGGGCCTATGTTTTCGAAATGCTTGTAATGTAGACAAATAACTTGAGATAACATATCCAAGCAAATTTTTTTTATTTTTTTCATAAGATATGTTTACAATGTTATAAGGGAAAGAAAAATAAAAACAAATAACATCAAATGATGGTTTAGCCAACTATTGCCATTCATGGGAAGAAATGTCTATTGAGGTCAATAAGAATTATTTTTAGAGAATGTATAACCTGTTGGCATTCATAGGAAGAAATGTCTAACCTTCCAAGTCCTGGTTGGTTAACCCTTTCACAGTTGTGATCATGTCTTGAAATAATATAATTGTTCACCGTATTTTCTATGCCCATGTGGATTAAGAAAATCATGTGGAAGTGAGCTTTCAACAAAACAATTGTTACTGTAATACAATTCTATATATGCAGCTATCTTGTTGGGTCAAACAAAGAAAAGAAAAGAAAAAAATTTTAATAGAAAAAAGAAAAAGAGGAGAAGAGAAGGGCTAACTTGTTGTTATGATACCAAAAAGAAAAGAAGAAGAAGAAGATATCCAATCGCTTTTCAAAAATAGCAGAGGCTAATTTCCACAAGCCAAGCATCCCCACCAATAATCAAAATAGTTCCGCTTAACAAGGCTAATTTCATCAATGAATGTCAAAACTGCAAGTTAAAAAAAATAAAAAATCCTACCAGAGATACTGATATGTACAATCAACATTTTTCCTAAAAAAAAAGAAGAAAATTTGAGAAACCTACAAAAATGAACAGCTTGAGAAAATGAAGGTTGACATTTATTGATGAAAAGAATTGAAGCAATGCAGTCCAGGACATCTACAGCACAGTCCCACCTGATGCAGAGGTCATGAAAAGAACTGAAACAATGCAGTCCAACACAATCCAGGCCATCTTCCTACAACTGCATTGCTCAAGATTCAAACGTGGGACCCATATTGTGGTTTTTAAAGGTCTTTTTTTTTAAAAAAAATAAATAAATAAATAAATTTCTTTTAAGTGTTATTTCCAAATAAGAAACTGTGGATAGCTATTTACAAACAGAGCTTTATGACCATACACAGGGTACTTTCTTGACAAAGGGAAGGCCCACATAACAGGAAGCAAAAAAAATAAAAAACCCTGCAACAGTCTCAAACAGCCACAACACCTGTAGCTTGACAAAGGGAAGGCCCATAGCAGGAAAACCCATTATATGGGTCCTGTAAATATGGGCTTCTCCTAAAGTAACCTATGACATTTCAATTACTTAAAATTCTATGGTTGAGCCTACCTAAAATAATAATCAGAAATGGATGGACGACATGGATATAACACATAAATTATGGTGGGGCCCACATAGCACCATCCTCAGTAGACTACTGTCCCTGGGCTGCTGACGTGTCATGTGGGCCCACTATGATGTATTTGTTTCATCCACACCATCTATCCATTATTCCAGATCATTTTAAGTCATCAGCCCAAAAATAAGGTACATCAAAATGCACACCTAGATCCATAGCTCAAGTGGTAGACTGAGTGAAAGATACCTCGTTTCAACACTGAGGTCTTGGCATTGATTCCCTAGTGGGGTTGGCTAACAGTTAAGTGTGATCTGACATTGGGTGTACTAACAAGCTAACAAAAAAAAAAGGTACATCAAAATGTTGATTGAACACCCACAATTAAAAACTTTTGGTGGGCCACCAATGTTTCCGATCAAACTGATATTTGTTTTGCTCCCTTCATCTAGGTCTTTATGACCTAATCAACGGCTTGGATGTGAAACAAACATTACAATGGGCCCTAGGAGTTTTTTAATGGTGGACTTTCAATCATTATTGTTTTCGGTGGTGTGGTCCACCTGAGATTTATATATCCCTCGTTTTTGGAATTAAGCCCTAAAACGATCCAAAAGAATGGATGGACTGCATGGATAAAACAAATACAATATGGTGGGCTCCACAGATCATCAGCCATTATCCACGCATCCTCACCAAGTTGCGTCCGTCAACGCGGGAGAAAAAAAGAAAGAAAGAAAGGAAAAATGCAATAGAAAGAGAGAAGGGGTTTCCAACCTTGCTGAAGCTCGATAGGAGAGGGAGAAGTAGACTGAGAGAGGGAGAAGGAGACTTAAGAGAGGGAAACAAAGGTTGAGAGAGGGAGATGAAGATATTGGAGAGGGATATCGATTTATATAGCAATGGCCACCAACCTTCTTCAATACACAGTTGCGATTCTCCCCAATGGCAGCCTCTTAACCCTCATTGTGCTCGCATGTAGCCTGATAGATTTCAATGGCCGCTTGTAGCCTCGCCTTCAATGACCGCTTGTAACCTTCAATGACCATTCGACCTTCACTCTGTCTGAAGGTAGGTAGGCTTCTTCAATACAGTTATGATTCTTTCAAAAAAATTTCATTTCGAAATTTTCAATAGTTACCTGTATCAAAGATACAGGTTATTTGAAAAATGACTCAAGTGCCTGTACCATTTTCGCCTCTTTTTCTTGTAAGAAAGTCACAAATTGAGAGAAAGTTACTTGTGACTTTCCTTCCCCGAACACTAACTGTAACAAAGTCACTTGTAACTTTGTTACATTTTAAAAAAGTTACAGGCATCTAAACAGGCCCTTACGTAGTGTGTGAAACACCCATATGTGGGGTCCACCATGTTGTAAATGTAAAATCTACCCCGTCCATCAGGTTCCATCCTAGGTGTTATGTCCCAAGGAAAAAAATCAGCTGATAAAAAGAAAAAAAAAAACTTAGATGGGCCACATCACATGGACCAATGGATATAGGATGCTGACCATAGGTTTGCATTTGGGGCCAAAAGGGTGTGTATCTTTTAAAACTGTTATTCAGGTGTAACTCACCAGGTTGAATAGAAGATACAGATGTCTTATTTTGCATGTACCATTGAGGAGCAGCGGCATCGAGTCTCGTGATCCGAGTAGAGACTCGTGATGTAATGGCAGTATCTTAGCTATTTCAATCTACCGTATGAATTGAGATTAATAATCACTCGGCTAATCATATATATCAATTACATCACACTAGATTAGGCTATTACGGTTTAACGTTAGAGTTGTATGATGTACATTTCAAAATAGTAGATGGGGCCGATTTTGCACCAAGAATGGTTGACTGTCACGTGCTCTTGATGGCTGGGTAGACCATCAACCGGTTGGACCAGATAGACCATAACACATACCTCGTGATGGGACCCACAGAACTTGGTGACGTCAACACACCAATCAGGTCGGTATTGAGTGGTACACCAGTCAATCCGTTTTCCAGCTACAAAACCCTGATAAACGGACGCGGATTTCCTGTGAAGGACTTTCGCAGGAAGTTCCTGCGCTGGGAACCTAGGTGGGCCCCCTGTGATGTTTGTGAGAAATCCTGCCCGTCCATCCGTTTTTTGAGTTCAATTCAGGACTTCAAGCCAAAAATGAACCGTTTTCAGAGCTTAAGTGGGCCGAAAACGTAATAATTGAACGTCCACAGTTGAAATATTCGTGGGCCACAGAAATTCTGAATCACGCTAATATTTGTGATTTCAGTTCATCCCAGTAGGAATGAAGTTATTAACGGTATGGATGACTTGTAAACATCAGTATAGAACCCAGGTAGGTTTTAACGGTAGGAATTTCCCAAACCACATTTTCCTTCATTACGGCCCACTTGAGCTTTGGATACGGTTCATTTTTGGCATCATGTCCTGAAATGAACTCAAAAAACGGATGGAAGGGAGGATTTCTCACAAACATCACACTGGGCCCCACCTGGGTTCCCAGCGCAGGAACTTCCTGGGAAAGCCAGGAAATCCGCGTCCCTGGTAAACGGAGTAGATTTTACGTATAAAACATTGTTTGGGTGTTTTATTGGCTGCGTATAACAGGCGCTGTAGAATTCTGGTCCACTCACTGGTGCTGAGGCGTGAATGCGGGATGGGGAGTGGATTAGGTGTTACCTTACGGTGGGGCCCACCTTGATGAATTTTATTAAATCCACGCCGTCCATCAATTTTACAAGATTATTTTAGATTGAGGGCTAAAAAATGAGGCAGATTGAAATCTTAATTGGACCACACTACAGAAAGAAGTTAGGACTGAATGTCTACCATTGAAAACTTCTTAGGGCCACAAGTTTTTATCAGGCTAATACTTGTTTTTTCCCTTCTTCAAGGTCTCTGTGACCTTATGAACGGGTTGGATGGAAAATAAAGTGGGCATCATTGTTCCACTGCCTTTTATGGTATGGTTCACTTAACCTTTAGATCTGCTTCATTTTTTGGGCCATGCCCGAAAATAATCTCGAAAAATGATGTATGGTGTAGATTTAACAAATACATCATGGTGGGCCCCACACAACTTGGTGATATCAATACACCGCTCAGGTTGGTAGATCTGCTTAAGTATCGCGCCCGATGTCGCACGCTTGTGCCATGGTGAGGCGGTTTGGCTATGCGCAGATGGAGTCCTGCACTAGGAAATCGGATCTTTATCCTACTGAATAAATTCTGCTGCCCCACAATGAATGTATGTGGCTTATCCACTCCGTCTATCCGTTTTTTCAGCTCATTTCAGCCGTTGAACCAATTTGACCTACCACAAGAAAAGGCAGGGATGATGATGTCACAATCAAAGCCATCCTAAGGCCTACAGTGATGTTTATTTGTCATCCAACCTGTTCATAATGTCACAAAGACATGGATAAACGGAAAACACATATTTCAGCTTTATACAAAATCCTGTGGCCCGATAAGATTTCAATGGTAGTGATCAATTCACTCCCTCCAGTGGTGTCGTCTACTTGAGATGGAGATGCTTAAATTTTAAGCTCGTTTCTTAAAATAAGCTAGTAAAACGAATGGACCGGGTGGATAAGACACGTAACTCATGGTGGGCCCCACATAGTTCTCCAGTATGCAATTGATTTCCTGCACTACTTTGTATTTGGTGTTGTAAAATCATCTTCGTCGTGGGTTTTTTTTTTTTTCTCCCACCGGATCTCTCCTTTCCCTCTCGCCTACCCGCATCCTCTTCAAGCAGCAGCGGCTCGCGCGCAGTCGCATGATTCATATTCCAAATGCCCGCATGTTTCGGAGAAACGCGCCTGCATGGAAACCTATATGTTTCTCTTGAAGAAATTTCTTAAAGTTGTGTTTGGATGCTTGGAAGTTTTTTAAGTTGTAAGTTATGAGTAACATACTTACAGGTGAAAGAAAGTTACATATAATTATTTTTGGGTGTAAGCTCTAAGTTACAGATAAATTTATGTATTTGGATAACATGTAAGTTAGTTACATGTAAGATATTGTATATTAATTCTATTTTGAATTTGGAGTATGGAATTATTTAAAAATCAAATTGACACATAGAAAAGCTTGCATAAATGTATGTAATTTTATTGAGACCATTTAGTTGAATACTTGAAAAAATTCTTAAACAAACTAATCATTAAGTAGGCTTCGAAAGTGGGCCCGCGTATTAAAAACATGTAAAAGCAGGCCCACTTATATGTAACTTAAAAACTTATCGGGGCCACAACTTTAAAATCAAACTAACATTTGTTTTTCCCTTTATCCAAGTCTATAGGATCCAATATTTAAATAGGACATAAAATAAACATTACAGTAGGCCTCAGGAGGTTCTTAATCATGAGCATTCAATCATTTTTTCCTCTGGTGTGGTCCATGTAAGATTGAGATGTGCCTTAATTTCCTCATTTTGAGATCAAGCCCTAAAATGATATGAAAAAAATGAATAGACGACATAGATAAAACACATGCAACATAGTGGAGTCCACAAAGCACCAACTTGTAGCGTTCTAGTTATTGGCCAATGTCACTGGACAAATTGGAGTGGATCCATTGAGGTGGGTGGGATCCCATATTGTGAAGCCCATTGTGATGTATTTTTCTCGCATCTACGTCGTTCATTCGTGTTGAAAGCTCATTTTAGAGGATGCGGATTGTGTCTTACCCTTGCCTATCTCTAGCCACGAATGGGCAGTTTCATGGGTGGGCCACCATGATCCATACATTTTCTTTGATCAATTTAACATATGATCACATAAATGAGGCATATCCCGTGCCAAAGTGGACCACACTACAAATGACCATTGCATTTAATACAACCCAAGCTTATTATCTGTCGCATTCCACTTGAGCATTGGATTTGCCTCATTTTTGTTCACATATCTTAAAATATTATGAGAGAAGGGATGGACATCATGGATAAAATGATATATCAGTGTGGGCTTGCCCAGAGAACTGTTGGTTCATGGCTAGAGATGGGCTGGGATAGGATGCAATCCACATCCCATTTTAGGATTGGATCCAAAAAATAAAAAGATCTCAATCACAAGTGGACCATAGTATAGCAAACAATAGTAATTGACCGTTAAAAACTTCTCCGGAAAGTTTTAGATCAAGATGATATTTGTGTGGTCTTTTCATGGACGATTTGTTACCTTTTCAACCGGTTGGAAGTCAACTAAATATTCTGGTGAACCTCATGAAGTTTTTAATGGTAGAAAATTAGTTAAGATTATTTCTTATGGTGTAGCCCACTCGAGATTTAGATCAGCTTCATTTTTTGAATCATACTTTAAAGTGAGCTTTCAATATGGATGGATGGATGGCAGCCTCGATGTAAAGAAAGTACATCAGGGTGAGCCCCACAGTCAAGGATCCGAAAACACCCCTGGTCCATTCTTTTTTTTATTATTTCTACACATGCACACACCCCCACGTACTCACGCTGGTGGAATTTCACCACCTATGGGTACTCAGAACCCTTGACCGGAACCGCCTGAGAGTCTAGCATATAGATGTCTGTGAGAAATTCACCCGTCATCCCTTTTGAGTGCTTTATTTATTTGTCTATATTTTTTTTAACATGCGCACACACCTCACACACTCACGCTAGTGGAATTTCACCAACTATGGATACACGAAACCCTTTACCGGGTGTCGAAACTCCCGAGAGTCTACCATCCAGGAAAAGAGTAAGGATCCGCCGTTTTGAGTGCTCATTTTTAGGAAATTCACCTAAAAATGAGGTGAATCTAAAACTCCAGTCGGTCACGGGAGAGGGAAAATTAGGGAAAGAAAGTCGTACAGTTGAAGCCTTCCTGGGCTCCACCTTGATGTTTATATTCCATCAAAACCCTTTATAAGGTCATTGACATGAGGATGAAGTGAAAATACGAAAAAAATAAATAAAAAATGCCTGACAAAAGAATGTAATGGCCCCAAGAATGTTTCAACGATACACACAGAATTCCCACTGTTTCCTCTCGTGTGACCCGTTTAAGTTTTCGGTATAAATCATTTTTGGTCGAACGTCCTAAAATGATCTCTCAAGGGGTATGAACGGAGTGAATTTCTCACAAACATCTAGGTGGCCCCCTCGCAGTATCCTTGCTAAGGAACTTACTGCTTTGGAAATCCGCGTCCATCCGAAACCGCCCATAGGCAAACGGCGCGGAAACGGATTGGCTACCCCTCCCACTGGTCGTGCTATGTGTTCCCTGACGTATGTGTTTCATCCTGTCCATCTATTTTTTCAAATCATTTTATGGCATAAGTTAAAAATGAGATATATCTGAATCTCGAGTGAACCACATTACAGAAAATACAGTCTTAAACAAGTATTAACTATTAAAAACCTTACGGGGCATAAAAGTTTTGGATCATTATGATATTTGTTTTTTCCTTTCATCTAGGCCTATATAACCTAATCAACAGATTGGATGTCAAATAAACAGTACATGGGCCTTAAGAGGATTTTAAGCACCGAAGGGGGATAGCCAATCCGCTTCCAAACAGGAAAGCGCCTGCTCCGCACTTCCCATAAAAAAAAAAATGATGAAGAGGAAAAAAACAAAGACAAAAAGGAAAAAGGAAAAAAAAAAAAAGAAAAAAGAAAAACAAATAAGCGTCAGGGCTTACGCAGAGAGAGCGAAGGAGACGACCTTGCTAGAGGAGAGAGAGGAGACGCTGAGAGAGAGAGAGAGGGAAAGAGACGCTGAGAGAGAGAGAGAGAGGGAAGGAGACGCTGAGAGAAGGAGAAGGAGACGCGTCAGAGCAGGTAGGCGCACTTTCAATGCAGCTGCGTTTCCACCTTCCTCTCCCAAATTCGAAGTGGATAGCCGTTGCCTGTAACAAAGTAACCTGTGACTTCAAAAACACCTAATTCCCCTGTTACATTTCTTGCAATCTTACTTGATAGAAAGTTACTGGTTGAGACTTTGATACCTATAACATTTCTCCCCCAAACACAAACTGTAAGAAAGTCTCCTGTAACTTTCTTACATTTTACACAAGTTACAGGCATCCAAACGGCCCCTAACATGCGCAATGTGTTCCGATGTGTGTGATGTGGCACATGTGCCAATGTGCACGTGCCACCATCCGTCTTCAAGTGCCCGCAGAGATTTTGATCTGATTTTCGTAGTTCCTGTGCTCTGTAGGTCACAGCTCTTGGCTCTAAGAAGGAAATGAGGCCAGTCGAAGTTGAGCTCTGATATTAGCTTTTCTCGTCTCAGAAAAGGAGAAGAAGGTGAAGAAGAAGAAGAGAAGGTAAACATTTTTATTTTTATTTATTATTATTATTATTTTTTGGTTTAGAAACGGAGCTTCGATCCCTCCAACTCCCATTTTGGGCAATTGCTATTTGGGGCCCGTTTTGGCCATCCAGACCGTTGATTAGAAAATGTTGTGGGCTCGTTGATGTGATCCAGACCGTTTATATATTGGGCCGCACACAGGAAGGGAGAAATGTTTTGCCCTCGAATTTCAAATCCCGACTGTTGATCTGATGTCCCACTATCGATGCATATGCGTCTTGGTTTTTTTTTTTTTTTGACTCAAACCGTTGATGTGATGCGTCCCATGAGATCAATGGCCTGCATCATGGTGTGCCATCATACGGATCATTGGATCAACACCACTGGTGGTTGTAGAATTTGAATCCATTGAAGGAACAGTCTACAAAAGACATACAGAGTGTCAATCCAAACCGTCAAAATTGTGGGCCCCACTGCTGATGGGGCATGGCCTGATAGTAAGCACTGACGGGTGATTAGCAGAAGGTGGGCCCCACATGAAAACTGTGCTGGGCCAAGCTTGATTGGATTGTCACCATCGTCTCATGGGGTCTCTTCTGTCCTCTGCAGAAACAAAGCCATGGAAGAAAGAAGGGAAGGAGCAGAAGACCTCTCAAACCTCTCCCAATCCATTGCCAGTCCCAAAACTCTAAACCTAATGTCCCAGAATAAGCATTCCGCCATAATCCAACGCCTCTCAAATCCCATTCCCCTCAAATCCCATTCCAATTCCTCCTCCCAATCCATCCAGTCCTTTCTTGATCTCTTCTCCCAATCCAAGCTCTCCATCCAAACAGGCCTGGATCGTTGCCGTCAGATTTCTGCTGAGAACCCCGACTCAAAATCCCTCCTGAAATCTGATCTTGACAGCCTCTCCGCTGCCATCGCTGATCTCGAGAAGCTCCTTGCGGAGAACTCATACTTCCTCCCATCCTATGAACTTCGCTCATGTCTCAAGTCCATAGCTGAATTGAAAGAATCCCTCGAATCCACAAGCTCGGAGCTTCTGCCGCGCAAGAAGTTTGCATTCAGGAACAAACCTGCAAAGAAAAATTCGGTGGATGCAGGCGGTGAAGCTCAAGTTAAGGTTCCTAATGTTGATCGGAATCTGCTTGGATTCCAGAGCAAGATTGAAAAGGTTCCAGAGGTAAATCCGGATGAAAAAACAAACCTTGGAATCCGGCATTCCCCTGGATTTCAAAACAAGGTGGGTGGTGTTTTGGTTAAGCAGTTTAAGGATTCGGAAGACGGTGATTTTACCCTTTCAGATCTTGAATCTTGTGAAATTCGTTTGAAGGGAAGATTGAGAGCGCTCTTCATTCATCGGCTTAGGAATTGTCGTGTTTATGTTGGTCCGGTATCTGGTTCAATCCACATCGAAGAAGTTGAGGGGTGTCTGTTCATGTTGGCATCTCACCAGATTAGGATTCATCATGCGAAGGCAGTGGATTTTTATTTGCGGGTTCGGAGTAGGCCTATCATTGAAGATAGTAGTGATGTGAGGTTTGCGCCGTATGGCTTGGTGTATGAAGGGATTGAGAAAGAGATGAGGGATTCTGGTCTTGGTGATGAGACTGGGAATTGGGCAAATGTGGATGATTTCCGATGGCTACGGGCCATGCAGTCTCCAAATTGGTGCATTTTGCCAGAGGAAGAGCGGGTTGGCACTGTTAATATCTCAGATTCAATGACACAGAGCAGAGATGATGAGTCTGTTTCCGTCTAAATGCTTTAACAGGGGCATGTGGTGAATTGTGAAATGCTAAGGGGGAGCACAAGTTGAACATTGAGCCTGGTGCTGTATGGGAGCTCAATGGGTTCTTCTATATAAAAATGGTATGTGAGAGATTTTTTTTTTTCTAAACCTAAATGGTTGTTAACAGTAAAGCAAATATATATGTTTGTTTGTGGGCTTTGATGTATGATATTTGGAGAAGTGCCATGTATCATGCACTAAAAAGTCTGGAAATGATTGCAGTAATTGGTAATTTTGTTAGGGCAATCGCTATCCACGACCACCCATATTGATTGAGGCAGCCATTGTGTCGCGGGAATCACTATCCTCACCCTAATAATGGGCGGATATTTTTGTTGATAAAGGGTTTTTTATTAACATAGAAAAGGAAAATTACAACGAGGAACTCAACAACAAAGGAGGGTGTGGAGAAACCTGCAGGACTAGTGACAAAGATCATTGACATCTAATCTTGTGTCTTTAAATAAAAGCAAAATTCTAAAACACACTCACTTGAAGGGCTGATTGTGAACAATTCTTTAAGTAGGGGTACTTTAGTCATTTCCATTTCCATTTCCATTTGCATCAGGGTTTTAGTTTTTCCTTTCCAAAAAAGAAAAAAAAGAAAAAAAAAGAAAAATCAGGCTTTAGTTTGTTTGTAAGCTATGCATAGCCCCTTTTGTGAATGTCTCTCACTTGAGTGGATAGTGAATGGTTTTTTTTTTTAAAAGAAAACTTATTTCTTGGCATTCTTTGCTAGTTTGGTGCGTGTTACCCTGATGTAAAAATGTGTTGCTCGATCCTCACCAAGCATGCATAACTAGTGAGCTCTCTTCTCGCTTGAGTGGATTGTGAATGGTTTTTTTTTTTATTTTTTTTATTTTTTAGAACAAAACTTATTTCGTAGCATTCTTTGCTAGTTTGGTGCGTGTTACCCTGATGTAAAAATGTGTTGCTCGATCCTCACCAAGCATGCATAACTAGTGAGCTCTCTTCCCACTGTCTTCTGTGCTTTTTTTTTTTTTTTTTGGTGAGCATTTTTTTTTTTTTTTGGTGAGCATTCTTAAAGTTCCTAAAGTTCTTCCAAATCTGAACTTTAAAAGGTTTTGATTTAAAACAGACTTGGTGTTCTGACCTGTAGAATCAGATCTCAAGAGTCCCAATATGAAGCGACCTGGTGTTCTGAACTGCTCCTGTCGGCCTAGCAAGGACCAATGGGTTGTTTTTAGTTTGTTCATCATATATTAGCCCTTTTCCCAGTGGCTTGTTTGTTAGGTTGTTCTTCTATTAAAAAAAATCATTTATTATGATAAAATAGATATTTTATATTTGAGATTATAGTTGTTTTTTTGCATACTTATGGTTGATTTTTCTTTTCTTTTCTTTTCTTTTTGTCAATTCATGTATTCTTTTGGATACAAGATTTGTGAAAAATTGCTGAGTATTTTGGAAACATGGAGTAAAATGGGAATTTTCTTGCTGATATTTTGAAAATGAGCTAGATTACAATGTGTTTGCTGATATATAAAATGTGTCTGCCACAAAAATCATAATCATCCAAGCTTTCTACTAATTAATTGGGGTCGTCTACATGAATCCTGTTCTGCCATTCCACTCTATCAAGGGCTGTACCTTCAATTAGAACATAGTTCATCAAATCCTTCTCGTATGGTGTGCCGTAAAGGCTGTTACGTAAAGGTAACAGTGGCAACCGTTATGCGTTATGGGGTCGTAACAGCCGTAACAGCTGTTATGGAAAAAAATGACCCATAATTGCCATTAACGGCAAGTTACGTCCCCTATAAAGGCCATAACAGCCCCGTAATTGTTTGTTATGGGGCAGATTTTTAAGCAACATTACGGGGCAAATACACGCACGATGTCCTCATCAGTTTTTCAGGAGTTTTTTTTCAATAAAAAAAGAGACCATAACGGCCGTTATGGGGGCCATAACAGCCGTTACAACCTGTATCGTAAAGGTAACGGTGGTGGCCGTAACGGCCACTGTTACCGTTACAGAACACCTTCGTACTACTTCCACCTACATTCTTTTGGGCCTTCCCCTTGCCCCTTTAGAGCCTTCAACCTGTACCAACTCACTCATTTTAACCAGCATGTTCTTGGTCTCTGGTGCACATGACCAAACTGTTTGTCTACTTTCCGTCATCTTATTACGTATTGGTGCTAATCCTAAGTTCCCTCGAATATATTCATTTCTAATTCTACCCTTCTTTGTCTTGCCAGTCGTCCATCTCAACATCCTCATTTCAGTAATACCCATCCTATGAACATGTTGTTCCTTGAACTATCCAACATTCTGTCCCATAAGGCATGGTTGGTCTTATAACTGTCCTATAAATTTCCCCTTCTAGTTTGAGTAGCACACGACCATCAAATAAAACTCTAAAGGCACATCTCCATTTCTTCGACCTACTTGAATTCTATATGCTACATCCTTCCAAATCTCTCCACTTTCATGAATTATTGATCCAAGGTATTGAAAGTGGTCATTTTTGGGAAACTGTTTGGTTAACAATCTCAACTAATTCCTTATTTCCCCCCCATTGTTACTAAAATTGCATAGTATGGCTCAATCACTCTCTCGCAAAGTTTCATAGTTTGGGTTGTAAGTTTAATCCCATGATAGTTATTGTATTTCCGTATGTCTCATTTCTTCTTATAAATAGGTACTACGGTACTTTTCCTCCTTTTGTCTAGCATTTTCTTCAATCTTGCAATCTTGTTGAGCAACTTTGTCAACCAAAATAACCCAGTATCTCCCATACACTTCTAAACCTCTATTGGTATACCATCTAGTCCTAGGGCCTTTTCTATTTTCATCTTTATTAGCTTCTTTTACTTCAGATATCCTAATCCTATGGAAGTATTTATGGTCTCTGACGTCATTTGAGTTCATGGTTCCTTCTATCCTTATGCTCTCAGAGTAGTTGTCATTTAATAAGTTTTGAAGATAGCTTCTCCATCTTTCATCTCTATTGGCACCTTTGGTTTTCGTTTTTAATGTATCTAACATGATTTAGGTCCCTACCCGTCCTCTCTCTTATTTTTGCAAGTCTGAGACATCTTTCTCGCTCTCTCGCCCCTAATCTATTGTAAAGATCATCATAAGCCTTAAGTTTAGCTTACTTTCTTAGCAATCTTTTTATCATTTTCATATTGTTTATTTTTTTTTTTTTTTCATTCTTTCTAGTCCCTTGTCAAGCTTTGAACCATGAACGTTTCTCATGAATAGCTTTTTGTACGTTGTCATTCCACTACCAAGTTTCTTTATATGATTTGTTTTTCCCTTTAGATACTCCCAAAACATCCTTTGCCACTTCTGCACTCAACCATCTCATTCTACATAACATTTGCTTCTTCCTTGATATTCAACTTTCCTTCTTCCAAGTTCCAACAATTTATTCTCGAATAACATTGTTCTTTGTCCTTTTAAATTCCACCATCTACTTTTTGGACACCTATAATTTCACTCCCCTTCTTCCATCTCATTGTGTAAATATCCATAACCATTAACTAAGTTACATTGTAAGACTCTCTCTTGATATAACCTTGCAATCCTTATATATTGATCGTTTTGTTTTCTGAAGTAGAAAGAAATCTATTTGGCTTGTATATGATCAATTTTTTAAAGTAATAACTTTCATCTCAAGTATGTGTTTGTTAGAGTTAGATTGTATGCCACAACAAAATCAAGGAGAGCATCACCCATCTTGTTTCTTCTCCCAAAACCATATCCTCCATGTATGCTTTCACATCCTCTACTTTCTTTTCCTACATGACCATTTAAATCTCCTCCTACAAATATCCTCTCTCAATTTGGAATTCCTTGACTTAGTCAATCCATATCCTCCTAGAATTGCCTCTTGATTTGATGCTCTAACCCTACTTTCAGTGCATATGCACTAATAACATTGATTATTGTTTTGAAAGGTATGGCATTGATTATCTCCTCTTAACACACATTTTATTAATAAAATCCAATCTCTCTCCTAAAGTATACAATTTTATCCTTCAGATTTTAATCTGCCACTATTCCTATTCCTTTTCTGTTATTTTCCTTTCCTATATGCCAAAGTTTATATCCAATTCTCTTGCCTAGCTTCTTTACTTGCGTGCGTCCAAAATGGCATGGGAACCCTTGCCTAGTTTTCACAACAGTTGGGCATTGTTGCGGTGTGTTGCTTTTGGGGGATGCCCTAGCTAACCCTTGCCCATTTCTTACTATGCCCGGATTCCGATGCAGCGTGTCACTTACAGTGATGATCTTGGAAAAGACTATTAATTGAGATCCCTTGTAGTTGTAGGTGATTTGCATTTCAAAGTCACTCTTGCTGATTTTATTTTATTATATTATTATTATTTTTAATGGTCTATGTCACAAGGTGTGTCCAAGATACCAGAGCTTTCTAGAGGCCTACCATCAGTTAACACAGTAGTATTAATGCTTCCAAGATAAGTCCACCCAACTCTTATGTAGGCACAGTGGATGATCGAATCGTGCACCCCACTTACGAACTTAGGACCTATGGGCAGTACATATCCCTTGGTGATGGATCATATACTTGTTTTTTTATTGTTAGGCACACATTCCTACCTGATGTTTTTGACCAAAAGTGTAGAAGAGCTTCATAAGTTTAAAGACTTTACTTTTATCTCTCTCTCTCTCACTATCTGAGCTGCTTTGGCATACAAATCCACGAAATTAGAGATAAATTATTGACCTCGCATCTCACTTTGTAATCCCATCAGCAGCTTTGATTATTAGCATCCTGTCATGAGTGTGAGAGCTTTCCTGTCCAACTTATTGGTGAAGAACTTGACATGCTTGAGCTGGTTACCAGTGTTTGCAATATTAATAGTATCGTCAGATATTATTGGTATCGTTACTGACCGATATGAAACAACCATAGAGTCAACTCCTTGGTATCGATGATATTGTCGGCGATATATTCCAATATATCGTGTGATATCAGCCCGTCCTAGTACATTTAATTCATGTATCGTCGATACATGCGATAATGTATCGACGATACATGGACACCGTCCTTTTTTGAACTTTGTTGATTTTATTGCAAAGAGGTCGAAGCCTAAAGAATTACAAAAAAGCAAAAGGGAAAAGAAAGACCCATCTACAGATTTGTTCAATTTTCAGGGAATTGAGTCGACGCAATAGCCTTTGACTCGATCGCCCATTCCATGACATGCTCTTTAGCCAGATTGCAAACCTTTAATATATCTCCTTTCTGATTCTTGAAATATTTATTATTCCTTTCCAACCAAAGAAACCAAATCTTGACCAGAAGACGGATGCCAGACCTTCCCTATCTTCCCTTTGCCCCCACCATGCCATGACAAGAAAAAAGACTCAATGGATCCCGACAGCACCCATTGAATACCAAATGTGATTAAAAAATCCTTCCATATCTTTCTTACGAATGAACAATGTATGAAAAGATGGTTTACCGATTCCTTATCCTGATAGCATAGAAGAGTACACATGGAAGAATCACCGTTCTCTTGCGCAAATCGTCAACTTTAAGCACTTTTTTTTTTTTTTTTTTTTTTAAAGTTATTTTTTAATCACTAGCCAAGCTAGAGTGGCCACGGAGGAGCACCATATATTCACACATGAGCTGTGTGACTAGCCCCATTAACATTTGACCCGCCACTAATCATTTGGTAAAAGGATTTTATTGAAAACTTGTCGGACTTTTCTTCTAACCATCTCATAGAAGTGCTTTCTAAGATCAATGGGCGAGCCTTACTCAATATTTCCAACAATCTCAGCAACTCCTCTACTTCTACCTCATCCGAATTTCTCCTACAGGGAGGAACCCAAATAACATCTTCTCCTTGAAAAGAAAAGTACGTTGCCACCAGCATATTTGCTTCTAGCAAAATCCTGCCAAACGGGGGGATACCTCCCTCAGATTTTGCTCCCTAACCATACATCTTCCCAAATCTCCTCACCTTTACGACTTTACCCAAGGAAAACCCCATACTTCCCAAAGTTTCATTTCAAAATTTCATCAATTTTCCTAATTTTTTCTCAATGTTTCCGTCAAACAGCGATACATGTGATATTTCCCTTGTGAGACCGATATGTTTCTATATCCCAAGCATTTTTTTTTTTTTTTGGTTAGCTTGTTAGTACACCCCACTGTCAGTTCACACTTCACTGTTAGCCACCCCCCACTAGGGAATCGATGCCAAAACCTCAGTGTTGAAATGAGGTATCTTTCACTCAGTCAACCACTCGAGCTATGGATCAGGGTGTGTTTCTGTATCCCAAGCAATGTTGTCAAATCGCATATGCGATTGCATGCGATCAGCATATGCTGTTCGCATATGCGATCGCACAATCGCACATGCCATGGCATATTTTTTTATTTTCAAAAAAAAAAAAAAAATCTAAAAATTCCAAAAAAAAAAGAGGGAAAAACATTACTACACATGATTGGATTGGGTTATTTTACTTATTTCATTATAGTTTATGTGTTTCATTAAGTGATATATTTAATTACTTATATTAGATAAATTTCAACAAAACAATCAACAAGCTACATTAAAAGATAACTAATTATTATAAACTTCGAAGAAAGAAATTTTAATGATAAATGGATAACTTGAAACAACTTACAAGTTATAACTTACAACTCAATTTACAAAAAATAAGCACAACTTATAAAATACAAAAAATAAACATGATTGAAATAATCGTAGAGAGATTAGAGTAAGAAAGAGAGAGGTGTAAGAGAGAAAGAGTAAGAGATTTAGAGCTTTGGAGTAAAGAATAGTGAAAATGGAGGGGATATGAGTTTCTCCAATTTGAAAAAATAAAAAATAAAAATAAAAATCTTGCCAGGCATTGGGAAATATGCGATCGCATATGCAGTATGCGATCGCATCGCATACAAAAGTATGCCATGGCATACTTGCCAGGATCACATATGCCATCATGGCATATGCGATTTCATCAAAAGTATGCGCATATGCGAGCGCATATGCGATCGCATTTGATAACAATGATCCCAAGCATGTGATACATGCATCGATGCCGACATTGTGAACATTGGTGGTCACATGCATTCCTCGGGCAAGTAATATTATATTTCACACAGTCTGTTGCAATCTTGGGATCTGATTTGATCTGAAGTTTTCTAGTGTTGTGTCAGATGGCAAGTTCCATAACCTTCTGAATTTTTTCAACACCCTTCCTAATTCCCATGTGTCTGACCGGGTACATTGGACGTCTGAAGCACTTCAATGTATACACAAAGCTGATTTCATTCCCCTCCATAGATCTATCTGAATTGAATTTATATCACTTCAATTTATAACACGGATGGATTCATTCTCCTCCACAGATCTGTCTGAATTGAGTTTTTATCATTCATCTTCGGACTTTATCCAGCAGCACCATAATGGCACTTCCGTTGTTGTTCTATGAGAATGGTAACTTATTAAAAGCTGGCGAGAAATGTCACAATGAAAAACAAAAATCAAAATGGGAAGGAGCCAAAATGTGTCAGATGATGAGCGCTGTGGTACAAATCTACACCCATTTGTTGATGGATCACACTTCCAAATCTCTTTCTTCTTCTTGTTCATTTGTTTGTTTTTTGCCCCCTTTTCCTTTGTTGAGAGGTAATGGTGAATGTTATTAGAAGAGCAAAGAAACTACATAAACAGATGAGGAAAAAGTTCCCATTGAAAAGGGAAGGGTGTAAAACACCACAGCCAAAACATCCACATTATCATCTCTCTTCCTACTTGGGTAAACCGATTTTTTTTTTGGCCTAGTTGTGATATCACAGATTTCAGAAAACATAGAGAGGAGCTTCAACACCTTTCCAATTATTAAGGATGTTACAAATGCCCGGATTCATGTCTTTTTTTCTGGAATCGCTGATCCTGATCTGCAGTTCTTCGAGGATTAAGAACAACATATTTCTACCGTTGTTTTTGTTTTCTTTCAGACATGGATTTCTCCTTTCAATGTGGAAAATGGTACTATGGAAAGGTATGTAATCCATTCATACGACCATCTCTTTGATATTTATTAAGGATCTATCGGTCTTAATGCAGACAAGGATTCTCCAGACTGATTTGGATTGGTTGAAGAAGCCAAAAAAAGAAAAAAAGATGAGGCTGGAAAATTGTGGCCTTAGTTTGAGCGATCTGTTTCTCATTTCCACGGTCTTTTTTGAGATGCACAATGATTTTTTTTTTTTTTTTTTCCTTTCAAGTTTTGCAAGCAGTATTATCGTTTTGGTTCTCAAGTTACAGGACCTGAAAATTACCGATGGATGTACTGATGAACAATGATTTTGATACTTCTTTCGCATCCATTTGTTTCCGAGTGTTTTGGTTTTCTCGTGTGGGCATTGGTTGCTGAAATTCACTAATTGGGCTCCTTATTTTAATTGTCCTTGGCAGCTGTACTTGTAATAACTTCAACGAGTATTTTGGGGTGCTGCAATCTTGTCTAATTCAATACTTTTTCATCCATTTGAATAGGATCCCCAGCTATGCCTCATTCCAGCTCTGAATTTGTAGAACTGGGCTTCTCTTGCACCACAAGATTGAAGCCTCTACTCTGATAGCATACCCTGCTTCAGGCTTGATTTTTCTCAGTTCTCATCTTCAGGGGTTTTATGGACTTGAATGTATATGAAATTACAAACTGGGAAGAGTTTTATACAAAAGAGGATAGATTCAGCTGAAGAATGTCTCCCCTCATCTATCTGTGGGTTGGCAAGACTGAAGTTGGTTAGGGCTCCTTTCGGAATATTTAGGTGCAAATTGCCACTTCACCCTATTTAAACACAAACGAAGTGAATTCAAAATGGCATTGTGTTTAGAAAGTGAGCACCATGCGGCCAGTATTGCCATCAAGTAAACTGGCCATTTTTCTCATATTGCCATCCTGCTTAGTAACCTCAAGCTTGTAGTTCAATATCTTCGTTGGTTTTACCCATCAATTGTCCGTACATACATATCATCAAGTAATCAGGTAAGCACGTATGGATATGGTAATTTCTGGTAATTAGGTAATTGGTTAATCAGGTAAAAATTTTTTGAATTGTATTAGAAAAAATCTCCCATCTGTTACATTGTTCTTGTGGGAGTATTGTGCTCTTATTGCCAGTCCCTAGCCTAGATAAAGGAGGGTTGCATTGGGTTGACAATTGGTGTGAAACTTATGTCATAACTTCCAACATGACGCCGAACAATATGACATTTCAAACTCATGCTAGGACATCGTCTGATTGAAGTTATTGCTCTATCAAATGGTAGAGTGGAATGGACGAAAAGGATTTGACCGCAATTAGTTGGGTTAAGGCTTAGATGATGTTGATGATACAAATTTTGCAATCAAAATTTTGTTTTGTTTTGTTTTTAGTGGTTATGTTGGATAATCAGGTAAATGGATATCCATTGACAAGAAAAATGTCCTTTAATCATCCTCTTATTGGCCATATATCAGAAAAGGGGGCATGCCTTGCTTAGGTTGTTTTGGCCCATCTCCATATGTTGACTGATCAAAGCCCATCTGCACGTGTTAACCCATCGAAGCACATGTTTGCTCGTAATTTTCAACTCTGGCTAGTAGTATTTATTTATTTATAAATGTTTTTAAATTTTATACACACACCCATACCACATGGGCACTCGATCTCCTGATCTCAGTGTTGAAACAGTCTGTCTACCACTAAGCCATGGAGCCAGACCCCTCCGGCAAGTAGGATTGGCTAGGGCTTTGAAAGATTTATGCATCCTAGGGCAGCCTGTCCCAATGTCCATGAAACTAGGTATGATTGATTCCACTATAGGCGGCCCATCATCCAGGGACTGAGCCCAAGCTAGAAAATTATTAGGGTTTTGATTCTAATGTAAGTTTGATATTCTAAATGTTAGGATAGTGATAGTGGGCCTGGGCTTATGCTCCAGATCTGCTTGACTGAACGCTATGCCTAAGGACTCGAGAGGTCACTTGCTAGGCTTTGACTGGCTAAATTACTAGTCAGGCTTGAAATTTTCAGGCCAGAGCCTGACCAAGAGTTTTGTAGGCACAGAGACATTGTTATGGGCAATTTCTCGGCCTGGAAATTTTGCAAGAGATTTTCAATTTTTGAAGTTTTTCTCTGGATATTAGAAGGAAAATCTCTCGGAAAATAAAAATATTTAAAATTAGTAAATAAATTTAAAATTTAAATATGTATTTATAGAACTAAATGGTCAAGGTTTTTACTATTTTTTTGAAGCTAATATTGTGACAAAAAATGTGAAAATTTAAAATTTGCTGATGTTTTGAAGATCTCACGCTAATAATGTGATAATATCGTTTAGGGCCCGTTTGGATACTCATACTACCAAATAAATTATTTTTTCTACTTACAGCAGTAGATAAGTAACTTATTTCAGATAAGTAAGTCCGGTTTATGATTAGTTATAAGTAAATTTTTTTTAAAAAAAAACTTAAAAACTACTTAATCACTTCAGTTAATTTTTTAAAAAAAAGGTTTTCTACTTTTCGTAACTTGCTGGAGAGAGGCATCATGAGAGATGAAAGAGAGGATAAGCTAATAAGTACGTTGTTTACTGAACATACTTATATGCTTAATAAGTAGAAAGTTAGAAACTAAGGTAAGTTGCTTGAGGCATAAGTAGCTTAAGTAACTTAACATCCAAAAGCCCCTTAGTGTTTTCACGATATTATTGTGGGATTTTCAAAATCTTGGGTGATATTTGTCCCACTGCTTGGAGGTTTAGGCATGAAAATCCAATAGGCTGGGCTGGCCCAGCCCATCAACATTCCTACGGATGCCTAAGAATCCGTAGAGAAGGTGTAGTTAATGTACATTGTCCTTAATCTTGATTTTTGACAAGTGGGCCAACTAGCTTGGTTGATCTGGACCATGGGTTTGGTGAGCCCCAACACAGGTAGGTCATGACTCAAAAATCTCCAAGATTAGAACAATGAAATGAAAGGAAGGGCTCAGATGCTATGTTATGGACCTATCATTGTCATCATCCTGGTTGTCATTGTGGTCATCGTCATCATCTGGACCTTATCCCAACTTATTTGGTTCAGCTGTATGAATCTAGTTTCATCATTCCACTCAACGAAGATTTATATATTCGTTAAATCATAGACTACAATCTTTTCATACGATATCCACTCACACACACACACACATACATATGTATATACGGACACACACACACATGTATATACGGATACACACACACACACATACATGGAGGAATGCTCACCTACGCACCTTCTTACATGAGCACCTGTGCGCACCTTTGCACATGTGTCATGGGCACAAAATCTAAATGGTTCACAAGACTTGGTACCCCTTGAAACCTCACGAGCCCAACTTTCAGCCTGATACAAAACTCTGGTGGGCCATTGCAAAAGGAAACACTTTCCTCCCTTGATTTGCATTTCTATTTGCTATTGGCCCACTAGAGTTTTGGATCAGGCTGAAAATTGGGCCCATAGAGTTTCCTTTGCTCTCTTAGAGCCTTTAAACTTGCTCCTTCTAACCCAATGTAGTTCTTAGTCGCTGTAACACTGCCAAACCATATAAGTCTACTTTCCATTAACTTAGTATTAGGCCTAAGTTCTCATGAATGCATTCATTTGTAATTCTAATTATAAATATAAATGCTGGGTTAGCCTAAAATTTCATAAAATCATCAAAATAATGTCTTTTGTAGAAATCATTAGATATGGGTAATTGACATACAAAATTCTACAAGAGAAATGCTTCTACATAGAATGTTCCCTTAGAGCATGGACGGGCTGATGAATTTTGATTAAAAAGATGTAAATCAGTGGGTCACTAACTCATTGAGCCTAGTTTATGATGGGCAATGGGTATTAAAGAGAGAATCAAGGTTTCTTGAGATCTTAGATAAAGTAGCTCTGTCGCATTTTCGTATAAGTTATAATATCTATTAAAGGACAATTTTTCACAGCACATTACACTAGTATATAACATATAATAATATGTACCAAAATTAAATAATACTATATAATATTCAAAGAGATGCTGGTGTATCATGTCCTATCTGTTTTGTATGTTAGTGGCTATTGGGAATGGCATGTGGCACCTAGAAAATTCAGAAAAAACAGAGAAAAATACCCTTCTTTCCTTCTTTTGTCTCTCTCAAATGCTCCTTTTCTATAAAGTGCTGAATGATAAGTAGGTATGATAAAGGTGGTATTAGTAGGATTCTAATCTTTTAGGCGGCCGGCCTTCTTGACTCTCTCTCTCTCTCTCATGGTTGGTTGAATCCCAAGAGAGCATGTGGCCATTTTCATCATGTAAGTGCTATTTTCTTGGATTTCTTTTTGAGCTCCATGGAATGCAATGGCTCGAATAAAATTTGAGGCATGCCATGTATTTATCAGTGGTCGTCATTTAAAGTACCATTTAAGAGACATTTGCATGGTAACTTTGATGGGGTTGTTTATATGAATAAAGCTAAGTCCCATGGATACTTTTAAGTGCATGCCATGTCATATGTGCAACATATTGGAAATGGGAATTTGGGACACTTCCTCATGTGCATGTTCTTCTCAATGCCTTTCAAGAGAGCCTTTGTCACGGTACTACAAGCATCTTAAATGCCCATACCATACTTTTTTTTTCCCCATAAAACTTGGGTCTGTTTTCATGTGTTTGTAGTTGTATTTCCTTTCTTGTGTGTATTTTCAGCATTCTAGCTTTTTAATAGTTTGTGTTTGTAGATGTGTTTGCTTGCTAAATAATTATTCCTATGCCAAATAGCTTTTTTCACGTATTTTTCAATGTGTTCTTGTTTGGTTAGCTGTAAATGCATGTGAATGGTGGTAAATAAGTACTAATGACTTTAGATTATGTTAGGGCAGGAGCCCAAAATGGAGGTATATCTAAAACTTCTGTTCAATGGTAGGCATTCAATTCTCATTGTTTTCTGTGGTGTGGCTTTGGTTCTACCTCATCTTTCGGCTCATACCCTAAAATGATCTGAAAAATGAATGGAATACATCGTGGTGGGGCCCAGCTGTTATGAGATTGAGTTTTGCCCCATTTTCCAAGGGGAAATTTGAACTTTATACCAAACATGCATGCATGAGGAAATCTCATTTACACTGTGCCACTCATGCAGGAAAGATCCATGGATATGATCCAAGTCGTCTATCAGTTGCATCTTGCTGTTTCAGTGCTCTTGTAGAAAAATCAGGCCCATGGCATTGCCTATAAATAAGAATGGATGGATAGATTTTTGGCAAGTATTCTAAGTCATTAGCTTATTTTGTTATTTTGGCCCACCTGATGAGCGGACCTGCCTGATTTCTGGCCTGGAGTTTGTACATGGTGGGATCCACGTGATGGACGGCTTGGATCTCATGCACATTGCTACACTACGTGCATGTAGTGGCATGTGCATGATCTGCCTTGTACATGCGTATGGTATTTTTGACACAATTCGAAATGAATCCGTTATTTATTTATTTGAAATTAACTCTTTGTTGATAAATTTTTAGCAATTTTTTTTTTTTTTTTTCCAATCTCGGATCTCATGGTCTGGAGATCCTGGCCATTGATCTAATGCTATCTACTGTGAATCAATGGTTAGGAAAAAAAGAGAAATAATAGGGCGAACGGACGAGTCCGTACGACGCCTTTAGGTTTTTCGCTGGGCGGAAACTTTTTATAGGCGAATGGACTTTTTAGGGTTCGGCACCTGCTTAAAAGACCAAAATACCCCTTGACTGTTAGGGTAAGCACCTGAAAAAGGAGGGGTATTTTGGTCTTTTTGGGTTCAGCCGTACAACCCTAGGTCTAGTTTGCAAATTAAGGTTTGCTTGCGGCGAGTAAACTTGGTGGGTGATACCTGAGGTCTATACGCCTCAAGAACCCAAAAAAAGATGCCATGCTCCTATAAAAGTCCAAATATTTGTAGAGCTGGACTCCTTTAGGGCCTACCCCCATCCATGGTGGGGCCCATCATTCCAACAACAGATTGATTACCAAACAATGGCCCACTCGTGCCAACTACCAACTTGGTACGTGATTGGTAATGGGAAATCTGGGAGGTGGGCCACATTGGCATGTTTAATTTGGATCGTGATCGTTGTGACACCATTTCTTTGAACCGTTCATTTGGAATAGGAGAGCCCACCTAACGAGTGGGCCAGCCTTACTGTTGTGTATGGTCTCTCAGATGTCCCATGCACTTGCCATGCTGGGCACATGTCGTCCCTCCAAACGTGTGTGAGGGCTATTGGATTCATCCAACCGTCTTTGGACAGCGGTAGGTGCATGTGCGTCCAGATCATTGCACACTTGCCGAAGTGGGCCCCCACCAATGGACGGCACTGGTTTTCCAATCCTTCCAAATCCCGCGTGCTGTTTTGCTTCCCTGGGTCATCTTAACTGACTTATATAGATGGTGTCAAGAAGCTGGATCTACGTTCCCTTTTCTTTTAGGAGGCGGTGTGGCCCACCTCTTATCACATTTTGATCTTGATCCAACGGTTAAAAGTCACCAACAATGGAAGCTTGTTAATGTGGTTGATTCAAAAGGTGCCCACTTCTTATCACGGTTCATCACGTTAGTACAGTTACAGATCACCGGTAGTGAAAGTTTACAGTTGTGATTTTTTCAAATGGTGAGCAGTTGTAGTAACAGCTTCATCATTTTCGTACGGTTGTAATAAAACCCACCCATAGCGAAGTTTCGATATCGTTGTAAAGGCTTTTTCTCAGATAGCGGGTTTTAAGTTTCGAACTGGGCCAGGCCCATGGTTTTTTGACGAGTTGGGCCCAATCTTCCTCTTTCTCTTAAATCTAATGGCCGGGCCAACCTAACGTTTCCCTCGGCCCAGCCCACTTGCTGATGCATTCGGGTTCTCTCTCGTGCCTTGAGCTCTTCTGGGTCTTAAATGCATGTCCAATACTAGTTGGGCCGGGCCTTGAACTGTCCACCCCGGAAACCTGACAAGTTGGGCATCTTGGCCCAGTTTTTAAATGGGCTAAACTATTCAGGCCCAGACCTTGGTTACGGGCCAGGTTGGGTCCTTGTCTGATCTTTGGCTTATGGGTCCACGCAGTTTAGACTGTGTTTGGATGCACAAATCATCTGATGGTCCTTTTTCAATTGCAATTCAACTGGATTGTTCATCCAAACACACCATTAAAGTTCTTAATAACCAAAAGAAGTGTATGGAACCTTCCAAAGCACTTTTAGTTGCATTTGGACCCCTTGCATCCACATCAACTTTCTCAACTGTTTGCTAGTTCCCACCCATTCCTATAACAGTACATTGCACAAACCACCGGAAGTGGATGGTCCTAGACGTCTGTAACTGGACCTATCTTCTACGAACGATCTTGTCCATCCATGTGTGATGCCCACTATTTGGACAGTTTGGATAATCCCACCACATTTTTTTTTCCGGGGGGCCGCCAATGATGATTGGATAGGATCAAATGGACGGTCCAGATAGGCAACGTGGATGATGTGACTCCAAATGCAACGACCTGTACGGGAAGGTTTTCATACGCTTAGCCCACCTAATGACTAAACTACCCTTCAAATTAGGCTGGCAATGGGCCGGGCTTGGGCTTGTACTTTAAATTTGTGGATTGGACCTTGTCATGAACATCAGCCCTTACAAATGAGCTTGATCTGGGCCCACATTCGAGAACTTATTTCAACGAGGCCCAATATAAATCCGGGCCTGCACATGATATAAATGGGCCAGGTTCTATTAATGAATTGGCCGATCCGACGGACGAAACTGGGAGTCTGCATTATCTGTCATGTATTTGGGATTTTCTGGCTGAATTAGTGATGAAATCTGGTACCATCAATTATCAAGTGTACGGCTTAAAAGGACGGTTGAGATAACTCCAACGTCCAAAACGGACAGCCAGGTACCGTCAATTATCACTTTCAATCTGTTAATTATGACCTAACATTACTGTTCCATGACAGGCCGGCAACAAGTGGGGCCTAGGGTGCGTTTTGGCCCTGTTTTGAACTAATCAGGTTGGGCCCACCGAGACAGGCTGTTTTAAGATATTAACTTCAGCTGCCTATGGCTGGCCCATTACCAGCTCCAGTCCCGGGTACTAAAATATTAAAAAAACAGGGTAATTTAATCATCAGGTGGGCCACACATGTAAATAGAATCAGGATCGTTGATCGATTTTTTAAACTGTTGATTAGCAATGTACGAGTATGATGTAGAGCGGGTCGCGGACACTTTCATGTCCAAGATGGACCAGAGAAGGCCTGATCGGAGGCAGAAGTGATTTGAATTGTGAGAACCTTAAAACAGGCGTATCTCGCCACGTTGGAAGAGTTATTCGACGTATGCTACTTTAGCCACCCAGCCCTACTATATTGGGTCGCCCACACCAAATTTACAAGATTCCATTACATCGACGGTTGAAAATTCATTTTATTTCCCTTCTTACTATTAATAGTAACTTTTAATTTGATCATAACTTTTGATCTTTTGAGCTTTAGCAGTGGTGTCCAACATGAAAATAGGACATTTTTGTGGAAAACTATGTAAATTTGTTTTTATCATTTATCAATCAAATTTCAAAATTTTTAGAGTTTATATTAATTTTTTTGTAAAACTTTTATTCTTCTATTTTTTTTTTTTTTTTTTTAATTTTCCCTTGTGGATTCTAGGTATCCGAGGAGTTCAAAGAAGCTCCGTGAATTTGAAGTAGTTATCCCTTGAGGAAGACGGTGATCGATCTCATTACGTTCATCATTGCGTTGAACAATTTAGAATCAAGTCATTTGTGATCACCTGATTAACGGTTTTGATAGTATGGAACTGTGCTCCGGCTTTCCGAAAGCTGTGGTGAAATGTATCACAACTTTATGTTGGGCCCACTCTTCAATGGTGCAGATTGATGCATATATACAAAGTGCTCATACGCACCTCGATGGACGCTAACATGCAACGAGTGTATGAATTTTTGTCCAGGACGTGGGTTCCACTTCAACCAAGAAGATCACTTAGCTAAAAAATCAAGCGGATCCACTCATCAGGTGGGCCACATGTACACAAAAAAGGACAGCCGGCGTAATATAGACTCGGGGTGGACACCTCAATAAGTCCGTCGGCCTGACTTTTACACCAAAGCTAAAGATTAGATGATTATCGGAGCATTGGATTGGCAGAAATTTATTGGACGGTTAAAAATGAAAAAAATAAATAAATTCAATGGTCCAATTTCAACAAACTACTGTCCACAAATAAGTGGTTAAGCTCATTCGATTAATCTGATATTCGGGTCATGACTTAGAGAGAGAGTTCCACAATTTAGCCTATTTAACTTTAATTAATGTATGGCATGTGTACAATTTCTAAGAGCCAGCATATCAAGTGTAGTCGACTTTCAGAGTATCATATACCAATGACTTGTGGTGCATGCGACCATTTCCATCCTCATTTAAAATAATGCTAACATGCAACTAACAGTATTTTATCCTTATTTACGTATGATTCTTTTTTACTAGATACAATATAATACTACGATATCATATACAAATCTCCGGGTGTATTGTCTTTGAATATGCATGCTGGGCCGTATCATACACTGACGCAATGTGTATAATACATTAAAAAAATGTAATAATGCTTAGAAAATAGATTAGTTGGAACAACAGCCATGCAACTGAGATCTTTAGATGTAGCTTACAAAAGGTGGCAACAAAGATTTTGATATGTAGCTTACAAAAGGTGGCAACTACACCTTCCTTGAAACTTGATAGTTGATCCTTCCTATATAAAAATGGTGTCTAAATAAAATACAGACCATGGTTTTGTGGCCCACCAGCATCGATATTGGATGGGCCTGAGATCTGGGCCTGGACCTAATTATCCCATTCGGATTTCAGCACATCATATATGGATAGCATCAATGAGGTTCTGTTTGCTAGCTGGACACTTAAAATTAGAACGCTCGTCCACTCGGTAAACCTAAGATCTGAATGGATCTGATATCTACAACATTGTATTTTCATCATGTGAACAGTTTGGATTCTACACCTGAGTTATGTGGGATACATATGAAGTATATGATAATGCCGCTGGTTTTTATTATGTGAAGTCTTAGAGGGTTGTAGGTGATGGTGCATTCTGCTTCTTATCTGGGCACATCATAGTTGATATAGATGAATAAAGGCGGGCCGCTTGAATGAGACCTAGGGCTGAGTTGATTGATGAGCACAAAATCATAAGGGCTTGATCTAGGGGCCCAAAGCCCAATTATCCAATGTTGCTTGCCCCACCAACCCTTGTCATTTATCTTTTAAATCATGATTCTTGGAGTGGCCTATAATTAAAATGGGTAAGAATCCGATTGGGGAGGCATCCTCAAAGTCAAATCATGAACTTTTGTAATTGCAATTGTAATATTTTTGTGGACAGCCAAGGCCCAACTTGGGCATTTATTTTTTAGAAATTGCACATGTACGGTTATGATAAAAAGCATTAAAAAAATAAAGAAAAAATTTCAGTTTCATCATCAACTTTTAATGTTCTTAAATGGATTATGCCCATAGTCAGTGATGTGGTTAGCAGAAATGGATTATTGTGTAATATAATCTAAGTTCGATCTCGTCTGTTTTTGTTAGGCGTTGTGGCCTACCACTTGGAGTACGCCAGACACCATCAACCAATGCGTTACACGTGATTGGAGAAAATGTATTTAAAAATAGGAAGAGAAAATTATATGGTACTCTGCGACTGTTTTTGTACTGTATACATGGATTTTCAATTCTGGCGATTTGGGTTATGGTTTTGTAATCTAGACCGTTGGTTTATTGTGTCCAAACATGGATGGGATATGGCCAAAATGTCTTCTCGATGCGATGATATTATCATTTTCGTTTTGTGGCTGGAAGGTAGGAAGAGAACGGTCTGGGTTTAACCGGAAAAGAGGGCTCGCAGCGGTTTTAGTGTGATTTATGATATATGACCGTTCTTGAGGTAGCCCACCATTTATACCGTTTCTACCGTGGTAGTGCTGTGTCACGTGTGTCAAGTATTTCGACCTATACAATATATGAGGGCCATGTTTACGTCAATCCAGACCGTCCAAATGGTAGCATGCCTCCAAAATTTCACTTACTCGTACACGAACTTAAACCACCTGATGAATTTGAACCGTAGATCATTTGCTTTTTCATTGGCCTTCTGATGGCACCCCAGTTGCATGGTTGGTATCGTCCCGTCAGCATGTTTTTGGGGTTATCCATCTGGAATTTTGATGCACAGCATTTTCGCATCAAGGCCCACCTAATGAATGGGCCCGATCTAGCAGAAGTGTGCCAAAATAACCTCTGTAATATATCCTCATGCGAATCTATGCAAAGATCTAATTTCCTAGGAAGAGAGATACGAAAGATAGCTTGCGAGCGTAGGATTTCGAATCTTAGTCTACTCGTACGTGCCAACGTGGCATGTTTGCCCAAGATCAAGGTCACTAATCATCTGTAAACGGAATACCATATATAAAATTCCTCGGTCCAAAGGTATTATAAACGACAAAAAGGTAAATATTCAGGTTGGAAGTTTTGCCACCCCTACCTATTAATTATAAAGTAAAAGAAAAGCCTAATACAATATATCTTTGTGGTTTTAAATTGTATGTTACCTTCAAATGTAGTTCCTTGCTCATGCCTTGATGGTATACTCACAATAGTTTCAACCCCAGGTCATGGGTTCAAGTACCCATTTTGATGAAAAACCACTGTGTCAGTGCCGGGTGTGCGGGTTCGCACCCTCTAGTGAGCTTTTAGTTTTTTCCTCTAGTGAGTTTTTAGTTTTTTACCAGTCTTTCTCTGAATTGTATGTTACTTTCAAATGTAGTTCCTTACTCATGCCTTGATGGTATACTCACAATAGTTTCAACCCCAGGTCATGAGTTCAAGTACCCATTTTGATGAAAAACCACTATGATGTCGGTGCCGGGTGTGCGGGTTCGCATGCTCTAGTGAGTTTTTAGTTTTTTTCCAGTCATTCTCTGAATTGTTGTGATTTAAGAGTGACCTAATGATGAGTTTTATGGACTAAATAGATTACCTGGATGGCCCTAAATGTTCTTACTTATAATCAAAGCAAAAAGAACACCACTTATAATCTAAGAAATTTGTTACATTTACAACGCTGCCATCATATCTTTTGAATTTAAACTCTATCCAAGCAATTATAACACATCGACAATAAATAACCAGACTGACATAATTCATGTGTTCCGATATCGTGGATGAATCATGTTCGAAAATTCTAATTCACGTGTGGAGAAGTCCACCATTATTAGCATCTACTTAGCTACTAGCACAATCTAATGGTCAAATCAACTTACGATGGCTAATCAGCTGTTGAAAAAAGGTTGAAGAATCCTCAAGCTCCTCAGAAAATTTTGGGTGCATGGATTTCAAGATTCATTGCCCGTGACACTTAGTTACGCGCAGGTGCAGATGGTACTATCAAACAACCACATGTACACTGCCACCTTTTGGTAGACTTGAACACTGTTGTAGTACGGCACCCACTATAGAGATACAATGACTCAACATTTACCTAATAAGGAGGAAATGTATGATAATTTCTTTTATTTCCTCTATGTAATATAAATTTAGAATGTAATGGTGTACAAAAACAGTTTACTATTTTAGAGATTGATTAGGACCGTTCCTCACATGGGCAGATGCAAAAGCACAAAAACCAGGCTATTGATGGTTTGTTGTGTTGTACAGGTGTAGCCCTCCTGATGTGTGGACGGCCTGATTATTCTACTCAGTGGGCCCCACTCGACGAACTCTTCAGTTCTTGCACACATGTGCCAGCTATACGCATGTGTCGGCATGTACGTACAAGGGCTTGTTTGATGGATGTAGGCATGCATGAGGAGTGAGCAAATAGCAAGCCTCTGTCATTTTAATTTTTAATACCAGAAGTTTTAAAAAAAGGTCCATGCGCAAAAGAAAGAGGGTGGAAATATTAATATCCTACGAATACATGTTATGTCACATCAAGAGACTAGATCATCCGTTGATCAAGAACACCAAAATAGTATGTTGGTCGGCCACCAGTTTACTCATCTACGGCTGAGAGTCAATCTCAATACCGCCGACTAACGAAACAAGATCCACGAGGTTGATATTATATTACATATTTCAGATTTGTATAGATTATTTATCGAGAAATGGAAGAAAACATAAAAATTACCATAACGTACAAGAAGAATTACAAGCTCTTAATGCAGTATCAGCACGCAGCACTGTTCAGACAAGTAGGGCCCATGCTTCATTAATCCAGACCGTTGATCGGATAGCCCTCGCAGTTAAAGAGGCACCGAAAAGGCTTTTTATGTTCTAAGATACTAATCCTTCGATCATTTGCCTACAAGTAGATGATTAATTTGAAAAGAAGAAAAAAGGTCCAATGAGTGGATGGGGGGGAATTTCTTTGAAATCTACCATCCGAATTCCGTCCCACCAAACCAATGGTCCAGATCGACCAAAAGGAAGCCCCGTGTTTAGGAATCAAGACATGAGCAGACGTCGCATCAAAACGCTACAGTTCATAAAAACAGACAATAGAAAAGTGTGCACACACGTACGTCCATGGCATGTGGTCCCAAATTCCAGTCTTTTCTGTCCGTCTGGGAAGGAGTGGGGCCCACGGTGTCAGAGCCGAAGGCAGTTGAGCGGACAAAGATAAGGTAGTAGCGTGCAAGAGTTAACTACATTCAACATCTGGAAATGGCCCCAGAATATACCATCGTCCTGGCTGTAGCGTGCAAATCTTCCCTACATTCAAGTACATTTACGTATTATATTCATGACCGTTCATTTAAAATTCATCATAAACCATATGAATCTTACTGGCTTCTCTCCCTTACATTGGTGATAACCGTTGAGAAAAACTCACCATTGTGGAATTTAAATTCATTTACAAGATTGGATTTATTTATTTATATTTTATATTCTTCTTTTTTTTTTTTTAAAGCATATATGGGTGCCTATTTTTATCATAAGGAATGATCTGGTGAGCTGTGTGGGGTCCACCGTGTTGTGTGAACGCCATCCAACCCATCCATTACATGTGCCCCTCGACTCTAGGCCTATACCAAAAATCTAGCCTGATCAATGGCTCAGTTGGGCCAGAACAATCAGCCACATTGGTGGGGTGGGGTGGGGTGGGGAGGGAAACCATATGGAATGTGGGGTCCACCAATTTGTATATTTTTCATCCAATCCATTCATCAGGTGTGGCCTAACATGGAAAAGGGACACTACAAAGATCAAGCTATTCCAAAATTTATGTGGGCCACAAGAAGAGAATTATAGGTTCTAAATGTGATTGTACACAGCTCTCCCTAGTGTATCCCAACTGAGTTTCTGATAAGAGTTTTTGTTTGAGACATACAGTGCACAGACGCCCACCAGATTCACCGTTTGGATCTCACATAAACGTCACGGGTGGATCTCACACTCTCCAACGAAGTTCAGCCGCAAGTGATAGGTCCCCCTTGTATTATTGTATAAGACTGCATGTGTCACCATTTATGGATTGAAATCCAAGCTGTCCATCCATAGGTCCCATCATTTTGACCCCATGTTACAAAAATCCATAGTTATTTTCAAGATGTGAACCAAAACTCACGTGAGAATGGACAGAGGAAGAAAATAGACAGCTGCCACGTGTGGGACCGTCCAATGCAAATGATCCTTGGGCCCACCTAGAAATTATAGGTCTCCGTACCTGATCATTCAGGGCACCGAATCCATAGTACAATTTTGTCCCTATTATTGGTTGTCAGGTTTCACTCTAGCACCGAATCGATTCGCTAGTGTAACTCACACCAGCTATATAGCTGCTGTATCGGCTTTATCAAGTTCTGTGAGTTTGATTACGAGGTATGTGTTATATCCAAATCATTCATCTATTTGGCGAGTTCGTCTTAAGGCTTGAGATGAAAAATAAGATAGATACAACTATCAAATGGACTACACCGGAAAAAGCATGGGGATTGAACGTCTATCATTGGAACCTTTTTGGGGTTAAAGAAGTTTTGGATCAATATGAAATTCGTTTTTCCTCTTCATTCGGGTCTTTGTGACCTTATGAACAGATTAGATGAAAAATAAATATTATGGTGGGGCCCTATGAATTGTTTAGTGGTGAAAATCATTATCTCTACTGTTATTTGTTGTGTGGTCTACATGATCTTTGGATATGATTTATTTTTCGAATAATGCTCTAAAATGATCTCTAGAAATAGATGAACGATGTAGATATAATAAATACATCACTGTAGAGTCCATTGTAGAGTCCATGTAACTTTGATATTCTTTGAACCGTTCCTGCAACCCGGAGCTCGAGGAGACGTCAGTGCTCCTCTTCGCACGACACGTACCTACCATACAGCCGGTGTGTGGTACACCAGCCAGTCCGCTTCCTTCCAACTAGTTTATGCAACACGTGGTAAGGTATTCGATATTTTTCGTGATTCGGGTCTAAATATGGTGGAATTTGTGATAAAATAGCAGAAGTTCTAACCTAATGACTCTAGATTGATATTGATGCTGCCAATAACTGTAGAGGCATGGTCCCTTGTAGTTTGTTTCAACGGAATTTTGGTACAACGAACAACGGTTGCTGAAAGACATTCAACGGTTGTTATAAGTTGGGCCCGGCCAGGTGAAACTTATTTGGTGTGTTTGCCTACTTACAAATAAATTGTATTTCTTCTAAATGGCAAAGGCAATTTCTACGTGAACACTCACAATATTGGTAGTTTTCCAGACAGGTTTGGGTGGTAAGTACATAGTACATACCTTGGTGGTGAAATGATGCGATGAGATTGGGTCGATGGGCCGTTTGCCATTACAGATAGGTAGAGAGTATATTCAGTTGAAAACACTTAAAAGGACCTGGGCTCATCTTTGGTAAAGTACAACTTTATTAATTAAATTTCGATAAGTCATTTCACCACCAAGGTGGCTGGTAAGCTTCTCACCACCTAATTCGTGTCCTGAGTTTTCACCTGTCTTTTTTCTTTTAAAAAAAATAGTAGTTTTTTTTTTTTTTTTTCTATTTATTGAAGATTTACAAAATTTTCAATAGTGTTATAATACTATCTACTTTATTAAGAGAAAATGATGAAAGAGATAAAAGAATGAGACTATGATAAATTAGTTGTTCTACTCATAAAATTTATGTTATAGTTATATTTATATAGTTTAAATTAGGATTATATATGTTATAGTTATATTTATATAGTTAAAGGATTATATATGTTGTAGTTATATTTATATAGTTAAAGGGTTAATGTAACTTACAATATATATAGCTTTAGTGAATGTACATGTTTGAGTGAGTAGTGTGCATTATAGTGGGTAGTTCTTTAGACTATCAAATGATTTCATCATTGTTTTTATTAAAATAATAATTGGAGAGAGGGAAAAATTCTGATTTCTAATTTACTAAATTATCATGACATCGGAGCAATTGTTTCCAAACCCTAATCCCTCTTTCTTCGTTTTGTTTTGTTTTGTTTTGTTTTGTTTTTTTTTTTTTTTCCTTCAAAGCCCTGTGTTGTAACCTCATCACTAATCTGATGACGCACCAATTTTCTTCTTCGCTGCTATCATTTTTGTCACTGGCTCTAGCAACCCAACACACGCTTGACACCATTGACATAATGAGACGGCCTCCCCTTAACCCTTCGCTGGATGCGCTTACCTCTATGATTTAAGTCTTTGACATCCGAATGTAAGGTGTGCAGACTAAAGAAGGCTATATATGGACCTAAACAATTACCTTACATTTTGTTCAAGCACTTTAGTACTAATGTGCATAAAATTAAATTTCGAAGATGTAACTTTGATCATTCCATTTTTTATTTTTTAATAAGAAAGGAACTTTTGTCATTATAATTGCTTTTTTATGTGGATGACATTACGATGATCAGGAACAATTTCAATGAGATGTTGTCTCTTAAGACTCTTTTAACTCACTAATTTGAAACGAAAGAGCTCAGGCCATTACATTATTTTCTTGGGATTGAAGTTGCTCATTTTACTAATGATAATTTTATTTTTTAAAAAAAGTATGTCATTGATATCTTAAAAACTACTAGTATATTTTAGCTCATGTTTTACAGGTTCACTTATTAAGATGAATAATCAGTTATTTTTATAGGTATCCAATCTTCTAAATGATTATGTTTTGTATTGAAGATTGGTTGGAAAACTTACTTGTCTGTCACCTGCCTTGATATAGTCTTCAGTTTGGTTAGTTAGTTTATGCAGACAATCATGTTCATATCACCTTAACATGGTCCATTGCATATTTTAATTTGTTGTGTGAAATCAACTCCAAGAAAAAGAACTCTTTTTTTTATACCAACCAGAGAAATTTTGCAAGTACGTGCTTCTTATGATGTTCATTGGACAAGTTCTATCAATGACAAGCACTCCTCATACGTTTGTAATAGTAAATTAAATTCAGTCTCTTGAAAAAGTAAAAGATAATCGGTTGTTACTCGTTCTTCATAGGGATAGAGTATCGGTTCATAAAACATGCCATTAGTGGGGTCATGTGGTTACAATTATTTCTTTTTAGGTTAGGTATGCATGGCTTTTATGCTCCAATTTAAGAAGTGTTAAAGTTAGAAGTATGCATTGTGGTGTGGTTTGTCAAACTATCAAACTATTTTGTTATTATTTTTATTATAAATTATAGAAGAGAGGAAAACTCAAATATCTAATTTATTAAATTAATAGTGCAAATGAAAACCTTCACCTGAATATGTAACATGCATGGACCATTTTGAAAATTACTCATGAAATTTTTTAAAACTTACCTTATTATTTATAGTTTTGAAAACTGTATGTTGGGAAAATATGAAATCTTTGTGCCAGAGTCATAGATTGAATTTGAACAAGTGAGGCCCACCTAGCAACAATGTGTCAAATGTAGCTAAGATTATGAGAATTTGTGGTATAATCATGAAAAATTAAGTAAAAGCGAATTTATTTAAAATTCTGACTAATTAATTATATAATTATATATTTCAATTTCTAGAATTATTTATTAATTAAAAAAATATTTTTTAAAATTTTATGCATTAGTAAACTCTTACATTATCATCTCGAGAAAACCCTCAAAATTCCAAAATCTCCAGAGAAATTCCTGGTCCATGTTACAAAAAACTGTTCGATCAGAAGGGTTGTCCGGAACCAACCTACACCTGCAATTATTGCATGCAACTAGTACCACGACAGACATGTAAAGCCAGCTTTCTTTGGACACTTTCATGGTCCAATCACCAATCTCGGCCGTCCATTTCGTCCATCCCTCTCTTGGTACCTCACCATGCAGAAAGTCCAAGGATATGATGATGTTAACAATCTGAAATCGGCCTTCTTATTATATAACCATCCATCAAAGCTACAGATTGGATTCTTTGGTTCCATAAGCCATCCAAGTGGACCTCCACGGAATGGATGATGATCAAAATGGACGGTCTAGATGGATGAATGGACCGTACAGCGTCCAAATGCAACTTCTTGCACTGTACCCTACGCCGTAACTAGCTAGTTTCATGATGCTTCCTTGCGTTCAAATCCCTTGAATAACCAAGCCGTGCCAGCACTTATCAATGGACGTCGTATCTTGTAATCAACGGCCCCACACAATATTGGGTGACTCCGATGGACGGTCATTGCTCGATGCCTGGAGAAGAAAACAAAACCTTTTAACTCAGTCATTATCGTTGAAATTAATGGGTAAGATACGACCCAAATTTTCATAGATTTCATGTTCCCACATGCATTTAATGCCACCTCTCTCTCTCTCTCTCTCTCTCTCTCTCTCTCTCTCTCTCTCTCTCTCTCTCTCTCTCTCTCTCTCTCTCCTCTCTCTCTCTCTCTCTCTCTCTCTCTCTCTCTCTCTCTCTCTCTCTCTCTCTCTCTCTCTCTCTCTCTCTATATATATATATATATATATACACACCATGAGGTCGAGTTGTGTGGGCCCATCGTGATGCTCTTTGAACATCTACCCCATCAATCGGATGCACCATTCCATGGTGGGCCTCGGGCTTAAAAATCAATTCAATCCCTGACCTGTGTGGGTCACACCATATAAAAAAGTGGAGAGGGCCGGGTTATCCTTCATTAAAACATTCGTAATCATTTGTTGGGCCCACCGAGATGTGGTTCACAAATCCAGCCCATCCATTATGTGTGTCCCACTTGGATGAGGGGTCAGACCAAGTTTCAGATCCATCCAAATTTCAAGTGGGCCCCACCAAGTGCTTATATATATATTTTAGGCATGTCTTGACATGATTTTAGATGGTATGGCCCACCTGAGTTCTGTATACGGCTGATTTTTGGGATATTCCATAATTTAAAGGGGACCCATCAAATGCATGGTGTTGATGTTCGATAAGCATCACGGTGGGGCCCACACAGCTCCGCCTCATGGATTAGATACTCATGTGAGCTATTAAAACAAAAATGAGGATATTTTTAAATAAGAAGGCGTCATACAAGGGAATCATACATTCAGGTAGACCCAAGGTACAAAATTCACATAGGCCCACCTATCATATACACCAAACTTGAAAATCAGCTAGACTACAAGGGACCACTATCTCACTATTCAGAGAGGGGGAGAGAAATTCTCACCTATGCACCTTTGTAGCTGAGCACTTGTGCGCACCTTCGTACAAGTGTTATAGGCATAAAATCCGATTGGTCCATATGATGCAGCACCCCGTAAAACTCCATATCTCAATTTTCAGCTTGATCTAAAACTCTGGTAGAGAATAGGAAAGAGAGGCAAATTGAGGGAGGAAATTATTTCCTTTAGCCATGGCCTATCAAAGTTTTGAATCATGACATAAGTTGGGCTCTAAGGGCTTCATGGGGTGCTGCATTATGTGGACTGATTGGATTTTATGCCCATGGCACATTTATAAAAGTACGCATAGGTGCTCACCTAAGAAAGTGCCCCTGTGAGCATCTTCCTTTTATATATATATATATATATATATATATATATATATATATATATATATATATATATATATATATATAGGAAAAGGTATTATACATTCGATCGCATGTTACCTTCCCATGACGTTGAGTGCTGACACTATGCTAGCGGACTGATGGTGAAAGTTTAAAAAGAACGGTGAGATTTTACATAAAGAAATGTGAAACCGGCTCTCCGTGTATTTCCTACTAATTTCCTACTAAAGCCTCCCGCGTGGAGATCCTGCCCTAGAAATTAAGGTGGGGCCTATCGTGGGGTTTTTTGAGAAATCCGTCCCGTCCATCTGTTTTTCTCTTATCATTTAAAGATATGATCCAAAAAATGAGTAAGGTCCAAGGATCAAGTGGACCACAAGTTGGGGATTGAACGTCCACCATTAAAAACTTCTTGGGAGATGGAGAAATTTTGGATCAATTTGATATTTGTGATTTCGCTTCATCCATGTCTACTCGACCTTTTGAATAGGTTGGATAGTAAAACAAACATCGCGGTAGCCCTTAAAAAGGTTTCAACGGTGGGTGTCATTATCATTGCAGCTTCCTTTGGTGTGGTCCACTGGAGCTGTGGATCTGCTTCATTTTTAGGATCATACCTTAAAATGATCCGAGAAAAGCAATGAACCACATGGATAAAACACTTATATCACATTAGGCCCCGCAGAGCCCTACCCGGAGGGATTACCATCCGGGCGGGGGTAGGACGCAATCTATATCTTCTTTCTTTTGCGTCAATGTGGAACCGGGCGAAAACGGATTGGCTACTCCCCCTGCCACTGGTGGTTGTCGGTGCTCTATGGGCTCCACCATAATGTATGTGTTTTATCCATGCCGTTCATCCAATTTTAAATATCATGTTATGGCTTTATCCAAAAAATGAAAGGGATATAAATCTCAGTTGGACCTCACCACAGGAAAACAATAGTGATTGAATATCCACTATTAAAATCCTCCTAAGGCCCACTGTAATGTTTATTTGACATCCAATCAGTTGATTAGGTCATACAGACATAAATGAAGTGAAAAAACAAATATCATTTTGATCCGAAACTTTTTTGGCTCCCAAAAAGTTTTAATGGTCGACGTTCAATCAACACTGTTTCTGGTAATGTGGTCCACTTGAGATTGGGATATACCTTATTTTTGGTCTCATATTTGAAAATGATCTAGAAAAATAGATGGACCGTGTGGATGAAACACATACATCATTATGGGGCCCACATAGCACCGACCACCCGCCATTGGTTGGTGGCAGGGGAGTAGCTGATCCGTTTTTGGAGTGGGCTCTGTTTGACGGACGCGGATTAGATACTGAGAGGCTGAGTAGCGAGTCTGCTGCTGAAGTGATGTCACCAAGTTCTATGGGCCCCACTATAATGTATGTGTTATATCCACACCGTCCATCCATTTTGATATATCATTATAACTCATGAGCTGATTTTAACGCCCCTTGAGGTCGAGTGCTCGAGCTGATTTTAACGCCCCATGAGGTCGAGTTGTGTGGGCCCCACCGTGATGCGTTTCGAACATCTACCCCATCAGTCAGATGCACCATTCCATCGTGGGCCTAGGTCTCAAAATTCAAGTCAATCCGTGACTTGTGTGGGCCACACCACATACAGAAGTGGGGAGGGGCCGTGCACCATTAAAACATTCATAACCATTTTTAAGGGCCCACTGAGATATAGTTTGCAAATCCAGCCCATCCAGTATGTCTGTCCCACTTGAATGAGGATTTAGACTAAGTTTCAGCCGCATGCAAAACTCAGGTGGGCCCCACCAAGTGCTTTTATATGTTTTAACGGTGTCTTCACATAATTTTAGATGGTATGGTCCACCTGAGTTCCGTATACGGCTGATTTTTGGGATATCCCATAATTTAAAGGGTACCCATCAAATACACGGTGTTGATGGGCGAAACACATCACAGTGGGGCCCACAGAGCTCGACCTCACGGGAGCTTATCATCAGCTCGAGCGCATTGTACCTTTTCCCATATATATATATATATATATATATATATATATATATATATATATATATATGCACACACTGTGTGACTCCGAAACAAAATGGTCTTCATCGCGCATTGCAACGATAGATGATGATAAATTAACAGAAGGTTTCCATGCAAGAATGGCAATAGTTCCATAGATCATCCACCGTACGTGTGCTCACGTGTATGTATATCTGGTCCGCCCAAATCGGGGTTGCTGTTGTGGATGGCGGGTGAGCAGAAAATCCACACTGGAAGAACTATCCAAACCATCCAATTAATGAGTAATGAAGGGAAGGTTAAAAGAAAAGTATGCATACTGTTCAAATCAAATGATCAAAATGGGATGGTGAAGATGGCCCCTTATATGCAATTTTCATCCTGTATTTCATCTGCAATGAGGCCTATAATTTGGACGGTCCTGATCGTATTACATGTTTGCCATGTGCGCAATATATGAGTCGTCGCTGTTTTGAAAGAGAATCATCACCGCACTGTAGCCCAAGAAGCTGTATTGTCACGTAGATATAAAATCGGAAGAATGAAAGACGAAAGGACAAATTTAGTTTGCTGTTCTTTCTCTCTTATACCTGTCGTACCGGTATCATTCGGCAGCATCATCTTAAAACTGGTGGTGATTCTTCTACAATACACGTGGCATAATTCTATAGTGATTTATAGTACCATCAAAATTTCTGACCACTGATGGATGGATAGATTAGATGTTAATAGACTGATTTGTCCAGATTATTCCTCACAGAGCCTTCAATCTACTTTTTTGTGCTCATGTCCTAAGATGACCTGTCGAAATAAATAAACAGGGTGATAAAATAAATAAATTCCGCTGGGCTCTACGTACCGTCCTGGACTGTTTGTCTCTAGCGGGACAAGTCGCTATCAAGCTAGAGACGGACAGTCCTAACCGGTGCTCTGTGGGCCCACTGTCATGTATATCTTTTATTATCTGTCTTACGTATTATTTTAAGGCATGAGCGGGAAAAGAAGACAGGTTGAAAGCTTAAGTGGAGTACATCTCGTGGAACAACAGGAATTAAAAGCCTACTGTGTCAAACATTTAATAAGGTAACAGGAGTTTTGGATCAAGCAGATATTTATGTTTTCTCTTCTTCCTTGTCTATATGATCTTAAGAGTAGATTAGATGGCAAATAAACATTATGGTGGGCTGTAGGATGTTTTCAATAGTAGAAGTTAAATCCTGATTGTGATTTACTTGAGCTATAGATTTGCCTCCTTTTTGGGCTCATCACTGAAATGATCTGCCAAAATAGATGGACAGTGTTGGATAAATTATATACACCATAGTGGGCCCCACAGAGCTGATGGCAATTCACTCATAAATATTTCCATTTAATAGGCATGGGGCTAAAAGGGTAAGATTTCTTAATAATTTGATCCAGAGACATGTCCAAAGCGTAATGGACAATTTGAATGATGTGGATTACTGTATATGAGGGGTCAGAAGAAAGCGATGTATATACCAAAAGTCATTAATTTATTGGTGGTAATCAAAGATTTTACTGAAAGGTCATATTGGCCTTTATAATGGACCAGGTTTGGCTAGTGACCCTGCTACTGGCCAATGGCTAGTATGTGTTTCATCAACACCGTCCATTCATAAAATGATCTAGAAAATTAAGGTCGATATGAATCTCAAGTGAACCACATCACAGGAAACAATGAGCACAAAAATGAGGTCGTTATGAATCTCAAGTGAACCACATCATAGGAAACAATGTTGATAAAACTCCCACAAAAGTTTTAGATCAAGCTAATATATGTTTTTCTCTTCATCCAAGTCTGTATGACCTACTCAACAGGTTGGATGTCAAATAAAAATTACAGTGGGCCAAGTAGGATTTTAATGGTGGACATTCAATCACCAATGCTTTTCTGTGGTGCGGTCCACCTGAGATTTAGATCAGCCTATTTTTTGGATCAAGTTCTGATATGAATTGAAAAAATGGATGAATGGCGTGGATTAAACACATAAATCATGGTGGGCCCACAGACACCGACCATTTGCCACGTTGCTAGTGGTACCGTCGCTGGCCAAACCGCAACCAATGAAAAAAATGCCTGCAGCCCTAATATTAAGTTGTACATCGAGCCGAGTTGAGTCAAGTCGAGGTGGGCCAAGCTCGGCTTGACTCGTCCATGCTATACTCGAGTTTGAGCTCGAGCTCGCTCTCGAGCTCAACATTGAAGCTTGGCTTGTTTGCCAAAACTTTCGAGTCGAGTTCGAGTTGAGCTAGTAGTTCGAGTCGAGTCTCGGTAGGGTAAGGGAAAGAAAAAGAGGGAATGGGGACAGGTTGGGTTGGGTAGGATTTTTTAGTAAAAACTTTTAAGTTTTAACTTCTCTTTTATTTATTTATTTTTACTTGTTATATATATTTAATATTAATATAATATATATAATATATATTATTAAAATATATTACTCGAGCCGAGTCGAGCTTGAGCTCGAGCTTCGAGTCAAGTCAAGTCGAGTTGAAATACGCCATGGTCGAACTTGGCTTGAACTCAACTCGAGTGTTAGTAAACAAGCTTGACTCGCCTTGAGTCGGCCTTTCAAGCCGAGTCAATCCGAGCTGAGTCGATCCGAGTCGAGCAAGTTTTCGAGTTAGCTTGACTCGTGTACAGCCCTAGATGTATTTATTGTATCCACACCGTTTATCCATTTGGTGATATCATTTCGGGGGGTCTTTTATAACGCCCTATAAATCGGGAGTCGTGTATATACTCGACTCCAGAGTTCCCGGGGTCACTTATAACCGGTCTTCATTAGTATGCGATTAATCCAGTCTAAATGCGCAGTCTGAAATTTCCTGGAACATGAAGCACAACCACACAAGTCCACTGAACAAAAAGAGATCAAATACATATATGAATACATGTCCAAAAGAATAGAGGGGTCGCACATGGCGTCGCCCAACAAAATCGCAAAAGAATAGCAAGTCCAAAAAGAATAGGACTGAGCCCGCTACTTAGCGATCCATCGGCTCATCTATGGGTTCGGTGAGGTCCCGCGCATCAGCTGGAAATATGACAACTCCTCGTCCTCGTCGAGAGTAGCATCGCCATGCTTCACTTGTTCCGCCTCCCCTGCATCTATAAGAGAGTCTGGTTGGTATTTTAAAACACCGTCCCAGAGTGGGAGTGAGTGATCAACTCAGTGTGTACTATTAGTCTTAAGTTATAATAGGTATCAATTGTAATATGAACTTAATGAAAAACAGTCAATCATCAACACCTAACAACTCTTATTAAATGCGCATGCATGCGAGATGATATGATGCATGCCCTTTCCACAACACTCCCTTGAGCGACTCCATCTAACGATCGCATATGATAACACTCCCTCAGAGCGACCTCGACTTCCGAGTCGCCACCCTAACTAGTGCGATGCAATGCGATCGTGTTAGCCGAGTTATTAGTTAAGTCCATTCATCCAGCAGATTGGGAAATCTGATACACCCCACGTATCAATGCCCTAAACTGGTTGTGAGGCCAAGGCCCCCCAACGCATGAGGCCGAGACCCCGCGGTCCGTGATCCTATCGGGTTCCTCATCCCCGACTTCAAGCACATGAGGAGTGTCGAGAGAAAGGGATTACTCGCGGTCACTACGGGGAGGCGCGACACCCCAGCGTAGGCCGACAGTTCGGACACAGTGTCTCATTCCACCATGCCCGACTCACGAGGCTATGGACCAGTTGCAATCGATTATTGGTGGGCCACTTACGGTTGTAGGGTGTTCCAGGTTCCATACATGTGTGAGCAAACAGGGTTAAGAAACAAGGTTGGTCAGTCAGTAGGCTAGACCGCATGAGTTTAGGCAGGCACGTGACGAAACGACATCGGGTACAAGCGACCCATGTAGTCTATCTACTGTCGCCCACATGTACTCGTCCAAATCGTGGGTTTAGCCTTAAGACGGTTCTACTAATGGGACCACCTTTACTCTCCTCGTATTCCTGACCAACCCAAGGGTTGGGTGGTGATTTATAACATACCAAGTATACAAGTTATCAACTAATATATCAATACCATATTCTCATGCATCTCAATCATACAAACGAATACTCTTACCAAGTAAGCAAACATTTTCAAGAAATAAGGAGCGTGTGAGTGTGTGGGTTTGTGAGAAAGTTAAGCACTTCCTCCATCTTAAGAAATCATGAGCACAAGGGTAATAAATCATATACGCAATGAAGCACCACATATGAGGGAAAAGAATTAAGCAAACATGAGCATACTATTATCCATACATAATATCATGTGAGTGGTAAGATCAACATCAAATGTGAGAGCTAAGCATGCACATCCATACAATTCTAATAAACATATAATTCATAGAGTTTCTCTTGCATTTCGAATATAACATCCAAGCAAACAAAATCATTAAGCTCGTAATAAAATTGGTGCTAGGCCACCTAAGAACAATAGTCTGCACCTATGGATCGTTGGAGACTTGGAAAACGACCTAGGAAAGAGGGCTTTGAGGTCGAACGGCCGGAATCTCTAAAGCAAGCACTTGCATGTTAGAGATCCAAGTCAAATCCTTCTCAATACATGGATTTCAAGAAGAATGGGTGAAGGATCTTACCTAGACGACCAACGGATGATTGTTGCGGTAGTGGTGGAGAGTTTCTCGTTTGAGGAGAGGTAGGGAGATGCAAGATCGGTTTCCTTGGGCCATACCTCGATCTGGGGTCCACCTAAGCTCTTTCTTTACTCACTCTCTCTTCTCCTTTACTCCCTTGCTCTCTCTTATTTCCTTGGCAATGGTAGTTGTGGTGAGAGTTATGAGATAAGGGGTTAGGGCTTAATTTCCTAGAGTTGGCCCCGTTTGGCCTCAAGCTTCCACCAATTTCCAAAATAGCCCTATAGGACTCCCTATTGGTGTTGGGGAGGCCCTAACACCCCTCTGGCCACCAAATTTGGTGTGTAGGTGTCTCATGGCCTGATGAGGGTTCATGCAAAGTTTGGGAACACACGGATGATCGAGTATGAGGTTTGAGCATACGGTTCCGATCTTTAAATGGCCCTGTGGGGTTCATTCCGGTGATTGGAGTGGTTCTGGTGGTCCTTTGGCCATGAAACTTATATGATAGGTGCTCCATGGCCCGATGGAGGGCCATGCAAACTTTGGGAGCGATCGGATGTGAAGTTTGATCGTACAGGTCCAGTTTACAATCAATGGTCACCGTTCCACGATCGGATCCCAGATTTGGTGGAAGGGTGTAGAAAAATACATTAAACCTTCACCGTAAATTTGGAAGAAATCCGACGGCTGGAACGCCTGGTATCTAGGTTTTATTTGCAAGTACCAGATTCCCATTCTGGCATTGGTGGGGTGCATTTGGCAAGTGCCAGATTCTAATTCTGAGTGTCCATTGGGTCCGCAGTCCGCGTTGAACCACAAGCCCAGTGAGATCTTCAGTTCCCTAAATTTTTAAATTTTTCTGACCCTCTTCGGTCGCTAGGTGGCCCACACAGGCTGTTGTTAAGTGTAAATAGGCCATCTGGCTCGGCGGCCTGCACTAGGTCCTATCATGACCCATCTGGTCTACTCCATTGGGCTAATCTTAGCTTAATTTACTTGTGGTACCTCATTACAAGTAGCTTAAATGAATGGCCCTGCGGTAATTCATATGTGGACGCCCCAAGACATTGTGCTGGTTGGACGGGACGTTACAATCTACCCCTCTTATAAATAAATTTCGTCCTCAAAATTTGTACCTGCTCGTATTACTGAAGAAGGCTGGGGTAATGTTTGCGAACCTCTGCTTTCGTCTCCCAAGTGGCCTCTTCTTCATTGTGATAGGTCCATAGTATCTTGACCAATGGGATGACCTTGTTGCGCAGAACCTTCTCCTTCCTATCTAGTATTCGAGTGGGTTGGAGAATGTATGTGGCATTTCCTTGAGTTTCACATGCTTCCACTTGATGATACGTGAAGGATTGGGGACGTACTTCTTCAACATGGATACATGGAAGACGTTATGCACTCCGGCAAGCGGCGTGGGTAGGACCAAGCGATAAGCAACCGCACCAACACGGTCCAAAATCTGGAAAGGTCCGATGAACCGTGGCGCGGGCTTTCCCTTCTTGTCGAAGCACAAAACGCCCTTCATTGAGGAGATTTTGAGAAACACATGATCCCCAGCTTCAAATTTTAAGTCCCTTCGCCTTGTGTCAGCATAGTTTTTTTGCCTGCTTTGAGCCGTCAAAAGGCGGCGCCGGATAATTTCGATCTTCTCGGTCATGACTCGCACCAAATCCGGCCCTAGTAAACTCTTCTCGCCAATTTCCTTCCAACAATGCGGGGCTCGGCACGGACGCCCATACAGAGCCTTGTAAGGCACCGTACCGATGCTATTATGGAAGCTATTGTTGTAGGTGAACTCGGCATATGGGAGATAATCGTCCCAACTTTTCTGAAAATCTAGAACACAAGCTCGCAACATATCTTCCAGTATCTGGTTCACTCGCTCAATTTGCCCATCTGTCTGTGGGTGGAAGGCGGTGCTAAACTTTAACTTCACTCCTATGGCTTCTTGGATGCGAGTCCAGAAGATCAACGTGAATCGTATGCCCGGTCCGACACAATTTCCAACGGGACGTCATGGAGCCACACTATCTCCTTAATATACAACCTGGCCAAATCATCGACGGAGCTAGAAGTCTTGATCAACAGGAAATGGGTTGATTTGGTTAGTCTATCCACAATCACCCATATTGAGTCATGCCCCATCCTAGTCTTGGGCAGACAGAAAATGAAGTCTATAGATATGAAATCCCATTCTCATTCTGCTATAGGCATTGGTTGCAGAAGGCCCAATGGTCGGCGGTGTTCAGCCTTAACTTACTGACAAATGAGGCATCGGGACACATATTTCGCTATCTCCTTTTTCATGTTGTCCCACCAATAGTTTTGCCTCAAATTTCGATACATCTTGGTACTACAGGGATGCATCGCTATCTTAGAGTTGTGAGCGATATTTAGGACTTCCTCTCGTAGTTCCTGAAGATTTGAAACACAAAGGCGGCCTCGGTACCGCAATCCCCCATCGGTACCGATCCTCCACTCAGACCTCACATCATTCTTTGCTTTCCCTTTCATCTTTTTCAACAATTCATCGCCCTCTTGGGCTTCGATGATGTTGCTGTCAATCATTGGCTGGGCTTGAATATGGGCTACGACCTCATACGGCTCCTCCATAATTAGCTTCATGTCGAAGTCCTTAACAAATTCCACCATGTCCCACTCTCTCATCATTAGCGGGGCTGCAAATTCGATTGTCTTTTTGCGACTCAAGGCGTCTGCCACCAAATTAGCTTTGCCAAGGTGATATGAGACATCGAACTTGAACTCTTTCAATGTTTCTATCCAATGACGCTGTTTCATGTTCAGATCCTTTTGAGTGAAGATATATTTGAGGCTCTTATGATCAGAAAAGAGCCCAAACTCTTCACCATAGAGATAGTGTCTCCATATCTTCCAAGGCGAATATTATAGCCACTAGTTCGAGGTCATGGGTGGGGTAATTCTCCTCATGCTTCCTTAGCTGTCGAGACGCATAAGCAATTGCCCTATCTTTTTGCATGAGTACACAACCCAAGCCCACTCGAGAGGCGTCCGTATGGACAGTGTACTTCACCCCTACATCCCTCGTCCAGTGGGCAGCTCGGCCACACAAGAAGAGAGTTCGTTCATCGCAGGCCTCTTTCGAGTCGAGATATGTTTCATCAATTTACACCTCCCCCAGTGGTACTCCTAGTAATTCAACAAAATCCTCAACTCCCAAGTGGACCTCCTTGCCACGTACTATAATATCAAATCCAAGCGGCTCGAGGGTTTCTAATTTGAGTGTAAAACATCCTAGCTTGCCCCACATCGGCTTGCTCGCTTGCATAAAACATGAGACCCTAATCATTCTTCATGAGTTGGTCGAGTAGGAAGTTATTACCTAACAGATGTTCCTCCACGGAGGCCTCGAAGGTGACTTGGCGCACGGGAAAATTTTCCAAATATTTAACAAGCTTCTCATCTCTTTGGGAATCGTTTCGCCTCTTGGATCGGACTTCTGAGCTTGCCTTTCCCTTTGGATAGGCCTTATGCTTGCTACGTCTTTCTTAGCTCGACCCCGCCTTCTCAGGAGCCGCTCTTTTCTTCCCCATAAGGGAAAGGACCACCGGGATAGCGAAGAATGAGGCAATGGTGGCAAGAAAAGCCATTCCTCTTAGACAAAAAAAAGGAAATGGGTCTTTAAAATGAGGTTGTAGCTTGGGATTTTGAGAATAGCCTTGTGAACGGATGAAGGAATGAGGGTTGGATATGGATTTGGAATGAGGTTTGAAAATGGGTTAAGGGATTTGAGGATTTGGGAATGGAACTTGAAAGGAGTTTGAGAATAGGGTTTTGAAGAGGGTGGAAGTGGGTTGTGAAAGGTGAGGGTTTAGGAAAAGGGTTTTAAGAGTAGATGAGAGAATGAAGGAGGATTTGAGAATGAGTGTTGAGATGAGGTGGGTTTTGGTGTTGGGTTTGTGAAGGAAAAGGAAGATGGAGGGTTGGTTGGAGGAATGAGATTTTGAGGAAAAATGGCTTGTTGAAGAGAAGGGAATAAGATGTGAGTCAAGGATGGGTTTGAGGAGATGATGGGTGAGATGGGTTTGAGATGAAGGTGAAGAGGTGGGGTTCAAGAAGAGGGTTTTGAGGTTTTGGGAGGGGAGAGACTTCTCCTTGGAAAGGTTTTGAGTGAAATGAGAGAGAAAGAGTGGATATCCTTAAGTGTATAAGGCAGTGCGGCCCACCCCATTTTCAGATTGCAAAAAGGGGCAGCAAAGGGTGGTCCGGCGGGGGCCATGTGCTCCCCTGGACGTCTGGTGGGGGCCACGCGGAAAAGCGGCGGGGGCCTCGCGCCTCACTGGAAGACCGGCGAGGGTAACGTGGAAAAGTGGTGAGGGTCACCTGAGTCAGTCGGCGCGGGCAACATGGTCAGCGGCAGGTGCCACGTGGACCACTGGATGATCGGCGGGGGCCATGCCTGTTTGGAGGGGGCCACACCGATTTGGTGGTCCAGACGTTCTTCGGCTTTTTCGGACGTCGAAAAGGCTCCCTGGGAAGTGCCATATATGAATTTGGGATAGAAAAAGCCAATCTATGCAATGAGCCTAGTTGCTACGCGAGATTCCTCCCGGTTAGGGGCCAAAATTTTAATTTTCTCCCGTTCTAATTTCGGTAAAAACTCATTCGTCCCTAAATATTTATCCCCGAATGGATTGGAACCATCAAATTTGGCCCGTAACTAGTTCATTCAGACTTGGTTTTTGTCTCCGACTGTCTAATCCTTCAGTTTTCAGCTCGTTCCCGTCGGCGCGTCAAAACACCATATGAATTTCGGACCTGACTCTTAGCGTCGCTACACGCCCTCGCTCCCCGATCCTAACTCGTTGGGAGGCCTACTTTTCATCTACGATCGTCGATTCGGGGCCTAAGATGGTTCCTATATTCCTAAGTTTTCTGTTGCGTCTACTCTCAAGCCAGCGGATGCATTAGTGGGTTCATGACCCATGGCCTAAGGGATTCCAAACTGTTGCTTTGATACCAACTTGTAACGCCCTGAAAATTGGGAGTCGTATATATACTCGACTCCCGAGTTCCCGGGGTTACTTATAACCGGTCTTCATTAGTATATGATTAATCTAGTCTAAATGCGCAGCCTGAAATTTTCTGGAACATGAAGCACAATCACACAAGTCCACTGAACAAAAAGAGATCAAATACATATATGAATACATGTCCAAAAGAATAAAGGGGTCGCACACAGCGTCGCCCCACAAAATCGTAAAAGAATAGCAAGTCCAAAAAGAATAGGACTGAGCCCGTGCTCAGCGATTCATCAGCTCATCTATGGGTCCGGTGAGGTCCCGCGCATCAGCTGAAAGTATGAGAACTCCTTCTCGTCGAGAGTAACATCGCCACGCTCCACCTGCTCTGCCTCCACTGCATCTATAAGAGAGTCTGGTTGGTGTTTTAAAACACCGTCCCACAGTGCGAGTGAGTGATCAACTCAGTTTGTACTATTAGTCTTAAGTTATAACAGACATTAATTGTAATATAAATTTAATGAAAAGCAGTCAATCATCAGCACTTAACAACTTTTATTAAATACGCATGCATGCAGGATAATATGATGCATGCCCTTGCCACAACGCTCCCTCGAGCGAATCCATCTAACGATCGCATATGACAACACTCCCTCAGAGCGACCTCGACTTCCCAATCGCCACCCCAACTAGTGCAATACAATGCGATCGTGTTAGTCTAGTTATTAGTTAAGTTCATTCATTCAGCAGATTGGAGAATCTGATACATCCCACGTATCAATGCCCTAAACTGGTTGCGAGGCTAAAACCCCCAACGCGTGAGGCCGAGACCCTGCGGTCCGTGATCCCGTTGGGTTCCTCATCCCCGACTTCAAGCACATGAAAAATACCGAGAAAAAGGGATCGCTCGAGGTCACTACGGAGAGGCGCGACACCCCAGTGTAGGCTGACAGTTCGGACACAGTATCTCATTCCACCATGCCCGGCTCACGAGGCTGTAGACCGGTTACAATCGGTTATTGGTGGGCCACTTACGGTTGTAGGGTGTTTCAGGTTCCATACATGTGTGAGCAAATAAGGTTAACAAACAAGGTTGGTCAGTCAGTAGGCTAGACCGCATGAGTTCAGGCAAGCATGTGACGAAACGACATCGGGTACAAGCGACCCATGTAGTCTATCTACTGTTGCCCACACGTACTCGCCCAAATCCATGGGTTTAGTCTCAAGACGGTCCTACCAACGGGACCGTCTTTGCTCTTCTAGTATTCCTAACCAACCCAAGGGTTGGGTGGTGATTTATAACATGCCAAGTATACAAGTTATCAACTAACATATCAATACCATGTTCTCACACATCTCAACCATACAAACGAATACTCCTACCTAGCAAGCAAACATTTTCAAGAAATAAGGAGCGTGTGAGTGTGTGGGTTTGTGAGGAAGTTAAGCACTTCCTCCATCTTAAGAAATCATGAGCACAAGGGTAATAAATCATATACGCAATGAAGTAGCACATATGAGGGAAAAGAATTAAGCAAACATGAGCATACTATCATCCATACATAATATCATGTGAGAGGCAAGATCAACACAAAATGTGAGAGCTATGCATGCACATCCATACAATTCCAACAAACATATAATTCTTAGGATTTTTCTAGCATTTCAAATATAACATCAAAGCAAACAAAATCATTAAGCTCGTACTAAAATTGGTGTTAGGCCACCTAAAAACAATAGTCCGCACCTATGGATCGTTGGAGACTTGAAAAATGACCTAGGAAAGAGGGCTTTGAGGTCGATCGGCCGGAATCCCTAGAGCAAGCACTTGCATGTTAGAGATCCAAGCCAAATCTTTCTCAATACATATATTTCAAGAAGAAGGGGTGAAGGATCTTACCTAGACGACCAACGGACGATTGTTGCGGTGGTGGTGGAGAGTTTCTCCTTTGAGGAGAGGTAGGGAGATGCAAGATCGGTTTTCTTGGGCCACACCTCGATCTGGGGTCCACCTAAGCTCTTTCTTCACTCACCTCTCTCTTCTCCTTTACTCCCTTGTTCTCTCTTTATTCCTTTGGCAATGATAGTTGTGATGAGAGTTATGAGATAAGGGGTTAGGGCTTTATTTCCTAGAGTTAGCCCCTTTGGCCTTAAGCTTTAACAATTTCTCAAAATAGCCCTATAGAACTCCCTATTGGTGTTGGGGCGGCCCTAACACCCCTCTGACCACCAAATTTGGTGTGTAGGTGTCTTATGGCTGTTGAGACTCAAATATTGCATAATTTTCTCCATTTATATCTTAGTTTTATGAATATGGATCCGCTTAATATTCTATTTTACTCATGTATGTGTTGCAAGGTGAATTTAAGTGTTTGGATTGAAAAATGGTGTTAAAAGCATAATTTTGATGCTCAAGAATTACCAAGGAAAGAGATGGATCTTAGGAGACCAAGATTGAAGAACTCACATGCCAAAGATCCAAGAAAATCGAGTGAAGAATAAAGAAAATTGAAGATTTGAAGTGAAGAATGCTGAAATTGACCGAAAAAGTATATTCTGAAGCTGTGAAGTCTATTTTGGAAAACTGCGCAGCAGAAAGTCTGTTTTAAATTAACTATGCAGCGAGAAGTCTGTTTTAGAAAAATATGTATATTTGAGGCGATTTCTAGGGTTTTTCAACTTTATACAAAAATTGGAGTTCCCTACTTATAAATAGGGGTTCCTAGGGCATTCTTAAACATTATTCAAGGCATCCCAAAGAAAAGTTTAGGGTTTTTAAAGAGTTTTTAGTTTTATTAAAGCTTTATAAGTTAATTTTTTAGATCTTTTCTATTTGCATTTTCTTTCTTTATTTCTTGTTGCTTTTTATTTCTGCAATTTAATTATGTTTTTCTAAGTTTCTTCTATCCCAAGCTAGAAGGGAAGCACATGGGTTTAATGTTTCTTTAAGATTATGATGATGGATTGTTTTAATGATGAGAATAATGGTGTATGCATGTTATCTATTATTTAGGTTTTATTTTTTTTATCCTCTTGTGAGATCCATATGTTTCCATCATATGAGATCCACATTGATGGATAGGCTTATCCTAGATCAATTAGATTTTCTAGATAGGAGATGTTCTCAACCTGTCATATTTATTTGATATTCATTATCCTATAGATATTGAATACTTAAAATCACTGACGCTTGAGAATATATGTTAATGGTGCAAATCCATTATTTTCTAATTTTTTTATTAAAATATTTAAACTGTTTTATTTTCCGATTAGGCTGACCATAGTGATCAGATCCTAGTTGTGTTATCCAAGTCATCATGATTTTGGAACATTAACGTATGTGTGGAACTTTGAAGCTTGGGTGTTATTTTATTCAATTGAATTACATCCGTTCAAAAATCCCAAAATCAAATCATCAGATTAATTTTTATTACTTAGTTTATTTTGCATTTGATTTTTTTTCTTTTCACAATTCATCTCCCTGTGGGATCGACCCTGTATTCACGGGATACTACTTACGAACCTCTGCACTTGGAGGCAAGCAATCAATGGCCTGATGAGGGGTCATGCAAAGTTTGGGAACACACGGATGATCAAGTATGGGGTTTGAGCATACGGTTCCGATCTTTAAATGGCCCTGTGGGGTTCATTCCGGTGATTGGAGTGGTTCTGGTGGTCCCCTGGCCATAAAACTTATAGGATAGGTGCTTCATGGCCCGATGGAGGGCCATGCAAACTTTAGGAGCGATCGGATATGAGGTTTGATTGTACGGGTTTAGTTTGCGATCAATGGTCATCGTTCCACGATCGGATCCCAGATTTGGTGGACGGGTGTAGAAAAATACATTAAAGCTTCACCGTAAATTTGGAAGAAATCTGACAGTTGAAATGCATGGTATCTAGGTTTTATTTGCAAGTGCCAGATTCCCATTCTAGCATTGGTGGGGTGAATTTGGCAAGTGCCAGATTCTAATTCTGGGTGTCCACTGGGTCCGTAGTCTGCGATGGACTACAACCCCAGTGAGATCTTCAGTTTCCTAAATTTTTAAAATTTTCTGACCATCCTCGGTCGCTGGGTGACCTACACGGGCTGTTGTTAAGTGTAAACAGGCCATCTGGCTCGGCGGCCCGCACTAAGTCCTATCATGACTCGTCTGGTCTACTCTATTGGACTAATCCTAGCTTAATTTACTTGCGGTACCTCACTACAAGTAGCTTAAACGAATAGTCCTACGACAATTCCTACGTGTACGCCCCAGGACTGTGTTGGTTGGACGGGACGTTACATCTTTGATTTACTATTTACTCATATAAATAGAGATAAATAAATATAAATAAATTATCATTATTTACATCATGAAATATAACCTGTTGCCCTCGTGACATTCACACTTGGTTGACTTTGCGGTGACATGAGGTGTAGTTTTTTTTTAAAAAAACGGATGGGCCCACCGTGATGCGTATGTCTAATCCATGTCGTCCATCTGTTGTGATGGCTCATTTTAGCGTATGAGCCCAAAATTAAGATACATCAAAAGTGCAAGTGGACCACATCACGATAAACATGGGGAGTTAAATGGCTACCATTGAAAACTTCCCGCGGGCAATAGAAGTTTTGGATCAAACAGATATTTGTGTTCTCCCTCCATCCTTGTTTGTGTGACCATATTAACTGGTTGGATCACAGATACATATCACTGCTAAACCCACTGGTGGTCTCCCTTTCAACGGTGGATGTCTTTGCCCTCCTCCATTTCCTATTGCGTGGTCCATTTAAACGTATTATCTACCTAAATTTTTTAGTTAATGCCCTAAAATGATATGATAAAATGGATGAACGGTGTGGATTAGACACTACATCACGATGGGACACATGGATCTAATCCATGCAAGCTTGTCAGTTTTTAAAAAAGGTAACCTGAAAATCGAGGTGCAATTGCAAAGAGGATTTACTTTTTTCCAAATAGGATGAAATGATGATTATTACCTATTTACCACCAAACAAACACCTCCTTAAAGCATGATACAAAAAATGAATCATATCAAAAGCTTAAGTAGACACCACAATATCACTGGGGAGAATGATTTTCACCGTTAAAACATTTATAGGGCCCACCATAATGTTTATTTTCCATCCAATCCATTCATAAGGTCACACATATCTGGTTGAAGAGGAAAAACAAATATCATATTGATCCAAAACTTTTGTGACCCCCAAAGGGCTTTCAATGGAAAAACGTTCATTCTCCCACTACTTTTTTTGCAGTGTGGTCCACGTGATCTTTGTATCTGTCTTATTTTTTGGCTCAGGCCCTACATCGAGCTCGTCAAATAGACGGACAGTTTGGATATAACACATACCTCATGGTGGGACCCATATAATTTGGTGACATAAACACACCAGCCAATTGGGTGCTGTGTGGTACACCAGCCAATCCGCTTCCATGACAACATTACCACCCTAAGTTAGGGTGGTAACATTATGCGTAACATCATGTGGACTGTCCAAAAGATGGGATATCTGAAAAATAGGCCGATCCTATGGTCAGGTGGGCTAGACCAAATTAAAAAGGTGAAATGCCCCCCCAAAACTTACAAATTCAAGTGATGGGAACCACTTGATCATTTGATTGGGCTGATTTTCCGAGGCACAGTGGGTGCCACGGCGAACAATGTGAAAAAGCACTACTATCTCACAAATTCTAAGTGGAGAGGCCCACCCGAGGGTAGGGTTGGGCAATTTTTTTTTTAATCACATCATTGTAGTGTGCCACACCTATTGCATGGGTTGGAAAACATATAGGCACCTTGGTGGTCCCCATGCTCTACCATGGGAGTCCCCCCTAACTTTTCCCCGTGGTGTGGCCCAACTGATGATTGGTGAGATATCTCTGCACCCTTGTTGTGGCCCCTTTTTAACAGTTATTACCACAATCATGGTGGCAAAATTACATGCCTATTTATATATTTATTTAGTATTGATTGTAAGGCTACATATACTCGTTCAAATTCATTTCCTTGTTGTACTTTATTTATGACTGTTCCTTAAATAGTTATTGAAGAAATGATACGTGTCATTACACAAAAATATATAGTGTGCAAAAGATCTTTAGAGATATTTAGAGCGCTTTTTATGAAAGTACAATCGATGTTGAGCTGAATAATATACTGAAAAGTTTAAAAGTCAAAAGCGGTCGAATAGAAAAGAACAATTAGAAGGATATGAAGAAGCAAAAAGATTTGGAATACCGATATGACAATGATTCGACTGCCATAATCATCAAGATAAAGAAGAGAAACACCTAGAGAGAAGCTGCAACATATACCTATAAATAACAAGTTCAATAAAGCAAATCATCTCATATTAAACCAATCAAAGAAATCAAATTATCTTTCCTTATCATGTCTTAACTCTATTCAAAGAGTAGTGTTAATCCTTAGTCATAATCCAGTAGCCATAATCTTTAGCTATAATCAAATTCTATACTTTTGTGCTTGACTATTTTCAATATCAATCTAATCACTATCTTTCAAAAAAAAAGCATTTTAATGTTGTTCTTTATGATTGAGCGTAAGTATCTTTGTATTTGTCTATTTTCGTTTGAAAAAGTTCTTTCATGCGGAAGGTAAATTAATCTTTGAAAGAAGAACCCCACTCTTCAATAATCTAACTTGATTATCTTACAACCATATCACAAGTGACTGAATAAATGACCTATCTTGGCGCTTAGGTCAATCAGTTTGAATCAAGTTGTACAATCAGTTTTGACACACGTACACGCACCACGAGATCAATTTTAACACGCATGCACACACCCAAAACCAGTCAAGAAGCCAAAACCCCTTCAACATTTGTAGAATATCTGAATATACTAATCAGGTGGGCCACACGCATAGGATCAATCAAGACGATATAGCTTTGCATTTATTTCAACTGGCGAACGGGCCTTTCATGGTTTTCATCCCAGGTGACCTTTACAAGAATGTAATACACAAATGACCTGTCGGTGGAAACTAAAATTACGAAAATTGTGCATTGAGGGGCTCATCATGTTGGAAGTGGATTGGCTGGTGTACCACACACTAGATATATAGCTGATGTAGATAGGTGTCATGCAAAGTCGAATGCCGCTCCTCAAGCTCTGAGTTGTAGTTCAAAGGAGGTCATAGTTACGTGGGCTCAAAATGATGTATTTATTATATCCACCGTTCATCCCTTTTTCGAAATAATTTTAGAGCATTAATAAAAAATGAATCATATCCAAAAATCAAATGGACCACACCAAAAATAACCGCGTTAAATATTTCATAGGGCTCACCATACCATTTATTTTCTATCCAATTTATTAATAAGGTCACAAATATATGCATGAAGAGGAAAAACAAATTTCATATTGATCCAAAACTTTTGTGACCCCAAAAGGGTTTCAATGGTAGACGTTCAATCCCCCACTTTTTTTTTGCAGTGTGATCTAGTTGATATTTAGATCTATCTTATTTTTTTGGCTCATGCCTTAATAAGAGCTTGCCAAATGGATGGACGGTTTAGATACAATACATACCTCATGATGGGACCTACAGAACTTGCTGACATCAATATACCAGCTATATAGCTGGTGTGCATTACACCAGCCAATCCGCTTCCAATCGTGCTACACCGTGGATTCTCCATGGGGTCCACCATGATATATATGTCTTATCATGCCGTACAATTATTCTTTCAGCTTATTTCAAAGCAGGAGCTATATGCTGAAGTATATCCAAAGCTTAAGTAAGCCACACCACTTGACGCTTACGGTAAAAAAACATCTTAGGGCTACAATGTTTTGGATCAAGATGATATTTATATTTTAACTTTTATCCATGTCTTCGTGATGGTAAGAACATGTTGTACGTCAAATCAGCATTACTGCGAGCCCCAAGAAGGTTTCGTTGATGGACATAAATATTTCTACTGTTTTTATGTGGGTGGGGTTTACCTGAGCTTTGCATATGCTTTAATTTTGAACTCATGCCCTGGAATGAGCTGTAAAAATAGACGTGCAGTGTATATAAAACATATATATTAGTTGCAGCTGTAACCTAGGTGGGGCCCACTATGATGTCTGCGGTAAATCCACACTGTTTATCCCTTTTAACAGCTGATAGTGGGACATAAGCCCAAAATTTAAGCAGACTCAAGTAGGCCACACCGTAGAAAACAGTGGGGATTGAACGTTAGCTGTTGAAACATTTGTGGGCCTAATATTATAGTGTTTGTAGTTCATCCAGGTGGGAATGACCTTACGGACGTTCTAGATGTAATATAAAAATCACGGTATACCCTAAGAAAGTTTCAACGGTTCCTGTAGTGTGATCCACTTGAGTTTTGGATCTGACTAATTTTTTTAAATCTTCCCTAACAAGAGGTGAAAAAACAGATTTATGGAGTGGATTAATCACACAAACATCATGGTGGGTCCTACGTAGGTTCTGACCGGGTCGCAGGCAATCCGCGCAGGTGTAGTTTCTGATGATCATTTTTCGTACGGAGGATGCACCGAAAATTCGGAAGCGGATTGGCTGGTGTAGCACACACCAGCTTACGTGTCGTGCGAAGACGAGCGCCGACGGACGCGGATTGGCTACCCCTGCCACCGGCCCCGAGGCTGGTGGTCGGTGCTATGTGGCCCCATCATGATGTATGTGTTTCATCCATTCAGTTCATCAATTTTGACAGATTATTTTATTAGTTGTTGCCAAAAACTAGAGGGATATAAGTCTCAGGTGGACCACACCACATGAAAACAATAGTGATTGGATATCCACCATTAAAATCCTCCTAAGGCTCACTGTACTGTTTATTTGACATCCACTATGTTGATTAGATCATACAGGCCGAGATGAAGGGAAAAAAACAAAAATCATCTTGGTCCAAAACTTTTATGGTCCCCAAAATGTTTGTAATGGTCAACGCTCGTTCAAAACCGTTTTATGTAATGTGGTCCACTTGAGATTGGGATATATCTCATTTTTGGTCTCCTATCCTAGAATGATCTGTAAAAATAGATGGACTGCATAGATGAAAAGCATACATCATGGTGGGGCCCACAGAGCACCGACCACCAGCCATTGGCTGGTGTCAGGGGAAGTAGCCAATCCGTTTCCAGCGCGGACGCTCCTCGAGCTCCCAGTTGTACGAACGGTTCAAAAGAAATCAAAGTTACATGGCCCACAATGATGTATTTATTATATCCACACCCTTCATATATTTTTCGAGATCATTTTAGGGCATTGGACAAAAAATTATTCATATCCAAAGTTCAGATGGATCACACTGAAAATAGCAGCGAGGTTAATGATATTCACTGCTAAAAAACTCATAGGGCCCACAATAACATTTATTTTCCATACAATCTGTTAATAAGGTCACAAATACATGGATGAAGAAGAAAAACAAATTTCATATTGATCTAAAACTTTTGTGACCCCCAAAAGAGTTTCAATGGTAGAAGTTCAATTCCCAACTGCTTTTTCAGTGTGGTCCACTTGATCTTTAGGTCTGTCTTATTTTTCTGATCAAGCATTAATACGAGCTCTCCAAATGGATTGTCGGTTTGGATATGACACATCTCATGATGGGACCCACAAAACTTGCTAACGTCAATACACAAGTTATATATAGCTGGTGTGTGTGGGGTAAACCAGCCAATCCGCTTCCCGAAGATTCAGTGTATAAACACGCAAAACGTCCCATCAGTGCTGATATCCTTGATCCGACCATTCAATTAATTGGCTTGGACCATTCGATTAATGAACTACCCCACGATGGGGTATGGCTTCAAATCTACAAAAACTGGAAATTCAAAGCATGTATTCCTAGGGAGTAGGGACAAGCATGGCCTACAAACGCCTTTCACAAGAACTTCACGGTGGTGGAAGCTACGTGGGGACCACCTGGATGTTCTTGAGAAATTCTGTTTCCTAAGATCATGTCTGGACAAACGCAAAAAATGAGGGAGATAAAAAACTTAAGTAGGCCGTATGACAGAAAATAGACGATGGGGAGATAATCTCTTTGTACCATCTATACCATTCATCATCAGGTCCATCCTAATAGGGGACTAAATGACTACACAAAAGCCTTAACTCAATGTTTCAATGGTGGACATTCAATCCCCAATGCGTCCCCTCATGCTGCCCTCTTCAGTTTTGAGTTATAGATTTACTTTATTTTTTGTCCATGTCATAGCATGATTTGGCAAAACATATCGTCTCAAAAAAATCACGGGTTATAGATTTTCTTTATTTTTTGTCCACATCCTAGCATGATTTGGCAAAACATATGGTCTCACAAAAATCAGAGTTATAGATTTGCTTTATTTTTTGTCCATATCCTAACATGATTTGACAAAACATACGGTGCCACAAAAATCACAATGCCTCCACCAGGGGCGGCTCAACATTTTTGGGGGCCTTAGGCAAGTCATAAAAATGAGGCTTTTTAGTTTAGAAAATAAAAATGAAGCTTTTTAGTTTAAAAAACTAAGGCAAGTCATAGAAAAATGACATTGGAATTTAATTTTTTGAGAACTTAATAAGCAATAAAGTAGGTAGTTATGGTCCTAGGTTTTAGGAGAAGAATTTATTGGGAATGATGCTATTATTTTGAAAAGAGACCTAGAGTTAGATTGTTATTATTGATAGTGCTAGTTTCTAAGATTTGTTTTTTTATTTTCAATTTCAAATTTGTAAATTAATTTTTAGATGTTCCTATTTTATAGGCCTTTCAATGAGTTTTATTTCAAAAATTTCAGGCCTTTTTTCTTCTTCTTAATTTTAATTTTGCTATAATATAAGACCTCCATAATTAAGAAACTTTAATTTTGCTATAATATATGGCCTTCATAATTAGGGGGCCTTAGGCGATTGCCTCACTTGCCTACCCCCTAGAGCCGCCCCTGGCCTCCACCTAACCTTTTGTTAAAGTTTATGAGGCTTTTGCCCGGGAGCGAACTAGGCGGTGTCCCTGCCTAAACCAAGCCGGCATATGAACTTACCCAAGACAATGCATGTATTCTATATCCGTGGCATCCATTAGCTATACCATATCATTTTTTGAATATAATCCCCAAAAAATGAAGTAAATCCAATTCTCACATGGAATATACCATAGCAAATAGTGGTTATTGACCATTAATGGGTCACAAAAGTTTTGTATCAAGCTGATATTTGTTTTTTGGTTTTTCCTCCCTTCATCAAGGTTTATGCAAGCTTATCAATAGGTTGGATGACAAATAAACATTAATAAACATTATAGTGTGCCTTATAAACATTTTAAGGTAGTGCATTCAATCACTATTGTTTCTTGTAATATGGTCCACTTAAAATTTGGATCTTCTTCACTTTTGGGCTTATGCTCTAAATTGAAGGGATATAGAATACATACATCAAGAATAGCCCACGATAAGGGCGCACCTAATCCGTGGCCCATTTTTGGATGGCCCCATAAATGTAGATTGCATAGTGGGGTAGCAACCTTAGTGGTGTGTTGACGTGGCAAAGTTCTATATGACTCACCATGATGTATATGTGTTATATGCCCCTAGTTCATTCATTTTGCAAGATCATGTAAGAGCATGAGCCTATAAATAAAGTAGATACAAAGATCAAGATGAATACACCACATGAAGCAGTGGGGATAATGATGCTCACCCTTTTCAAACTCCTGGGGGTTATAGAAGTTTTTGATTAAGCTTATAATAGGTTTTTTTTTTTTTTTTTAGTTCAGGTCCATGTAATCTTATAATTAGGTCCTATGGTGAATAAACATCAACATAGGCCTAAGGAAGGTTTCAAATGTGGGTGTCATTGTCCACGCTGCTTGGTTTATGTGGCACACTTGAGCTTTGGATATGACTCATTATAACTGTAAATGGGTGGCTGATGGCATATGGTGGTGCCAACAGAACCTTGCCACATCAACACACAACTGAGGTCCATGCCCATCCGACAACATAAGCGAATTGGCTAGCATACTACACACCATCGACTTAGCTGGTGTGGGTATGTGTTGTGTGAAGATGAGACTAACGCTCCTCGAGCTCCAAGTTGTAGGAACCGTTTAAAGGAGATCAAAGTAACATGGCCCCGCAATGATGTATTTATGTTCGAACATCATTTTGGAGCATGAGCCCAAAATGATTCATATCCAAAACTCGAGTGTACCGCACCAAAAATAAAAGTGGGACAATGATTCTCACTGCTAAAAGCCTAAAAGATTCATAAGGCCTACCATAACGTTTATTTTCCATCCAATCTGCTCATAGGTCACACAGACTTAGATGAAGAGGAAAAACAAATATCATATTAATCCAAAACTTTCATGGCTCCCAAAAGGATTTTATTGGCAGACGTTTAATCACTCACTGCTTTTTTACAGTGTGGTCCACTGGACATTTGGATCTATCTTAATTTTTTGGCTCAAGCCTTGCTACGAGCTCACCAAATGGATGGATGGTTTGGATATAACACATACCACATGATAGGATCCACGTTACTTGGTGACGTCAACACAATAGCCAAATCGGTGGTGTGGGGTACACCAGCCAATCCGCTTCCATCCGCACCCCTTGGATGGATATGATCGTTGGGTGCAGTGGAATAGTCATCATCCAGAGGATTTGATGGGCATGTGAAATTGGAAACGGATTGGCTACTCCTAGGGGTGTACATGAACCGAGCTAGCTTGGTTAGCTCGCTTGACTCGACTCAAAAAAGCTTAATTTGACTCGGTTCGAAGTTGAGTTTGAGCTAAGTTGAGCTAATTTTTTTAGCTCGAAAATGAGTTCGAGCAGGCCCAACTCAACTCGACTCGGATCAAATCCAGCACGAATCGAACTCGGATCGAACCAGTTTGATGACTTGTTTACTTTGCCATTGATGTTGCACACCAACTGTTTGATAAAATGACTCAACAAGATGTGGCTGGTGGTGAGGAAGGTTTGGCCGGTGGCAAGCAAGGTATGTACATTAAACAAATACTTTTTTTTTTCTTTTAAAAATTTGGTTTTTATGTTACTTAGAAAATGTTTGATAAAACACCTATAAAACCATTGCATCTGTTTGTAAAATAATGGGTTTTTGAAGTTGCAATTTAGGTGTTTGTGGAAATGCCTCAATGGGGAACTCGGCTCGAACTCAGCCCAAGTTGGCCCGAGCTGCTGACTGAACTGAGCCGAGCTAGCCAGTCAAGCTTGAGGACCGAGCTGAGCCGAGTTCGAGCTGAGGTCAGCTAGTCTTCGAGCCGAGTCGAGTTGAGGCCAGCTCGACTCGGTTCGATTTGATGTATACCCCTAGCTACTCCCCCGCCACCAGCCAATGGTTGGTATTAGGTGCTTTATGGGCCTCACAATGATGTATGTGTTTCATCCATTCCGTCCAACTATTTTTATAGATCATTTTATTGTATGAGACAAAAAATGAGTTATATAGCAATCTCAAGTGGATCACATTATAGGAAACCGTGTTGAATGAATTTTGACCATTAAAAACTTTTTGAGGGCCATAAAAGTTTTGGATGAAGCTGATCTTTGTTTTTTCCATTCATCTGGGTCTGTATGACCTTATCAACAGACTGGATGTCAAATAAACAGTACAGTGGACCTTAGGAGGATTTTAATGGTGGATATCCAATCAATATTGTTTTCCTGTGGTGTGGTGCACCTAAGATTTATATTCCCTAATTTTTGGGATCAATTGCTGAAATGATCTTTAAAAATGGATGAACGGAATGGATAAAGCATGTACATCATGGTGGGGCCTACAGAGCACCGACCATCAGCCACGGGCCTGGTGGCAGGGGGAGTAGCCAATCCGTTCTCTGTGAAATCATCAGATGGAAGTTCATGCGGTGACTGACCCGAATGGTATACAACACCTGTTTGCAGTGCGTACAACACCCAAGTTCTATGGGGCCCGCATTGTTGTATCTGTCGCATCCACTCCGTCCCTCAGGTGAGAACCTTTATTCAAGGAAAATCCAGAAGATCAGACAGATACAAAACTCATATGGGCCACAACACCGAAACACAGTAAAATGGCACGTACAACCTCTAAGTTTACGTGTGTGGCCTGAATGAGTCTTGTATCAAGCTGATAATCGTAGTCTCCCTTCCTTCTTGTGATTTACACATGACTGACGGGTTTGATGAATACAAAAGCCAATGGTCAGTGTCCCTTACCCATTGCTCCCTGTGGTGTGGCCTACCTGAGTTGTATTGCTGGCTTATTTTTGGCACCAAAAACTAGAATCTAGGGACACACCTGATGGACGGAATGGATATCCCACAGATGGCCCACGTAGCTTTATTGTTGTATCCGTGCTTGAAACGTGGGATGAAGAGATTCCAGGCAGTTAAAGTGGATCATCTATAATCTTAACTGCTCCAGTCATGGATCTCTGGTCCAAGCCGTTTATATTATTGTCCATACACTTGATTGTATTTGAACTAAAATTCCCTCGGCTGGAATGTCTTTACTTTTCAATTGGTGTCCTCAGACGATATACGATTAAGAAAGAAAAGTACAGCGACCGTTCATATTCATCAAGAGAAAAGGGGTCGACTACGGGACAGATAGGATATTTGAATCTGGGGAGAATTTTCAAATGGGCCATCTGCTGTCCACTGGCTTAGATCGTTGAAAAAATGGGTGTAATCTTTTAAAAGCGTGTGCTGAGATGTCCATCCTCGGCCGTTTGATGGTGGGAGATGTATGCGCACCATCTCTCCGTGAAACTACAATCTTTTCACACACATTCGTACATTCCTTGATTTGGCCGGCCGGTCCACTAGTCCTTGTAAACTAGAGTAACTCATTCCACGTACGATTTACTCACCTGCCTGTAAAAGCTCATTCACCTGCCTGCCTGTTGTATCGACATGCACTTGCATATACCCTATCACCTATGTGGGGCCTACCGTGTTGTATCTATCACGTCCAAACCTTGTATTAAAGTGAACTTTGATGCCCAAAAAATAAGCCCATCAACCATTAGGCAACACCATATAAAATAGTGGACAATTATTTAATAATCTCTAAATTCACCTAGTGGCCCACATAATGGTTGAATCTACTTTTAACACGTATGACTTTAATGGATGGATTGGATTGTCATACACAGACTGCGGTGGCCCCTAGCTGTGAGGAACTGACCTCTCAAAGGTTTATGGGTATGGCTACATGGCATGTATAGTTGATCCAACCGGTTAATCAGGTGTAAATCACCATGATGAATTGGGAAGACAGATATCAGTCCACACCATGTGAACTTATCGGTTTAAAGAGCAGTTTTTACATTGTTTACATTATTGTGGCCCATCAGAGTAATTATCAGGCTGATCTTTTGTTGGTTAGGTTTCAAATGATGATTCTCACTTAATGGACGGAGTGGATTTACATGGAAAACATGGTGGGCCAATAGAAATTAGGGTGTTTTGAAATAGGTAGTGCGTTTGATTGCATCCACGCGCATGTATTCTTTCTCATGTATTATTTATCTTGCATGGGAATGGCGAGACATGAGATGGGGCCCATCCGCATCTCATAAAGTTGGTAGGAAAATCCCAGTTTTAAATGATTTTGGTAGTAACCCACGGTTGCAAGGCAGTCTGCCGTTTCGCTGACACTTAAAAAAAGGTGCAGAAGATCGATATCTATTGATCTATGTATTTTCTTTCATTTCATGTGGGGCCCACCCCGACAAAGAACCTTGGTCGAGGAAGCAAGCTTCCCTTGTCTGTATTCTATGATTAAAAAGTGGAAAGGATCCAATGCTGATATGAACTACTCTTGGTTTGGTAAACGTGGTACACGTGGACAAATTTCTTTTGGGTGGGCCCCACCGCAGGAGTTTTTGTCCGTTGACTGTGGACCGTTGATCTAGTCCTTAACCGTCCATTTTGGGGTTCTTGAAAGTCCTCATGGTTAGATCATCCAACCAGGAAGAGTTTCTGCGATTAAAGAATGAAGGGTCCACATCTCATTGTAGAGTGCCAAATATCTCGGGGGAAAGGATAGCACCGTGATGATGCTTCATCACTGCTCTTTAAAATGGCGGTGATTCGTACAGTATACACATGCATTATTTGCATGTCAGTCTAGATCATCTAAGTCATGTGACTGGTGGGGCCCATTCACAGCTTGAAAATCACAGTGATGGAAAGATCCTAATCATTCAAATTGATGGCAATCAAATGAACCGTAAGAAAATCAAATATCTGTGATGGTGGTGAACTCTCACCGTATTTAAGTCCCATGGAAGATATGCTAACCTGTGAGGCTGAGACTGTGGCGAAGGACGCCGGTTTCTCAACAACTCCTTAAAGAGGAGAATTTCGTGAACCTACCTGCGAGTGCCTACCTTGGTTCGTGCATCGTATCCAATTCACCCATCTGGGTCTCCTCAACATGAAAATGTGGCTTCCAAAAAACAAATTAAAAATCAGGCCGATCTAGTCATCAGGTTGGGCGCTGCATGAATTTGAAAGTTTTTAAATGGTTGTCCATCGTTTTTCTATAATGTGGCCCACTTGATGATTGGATCATAATAGTTTTTTCTTAATACCATTTTACCAGTAGGAAAACCCTTCTGGACAGTTTGGATATTGTATACACAGCGGTGGACCCCACATGCAGACGGATGCACGAAAGTCTCATCTAACCGTACCGTTTGTAAAACTGCTTTACCATAAGTAGAAATTCCGGGTGAGATTTACGGACGCGGACTGTCTAGAGCCGGAGGCTGCGGGGAATTGCTGAAGCTCGGCCCACCATGCAGCATCTGTTATATCCACTCGCTCTGAGAGGGCATTTTGGGAATAAATTGTTGAATTTTATAATCTGATGGGTGGGATGATTTTCAGGCATTAATGATTGAAGTGAAATTATCAGGTGCTAATTGCTAAATGCTAGCATTACACAATTTCCTCGCATATGGCACACATCTATGAGATCTGGACCGTTCATTCTTAGCCCTATCCATGGATTAGGCATAGGACGTCACTATCCCCACTTTTTCCTGTGGTGTGGTCCACTCTAGATTTTAATATGCTTAAAATTTGGGTTCGTCGGTTGAAATGTTCTTAAAAAACGGATGGACGGCGTGGATAAGACACATACTTAGAAGGTGGGCGCCACTGATTTACTCAGCACGCAATCCGCTTACTAGCGTACAACCGTTTGGCCGGCGTGTTATATAATGCATACGGGTTGGACTGCTGCTATGCTAGTTTAACATAATTTAAGAAAGAGGTGGAGAGTGTTCAACAATACACGTGGCATAGTTGTACCGTAATCCAGTCTATCCATATATCCTACCCAACGGTGGATGGAGAAATCATCTGATACTCCCTTCGAATTTAGAACAGTTACTAATTTACTTTTAACCATCCATTTAAAATCCACTAATTGGATGGTTAGGATTGCTTGAACAGTGTGATTTCATAGATACGCTCCATCCATAATGGTTCCTACAATTTGGATGCATGGTTTGGATTGTTGTAAATCAGTGTCACACGTGAGGAGGATGAGTCACCACAAACTTTCAAGTTGTCCAAAACTAACATAAGATCCTCGCCCCACACGTGCGTGTTACCTACTCCCCACCTAGTATAAGGGCAAAGGGAAGAAGACAAGGCTGCAATGAATGGCCTGGATGCATTCCACGTAACAAAGGTCACTTCATATCATAATTAGATGTTTGAATATCCTGTGCTTAAAATGGGTGGTATGGATTTAATCCGTGATGAGTGTCACGAGGGTCTTGTACGTCCTTGCATTGGATCGACTGTCATATCGGGCCCTTGTATTGTCTTAGTCCATACGAAAGGTTATTTTTGCTACCATTTAAAAGTAGAGCTCTCCAGGTTCTGGATGGAGCATGGCCGAAAATTGAACTCAGAAGATGATCATACTAGCCATTGATCTTTCCATTCGAATTTGAACCACTCACTACTTAATTTTAACCCTTCATTTGATAGCAATTAATTTGATGGCCAGGATTGCTTGATCAGTTTGATTTTAGAGATATAAGGTGAGTACTTTTCCATATATATATATATATATATATATATATATATATATATATATATATATATATATATATATATATATATATATATATATTTGACAGGAAAAATAAATATGTGAAATTTCAACTGCGAGAGTTGCTGTTGGTTAGGGAGGGAAACCCATCACAGCCACGTGGAAAATAATTAATATGACAACATACGGTGCCGGTTTTTCTACAAGTGCTTATCATTGTATGATAATCTTATTATGGAGTTTATCATATTGAGTAAACTCTGTTGGGCCCACCATAAATGTATGTGGTTTATCCCTACCGTCCATCCATTTTCCAGCTCATTTTAATTGTTAAGCTCCAAAATTGAAGCATATCTAAAGACCAAGTGGACCACACCAAAGGAAACCGTGGGAATAATGATTTCTATCGTTGAAACCTTTTTAGGTCATATGGTGATGTTTATTTGTCATCCAACTTGTTTGTGAGATTACGTAGACATGCATGCAGGGAAAACAAAAATATCAACTCGTTCCAGAACCTTTATGGCTCCCGAGAATTTTTCAAAGTAAATGTTTAATTTACACTATTTTCTATTGTGTGGTCCACTTAATCTTTGGATATGCTTTAGTTTTGGAGAGTCTTAAAATTACCTGGTAAAATATATGAACAGAATGGATAAAATACATAAATCATGATGGGCCACAAAGTTTACTCAATATGCAATCCAACCCCACTTGCTTATATACTTATAAACTATTGCCTATTTGGGGCTACCACGTTTTGTACATTCCACCCAACCACGTGGACCGCCATGATAGGTCATAGTGGGTCATGCCATTTGAACGAACAGGATTCTGTACTTGTTTGACAACTCACCTCTTGAGTTTAGAGTTGGGCATGGGACAACTTGACTAGTTTGACTCCTTCAAATCTAACTTGATTTGAATCGAGTGGGTGAGTTGAACTAACTCAAACTGCGTCGAGAGTTCAGCTCATCTGGTAACTCGACTTGACCCAAAATCCAACTTGATTCAAAACTTGACTTGACTTATATATATATATATATATATATATATATATATATATATATATATATATATATATATATATATAAACTCAAATATCAAATTTGGCCCTTTCGGATAAAAAATGCAATGTAGCTGAAAGAGAGGTTATAATTTATGCGAGTTCACCTGGGTTTTGAGTTGTGATTTCAAGCACCTGGCTGAGTGCCAACTCGACGTGGCTCGGTATTTGTAACTGGGTCAGACTCGATCCGAATTAGTCCAGGCCAGACCACCCGGACTCGAATTAGGTCAGGCATGTCGGATTCAGCATCGAGTCGGGTCGAGAACGGGCCAAGTTTATTTCAAAACTGAGTTGAAATAGAATGTTTGGATTGGATGTAACCCTAAAAAGTAAAATGTTAGAAAGTTTCAAAAGTCAGGTGGGCCACACCACAGCAAACAACAGGCCCGAAACCTACATGAGGCCCACGAAAGTTTCGGATCTGGCTGATGATTGTGATTTCCATTCATCTGATGGGACTCAACTTATCAATGGGTTGGATGGCATAGAAACATCACGTTGGGCCAACAAGGTTTCTATGATGGGTGTCCCCAATCTCCGACTGTTACTCCTGTTGCGCGGGTTCCTGCAACGTGTGTTTTCCGAAGTTTCCGTCCAATGTCACGTGTATCTTTGAAAAGATCCGACCCAAAATCAGGAGGAAAAGCACGTGGGTGCCCAGATTGTGTAGTAATGCGTTCACCACCCTTTACCCTGGTGTGAAGGCTCCGTGGGGTCCACTGTGATGCATGTGGTTTATCCATGCCGTCAATCCTTTTTTTGAGTTAAATTTAGTTCAGGAACCCAAAATGAATCATATCTAAATCTCAAGTGAACCACACCACAGACAACAGTAGGAATAATGACATCCACCGTTGAAACCTTCCTAGGGCTCACATTAGAGTGTAGTTGTCTTTAAAACATGTTCCTAAGGTCACACGGACCTGGATGAAGGGAAAAAAAAATTATTGGCTTGATCTAAAACTTTTGTGGCCCTTAGAAGTTTTTAACGATAAGTGTTTAATTCCCACAGGTTTCTATGGTGTGGTCCACTTTAGCTTTGGATATACCTAAAATTTTCTCTCCTATCCTAAAATGAGGTGAAAAAATGGATTTACAGTGTAGATAAAACAAATACATTACAGTGGTTCCACAGAGTCCTCACTCCACTGTATATGGTTGTGAGCGCCTCACTACACAATCGGCGTCCGGCATATGGTGCCATCGAAAATCCGGGCCAATAACTACCCTAGGCCCGGCCCGTTTACAGCTGCCCTATCTACATGCTCAGAGGCCGCAATGCACATGTTATGGGCTCTCTCGTGGTTGGATCGTACCTAAAAGATCTAACCTGCCCATTATCCTAGCCAATATTAATGACTTTTGATTATTAGACATAGATTGCTGACAAGAATCAACAAATGGTGGGACAAAACCGATGGCTAGATCTAGCCTGCCCATGATCCTAGCCATTAATCTTGAGTATTAATTCCAATTTTGGATTTTAACCAATTCACAGTAGGGCTCAACAGATGAACGGTTCGGATCTCTTACATATTGGCAAGTGTATATTTAATTTTATTCTCTCCTATATCAAGAAAATAACAGGTTTCAAGTACGAGACGGGTTCCTCTAAAATAAACTTATTTTCCAGTGTCTTGTGTGTGGCCACCATGATGTAGCACCCACATCCACTCGGACCGTAAGGTGCGCCCCTCTAAGATCACTTGCTATTGCATAAATTAGTACCATCCAAAATCCTGGTGGGTCACACCACTGGATACAATTGGGACGACGATTCCTACCGTTAAAACTTTCAGATTGTGTAAGGGGCCCATCGTATAGTTTTATACGCCATCCAATCCATCCATAAGAGGGGCCCAACCTGGAAGAATGGACACTCCGAAAATCAGAACATTCTAAAACTGAATTGGCCCACCTGAGTTTTGGATCGGTCCAAGGAGAGCACAAGGGGTCGAACATGATGGAAGGAGTGGATGTCCTTCACATATCAGGGTGGGCCCACACAACCTGGTCGAATAAGTTATTCTGCAAACGCTGTAGAGGAACCGGCCTCCAAACGTCAATGCAAAACCGCAGGGAATTTTCGTCCTTTTTCCCGGTGTACGGTAAGAACCATGGTTTCGGTGCAGTGCAATGGGTGTACGTAGCTGCCTATTACTACGTGAGTCAGTGATAGCCATGCAGTCAAACACGACGTGGAATTTCAAGGGTGACAAAATTGCGTACGTGCATGAATTAATATTTTAGGCTGTCCACTGTTTGTTGTCATGGACTTTGATTGGTTCAACGCTGCTCACCAATCACCACTGTATACGTGGTTTTGATTTGTGATCAAACTAGATCGTTTATCTCGTAGAAAAACCACAGCAAATGATCAATCCCAGCCATCCAGTTTTTCGCCTACAGAGAAGATGGTGATCAACGAAATAAATTGCACGGCTGATATCGTATGATACTCACGGTTTTTTATTTTGGATCCGCTGCATGGACTTAGCACCATCTAACAGATTCACATAAACAATCATGACTTGCTATGCACTTGTAAAACCGCAGTTGTACGAGAAACGACCTGTTCATCGCAATGAACCGAAATGGTCCTGTTACCGTTTCATCACGGTCCACGTCGCGTGATGAGCGTTGTGACGCCGACGTGGTGTTGTGCGTCTTGTGAATGGTTGGTACGTAATTTAAGCTGAGGAATGATCACATGCGCACCTTCTCATGTGTGCACCGTGCACACCTTTTCACACCTGTCTTAGGCACAAAATCTGAATGGTCAATGTGATGTGGCACTAGGGCTGTTCATGAGTCAAGCTAGCTAGAAAAGCTCGCTCGACTCGGCTCGAGTCAGCTCGGATTGACTCAGCTTGAATGGTTGATTCAGACTGAGCCAAGCTAATTATTTGAAGCTCGAGTTGAGTTTAAGCCAAGTTCGACCAGGGGGCATTTCAACTTGGCTCGACTCAAACTCGACTCGACTCGAAGCTTGAACTTGAGCTCAATTTGGTTCGATTAATAAATATATTAAATATTATATATATATATATATATATAATATTATATTATATTAATATAAGTTTTAAGTTTAAACTTAAAAATAAAAAAATAAAAAATAAACTCTAGAGTCTCTACCTGACCGCAAGCACCCCCTTCCCTTTCCCTTTCTTCTCTTTCTCTGCCCACTGCCAGCTGTACGCCCGCCCCGACCACCACCACCAATTTTCATTTCAGCTCCACAATAGTATGATTTCAATCTCTTGAGATCTACTTCTTATGTGAGAAACCCAAGAAATTTGAGATGGGTTCTTCTCAGATTTGTTAGAGCTTCAAGGAAATCCAATGATTTGATTGGCTAGAGCTCTTTACTTGGATTTTCAATTTGTGTTATGCTCTATTTCTTTTCTAGTACTTGGATTTCTGCTGGTGGAAGAAGATCAAGAACAGATCGGTTCTTACAGGTTTCCTCATCCGATTCGAAGCTTTGTTTGATTTTTTTTTTTTTTTAATCGGATTTTGCTTTGATTCTCTTAAGATTTTTGAATTTTTCATCAATGGAGGAGGATCAAGAACAGAATCTATTACTCTCTCACCCAACAAGCTTGAGCTCGACTCGAGGTAAACTCGACTCAACTCGAACCACTAGCTCGACTCGAACTTGACTCGACAGCTTTGGCAAACAAGCCAAGCTTCAATGTTGAGCTCGAGGCCAAGCTCGATCTCGAGCTCGAACTCGAGTACATCATGGACAAGCTAAGCCACGCTTGGCCTACCTCAACTCGGCTCGATGCCCACCTCTATGTGGCACCCCTTGAAATCTCTTAAGTCTAACTTTCAGCCGATACAAAACTCTGGTGGGCTATGGTAAATGAAAACAGGTTCTTCCCTTGATTTGCATTTTTCTTTTTTTTTTTTTTTTTTTTTTTTTTTTTTGTGGCCCATTAGAATTTTGGATCGATTGAAAATTGAGACTATACAGTTTCAAGGGGTGCCGCATCACATTGACCGTTCTTATTTTATACCTAAGACGTGTGCAAAAGTTCGCATGGTGCTCACGTAAGAAGGTGCGCATGTGAGCATTTCTCAATTTAATCCTACCTTTCGTCACAAATGGTAATATATGTCCAGCCGTTGAATATGATAAACTGGTCTTATGGCCCACCATCATGAGGAGCACATGGATACATAGACAGATGGTTTGGACCATCCATTTAGTGGGATCTGAAATGCATGATCAGCTATTTGGTTGGCACATCTGTTCCTGTCCGTCCGATTAAAGGCCTCCAAATGGATGGTTAAGAATGAAATTTGCTGATCAGAAAGACCCACCAATGAATGGGCCAGATAATCTTGTTGTGGAAAATATTGTTTTGATTAAATATAATTTAAATAAAAAATTATATATAAATATATAAAAGGTTTCGTGAAAAAATATGGTAAGCAAGTTGTGTTTCAACAGTAGTTTCTTCCTACTTGCTGGATGCATAGCCATGCATGGTCTCGTCGTATCCTAGAAGTTATTTGTTTGCAACTTGTCAACGACATCAATTACAAAGGGGCGAATAATGCTTTATGGAAAGTGTGATCACACATACTTCAGCCTGTTTTTAATATTTTTGGTTTCTTTCATTTTATTTTACAACAATTATAAATCTATAATTTGAGAATATTAAATTCTCAACAAATCTCGCAATGTTATCACATCTGGCTCATAATACACGGGCTAAGTGTGATGGACCTCAAGCGCTATAAAGACAAAGAATTCCCTTTGCTACACGGTAGTAAATTCTGGTAACTGATTTACAAATCCTAAGAGGGGCCCATTGTTTGGTAATTTGGACTGTTAATTTGAAAGGACCACAGTGGATTTCATTCCCCAATCACTTACCTAGATGATTCACTCTAGAAATCCGATGGATACGATCTCACAGTACCTACACATGTGATCTGCATGTTAGGGCTGTCGGGTTCAGGTTCAGTCGGATCTTATATTACCCATACACTTGGGTGATTTATAAGTATGAGTCGTCCACTTGAAGACCCATCTGCCCAATAGTCCAGGTCACTGCGCCATGGGCCCCATATATACAAACCGAGGATCCAAGGACGACTTGGGTGCACTCGAGGATAATGTAATTCACCAACTTAAAAGGACGTCATTTTAATTCCATTATTTAAAATTTTAAAAAAGTATGGTGGCCCACTAAGGGGTCATTTGAATGCCTTAATTTTTTTAGTTGTAAACACATTACATCTAAAAGGCGTTTCATGTGTAATCGGTTTAAATGCTATTCTGTTTGGCTTTAAGTGGTAATTTGTTTACAAGTAAATAGATTGTGTGTTTGACTAGCCTGTAAATTATTTACAATGAATAAAGTTAAGTATTCTTACCAGAGAGCTTAGGCCATGAACCTTCTAAAATATGCTAAATATATAATAAAGTCTTGATTTTTTCTTAGGGTGCTAAAAAAGCAATAAAGCATGCACACACTAAATGAATTGGATGTCTTCCATCTATTACAGTGGGCCCCAAATGTAATCTAGAAGTTTTTAATGGTGGACGTCTCATCTTTCCCTTGTGTAGTCCATTTAACGATGGATGAGATATTTTTTTAATGACTAGAGAGAGCATCAAGGAAAGTATATGATGGATGGATTGGCCGTACACCTCACATATCATGAGTGTATATTAACTATTATGGTCTATTATATATAATGGCTTTTTAGCCGTAAAGACTTCATATGTAATTTAAAACATGACTTTTTATCAAGTTTCATATTACAACAAAAAGTTATAATCCGGTTACTGGCTATAAAGCTTTTATAGTTACTAACAAGCTAACAAAAAAATAAAGCATCCAAGCGACCCTTGATGTTTTAAACTAAGAGGAAAAGACATGCCGTCCTTGTGGCGAAAGAAACCACGCTTTCCCATCCCTAAATAAATTTATTTATTTTTCTATAAGTCTGCAACTTCAAGAAACCCTACCAGGGTTTTGGTGCGCACGGGAGTCAGTGCGCACGTATCTCCTGCTCTCGCTAGTATTGGCGGATGGGAATCTTAACATGAATTATCTCCAAATTGGGCTTTTGAAATTTCGGATTTGAATTGCTTTCTGGATTACCGCCATCATGTTTTAATTATTTGAGATAATGTAAACGGCTACTACAGGAGCTCCTTCCAAGAGAGAAAATTCAGCAAATTGGTTAACATTCAGTATGAAAATCTCCATCTTTTATATGGTTAAAATGGTCTATCAGAAAAGATTTGGTCATGAGCCCATCAAAAAGATGGGCCAGAAGAACGAATGGTTTGGATCATTATACACGTGCCATGTTTATGGTATAAAATCTGAAAGCATCGAAATTCCATGCATCTGTATGTGGGGATCCTATATTTCATAGCGCAGGAGAGATTTAACAGAGAGAATTTTCTCTAAAAAATTAAGTTAGACCGCCTACTATATATATATATATATATATATAGAGAGAGAGAGAGAGAGAGAGAGAGAGAGAGAGAGAGAGAGAGAGAGAGAGAGAGAGAGAGAGAGAGAGAGAGAGACTTCGATACTCCGCCAGACTATGATAGATGATACTCAGTGAAATAGACATTACATAAAAATCACATACTTAGGTACAAGTTATTCAATTAAGCTGTCAATTTACTGTTCCTAGCTTAGATGTACCATGAACCAAAAAGTACACTGATCTGATCATCTGGCAATCTGAGGGACAGTTAATGCATGGTTAAAAATGGAAGAAAAAAAAAAATCCAGTGGTCCTGTTTCCATTATCAAGCGCACACAAATCAAAGGCTAGGATTGCTCAACAAATATGTTCTTGGGAGTGTGAATTAGCAACCATGGGTTCCCCAATGATATTGGGACTGAATTAATAGTGATAATGGATTCCACAAAGTTTGTGCCGCTTATAAAATTTAGAAGTGCCCGAGTATCAAGCCTGATACCAGCCTGAGTATCATGTAAAAAAGGTATCCACATCAATGCAGGGTGTAACTGTCAAAAAAAGAATATGTGAGGGGTATCATTGGAATTCTACAGTGTAGGAATATTAAATGAGAGTGAAACAAAGGCAAGGAGGTGTATAAATAAGAAGCTTGTGGGGGGAATCAAAAGCAAGGAAACAAAAGAGGAGGCAATTTAAGAGTTTCTAGAGCGAAAGAAAACAATGGGAAGATCTCCTTGCTGTGATGAGAATGGTCTCAAAAAGGGTCCCTGGACCCCTGAAGAAGACAAGAAGCTGGTCCAACACATCACAAAACATGGCCATGGAAGTTGGAGGGCTCTCCCTAAGCTTGCAGGTAGAGAAAGGAAACATGCCAACTTTCTCCTGCCTCCGTATCTCCATTTCCATGCATGCATTTGCACATGTGTATAGGCATGTATATATGTTTGTCTTGTATGCATATATGTGAAAATTTAAGGGTGTTGTCATTGCTTTTGCAGGCCTGAATAGATGTGGGAAGAGTTGCAGGCTAAGATGGACTAATTACCTAAGGCCAGATATAAAGAGAGGGAAATTCTCCAAGGAAGAAGAAGAAACCATTCTCAACCTCCATTCCTTCCTTGGAAACAAGTAATTCTCCAAATTTCTGCAATCTGTTACTACTTTGGAATACTAATAATTTGTGGGTTTTATTTTTTTATTTTTTATTTTATTAAAAAAAAACTTATGCGTGTTTTGTCTGTTTAAAGATGGTCGGCGATTGCGACCCACCTGCCGGGACGGACGGACAACGAGATCAAGAACTTCTGGAACACCCATTTAAAGAAGAAGCTGATCCAGATGGGATATGATCCGATGACCCACCGCCCGCGGACGGACCTGTTTGCCAGCTTACCTCAGTTGATTGCACTTGCCAACATGAGGGAGGTGATGGGGCATAATCCATGGGAAGGACAGGCAGCCAGATTACAAGAAGCTGTTCAGTTAGCCAAGCTCCAATACATGCAATACCTTCTTCAATCTGCAGTAGCAGTTGCAGCAACCTCCAATGGCTTAAACAATGCAGCAGACATAGATGCCGTCAGTATGTTGAATTCAATCCCATCGCAGAAAGAGGCTGCATTATCTAGCCCTTGCCCACTAGAAAATGCCATCAGGTCTTCTTTCGAAATGGAGTCTTCTCAACTGCCGCCGCTGATCGACCAGGAGACCTTCCCTCCTTCCCCAGACCTCCAATTTTCATGTGATTTTCAGCAACCCATAAACAGTGAAATAAATCAAGATCCAAACTATGCAGTTTTCAGTCAAGGAGATACAACACCCAAATCTCCGTTGCCACCTTCTCTTCCTCCCCTCGTGGAGAATTCAATCAGAAATAATGGTGGTGATGCTTGTAGCAATTCTAACTACGGAGGATGCGCTACTCCCTTTTGGTCTGACCTCTTTCTCGAAGACCCTTTCTTTAATGAGATTTTATAATTTAAAACAGGTGAGCTAGAGTTTTGAAATTGCACTACTCTTTCCATGTATCATAAACTTCTCTGCTGATAAATGCTCAATGCATCAACCTTTCGTTTGGTTTGCTGTCTTCCTGCTCAACACATGTACTTATACTGTGTTAATGTATGTATATATATGTATCTATGTATCTACATACGTACATATATACAGTACTTAAATTTGAATCTTGATAATTTAGGTTATGCAGTTAGCTAATGGGCTACTTGCGGCCTGCCATGTTATTTAATAGGCTTTTTTGTGTGGTGGAAAGAAGATCAAAAGACCACATTGAGGCCTATGATCCTGAGCGAAGCGCTGTCATTTTCTCTGCATTTTTTTTATTTTTTATTTTGTCTTGGATGATTCAGTTAAATTCAATAGTCATCTCATTTTGGTGATTCCTGCATCCTCAGCACCCGGCATGGGGACCCAACGGCTACGTGGGGTTCTCAATACTCTCACATGGATGGAAGTATATCGGCACGTGATGCGTTTGTTTGTCTTGCTACCGTGCGATTCGTTGAGTGGGACACAATTTTGAGGTGTCCTTTTGAGGCATTCTGTACCACAATCTTGATAGAACTTTTATTATTGGGTATTTCTACAACAAATTTCATATTATCCAAATTGGCTAAAACATTCTTGAATTTAATTAGTTCTTGTTAGCTAGATTTAAGAAAATTAGGTATTGTAGGGTTTTAAAGGAATGATGTGGTAGAATCGGAAGGACCCGTACATGTGGAAGGATGATGTATCGATCGGGTCCATCCAACTATCGGGCCTTTGCTTGGATAGCTTATGTTTCAAAAATCACTTACAATCCTTCCATCCCTCTCATCAAAGAGACATAGAAAAGATATATTAAAAAAAGTTATGAATCATAAGGCTAAATTGAGCTGACCTCAATTAATTGAGATAAGGCTTAGATTATGACGATGATGATCATAAGAGTAAATTGAAGAATGGTCATGTAAAGGATTTTCTAGTAAGTTTGATTCACTATAAGCAAACAAGTCCTTAGCCTCATTCAAAACAGTGTAAAGGTTTTACCTTGATTATCTAAACCAATACTGTAACCCCCATGGCAATCAAGGTTAAAAGAAACTTTCAGCTTTGGTTGGCTCAAACCGAAGCTAAATTAAGTTTTTAGAGCTGTATATGAGTCGAGTTAGCTTGGTCAGCTTGCTCGACTCACCTCGGCTTGAAATTGGAATCGGATTGAGTTAAGTTGGTTTTTGGAGCTCAAAAAAAATTTCAAGCCAAGTTCGAGCTTGCCTGAGCTCGACTCTTGATTCGAACTTCAACTCAAATCGATTCGAATCGAATCAGCTCTATGACTCAGTTATTTTAATATTGATGCTACTCACCGATTGTTTGATGAAATGACTCAACGAAGTGTTGTTTCGGGTGCGTACATTCTTTGTAGGATCAACCGGTGGCAATGAAGGAATATATATGAAAAAAATCACTACAAAAAAACTTTACACTATAAAATTGCCCTCAAATCTTGATTTAGGATGCTGGGCATCGAGTGTTTGCTCAAATACCCATAAACTACTATTACTGTTTTCTATTCTGTGACAAAATTGAAAATGAACTATGTGTTTGAGAAAATGTCACACACGCTCGAACTTGCCCGAGCTGCTGACCGAACCGAGCTAAGCTGAGTTGGCCAGTCAGGCTTGAGGACCAAGCCTAGCTGAGCTAGCCAATCAGGCTTGAGGACCGAGCTGAGCCTAGCTATGCGGAGCTCAACTCGTGCACAACCCTATAAGTTTTTAGCTTCAGTTGTTCCCAATCAAGATTAAATTCAAATTTTAGCCTCGATTATGGAACAATTGAGATTAAATTCAAATTTTAGCCTCGATTGCCTCTGATTGAGGTTCAATTCAGTTCTCATCCTCGGTTCTTAACAACTTTAGCTAAAATTAAGATAATGATGATTATAAGAGTAAATTGAAGAATAGTGATGTACACGATCGATTTTCTAAGTAGGTTTGAATATTTTTAAAACATGAGCCATTCCTGCCGTGGTCTCACCGAAAGGTGGACCTGGTTGATTCTGCCACGTTCACTGAGAAGATGGGCATTATCACATTCGGGATTCAATGGAATAATTACCACTGTAAATAATCCCGAAAGGAGTAATTTAAATGCTTGAAATTAGATTGCCAGTCTTCCTTTTACTCCCATGTTCACGGAGTCACATGTGGTGCGGTAGCCTTTTCAGTACGAATAAATTCCAAAGTTTCCAATGTGGACGACCAAACAGCCGTTATGATTGTAAATTCATGTACATGTCTTTTTGAAACAAAAAGTTGAGTTCGGAAACTATCTGTCCAGGTTGGCTACGGTGTGCCACGTGGCATTGTTACATGATACATTGGGACTACGAAATTAGTCAGATATGCAGTCCTGTCCGTTGATCCAAACTGTTCATGTGATGAGTTACATAGCTGATGATGGTCATGCACACCTCAAACATCTTTAAAATGGGAATATTATAAAATTTTGATCAATGGCTTAGAAACCAATGATTTAAAAATATTAAACTATGGTGAAGTTGAAATACTCTAAACCAAGAGATTCCTTTTTGGGTCTTATCCATTCATGAAAAGGGTTTGGATCATTGAAATGTGACTTAGGAGCTGTTTGATTTTTTTATTTTCACTGAAAATGCATGCTAAATGACTCATTATTATTTTGAAAATCATTCTAAAAGGACTTACTTAAATTGTGGGCCCCACCATGATATACATGAGACATCTGTGCCATTCATTTATTTTACCAGGGTATAAGCAAAAAAATGAGGCAGAAGCTCCCATGCCTAAAGTTTTGAAGAGGGTTTATTTGCCATCTAACTTGTTCACAAGGTCACAAAGATCTAGATAATAGGAAAACACAATTATTAGTTTGATCCAAAACTTCTAGGGCCTTCGCGATGTTTCTAACAGTAAGCCCTCAATTCCTACTATTTCATGTGATGTGGTTCTCATGAGCTTTAGATCTACTTCATTTTTGGGCTCATACACTACAATCAGCTATCACAATGAATGGACAGCCTAGATAAGCCATATACATCGCAGGGAGCCCCACACGAAATTCACATTCCACCTCAATTTTAATGGTTCAAAAAGCAAAACGTGCTGTAATTCCTAGTTAAAAATATTTAATACCTATTTTCAAATATTTATCATAATGAATTAAAAAACAAACAGCTCCTTAAATCCAACAATTAGATTCCTATAATATCCTACAAAATGGGTTTGAACTTTTGTCGGAAACCTCGTCCTCCTATGCATGTTTCAGGATTTTTTCTCAAGCATTCATGTCATGAGTGTTGTTGGAAATTGAAAGGATTCCCAACGGCAGGAAGGCCAATCATTTAAAACGAAAAGGCTGCACTTTTCCTTGGGGCTGTTCCAAGGTTTTAAATCAGTGCATCGGTTATCGCATTATTTTGGGTTTTTTATTTTATATTTTTAATACTAATCTATAGGTGCAGATCTTTCATGGATAAAATATCAATGGACTCGGATTCGGTAGTCATGACCCCTCAAGTGCCGGTAGTGAAAAAGCTCAATGAGCTCCACTATAATGTATGTACTTTATCCATGCCGCCCATTCATTTTATGAGCTCATTTTAAAATACATAATTGGAAAGGAGTCAGATCCAATGCTCAAGTGGACCACACCACAGGAAGCAGTGGGGATAGTGAAACTCACCGTTGAAGCCTTACTGGTGTCCACCACGACGTTTATTTGCCGTCCAACCATTTCATAAACTCACATAAACCTGGATGAAAGGTGAAAACAAAAATCAGCTGGATCTAAAACTTCCGTGTCCCACAAGAAGTTTTCATCGGTAGGCACACAATCCAACTCTTTCCGATGGTGTGGTCCAGTTGAGGTATGGATCTTCCTCGTTTTTGGAGTGATGCATTAAAATGTGTTTTCAAAATGGATGGATGGTGTGGATAAAACATATACATCATGGTGGGGCTCACCGATTGAATCAAAATCGAAGAACAATACATATGTACGTATACTATTAGACAATACTTTAAGACCTTGGGCTATTCTGATAAGCTGAGTATCTATTTCTTCATTAATGAGGTTTGGACGGTTGCCCATGAATTTTATCGTTTTGTGTTTGCAGTAACCTTCCAACGGGAGCGGATTGGATACTAATCGCTTCAGCGGCCAAAAGGCTACGAAGTAACGTGGCAAAATGGTATTGGTGGATGCCAATTCATATAATGTCCTTTTCGGGAGCTAGAGGAAATGCATCTCAGGTACACCAATTAGTAGGTATGAGAGGATTAATGTCGGACCCCCAAGGACAAATGATTGATTTACCCATTCAAAGCAATTTACGCGAAGGACTTTCTTTAACGGAATATATAATTTCCTGCTACGGAGCCCGCAAAGGAGTTGTGGATACTGCTGTACGAACATCAGATGCTGGATACCTCACGCGTAGACTTGTTGAAGTAGTTCAACACATTGTTGTGCGTAGAACAGATTGTGGCACTATCCGAGGTATTTCCGTGAGTCCTCGAAATGGGATGACGGAAAAAATTTTGATCCAAACACTAATTGGTCGTGTATTAGCAGACGATATATATATGGGTCTACGATGCATTGCCACTCGAAATCAAGATATTGGTATTGGACTTGTCAATCGATTCATAACCTTTCGAGCACAATCAATATATATTCGAACCCCCTTTATTTGCAGTGACTGTTTCCTTCCAATAAATGCCCGGCCACATAAAGATAATTGTTTATCTTAAGAAAAAAAAGGACGTGGATTTCTCCCAAAGACTTTCGCATGAAGTTCCTGCGCTGGGAACCTAGGTGAGGCCCACTGTGATGTTTGTGAGAAATCCTATCCGTCCATCTGTTTTTTAAGTTCAATTCAGGACATGAAACCAAAAATAAACCGTTTTCGAAGCTCAAGTGGGCCAAAAACGTGATAATTGAATGTTCACAGTTGAAATATTCGTAGGCCATGGAAGTTTTACGTCATGCTAATATTTTTTTTATTTCAGTTCATCCCAGTAGGAATGAAGTTATTAATGGTACAGATGGCTTTTAAACATCACTATCGAACTTAGGTAGATTTTAACGGTAGGAATTTTCTTAACCACATTTTCCTTTAGTATGACCCACTTGAGCTTTGGATACGGATCATTTTTGGCATCATGTCCTAAAATGAACTAAAAAAAACGAATGGAAGGGGAGAATTTCTCACAAACATCACAGTGACTCCACCTGGGTTCTCAGGAACTTCCGCTCCAGGAAAAAGGTAAGTGGAGTTTACCGGTACGTGGCCAAGGGAACCCGATTGCGTACTGAGTAAACTCTGTGGGGTCCACCGTGATTTATGTATTTTATCCAGTCTATCCATCCATTTTATAAGATAATTTTAAAGCCTTAGATCAAAACCTAAGCATATAAAAGGCTAAAATCGACCACACCAAAGGAAACAGTGTGAATTGAATTTATACTATAAAAATATTCTTGGAGGCCATAGATGTTTTGGATCAAGATTATATATATATATATATATATATATATATATATATATATATATATATCTTACGTATTTTACGTTCATCCATGTTTTTTTGATCCCTTGAACGGTTTGGATGAAAAATAAACATCACTGTGGGTCCGGGAAAGGTTTGAACGGTGAAAATCATTATTTCCACTGTTTCCTGTGGTATGGTCCACTTGAAATTTTTATAAGCTTCAATTTTGGGTTCAACGCCTAAAATTAGATGAAAAACAGATGGAATGTGTGGATAAATCACGTAAATTTATAGTGGACCCAACTGAATTTTCTCAGTATATGACGATTCGTTTTCATGCCGAGTGGTGCACGGCGGAAACGGAGAAAGATCCATTAACGGATCCAATGTAGTAGCATTTATACCCAGGGAACATGCCGTTATTATATAACCAACTGCGTTTTGCCTCATCACTTCAGTAGCGTTTTGGCTACTGAAGCCTTTGGTATCCAATCCGCTCGCTTCGGTAGCCAAAACGGACGCGGATTTCCTGAGCAAGGATGATGGGTGGGGCCCACCACCATGTTTGTATGAAATGTACTCTGTTCATCCGTTTCGAGAGCTCATTTTAGGACAAGCCACCAAAAATGAGGTGGATCCAAAACTCAATTGGGCCACACCAGAGGGAAAATTGGGAAAAGAAATACCTACTGTTGAAACTTTCCTGAGATACACCTTGATATTTATATACCATCCAAAACGTTTATAAGGTCATTACCACATAGATGAAATGAAAATACAAAAAATTAACAAGAAAAAGAAGCTTTTATGGTCATAAAAATGTTTCAACGGTTCTCAGTGAATCCTCACTGTTTCCTCTGGTGTGGCCCAATTGAGTTTTGGATCTACCTCATTTTTGGTGGCTTGTCCTAAAATGAGCTCTCAAAACGGATGAACGGACTATATTTTCTACAAACATGGTGATGGGCCCCACCCAAAATTCTTGGGCAGAACTTCATGCGAAAGGCTTTCCGAGGCAATCCGCGTCCAGCCAAAAACGCTACTGAAGTGATGTGGCAAAACACCATTGGTTATATACCAACGGCATGTTACTCTGCTCGGAAATGCTACTCCGTTAGATCCGTCGACGGATCTTTCTCCGTTTCCGCCGTGCGCCCACTCGGCATGAAAAAGGGTTACCAGAGAAAATTTAGTTGGATCCACTGTGAATTTATTGGATTTATCCACACCTTTCATCTGTTTTTTCATCTAATTTTAGGCGTTGAGCCTATAATTGAAGCTTATAAAAATCTCAAGTGGACCATACCACAGGAAACGGTGGAAATAATGATTTTCACCGTTCAAACCTTTCCAGGCCCTGATGTTTATTTTTCATCCAAACTGCAAGGGATCGAAAAAACATGGATGAACGTAAAATATATATATATATATATATATATATATATATATATATATATATATATATATATATATATATATATATATAATCTTGATCCAGAACTTCTGTGCCACCCAAGAATTTTTCAATGGTATAAATTCAATTCACATTGTTTCCTTTTGTGTGGTCGATTTTACCCTTTTATATGCTTAGGTTTTGAGATAAGGTCCTAAAATTATCTTATAAAATAGATGAACAAAATGGATAAAATACATAAATCATGGTGGACCCCACAGAGTTTACTCAGTACGCAATCGGCTTCCATTGGCCACGTACCGGTAAACTCCACCGACCTTTTTCCAGGAGCGGAAGTTCCTGGAACCAAGGTGGGGCACTATGATGTTTGTGAGAAATCCTCTCCTTCCATTCATTTTTTGAGTTCATTTTATGACATGATAAGAAAAATGAACCGTATTTAAAGCTCAAGTGGGCCATATTAAGGAAAACGTGGTTAGGGAAATTCCTAACGTTAAAATTTACCTGAGTTCGACAGTGATGCTTAAAAGCCATCCGTACCGTTAATAACTTCATTCTTACTGGGATGAACTGAAATAAAAAAAATATTAGCATGACTCAAAACTTCTATGGCCCACGAATATTTTAACTGTGGACGTTCAATTCTCACGTTTGTGGCCCACTTGAGCTCTGGAAACGGTTCATTTTTAACAGTAAGTGCTGAATTGAACTCAAAAAACAGATGGACAGGTAGAATTTCTCACAAACATCACAGTGAGCCTCACATAGGTCTCAGCGCAGGAGCTTCACTTGAAAGTCTTAGGCAGAAATCAACGTCCTTTTTTCTTATTAAGATAAACAATTATCTTTGCGTGGCCGAGTGCGTTACAGACTGAACGTAAAAACATCAGCTAACAGATCTCCGTCGGAGCATTTATTGGAAGGACAGTCGTTTGGTATATCCACTAATGCCATTTTGCCACGACACGTCAGTAGACTTTTGGCTACTGAAGCGTTCAGTATCCAATCCGCTCCCCCTTCCAACAGCCTTTTCCTAAACATTGCATGGCACGTTCATCTATTGAACGAATGAACTGGGCCATGTATATTAATATGGTGCACTTGCGTGAGCCAGGATCTTACAATTAGTTTATTTTAAAAAGTGAGATGCACTTTCGTGAAAAAGGTTTCATGCATGGACGTGGATTGCCTTCTGGCGTTGCCACGAGTGAGGTGGCTATTGAAACTGCTGTATGAGCCCCAATTTAATACATATGTTTGATCTATGTTGTTCACTTATTTTTCAAATCATTTTATTGTTGTGAAAAATAGTTGATCAAATAATATTGTAAATAAAAATATATGTATATAAAAAGTGTTTGTTTGAAAAAAAATTTAAGTTTTTTGGTGTCTTGAGAATAGTCCAGCATCAAAAAAGGAGAAATATTGTGTTTATATATAGGGTGTGGATTACCATATTATCTCCCCGATGGATTTGTAGAGTACCAAGACTTGTGTGTTTCACACTAGAACACACGCACATGGTCTTGGACTCTGGCACGGTTTTGGGCTTGGGCTTGGTGCGAGGGTGTGGGCATGTGAGGGAGTGTGATTATAGACGTGGGCATGTGAGGTAGTGTGGCCGTAGAGACGCCAGTAATGCACTTCGCACGTGCGCATCATGTCGCAGATTAGTCACTCCCTCGCAAACTAGTGTGATACAAGTGTGACAAAGGCTATAGGTCACATGCATGGGTTCGGTGCGAGGGCGTGAGCATGTGGGGCGGTGTGGCTGTATATGCGTTAGTGGTGCACTTTGCACTTCGCATGTGCGCAGATGGGTCACTCCTTCATGACCGGCGCGAGACGAGTATAAGTTGCGATATGACAGAGGCTATACGTCAGGTGGCTGGAGTGTTGTCGGCAAGTAGTCTTAATAAGACCAAACCGTTTTTTATAGAGGCTGAAAACTAGCCGCTACACATGTAGTATTAAACCAGACCATGTAAAAACAGCTGCATGTGGCTAGCTCAACAGTAATAAAATGGCTAGCCAATAAGTCTAAACGGCTAGCATACAACAATTGGTTATCCCACATGCATAACGGTAAAAAATAACTAAATAATAACTAGTTTCTCACAAACAATTATAAACGGTCAGATGAAGTTATGACCCTGGACTAAAACGTCTAGCAATCCTAGTCTATATAAACTGTGCCTGAGTGGTTTATTGGACCATCACCAACCACTCAAATCACTCTCACATACAACCCAACAAGAAAAACTCTAATGATTTCTGATCAAGACAACAAAGTTCAAAATGAACCTTAGCCAACAATCCTAAAGAAATAGACCAGAGCAATGGTCTCAACTAGCTGTAATTTTTCTAATATTCTTTATCATTTGAGATTTTATTTTGTTTTATCTGTTAGACAAAATTGTGTATACAAAGTTCCATTGATGGTTTTTCGTGCTTGCTGAACGTAGAACCACATATAAGCTTTATTGTATCCTAGAAGCTATTTGCTTGCAAGTTATCATCGGTCCCAATCACTTTGAGAATGGGTGAATAACACTTTAAGGACCATGTGATCACATGTGCTTTAACCTGTCTTTAACATTTCAGTTTCTTTTATTATTTTACAAAAATTATAAATCTATAATTTTGTGCTAACATCCGTGACATGAGCTCAAAAATAAATAAAAAATAAAAATAAAAACAAAAGCTCAAATCTCAAGTGAACCTCATTACAAGAAAATAGTGGGTAATTGGACGCCTGCCATTAAAAATTTCCTAAGCCCACTATAATATTTATTTGCCATCTAACTAGTTAATTAGGTCACGTAGACCTGGATGAAGAGAAAAGACAAATATAGACCTGAATGAAGTGAAAAGGCAAATACACACTTCATCTAAAACTTCTGTAGCCGTTAAGAAGTTTGTAACGGTGGAAGTTCAACCACCACTGTTTCCTGTGGTTTGGTCCACACATGACATTTGGATCTGCCTTATTTTTGGGAATGTACCGTAAAATAATATAAAAAAATGGAGGGACGAAACCGGTAAAATACGTACATCACGGTAGGGCTCATAGAGCACCAATAAATTTTTGCCACGTCAAGCCTTTTGTACGCAATCTGTGTTCTTTATATATATATCTATGCAATCTGTGTTCTTTATATATATGTATGGTTGTGTTGCTTGTGTACTGTATGGTTGCAATTACATATGTGGAGTAGACAGCTTTTATTTTTTGAATACCTTTGTCTTTTACAGCTGAATCAGACCGTAAAATAATATAAAAAAAATGGAGGGACGAAACCGGTAAAATACGTACATCACGGTAGGGCTCATAGAGCACCAATAAATTTTTGCCGCGTCAAGCCTTCAGTACGCAATCTGTGTTCTTTATATATATCTATGCAATCTGTGTTCTTTATATATATCTATGGTTGTGTTGCCTGTGTACTGTATGGTTGCAATTACATATGTGGAGCAGACAGCTTTTATTTTTTGAATACCTTTGTCTTTTACAGCTGAATCAGACCTCTCTCCTTTGACAGCTTATATTAAGATTTTTGTTTTTTTTGGACAGCCTTATTCAAATGGACAGTGTCTCACTGAGCGAGGTTGGCATCCAAAGAAGTGCCAGTGTACCTCTGGTTACGGTGTTCGATCACTAGGTCACTTTAGCTAACTGAGAGCCACTTGAATAGATCTTTCATAAGATCCACATGGTCCATTAGTTAGGTTGCCCCATGTTGATTATGAAACCTAAATTTTTTAAGGATCCAATAATCTGAGTGGACGAAATGATAAAAATGGTTAGGTTTGAATGACGATCATTAGTTTTGTGTAGGGCCATGGTGGTGTTTGTATGCTATCCAATCCATGCACATGTGTCTTGTCAAGATGAAAAATTTACCGTTGTCAAATGGGCTAAATCTCCACATGGCTGGGTAAAATTAAACGCTGATGGGTCTGCCAGGGTAAACTAGGCCTCGCAGGTGGGGGTGAGATTTGCATAGGGCATAATGACGCTTTCCTCTTTGGTTTTGCAGAAGGGTACGGCAGGGCCTCTAACTCCCGTGCTGAAATCAGAGCCGTTCATGACAGGTTACTCTTCTGTTTTAAGAGAGGCTTCAGAAGAATCATCATCAAGTTTGACTCTCTGTTGGTGATCAACTTCCTGAGTGGTAAGACAACCCCGGGGTGAAAATGGAGGTACCAGTTGAGCGGGATATTCGCCCTCCAAAAGTCTGGGGAAGTGACTTTCTGTCATATTCTAAAGGAGGGGAATGAGTCGGCTGATAGACTGGCTAGATTGGGCAGCGGCTCCCAATCCTTCTTTCAGTTTCTCTCTCTTTCTAAGGTCCCTCGGGAGATTCGAGGGCTCATTTTCTTGGATAAGGTGGGCCTGGGTGCCCTGAGACATTAGGGTGATCTGAATTGATTTTTTTTTTTTTCTTTCAATTGTGCAGTGGATAGTCATACGATAGGATTTGGCAGTTTTTTTTTTGTAACTACTGGTCTTGAATTGTACAGAACCCCCTGGTTCCCACGCCCAAGGAATGAATGAAACTCGTTAAAAAATAAAGTAAAATAAAATAAAAAAATGAAAAATTTACCCAAAAATCATAAATTCTAAATCTCAAGTGGACCGTACCATAGCTCTTAAACTTGCTTACTTGACTAGAAATATAACCAGGTCAACTTGGGTTGACAAGATTTTGAGCTGAGTCACTGAGAAACTCGCTAGTGAACTTAACTCGGTCAAGGCTCAGCCAGACTCGGTGATTTAGTGAGCTGACTCAATCGACTTGAATTGACTTGGCATGCTTTAAACTAAGTTGCTCCGTCCATGTGATTTCTTTTTAGAAAAAAAAAAAAAAACCAATTTTTTTTTTTTTTTTTTACACACCCACACACCCTACATAGGCACTCGGACCAATGACCTCAATGTTGAAATGCGCACTCTATCTGCCACGGAGCCACTTGATGTATTTCCTCTATGCAACATATATTAATTTTTGTAGAATTTGGACCATTTGTTTGCCACAAACAGAAAAAACCCTGTTTGTTGTAATTTAATTGAACTACATCATCGCAAGTTGCATTTAATGTAAGTGATAATGTAGACCAATCACAATGCAAGAAAATAAGTTTTTCTTATTTATTGCAAGCAAATGATTTATGTTCATTTTTATATCATACATAATAAATATCTATTATTATTTAAATATTCTTATTAATGTAATAATTAAATATCGAGTCAACCCAACCTAGCTGGACATTGAGTTAAGTCGAGTTTTTGAACTAAAGGTCATACAATGGGAATTTAGAGGTTTCAGGCAACATTTTCACTAGGTGTCCTACCTAATTGCATAAGCCTTGTTTTCTCCATCAAGGCCGGGCAAGAGGTGGAGTTCCCAATGGATGGTGTAAATTTCATGGGGTGAATTTCATGCACATTAGTTAATTTTACCATGTCGGAAAAAGTAGCTCATTAGGTACATATGCATGGTAGGTAGGTACATATGCATTGTAGGCTCAAGTTTTACCTGCATGATTCATGGTAGTAAAACATCATTGTCTAAGTAAATCATTGGACACGGACAAAAACATTTTAACAGGGAAATGTCAGTCACAGACACCTAGATTTACCTGATTAGGTAGGATGGTTCACAACACTTATTTTACCTAATGTATAAAAAACCTCTTAGCTCCATGGAGCTCACCCTGTTACATGGGTGAGTTCACTTCTTTTATCAGGTGAGAACTCTTGTTTGAACTATACATTCAAAAAATCAGTCCAATAGAAAAGTTGAGAGGGCCATGATAACTCAAACAATGTACAATTGCTCATAATATCTCAAACTTCATATACTGTGTTCTGCCAGGGTTTTGGAGCGGAATACTGTTTTTTTTTTTTTTTTTCACTTTACCCTGATCAGTTATACCTAATTAACTGATTTGATTGCGTATTGAGTAACTCAATATGCTAAGCGCACTGAGTAAACTCTATGGGGCCCATTGTGATTTATGTATTTTATCCACTCCATCCATCTATCTTACCAGATAATTTTAGGGTTTGAACCTAAAAATGAAGCATATAAAAATCTAAAGTGGACCACACCACAGGAAACCTTGTGAATTGAATGTCTACCATTGAAAAATATTTTGAGGACAGAAGTTTTGGATCAAGATTATATTCGTGTTTTTCCCTTCATCCATGCTTGTGTGATCTTATGAACAGGTTGTATGATAGATTAACATCATTGTGGGCCCTAGGAAGGTTTCAACGGTAGAAATAATTATTCGCACTCTTTCTAGTGGTGTGGTTCACTTGAACTTTAGATGTGCTACAATTTTGAGCTCAACCCCTAAAATGAGCTGAAAAAATAGATGGACAGTATGGATAAACCACATACATTCACAGTGGGCCCAACAGAGTTTACTCAGTAAGCTTGTTAGTACACACCCAAAACATGATGTGGCTGCGTATGCTCTTCCCGAATCTTTTCCCCCTTTTTGTGGAAAGTAATTCAAAGATTCACTATTCAAGGATATTCACAACACTATTGTAGAGCCTTCGATTTGTAAAAGTAGGGCACAATAATTGGCAATCGGTACCAATGATCCGGTGGGCCCTACTGCAGATGAATGATCCCCTGGAAAATTTTCCTTGGATCAGTATCCTGCAATCGGACGTTTAAGGTAAAAATCCAGTAATCATCCACAATCAACTGAAGAAGGAAAAATATAGAGGAGATACAGTCGTCCAATTTGGAGATTTATGGGGATTTCCCTGTCCACATTTGGATAAGCGTTATGGGGTCAATGAGATATGGGTCATATATATATATATATATATATATATATATATATATATATATATATATATATATATATAAACTCGATGTTTGAGGATAGGGGTGCGTATCTTCGGGTCGTTGGATACAATCATACTATGAAATGTCAGGGGAACATCTCAAACATGATTACACGGCATTGAGTTTACACCTCCATCATCCATCTAACATGATAGATAGAGAGAGAATTGGCAGTGGGACCCATCATCAATCATAGTTCTCATGGACCTTACAGTGGATGGCTGTCCTCACACTTTTTAAGAAAGAAATTGATGCAATGCTTCCATTCAATAATCATTATGAATTTTGACAATCTAACATTTTAATAGAAAAGAGCATAATGGTGGGTCAGAATTTTGGGTAGCCAACTACGAGTAGTTGAGACAATGATGATGATGATAATGAGGATGATGATGATGACAACGAATGATAATGAGGATGATGATGATGACAAGGACAACGAGAATGAATTTCATCCATGCATATAGCAAGTGTAAACAATTGTAGAAAAATGATTAGCACGGAAAAATCTAGAACAAAAATACAAATGGAAGAAACGGCTTATATATATATGAGAAAACATTACATTTGCAAACGTATTCTCAGGGATCATTTGGTACCATGGATTTTTTCTTTTTTCTTTTTTCAGGGTGGGGGCCTCCAAATCCAAGATGAAAGCTTGGAATACATGTAAAATTTTTTCAAGAGTTGCATATGTAACACGTGTCACTAGGCTATTAATTTATTGCACCACGTGAAAAATGGAAACAAATGACGGATTTAGAGACGGTTCTGGACCGTCTCTAAAATTGCTTGGTTTAGAGACGCTTTAGAGACGGCCGTAAACCGTCTCTAAATTTTTAGACGGCCCTTCACTATCCTTAATATTGTCTTAAAAACATACTAAGAGATTTGACTAAACCCCGTTTGCTGGAGTGGCGGAGCGTAAGAACAGACATATAGGTGATACCATGAGAAGCGAATCAAACGTAAGGTAGCCATGGCGCCCTTACTAGTAAAGGGGCGCCGCTCGATGACTTCTGTGGAAATGAAGGTGCCGAATTCGTACTGGGCAGAAGCTGCATTCGCAGCTGCTGCATATCTTCTCAATCGCACCCCTACTCCTGTGACAGAGAATGTCTCTCCACTGAAGAGGTTGACTAATCGGGTAACGTCTACAAATAATTTAAGACGGTCAAAAGCCGTCGTTAACTGCAGATAAAAGATAGCGGTTGACCGTCTAAAATAAGAGATGGTCTCTGACTGTCTTATATGCGACCTTTTGAGATGGTCAAAGATCATCCGTATTAGAGACGGTCATTGGTCATCTCTTACTGGTAATCTGAGACTGTCATGGACCGTCTCAATTAGAGACGGTCATTGACCGTCTTTTCCTATAATTTGAGACTGCTAAAAATTCTGTATTAGGGACGGTTCTTAGCTGTCTCCATTTGAGACTGTCAAGGACCGTCTCATATGCGGTCATTTGAGACGGTCAAAGATCGTCTGTATTAGAGACGGCCATTAGCCGTCTTTTAGTAGTAATTTGAGACTGCCAAGAACCGTCTCAATTATAGACGGTCATCAACTGTCTTTTACTGGTTTGTAAGTTCCGTACACGTATCTAGCAGGTCCATTTGAAACTGTTGAAGACCGTCTCTATTAAAGACGGTCCTTAGCCGTCTTATAGTGGTCATTTGAGACTGTAAAGACCGTCTGTATTAGAGACAGTTGTAAACCGTCTCTAATGCTCAAGTCAAAAATTAAGAACAAAAAAATTTATGAATTTCGAAAAAAAAAAAGTTAAAAAGCTTTAAAAAATAACTAACAATGTTTAAGAAAAAAATTTAGATTTTTTTTTAAAAAATGTAATTTTATAAAAATCTAGATTTTGAAATAAAAATTAAGAACTTTGAAAAATGTTGATAATTTTGAAAAGAGAAAATTTGATAAGAAAATGATATTTTGAAAAAGAAAATTTAAAAAATTAAACAAAATTGTGAAAAAATAGACAAATTGTAAAAAAATATATATTTTAAAAAAGAAAACTAGATTTGTATTTTGAAAAGAAAAATTAAAAAGTTATATAACAAAAGTAATATTTAAAAAATGATATTTTGAAAAATAAAATTTAAAAAATTAAACAAAATTGTGAAAAAATTGACAAATTGTAAAAAAATATATATTTTAAAAAAGAAAACTAGATTTTGTATTTTGAAAAGAAAAATTAAAAAGTTATATAACAAAAGTGATATTTAAAAAATGATATTTTGAAAAAGAAAATTTAAAAAATTAAACAAAATTGTGAAAAAATTGACAAATTGTAAATAATATATATATTTTAAAAAAGAAAACTAGATTTTGTATTTTGACAAAAAAATTAAAAAGTTATAACAAAAGTGATATTTAAAAAATGATATTTTGAAAAAGAAAATTTTAAAAATTAAACAAAATTGTGAAAAAATTGACAAATTGTAAATAATATATATATTTAAAAAAAGAAAACTAGATTTTGTATTTTGACAAGAAAAATTAAAAAGTTATATAACAAAAGTGATATTTAAAAAATGATATTTTGAAAAAGAAAATTTAAAAAATTAAACAAAATTGTGAAGAAATTGACAAATTGTAAATACTATATATATTTTAAAAAAGAAAACTAGATTTTGTATTTTGACAAGAAAAATTAAAAAGTTATATAACAAAAGTTAAATTTAAAAAATGATATTTTTAAAAAGAAAATTTAAAAAATTAAACAAATTTGTGAAAAAATTGACAAATTGTAAAAAATATATATATTTTAAGAAAGAAAACTAAATTTTGTATTTTGATAAGAAAAATTGAAAAGTTAGATAACAAAAGTGAGATTTTGATGATGTGTTGTCCCCCCCTATGTTTCTCCAACTCATTTTTGGGCCAGGTAATAATGTAAAAATGTTTTAATTTTTAAATATTTTTGTCGGTAAAAACGAGTGTATATAAATATATATATATATATATATATAATTAAAAGGTAATATTTAAATGATTTGTAATATTACATGAAAAAGAATATTGAAAGGTTTAGAAATTTTAACTGTGTTTAAGAAAAATTTTGAGAACATAATAATGCTTTTGAAGAAAAAGATCGGCATTTTGAAATTCTTAAGGAAAAAAATTAAAATATGAGAATTTTTGAGATTTTTAAAATAAAAATTCAAAATTTGTATTTTAAATTTGATGGATTTTCCTGATGGATGGAGCAGACACAACCCAGTAGTGGACCTAAGGTTCGTGTCCCTTCACAAATTTCTACATGGGAAGATCCTAAGCTTTCAATAACCATCCATAAGTGATAATAAAGTAAAATAATTAAATGATTAAATGTCAAATTATATCAATAAAAAATTAAATCCCATTGTGGTTTCTTAGAATAAAGGAGAATTTACTATTATGAGATGCGTTTTGTACTTTAGCCTTTGGGCTTGGATCATTAAAAAATGATCCAAGCCGTTCACATGATAGGTCTCTCCTTAGATTGAGTGACCCAAAAATGAAATTTTACCTCTCAATGAAATATTTCAACAAGTTGATCAAGTTGATCATTTGACTCTCCTTTTTTTTTTTTTTTTTTTTTTATACAGATTTTCTCCTTTAACTTTTGACTAATTAAATGGTTGAAATATTTCAATATAGAAGTATTTTTGAACATCCTGTCTAAGGTGAATCATGTTGTCTAAATGATTTGGGTTATCATAAAGGACCCTAGTCCTACAGCTAGAATACTAATGTATCCTATTGCAATCCGTCTTGATGTATTGTAGGAAAACTCTTATCTTTATACGAAACTCAGGTGGGCCATAACATCTAAAACTATGTGAAGACATCCTTAAAATATATAAAAGCATTTAATCGGTAGGGCCCACATGAGTTTTGGATATGTATGAAACTTGGGCTGACTCCTCATCCAAGTGGGACACACATAATGAATGGGCTGGATCTATGAACCACATCTAGGTGGGCCCAATAAATGATTATGAATGTTTTAATGGGAGGGTAACCCTCTCAACTATATATAGTATGTGGTGTAGCCCACCCAAGTCATGGATTGACTTTATTTTTAAGCTCGTGGCCCACCATGGAATGGTGCATCTGACTGACGAGGCAGATCCAAATTAAGTTCAAGTGGACCCACCATAGAAAAGAGTGGGATAGTGACACCCACTATTGAAACCTTCTTAGGGCCCGCGCGCCGCGATGTTTATTTGAGATCCAACCTATTTATAAGTTAATACTAGTGCTGGGCATCGGTCCGAGTCGGACCGGATTGGATCCAACCCGATCAGATCCGAAATCTCAATGGCTTAACCCGAACCCGATCCGAACCGAGATCGAGTTTAGGTCGCCGACCTCGAACAGACCCGAAGTATACATGTCCTGATCCGATCCGAGTCCGACTTGGTCACTAAAACTGAGTCGGATCGGATGGGGCACTATTCGGATCGCTTCAGATTTTTTTACAAATTTTTTTTTGAAAAGTTTGAAAAAAAACAAAAAATAAAATAAATTACCAGGACATCTTGGTAGATGCAATCCTTCTCTGCTCTGACATTCGCCATTAAAAATTATAAAGAGCCCATCATAAGGTTTTAGTAATGTTTATTTGCAATCTAACTTGTTGATAATGTAAAGAAGATCTAGATGAAGGTAAACTACAAAGATCAAATTGATCGAAAACTTTTGTGGCATTCAAAAGATTTTTAATAGTTATTCATCATTGTTTTGATTGGTATGGCCCACCTGAGATTATTGAGTTCTTATGATTTGAAATCACATCCTAAAATATGATGAAAAAATATATGGACGGTGTCGATATACATAAAATATATCAAGGTGGGCCCTACACAGTTAGAGTAACACTCATGAAGGAGTTACCTAAATAGTGAAATGGTACTATAAGGTCACCTCATGGGAACTTCCCATGAGGTTAATCTGTGTGCGCCCCACATATAAAAGCATTTGGTGGGGCCCACATGAGTTTTGGATGTGTATGAAATTTGGTTCGTGTGACGCCCCGGTCACTGCTTCATGTGGGCGGGCACATATGTGGGCGGTCTCCTAGGTGCGGCCTGGCAAAGCTCTTGTGTTCTTTGGCAAAGCTCTTGTCTTTGGGCGAGCCTCGTTACGCTGATCGTAGCGTAACTTGTCCCACATCGAAAGAGTTGTCTGGAGTTGTGGTGGTTATATGTTGGGTTCCTCCCTTAATAGACATGACTCGTTTTAAAGCCGTGAGTTTCGGTAAAGTGGACAATATCATGTGCTGTGGGGGTGGGCCTTACAAATGGTATCAGAGCCGAGGACGGCTCTGCCCTCGGTAGGGAATAATGTGACGCCCCGGTCACTGCTTCATGTGGGCGGGCACACTTGGGTGGGCACATATGTGCGCGGGCCCCAGTGTGCGGTAGCGAGGCTGCTTGTGTTCTTTGGCGGTGTGACTCTTGTCTTTGGGCGAGCTGTTACATTCTGATCGACTGTAGCGTAACTTGTCTCACATCGGAAGAGTTGTCTGGAGTTGTGGTGGTTATATGTTAGGTTCCTCCCTTAATAGACATGACGCGTTTTAAAGCCGTGAGCTTCGACAAAGCGGACAATATCATGTGCTGTGGGGGTGGGCCTTACAGTTCGACTCCTCATCCAAGTGGGACACACATAATGAATGGGTTGGATCTATGAACCACATCTAGGTGGGCCCAATAAATAATTTTGAAATGTTTTAATGGGAGGGTAACCCTCTCAACTATAGTATATGGTGTGGCCCACCCAAGTCATGGATTGACTTTATTTTTAAGCTCTAAAACGTACCTCCCCATAGGACCTTATTAGAGATTGATGATGCTTAAGGGGCTCCATGGGGCCCATTTCAATATATTTGTTTTATCTAAACCGTCCATAAATTTCGAAATATTATTTCAGTGCATGAGCTCAAAAAGTAGAAAGATTAAAAGTCTAAGTGGACCACACCATAAGAAATAATGAAAAATAAATTTATAACATTAGTATGTGGTGTGGTCCACCTACAACTTCGATTTGACTCATTTTTTGGATCAACCCTAAAAATGAGCCGTTAAAATTAATGGACGGAGTGGATAATTAACATACACAATGGTGGGCCCCACAAGTCCTAAAATAATGAAAATTCGGGATCAACCTACACTGTTCATCCATTTTTTGAGATCATTTTAGAGAACTATCCAAAAAATGATTCATATCCAAAAATTAATTAAATGAACCACACCACAAATAAGGGGAACAAATTAGCTACTCCCCCCGACACCATCCAATGGCTTGTGGTTGGTGCTATGTGGGCCCCACCATGATGTATGTGTTTAATCCATGCTGTCCATCTATTTTTAAAGATCATCTTATGACATGAGACAAAAAATGAGGCATATCCCAATATGAAATGGACCACATTATAGGAAAAAGTGTTGAATGAGCGTCAACCATTTAAAACATTTCAGGGGCTATAAAAGTTTTGGATCTAGATGATTTTTGTTTTTCCCCTTTATCTAGGCATGTATGACCTAATCAACAGATTGGATGTCAAATAAAAAGTACAATGGGCCTTAAGATAGTTTCAATGGTGGGACAGTGACCCACCATTAAAAACTTCTAAAGGCAACAAAAGTTTTATATCAAGATGATATTTGTGTTTTGACATATTTCATGTATTTTTTAACTTTTCAACAGGTTGGATTTCAAATAAACATTATGATGGGCCTTAAGATAGTTTCAACGATGGGAATCACTCTCCTCGCTGTTTTCTGTGGTGGGGTCTGCTACATATTTTTATCTGCCTCATTCTTGGCTCATGACTTAAAATGATATCTCAAAATGGATGGACGGTGTGGATATAATAAATACATCATAGTGGGGCCCACAAAACTTGGTGTCATCACAGTATGGCGTCCAAGAGGGAAACGGATTGGCTACTCCCCTGACACCATACCTGTGGCTGGTGGTCGGTGCTCTATGAGTCCCACCATGATGTATGTGTTTCATCCATGCCGTCCATCTATTTTTACATATCATATTAGGGCTTGATATAAAAAATGAGAGGGATATAAATCTCAGGTGGACCACACCGCATGAAAACAATAGTGATTGGATATCCACCATTAAAACCCTCCTAAGGCCCACGGTACTTTTAATTTGACATCCAATCTGTTGATTAGTCATACAGGCCCAGATGAAGGGAAAAAAAATCAGATTGATCCAAAACTTTATATGGCCCCCAAAAGGTTTTTAATGGTCGACTCTCATTCAACACTGTTTCCTATAATGTGGTCCAGTGGAGATTGGGATATACCTCAATTTTTGTCTCATACCATAAAATGATATGGAAAAATAGATGGACGGCAGGGATGAAACACATACATCACGATGGGGCCCACAGAGCACCGACCACCTACCCTTGGCGCTGGTGTCAGCGTGAGTAGCCAATCCGTTTCCTGAGAGAAGTCTCTCAGCGTCCTCTCTCACTCTCTCAGTCTCTCTCACTCTCGCGCACCCTCTCTCTCTCTCGGTCCTCTCTCTCGCGCACCCTCTCTCTCTCTCTTGATCTTCTCTCTCGCGCATCCTCTCTCTCTGTCTCTGTCTCTCTGTCTCTCTCGGTCTTCTCTCTCTCTCTCTCTCGAGCATCCTTTCTCTCCGTCTCTCTCGGTCCTCTCTCACGCATCCTCTCCCTTCTCTCTGTCTCTCTCGCATCTCTCTCTCTCTCTCTCTCTCTCTCTCTCTCTCTCCCCTCAGAGCTCGGGAACCCTATTTTCGGCGTGGACTTGTGATCGGGGCTCCAACTCAAACAGGAACTTGCTCTCTTCCTTTAAAGCTCGGTTGACCATGAGGTATCTCTCTCTCTCTCAATATCTCTCAATCTCAATACCGATTCAAACGATTTGGGGATTTGGGGATTTAGGGATTTAGGGATTTGCGGATTTAGGGATTTGGGAATTTAAGGGATTTGAGGATTTGGGGGATTTAAGGGATTTGCGGATTTCACTGCAACAGAAAGCATCTGGATCTGCCATGCAGTTTTTTTTTTTTTTTTTTTGGTTTCAAAGAGATTTTTGGAGCTCTTATTTCATGAAAATGATATGGATCGATCATAGTTATGACATAACATATTCTTTGGTTTGTGTAACCGTCTCCATGAAGATAATTCCCTTTTACTTGAGACATTCCATTATATATTTTTGGGCCAAGATCCAAGGCTGATTGCCAAAGCATCACAGAAGGGCTCCAAGGTTTGTCCTCCCTTTCTTTCCCACGTCTTTTTGATGCATATGATAGATGAGTCATGAAGTAGATTACAGAGGAAATGAGTGATGCCCCATTGGTTTGATCTGGAAAATTTATTACAACTAACCTTTTTAAGTAATTGGATGATTTGTATGGTTTGACTTGGAAAATTTATTATAACTAACATTTTCAAGTAATTGGATGATTCATATGATTTGGTGACATTTGTTGTTTCATGTCTACTTGTTGAGGCAAGGCTGTTAACATTAAATGGTTTAGCCCATGTCTACTACAAACCATGGGCGAAACTCATCCACTTCTCACCAGCCTTTATAGTCACTCTTAAGACCCAACCACCCTCCTTCCAGATGGCCTAGTCTCATTGCTATTGAGCAGTTACTCTCCATATTCAACAACCCAACTAATGCATTGCTCTCCAACTAAGGACCCAATACACATTTCTATGCCATTGATGTCACCACTCTCCAGCAGTTTTGTCCAAACTGTACGATTCACTATATGAATCCATATCGTATTGCATGGGCGTACATCATGGTGTGCCATAACAGCGTTACATAATAGTAATGGTGAAAACTGTTAAGCGTTTAGAAAAAAGACCCATAATGGCCATAATGGTCCTTTATGAGGCTGATACAAGTTTTCTTTTCAGGTTTTCAAGAAAAGAAAAAGAAAAAAGAACAGTTAACCGCCATTACAGCTTGTGTCATAACGTCAATGATGGTGGTCATAACCATTACAGTTACGAAATCAAATTATTACCATTACCTTGGTGTATATTAAAATTATACACCCAAATCACAAATCTTAAATAATCGTACAATTATTGTATGAATCATATCGAATCGTATGAGTATTGTATGAGATTGTATGATTATCGTAGAATCACATAAGTGGACCCAAAATTACATAAATAATCAAAATGTTTAGTTTTTATTCATTTTTCCCTTTCTTCTTTTTATCCTTTTGCTTATAAAACATGAAAAAGGCCCTCCCCTATGCTTATTCAATTTTTCTTCTACCTTTATACCCATTTTCTCTTCTTTTTCTTACCCCCTCTACCATTTCACACATGCTACATATACTGTTTGCATGTTCTCAATTGATAATATCATGATATGCAATTACTTTTCTTGGTGTATATTGATGGGAAATGGATTATTGATGAGTTCTTAATTTTTTTGATTTATTTGTATTCTGTTCAACTTTTTTTAAGAAATCAGAGGGAAAAAAAATTTCTTATAATTTATTATACCATTTGTGATTCAATACTATTTGACCCGTCTTATGTGACATGCGATATGATAACAATTTTGACAGCATTGCTCTCAAGAACCGTAGATTTAACCAATGTTTTAAATATCCAAGATATCGGCCGATATATCCCACGAGATATCTTGTATCCCACCTGTGCGATACGAAATGCATAGGTAATGTGTGCTTCAACAAGTAGACATGAAAAATAAAAATCACTTAGTGCTATTTTTTAAGCTAACACAATGCCTAGAATGGCCCCACTTGCACATTATTAATTAGAAAAGATGTTCAAATTGTAGAAGAAATGATTAAGGTGAATTTCAAATTTTAGATATTTCTACTTATAGATAGTTTTCTATCTAATTTCCAAGTTGTAATTGATACATCTTACTGATTGCCTTCATCATGTGAAAATTTTGACATTGTTTTTTTTCTCTTTCGGGTTGTCTTCTAGCAGAAATGTCTTTTGGATGGAAACTTTTTGTAAATATACATCTCTGCCTGCTTCACTTTAAGGAATGTTTCATACGATTTAAATTTAAAGTTTTCCATGGCATTAATATTTTTGGTGTTTCATGATGCTTTCTAAGCATTATCTTTGATCAAGTTATCTTTGTGAATGATTCACGCTAATACCATGTCTATGTTCTTCATATGTTGTTGAAATTGGCGCAGCAAGTAATTATCCATTTACTCCTTTAGCTAAACAGATTGCTAGTTCAAGTGGTTTTGTCTTTTACTTTTTTACTTTATAATTCAATTGTATTCATTTAGGTTTCTTTTCTTGAAAAGGAATTATGGAAATTGTAACAGTTAAGTTCCTACTTTTTTACTTTATAATTCATCATTGTTATGAATGTTTTTCTTTGAACAAGAGAAAAGCATCATTGGAGATTTTCAATGATATTTTGGTATGGCTACCATCGTCCTGTTTGTTACTTCTAACTGAATTTATCATATCAGCAATCTCCTGAGAAAACCATTTCAAAATTTGAATTTCTTAAGAAGAAATTTTATATTGAAAGAAGCTTAGATGAGTTTTTTCATTGGAATGAGCAAGGAATAGGAGGAGACATATTTTAAGATGAATTAGTCTTTGATAAAGAAAACAGATATGTTGTGATTTTTTTTATGTTATATAGATATGTATATATATATATATATATATATATATATATATATATATATATATATATATATATGAGTTCTGGCTTGATCATGATTTCTCAATTTTTGTATTATTGAATAGATAATAGCACTAACCTACACCATAGCTATATAACTCGCAAGCATCATTGGTTGGCCTCGTCATACAGGTGTTATAGTTGGGATGGGACAGAAAGATGCTCGTGTTGGTGATGAGGCCCAGTCCAAGAAAGGTATTCTCACTTTGAAGTATCTCATTGAGCATGGGATTGTAATTGGGATGACATGGAGAAGATCTGTCATCAAGCTGATATTTTTATTTCCCCTTCTTCCAGGTATATTTGACCTTATCAATAGGTTGGATGGAAAATAAACATTACAGAAATATCTGCTTTTTTTCTTTTTGTAAAAGTAATTCATATTTTTGCAAGTAGAGATTCCCTTCATCAAGCATGAATGTTACATTCTTATAAATTAAGAAATCTGGATCTAACTTATTTTGATATATATGTTTGTATTTCTTCTTTTTCTTCTTTTGGCATAAATCTGGATCTAACTTATTTTCTTGTTCAGTCCCTGCACATCTGCATGCATACACATAATATGCTTTATATTGCATTGATAGGTGATAATGATCTCAGGCACTTGAAAAAAATGATTTGCAGTTTAAGTGGAAATCAAGACACATTTATTTGAATAGCTAGCAATGTTTTCTGCACTCAACTAGAAAATTCGTGGTAAATGATGATTCAAAGGGAGATCTATATGAATCAGATTCTTGATCCCGAACTTAGCTGATCTATATGAATAAGATTCTTGATCCTGATCTTAACTTGTTTCCTTGCTAAGTCACACACACCTGCTTACATGACTAATCTTCACCATGGCAGACAATGCAATATCAAAGCCATCCATCAGATTGGTCCAGCTGTCAAGATGTTCTCACCCAAAAAATCAGGCTGAAGGAGTAGAGCATGCATACCATCCTAACAGTGAGCAGTGCATAGGCTGGCTCCCATTGTGAAAATGATCATATACAAAAAAATCACTTGTTGGATGGACCCAATGTTGTATACAAATGGCATGCTGGCATGGGTGGTCTAGGTGGACAGTAGGACTATTGAGGTGGATGTTAATTTTCTTCTTTATGTATATGTGTTTCTTTTCATGGGCAAGTGTGCACATGTGTATATTTTTTTCACAATGTTTTAGTTAAACAACTTTGACATTTTTTTCAAGCATTTTCCTTAAGATTTTCTATAAGTTCTTAATTCTAATGCTGTGATTGAGAATGGATTTCTAAATTTTCAATATTTTCTCATGTTTTCATGTTGAAACTAGTAAAGTATTTTTGTGAGATACTAGCATCGTCTCTCCCTACTCTATTTTGCTATTCGGTGGTCCCATTAACATTCAACACCAAGTTTCTTATCACAGCCTTCTTTATTCATTACACTGCAAAAGCCTATAGTTGCTTCTCTTGTTGAATACTAGTAAAATAAATATCATGGTAGTTTACATTGTCTATTGGGCAATGGATTTATCCGACTTCAACTTCCATCCATAATGTTCGGTTGGTTAACTTTTGAAGAATACATACTGTTCAAATGAGTCAAGTACATGATATAGACTTACAATCTCAAATGGAAAATTTTCCCATGGTACAAGTGCATGGAAAACTTTCCACATATCAACTTGCATTTGGATCAGTTGGCCTCTACTCACCCATTTGGACCGTCCATTAGGAAAACATCCCCACAACATCAATCCCAACTTTGGCATGTATGAGAATATGAAAGTATTACAGCACAGGAAACAGTTTGATTGAACATCTACCATTGAAAATCTTTTGGAGGCCAAAGAAGTTTTGGATCAAGCTGATGTTTGTGCTTTCTCTTCATCCATGTCTTTATGATCATATTAACAGGTTGGATGACAAATAAAAATTACTTTAGACCCTAGGAAGGTTTCAACAGTGGAAATCTGGATTTTCTTATTAGTAAATTTTAACTGAACTCATTCTTTTGAAAAATAGAAAAAATGGAAATATTAGTAAATATGGATTTTTTTATTAAGAAGAAAATGGAAGATGGATTGAAAAAACATAAAAGAGTTTTACAAAAATTATTTGTTCCAAACAGGACATTTATCAAAGGAGCACTATTGGGTGATATTTAAGATTTTCATTATAAATAGATTAAGAGCTAATGATAATTATAAGTAGATTTGCAGCCAAAAATAAAGAATTTAATTTTTTTCAAAACATGGAAAGACTAATCAGTCCTACTTCTTGTAACTTCAGCCACTGCTTCAAATGGAGGGACTGCACAAAGATTTGGTTAGGGAGACTACTGATGGTGAACTAGCAGCTGCAACAAATATGAGAGTTACAAAGGTGAAAAGAAACATAAGTCGGTCGGTAAGATAAGATGCATGATTTTTCTTTTCAATTGTTAGTCATAGATTGACAATACTTGTTTCAATTTTCTTGGATGGATAATGAATGTATTTGAGAATGTAAATGCAAATAAAAAACTTATAATATATATATATATATATGTTATTAATGGAGGATACCTTGTTTAGGGGGACATAAAATTCTTGTAGCTTATGGTATGGTACCCCATATTGGTTGTATGTTACTAGTATGTAGTAGATAATACTAGGTTCAATAGTAGATAATACTAGAAAATCCCTAAACCTAAACCTACACCTAATCCTAATCTACTCCTTAACCTGAATCCAAACCTAAACCTATACTTATAACCTAAAACTATTCTCAAATCCCAAAACCTATAACCTAAACCCAAATCCAAACCTGAACCTGAATTCTAAACCTTAACCTAAACATATAACCTATAACCTATAACCTAAGCCTATACCTAAACCTAAAACCTAAAGCTAAAGCTAAACCTAAACTCAAATCCCTAAACCTTAACCTAAACCTAAACTTAAACCTATAAGCTTAACCAAAACCTATTCTCAAATCCCGAAACCTATAACCTTAACCTTAACCTAAACCTATAACCTAAACTCAATTCCCTAAACCTTAACCTATAACCTAACCTAAACCTAAACCTAAACCTATAACCCTAACCTAAACATAAAACCTAAACCTAAACTTAATCCTAATCACAACTCCCTAACCTAAACCTAAACCAAAACTTGAAAACCAAAAACTAAACCCGAACCCGATCCCGATTTCCTAAACCTAAACTTATGACCTTAACCTTAACCTATTCTCAAATCCCAAAACCTATAACCTAAACCTAAACCTAAACCTTAACCTAAACCTATAACCTATAACCTAAACCAAAACCAAAACATATAACCTAAACCCGAACCTATTCTTAAATCCAGAACCTATAACCTAAACCTAAACCTTAACCTATGACCTATAACCTAAACCAAAACCTATAACCTAAACCTAAACCAAAACTTTAAAACCAAAAACTAAACCCGAACCCGAACCCGATCCCGATTTCCTAAACCTAAACTTATGACCTTAACCTTAACCTATTCTCAAATCCCAAAACCTATAACCTAAACCTAAACCTAAACCTATAACCTATAACCTAAACCAAAACCAAAACCTATAACCTAAACCCGAACCCATTCTCAAATCCTAAAACCTATAACCTAAACCTAAACCTTAACCTATGACCTATAACCTAAACCAAAATCAAAACCTATAACCTTAACCCAAACCCGAACCCGAACCCATTCTTAAACCTTAACCTAAACATATAACCTATAACTTATAACTTAAGCTTATACCCAAACCTATAACCTTACTTATAACCTAAAACTATTCTCAAATCCTTAAACCTTAACCTATAACCTAACCTAAACCTATACTTATAACCTAAAACTATTCCCAAATCCCAAAACCTATAACCTTAACCTAACCTTTCCCTAAACCTATAACATAAACTCAATTCCTAAACCTAAACCTAAACCTAAACCTATAAGCTTAACTCAATTCCCTAAACCTTAACCTATAACCCAACCTAAACCTATACTCATAACCTAAAACTATTCTCAAATCCCAAAACCTATAACCTAAACCCGAATCCAAACCTGAACTCAAACCCGAATTCCTAAACCTTAACCTAAACATATAACCTATAACCTATAATCTAAGCCTATAACTTAAACCTAAACCTAAACCTATAACCTAATCCTAAACCTATAACCTAAACTCAAATCCTTAGACCTTAACCTAAACCTAAAACCTAAACCTAAACCTATAACCTTAACTCAAATCTGTAAACCTTAACCTATAACCCAACCTAAACATATTTATAACCTAAAACTATTCTCAAATCCCAAAACCTATAACCTAAAGTCGAATTCAAACCCGAACCCGAATTCCTAAACCTTAACCTAAACATATAACCTATAACCTATAACTTAAGCCTATACTAAAACCTAAAATCTTACTTATAACCAAAAACTATTCTCAAATCCTTAAACATAAACCTTAACCTATAACCTATAACCTAACCTAAACCTAAAACCTAAACCTTAACCAATAACCTAAAACCTAAACCTAAACCTAAAACTAAAACCTAAATGTATTCTCAAATCCCTAAACCTAAACCTACACCTAATCCTAATCTCAACTCCCTAACCTAAACCTAAACCTAAACTTGAAAACCCAAACCTAAACTCGATCCGAACCCGAACTCGATTTCCTAAACCTAAACCTTAACCTATTCTCAAATCCCTAAACCTAAACCTACACCTAATCCTAATCTAAACTCCTTAACCTAAACCTAAACCTAAGTCTAAACTTGAAAACCCAAACCTAAACCCAATCCCGAACCCAAACCCGATTCTTAAACCAAAACCTTAACCTATTCTCAAATCCCTAAACCCACACCTACACCTCACCTAATCTCAACTCCTTAACCTAAACCTAAACTTGAACCCGATCCAGAACACGAACCCGATTTCCTAAACCTAAAACCTTAACCTATTCTCAATTCCCTAAACCTATAGCTTATAACCTAAACTTAAACCCTTAACCATAACCTTAACCTAAACCTGAACCTATTACCTATAACCTAAATATATTCTCAAATCTCTAAACCTACACCTACACCTAATCCTAATCTCAACTCCCTAACCTAAACCTAAACCTAAACTTGAAAACCCAAACCTAAACCCGATCTCGAACCCGAACCCGATTTTCTAAACCTAAACCTTAACCTATTCTCAATTCCCTAAACATATAGCTTATAACCTAAACCTTAACTTATTCTCAAATTCCTAAACCTACACCTACACCTAATCCTAATCTAAACTCCATAACCTAAACCTAAACCTAAACTTGAAAACCCAAACCTAAACCCGAACCCGATTTCTAAACCTAAACCTTAACCTATTCTCAAATCCCTAAACCTAAACCTACACCTAATCCTAATCTAAACTCCCTAACCTAAACCTAAACCTAAACCTAAACCTAAACCTAAACTTGAAAACCCAAACCTAAACCCAATCCCGAACCCGAACCCGAATTCTTAAACCTAAACCTTAACCTATTCTCAAATCCCTAAACCTACACCTACACCTACACCTCATCCTAATCTCAACTCCCTAACCTAAACCCAAACCTAAACCCGATCCCAACCCGAACCCGATTTTCTAAACCTAAACCTTAACCTATTCTCAATTCCCTAAACCTATAGCTTATAACCTAAACCTAAACCTTAACCTTAAGCTAAACCTAAACATGAACCTATAACCTATAACCTATAACATAAATATATTCTCAAATTCCTAAACTTACACCTACACCTAATCTTAATCTAAACTCCCTAACCTAAACCTAAACCTAAACTTGAAAACCCAAACCTAAACCTAAACCCGAACCCGATTTCCTAAACCTAAACCTTAACCTATTCTCAAATCCCTAAACCTAAATCTACACCTAATCCTAATTTAAACTCCCTAACCTAAACCTAAACCTAAACTTGAAAACCCAAACCTAAACCGGATCCCGAACTTGAACCCACTTTCCTTCACCTAAACCTAAACTTGAAAACCCAAACCTAAACCCGATCCAGAACCCGAATCCGATTCCCTAAACCTAAACCTTAACCTATTCTCAATTCCCTAAACCTATAGCTTATAACCTAAACCTAAACCTAAACCTTAACCTAAACCTATAACCTTAACCTAAATCAAAACCTATGACCTAAAACCTAAATGTATTCTCAAATCTCTAAACCTAAACCTACACCTAATCCTAATCTCAACTCCCTAACCAAAACCTAAACCTAAACTTGAAAACTCAAACCTAAAACCCTATCCAGAACCCGAACCCGATTTCCTAAACCCGAACCTTAACCTATTCTCAAATTCCTAAACCTAAACCTACACCTAATCCTAATCTAAACTCCCTAACCTAAACCTAAACCTAAACTTGAAAACCCAAACCTAAACCCAATCCCGAACCCGAACCCAAATTCTTAAACCTAATCCTTAACCTATTTTCAAATCCCTAAACCTACACCTACACCTAATCCTAATCTCAACTCCCTAGCCTAAACTTAAACCTAAACTTGAAAACCCAAACCTAAACCCGATCCCGAACCCGATTTCCTAAACCTAAACCTTAACCTATTCTCAATTCCCTAAACCTATAGCTTATAACCTAAACCTAAACCTAAACCTGAACCTATATCCTATAACCTAAATATATTCTCAAATCCCTAAACCTACACCTACACCTAATCCTAATCTCAACTCCCTAACCTAAACCTAAACCTAAAACCTAAACCCGATCCCGAACCCGAACCCGAACCCGATTTCCTAAAAACCTTAACCTATTCTCAATTCCCTAAACCTATAGCTTATAACCTAAACCTTAACCTATTCTCAAATTCCTAAACCTACACCTACAACTAATCCTAATCTAAACTCTCTAACCTAAACCTAAACCTAAACTTGAAAACCCAAACCTAAACTCGAACCCGAACCCGATTTCCTAAACCTAAACCTTAACCTATTCTCAAATCCCTAAACCTTAACCTACACCTAATCCTAATCTAAACTCCCTAACCTAAACCTAAACCTACACTTGAAAACCCAAACCTAAACCCAATCCCGAACCCGAACCCGAACCCGAACCCGAATTCTTAAACCTTAACCTTAACATGTTTTCAAATCCCTGAACCTAAACCTACACCTAATCCTAATCTCAACTCCCTAACCTAAACCTAAACCTAAACTTGAAAACCCAAACCGAAACCCGATCCCGAACCCGAACCCGATTTCCTAAACCTAAACCTTAACCTATTCTCAAATCCCTAAACCTAAACCTAATCCTAATCTAAACTCCATAACCTAAACCTAAACCTAAACTTGAAAACCCAAACCTAAACCCAATCCCAAACCCGAACCCGAATTCTTAAACCTTAACCTTAACACGTTTTCAAATCCTAAACCTAAACCTACACCTAATCCTAATCTCAACTCCCTAACCTAAACCTAAACCTAAACTTGAAAACCCAAACCGAAACCCGATCCCGGCCGAACCCGATTTCCTAAACCTAAACCTTAACCTATTCTCAAATTCCTAAACCTTAACCTACACCTAATCCTAATCTAAACTCCCTAACCTAAACCTAAACCTAAACTTGAAAACCCAAACCTAAACCCAATCCCGAACCCGAATTCTTAAACCTTAACCTTAACTGCGTTTTCAAATCCCTAAACCTAAACCTACACCTAATCCTAATCTCAACTCCCTAACCTAAACCTAAACCTAAACTAGAAAACCCAAACCGAAACCCAATCCCGAACCCAAACCCGATTTCCTAAACCTAAACCTTAACCTATTCTCATTCCCTAAACCTATAGCTTATAACCTAAACCTAAACCCTTAACCTTAACCTAAACCTAAACTCGAACCTATAACCAATAACCTAAATATATTCTCAAATCCCTAAACCTACACCTACACCTAATCCTAATCTCAACTCCCTAACCTAAACCCAAACCTAAACTTGAAAACCCAAACCTAAACCCGATCCGAACTCCGAACCCGATTTCCTACACCTAAACCTTAACCTATTCTCAATTCCCTAAACCTATAGCTTATAACCTAAACCTTAACCTATTCTCAAATTCCTAAACCTACATCTACACCTAATCCTAATCTAAACTCCCTAACCTAAACCTAAACCTAAACTTGAAAACCCAAACCTAAACCCAATCCCGAACCCGAACCCGATTTCCTAAACCTAAACCTTAACCTATTATCAAATCCCTAAACCTAAACCTAATCTTAATGTAAACTCCCTAACCTAAACCTAAACCTAAACTTGAAAACCCAAACCTAAACCTAATCCTGAACCCGAACCCGAATTCTTAAACCTTAACCTTAACCTGTTTTCAAATCCCTAAACCTAAACCTACACCTAATCCTAATCTCAACTCCCTAACCTAAACCTAAACCTAAACTTGAAACCCAAACCGAAACTCGATCCCGAACCCGAACTCGATTTCCTAAACCTAAACCTTAACCTATTCTCAAATCCCTAAACTTTAACCTACACCTAATCCTAATCTAAACTCCCTAACCTAAACCTAAACCTAAACTTGAAAACCCAAACCTAAACCCAATCCCGAACCCAAATTCTTAAACCTTAACCTTAACTCTGTTTTCAAATCCCTAAACCTAAACCTACAACTAATCCTAATCTCAACTCCCTAACCTAAACCTAAACATAAACTTGAAAACCCAAACCGAAACCCGATCCCGAACCCAAACTCGATTTCCTAAACTTAAACCTTAACCTATTCTCAATTTCCTAAACCTATGGTGATAACCTAAACCTAAACCCTTAACCTTAACCTAAACCTAAACCGAACCTATAACCTATAACCTAAATATATTCTCAAATCCCTAAACCTACACCTACACCTAATCCTAATCTCAACTCCCTAACCTAAACCTAAACCTAAACTTGAAAACCCAAACCTAAACCCGATCCCGAACACGAACACGATTTCTTAAACCTAAACCTTAACCTATTCTCAATTCCCTAAACCTATAGCTTATAACCTAAACCTTAACCTATTCTCAAATTCCTAAACCTACACCTACACCTAATCCTAATCTAAACTCTCTAACCTAAACCTAAACCTAAACTTGAAAACCCAAACCTAAACCCAATCCCGAACCCGAACCCGATTTCCTAAACCTAAACCTTAACCTATTATCAAATCCCTAAACCTAAACCTAATCTTAATGTAAACTCCTAACCTACACCTAAACTTAAACTTGAAAACCCAAACCTAAACCCAATCCCGAACCCGAACCCGAATTCTTAAACCTTAACCTTAACTTGTTTTCAAATCCCTAAACCTAAACCTACACCTAATCCTAATCTCAACTCCCTAACCTAAACCTAAACCTAAACTTGGAAACCCAAACCGAAACCCTATCCCGAACCCGAACCCGATTTCCTAAACCTAAACCTTAACCTATTCTCAAATCCCTAAACCTTAACCTACACCTAATCCTAATCTAAATTCCCTAACCTAAACATAAACCTAAACTTGAAAATCCAAACCTAAACCCAATCCCGAACCCGAACTTGAACCCGATTCTTAAACCTTAACCTTAACTTGTTTTCAAATCCCTAAACCTAAACCTACACCTAATCCTAATCTCAACTCCCTAACCTAAACCTAAACCTAAATTTGAAAACCCAAACCGAAACCCGATCCCGAACCCGAACCCGATTTCCTAAACCTAAACCTTAACCTATTCTCAATTCCCTAAACCTATAGCTTATAACCTAAACCTAAACTCTTAACCTTAACCTAAACCTAAACCTGAACCTATAACCAATAACCTAAATATATTCTCAAATCCCTAAACCTACACCTACACCTAATCCTAATCTCAACTCCCTAACCTAAACCCAAACCTAAACTTGAAAACCCAAACCTAAACCCGATCCCGAACACGAACCCGATTTCCTAAACCTAAACCTTAACCTATTCTCCATTCCCTAAACCTATAGCTTATAACCTAAACCTAAACCTTAACCTATTCTCAAATTCCTAAACCTACACCTACACCTAATCCTAATCTAAACTCCCTAACCTTAACCTAAACCTAAACTTGAAAACCCAAACCTAAACCCGATCCGAACCCGATTTCCTAAACCTAAACCTTAACCTATTCTCAAATCCCTAAACCTAAACCTAATCCTAATGTAAACTCCTAACCGAAACCTAAACCTAAACTTGAAAACCCAACCTAAACCCAATCTCGAACCCGAACACAATTCTTAAACCTTAACCTTAACTGTTTTCAAATCCCTAAACCTAAACCTACACCTAATCCTAATCTCAACTCCCTAACCTAAACTTAAACCTAAACTTGAAAACCCAAACCGAAACCCGATCCCGAACCCGAACCCGATTTCCTAAACCTAAACCTTAACCTATTCTCAAATCCCTAAACCTTAACCTACACCTAATCTAATCTAAATCGCCTAACCTAAACTTGAAAACCCAAACCTAAACCCAATCCCGAACCCGAACTCAGATTCTTAAACCTTAACCTTAACTGTTTTCAAATCCCTAAACCTAAACCTACACCTAATCCTAATCTCAACTCCCAACCTAAACCTAAACCTAAACTTGAAAACCTAAACCGAAACCCGATCCCGAACCCGAACCCGATTTCCTAAACCTAAACCTTAACCTATTCTCAATTCCCTAGACTTATAGCTTATAACCTAAACCTAAACTCTTAACCTTAACCTAAACCTAAACTGAACCTATAACCTATAACCTAAATATATTCTCAAATCCCTAAACCTATACCTATACCTAATCCTAATCTTAACTCCCTAACCTAAACCCAAACCTAAACTTGAAAACCCAAACCTAAACCCGATCCCGAACTTGAACCCGATTTCCTAAACCTAAACCTTAAGCTATTCTCAATTCCCTAAACCTATAGCTTATAACCTAAACCTAAACCTTAACCTATTCTCAAATTCCTAAACCTACACCTACACCTAATCCTAATCTAAACTCCCTAACCTAAACCTAAACCTAAACTTGAAAACTCAAACCTAAACCCGATCCCGAACCCGAACCCGATTTCCTAAACCTAAACCTTAACCTATTCTCAATTCCCTAAACCTAAACCTAATCCTAATCTAAACTCCCTAACCTAAACTTAAACTTGAAAACCCAAACCTTAACCCAATCCCGAACCCGAACCCGAATTCTTAAACCTAAACCTTAACCTATTCTCAAATCCCTAAACCTACACCTACACCTAATCCTAATCTCAACTCCCTAACCTAAACCTAAACCTAAACTTGAAAACCCAGACCTAAACCCGATCCCGAACCCGAACCCGATTTCCTAAACCTACCTTAACCTATTCTCAATTCCCTAAACCTATAGCTTATAACCTAACCTAAACCTAAACTTATTTATATATATTATGTGTGGATGAATGTAATGTGAATAAGATTGTTTGTGTTTGGATGGATGTAGTTTATGTTTGGATGGATTTATGTAGTTTGGGTTTAGATGGATGTGAATGTGATGAAATGTGGATAAGATTCTTTTTTTACTTATGAAGTTAAACTTATATATATTATGCGTGGATGAATGTAATGTGGATAAGATTGTGTGTTTGGATGGATTTACGTAGTTTGGGTTTAGATGGATGTGAATGTGATGAAATATATTGTATAACAGGTATATATCAGGAAGATTGTGTATTTGGATGGATTTACGTAGTTTGGGTTTAGATGGATGTGAATGTGATGAAATATATTGTTTAACAAGTGTATATCAGGAAGATTGTGTGAGTTTGGGTTTAGATGGATATGAATGTGATGAAATATATTGTTTAACAGGTGTATATCAGGAAGATTGTGTGAGTTTGGATTTAGATGGATGTGAATGTGATGAAATATATTGTTTAACAGGTGTATATCAGGAAGATTATGTGAGTTTGGGTTTAGATGGATGTGAATGTGATGAAATATATTGTTTAACAGGTGTATATCAGGAAGATTGTGTGAGTTTGGGTTTGGATAGATGTGAATGTGAATGTGAATGTGATGAAATATATTGTATAACAGGTGTATATTAGGATGTTAATGTGAATGTGATGAAATATATTGTATGACAGGTGTATATCAGGATGTGAATGTGAATGTGATGAAATATATTGTATAACAGGTGTATATCAGGATGTGAATGTGATGAAATATATTGTATAACAGGTGTATATTAGGATGTTAATGTGAATGTGATGAAATATATTGTATAACAGGTGTATATCAGGATGTGAATGGGAATGTGATGAAATATATTGTATAACAGGTGTATATCAGAATGTGAATGTGATGAAATATATTGTATAACAGGTGTATATCAGGAAGAAGATACAGGTTAAATTTGAAATGTCCTTTAAGGGTGATAAGAGATGGCCCATAGCAGTCCTTTAAAAGGACGGTCCATGACCGTCCTTTTAAAGGACGGCCCATGACCGTCCTTTTAAAGGACGGTCTATAACCGTCCTTTGATGGCTCATACGAGACGGTCCATGACAGTCCTTTTTAAAGACGGTCCATGACCATCCGTTTAAAGGACGGTCTATGGCCGTCCTTTGAAGGCTCATACGAGACGGTCGATAACAGTCCTTTTAAAGGACGGTCTATCACCGTCCTTTGAAGGCCCGTAAGAGACGGTTCATGACAGTCTTTTTTAAGGACGGTCCATGATAGTCCTTTTAAAGGACGGTCCATGGCCGTCCTTGTTGGGCTCATAAGAGACGGTCTATAACAGTCCATTTTAAGGACAGTCTATGACCGTCCTTTTTTAGGACGGTCCATGACTGTCCTTTTTTAGGACGGTCCATGACCGTCCTTTTATCGTCAATAAGAATGACGGTTTTCAACCGTCCTTTAAGTAATAGGACACGTTAAAATTTGATTGCCTATGCGACGGTCCATGACCGTCCTTTTTGGTCATTTGAGACGGTTTTAGATTGTCCTTTTTTCGCTGTTTTGGCGTAGTGTTGGGCACATGGCCCACCGATGATATCCCAAAATAATTAGATTAGCAATTGCATCATTATAATTACTTTAATACGAACATCTACGCAGTCTAAACATTTTCCATGTAAATCAATTAGTAGTGACTAGGATGTGATCTTGTGCTTGTGGCCCATCCGAGACTTGAAATTTCACCATTTTCTGGCAAAGTATATATTTCGACGGGCTTATTACAAACATCATGTCAAACATTACATATATACAATTATATATTATGCATAACTACTTTTGAATTATAGGAGAGTCTAAATCCAGGGTGCCAAACGCAGCAGAAGGATTTCAAATCTATGGGGTTTCAAATTCAAAGGGTTGCAAATCCACTCTCCCAAACAGGCCCTTAGTAGAACACATCATCTTGTAAAACAAAACTTTTTTTTATTATTTATTTTACATATAAGAGTGGGTTTAATTGATCAACGGTCTAGAACTACCTAATGATTGGATAATGTAATCAGGCATATCGGTGGGCCCCACTAAAGTTGTGATCGGTCTAAAATTTATGTAAAAGGTAGTATGCTTTTATTGTAATTCAGGCATAATGTTCCATTGTACTTAGAATCCAAGCAAATACTTAAATACTAGGTCTCTACACACGTTTGAAACTCCCTCCCATCTAATAGTTTTCCAAGGGATGTAAGGTGCATAAGACTTCGATAAACTCCATTCAACGATGGGTTCTCAAATAGGTACAAACTAAATTCAGTATATTCAATGCATGGATCGATCATTTCAATTCTATATTTAAAGTTTTCATTACACACATCACAAGCGCGCGTAAACCCATGACCTCAGTATTGAATCACACTATGTCTACCATCAAGCCATCGGTTGTAACCCATCTCATAACATATATAAATGCTCATGGAAAAATGTACCAAAATATACATATCCTTATGTCCACATGCAAATCCTCCACCCTCACAAAGAAGTCACTTGGCACTGTTCGAATGTTGACACCTGTCATTGAGAAAATTCCAAATTGTGTGTGGCGCCTAAGGTATTTTAAAATTTTCGACTAATCAATTCTAGAAATGTTGTCCACTGGGATAAATGGACACCTAAAAAACTAGCTCATTCAAAATTCATGTACTCGTGTTGTCCACAACACCTGATTTTAAAGATTTTAGGCATGAAAATTTACATATTGTTGCCCACCTAAATTTTTTATTGGCCTGATTATTATTATTATTTTTTTTGGTGCCAAGGAGAATATGAGGGGCTTGGATTGAATTTTATGCACACATCATGGTGGGTCCCACACGTCGTGTTCCACATTAAGCTTAATAAACTGGCCTCAAAGCGAAATATGGTAGAGCTATGATCTCTTAGTCAGAGAGATTTAAGACCACTAAAACCATGGGCCCCACTGGTTGAAACTAAAATCCTGACACTGTACAATCTCTCTACGCGGGCATTTTGTCTTTCCTCCATTAACATTGCCTATAGAGTTTCTACATGGTCCACTAATTGGAACCATACATATACTGCTTGCTATACTAAATGGTGCTACAGTAAGAAACTTAAATTAAATGGATGACCTGACCATCAACATATACAGCGAAATGTCAACCTCTGAAAAGAAATTTTCATTGGCTCTTATACTAAAATCAACAGTGAAGATTGCAGGAGTGAAAATGGTCAGGACTACACGGCTGATGGCCAACATCTATAAAATATTTATTATTGTGGCTTGCTAAAATACGTCACAAGTTATGATGGCTAATTTTTATTTATTTATTTATTTTCTCAATAGCAATTAACCATAGGGCCAAGGTAAATTTGTAGTAGGTGGGACTCAAGCTAATATGTGGCACATTTAAGTAAATGTGGCACATCACACCCATATAGGATCTCAATGGGTTGGGGTTGTTGGGATTTTGGCCTGCGGAATCACACAGATCTAGATCTAGGATAACAATCCAATGGCACCAAGCACGCACAAGAGAACACAAAGATTTAACATGGAAAACCCTTGCAAGAAAAAACTATGGCACAAAGCGACAGATCTCCACTATGAAAATAGAAATTACAAAGAGAGAGGACTTACCCGATTCGAACAACCTCGAATCTCACCCTTGCTACACCCTTTAATAACCATAGAACCCTTTAGAATACCTTTAGGAAGCCTTAGAATTATTTAGAATAGCCCTAGGGACCGCTATTTATAGTTTAGGAAACTCCACTTACGCAACTAGTCTGAAAAAGTCTGAAAACTGCTTCAAATTTACGCAGTCTGCACAGGATCTGCATAACCTCGACTAGTCGAGTCGAGGCCTTGACTAGTCGAGGGATCCCCTCGACCGGTCGAGCCATCCCCTCGACTGGTCGACCATCACGGACACCAAAAAACCCAAGCTCGCTGGACTTTGAGTTGAGCGGGCCTCGACCGGTCGAGCTGAAGACTTCTAACAACAATCTCCACCAAGTCTTTAATCTCCAACTGTGTAGCTTCTTGACCTCTTCTCTTTTCTCTGCATCACATCATAATTTCTCGTGTATACTCCGTCCTTCTTTTCCGCCATCGTCAAGCTTAGAGAAGTTGCACATAACTTCAACTTCTCTGCAGGAACAATCTATGAGGGTATGTCTGCCGGATCTGAATCCGCATGCTCACTCTTGTCTTCTTAAAAGGAAAGACGTAGTCTTCTTACTATCTCACCGCTACCCAATATTGCTTTCCGGGGTACTTGCTCACAACACTGATAGCCTATGAAATAATCGGTCTAATCCAGACCATGACGTACACTGCCAACCACATTCGAATAAGGCTCATGAGATTTCTTGCTTTTCCTCATCTGTTTTGGGATATGTCCTGAGGAAAACTTGAGGAGAGACGCGTAGGGAATGCTCTCCGGCTTTACCTGGCCCATTACATCCTTGATCAATACCTACACACAAGGTATTCTTCTTGTAATTACCAAAGCCTATTCCTCTTTTAGTGTCAACGCTAAGAACCATCTTTGCAGCCCCCTGATCCTTCATCCTGAATGTCTCACTTAACCGAGTCTTTAGTATATTGATTTCAGACATGTTATAATTGGCGATCTCCATGTCATCAATTCCTGACTCACCTGAAGGAATCAAACCACTGCCTAGGCGATAGGTCGAACCACGACCTCCTGCAAAGTCTTTTCTCAACCCCTTTAACTTCGAACTGCTCTGGTTGCTTCATGTAGATATGCTCTTCACTTTTCTGTGCAGAAGTGCAGACTCTGCATCCATCATTCCAACTCAAGATCACATTGGCCAACCAGCGCCAATCATGGATCTAATAAACACCTGTTATATCGTCGACGCAAATATATCTAAGAAGCTGATCCCTTCTCTTTGAGCATAACCAATCGCTACCAACCTTGCCGTGTATCTATGCTGTATCCTATTGAAAATCCACCTGCATTCAACCCCTCTCCGGCCTACTAAAAACTCCACCCACTCCCATATGTCGGTCTGGTATAATGAATCCACCACATCGCCCATAGTCACCTTTCACTTCTCAGCACCAGGCTCACCTAGAGTCATCTAAATAGAAGATGAATCCCCTACGATATTAGAGTCGTCCATGTACCTCACCGATATCCTGCGATCATGTCGTCTGATTCTTCTCACAAGTGGCTGGTCCACCTACTCTGTATATCTGTCCGCACGTCTCAGCTTTCTTACCCTACCCACTCATGTGGCTATACCCAACATGCCACACATGTGCAGAGGTGAAATCCGCTACATCCACTGTAGTTCTACCTTTTGAAGTGCTCCTGATCAACCTATACAAGTTACCGAGTCGTTGCGCTTTCATGATTACCCGTACCCCCTTAGATACTTTAAGAGCACCATCAATACCTGTGTACTTGCATCCTTTCGCCTCAAGTACACCAAGAGAAATCAGATTCTGCTTCAAACTAGGAACGTGCCTAACATCAGTTAGGGTACGCTCCACTCCATCAAACATCTTAATACGCACCGTACCAATAGCCACAACATTATAGAAAATGTCATTGCCCATAAATACATATCCACCATCGCACTCCTTTTAGCTAGTCAACCAACTCCGATAAGGAGTCATGTGAAAAGATGCTCCTGTGTGTAGCATCCACTCGTCTCTACGATCATCGTATAACCGCTTGATAGTAGACACAGACAAAACATTACCATCACATCCACTTAATCCATCTGACGTGATAGCATTTGCCTCCCTATATGAAGCCTCAAAATCTTCTCTTTTTGATTTAGAATTTTCACAATCCTTCTTCACATGTCCTTCCTTCCCTCGGTTCCAGCACTTTATCTTTCCTTTACCCTTGCCCTTAGATTTGGACCTAGAACCTAAAGAACCTGTACCACCTGTACCTTGTTCAGAATTCCTACCCCTTGTAAGCAGTGCCTCAGGAGATATCCCCATGTCGACGTTAAGCTTTCTCATAGCCTTCCCTTGAAGGGCAAAGATAACGGTGTCAACACTCAGGTTTTATTCATTGAGCACATTGTGTCCTTGAATGACTCATAAGACACCAGAAGAGAATTCAGCAACATACATGCTTGTTCTTCATATTTCATTACTTCCTCCATATCCAACAATTTGCAAACTAATTTATTAAAGTTACTGATGTGAGCTTCTAGATCTCCACCCTTTGCCATCTTGAAGTTATACCACTGCCGCTTCAAGTGTACGTAGGCAATTTTCAAAGAATTTTTTCGCATAGACATCCTCTAACTTCAGCCATAACTTAGCCGCAGTTTTCTCCCTCATGACATTGTAGAGAACCTCATCCGTGAGATATAAACGGATCGATGATAAAGCCTTCTTATCAAGAGTATACCAATCATCATCAGTCATAGTAGACTTTCGCTCCTCAAGAGCACCATCTTTGCCTTGCTTGATTAAGGAACTGATCATCTTAATCTTTCATAACTCAAAATTATTTTTCCCTAAATACTTCTCAATATCATACCTAGTGCTTCCCATTATTACTAATCCCTCATATTCAGATCTGTGCCCCAACGATTTTTTTGATACCACTTGTTGGAATTTTAGCCTGCGGAATCACACAGATCTAGATTTAGGATAACAATCCAATGACACTAAGCACACACAAGAGAACAAAAAGATTTAACGTGGAAAACCCTTGAGGAAAAAAAATCACGGTACAAAGCGACAGATCTCCACTATGAAAATAGAAATTACAAAGAGAGGACTTACCCGATTCGAACAACCTCGAATCTCACCCTTACTACACCCTTTGATAACCCTAGAACCCTTTAGAATACCTTTAGGAAGCCTTAAAATTCTTTAGAATAGCCCTAGGAACCCATATTTATAGTTTAGGAAACACCACTTACGCACCTAGTCCGAAAAAGTCCAGAAACCACCTCAAATTTACGCAGTCCGCGCAGGATCTGCGTAACCTCGACTAGTCGAGTCGAGGCCTCGACTGGTTGAGCATCACAAACACCAAAAAACCTGAGCTCGCTGGACTTTGAGTCAAGCTGGCCTCGACCGGTCAAGTGGACCCTTAACCGATCGAGTGGTCTGCTCGACTGGTCGAGCTGAAGACTTCTGACAACAGGGGTAACCTGAAAATTCATATGTATGTTTTTCTTTCTCAAGAGGGTTGAGTTGGGAATTATTCATTAATCTTTTACTTAGAGTGGGTTGTGGAGGGTCGTGTTTGTTTACTCGAGCCCATCGGGTGAGGTCATGTTTAGGCTTGATAACCTAATTGGGTTGGGTTGGGCCATAGGGTGGTGAATTAGAATTGGGTTAAAATTCTTAGCTTGTTTAAGGTTTTCGGACCAGTTTTTCTCACCAGATTGGGCTCGGCGCATACATGGACTTCGACATATCTTAGCATATTACACAAAGTGTAATATGGAAAAAGATTTTATATAAGTTTATTCATTTCTTCCGATGCTAAGTCACACCCTTTCAACCCAAGTTGACTCAACCCGAAACCTTTGCCATCACGATCGCATCGTCGCCGCGGTTCCAACACCGTGTCTTGTGTGTCAATCCGACACTTAGATCATAAGATATAGACCGGGCATTATAATGGCCATGGACCGCGCGTTGCGGGACCCACCTATGCTAGATTTCACATTTTCCTAGAAATAATCATTAGAATGATGTCACCCTAGGGGTGACATCACCCTACCCTAACCATAGACACCATGCTTCTCTTACACTAATGATTACTAGCTAGGGGAGAGAGAGAGAGAGAGAGAGAGAGAGAGAGAGAAGCTAGCTATCATCATTACCTCTCTCTCTCTCTCTCTCCTTCATCGCTCTCTTTCCTTTCCCTCTTTCATTCTCAATCTCGATTCTAGAGCTTGGAACGTCCAATCAACTCTCAAATATCCTGCAACTTCAAGCTTTAGCCCCTCCCAATCCAACCCTCTAAACCCCATCTCAACCCTTAAATCTCATCCCTTAGTGCATTGGAGCATGGTGGTGGAAGAAGGAGATCAAGATCTTAGGTGGGTCTCTCTCTCTCTCTCTCTCTCTCTCTCTCTCTCTCTTTCCAGTGTTTTGCTGGCCCACCTAATGATGCATGTATCCTATCTACGCTGTCCATCTAGTGGAACAGCGTTCCTGTCCACCGAGTGGACCATCCTGCTACCTGGTATGGGCTTGCATGACTGGTCGGTCATGCAAGGCTGTTTGGAGGGGTAAAACACCAATATCAGTTTAATCCCAACCAGGTGGGCCATGTGCATGTGGGACCCACGTGTGATGCATATGCCTTATATCAATACCATTCGTCCAGCAGGGATGGTGGGTCCCACGCAGCTCAACTGCTGATTGATGTCAGCAAGTTCTGTGGTCTAATCTTGAGGTATGTGTTATACCGATACTGTCTGTCCATTTTTCTGGACATGTGGGGCCCACCCGATGCGTGCAGCACGTGTGGGGGTGGGGGCCCACCATGATGTATGTATTTTGTATCCACACCGTCCATCGCTGGACGGTGCTGCGTGGAGCCCAATCGTGATGTAACTGTTATCCAAGCCGTCCGTTTTGGTTGGGTGTGGGACCCACCCCACACGTGTTACACGTGTGGGGGTGGGGCCCACCTTGTATGTATGTATTGTATATCTAGGTTATCCGTCTTGTGGGCTGGACGTGAGGCAGCAATGATGTATGTGTTTTCAGCCACGCCGTCCATCTTTTTCTAGACGTGGGACCCACCCCACACGTGCTGCACGTGTGGGGGTGGGGCCCACCTTGTGGTACGTGTGAGATCCACACCGTCCAGGCCTGGGGCCCACCGGTATATGTGTTTTATACTCCCATCCGTCTAGATGGGCTGGACGTGAGCCCACCATGCTGTGTATTTCATCTATGTCGTCCACTGGTGCGGCCCATCGTGATGTATGATGTACCCCCCCCCCCCCCCCAATGCTATATGCATTGTATATCCTAGTTGTCCAGCTGGTGGGGCCCATAAGGATAGTGCAGGCCCACCTGCTACTTGTGCAGGGCCCACCTTGAGATGTATGTTGTTCATGGCTACCCATCCATCTTGGTTGAACCATGGGCTGCCACATGAGGCCCATTTTGTGATATATGTGAGGCCCACATGGTGAGGCCCAATATGATAATTGTGCAGCCCAATATGATGTTTGTGTGGCCCACATCGTGAGGCCCAATATGATGTTTGAGTGGCCCATATGTGCGGCCCAATATGATGTTTGTGTGGCCCGTATGTGCAGCCCAATATGATAATTGTGTGGCCCATTGTAATGTATGAGAGGCCCTATGATGAGGCCCACTGTGATGCATGAGAGGCCCATGTCGTGAAACCATAATGATGTATGAGATAACATGAGAGGAGTCCATTTCATTCCCAGCCATTTGAGGGCTATGGGCTGTTTCATTAGGCCCTTGTGTGAGGCCCATTATGTAATGTATGAGGCCCTTGTGTGAGGTCATGGGCCCACTATATGTTAGGCTCTATGTGAGCCACTCCTTGGGACCAATGTTGGTTAAATGTCCATATTGACAGGCAATGATAGTTAAATGTCCACATTGTAACCTTCCCTTAGGCCTTGTTAGGCCCATTCTCGGCCTTCTCTAAGTGGGTTTACCCTAATCATTGGGCCTCATTTGCATGATCCATCTATTCACATTGGGCTAGCCCAAGATGTTGGGCCCCCATTGGTTGTTTTAGGATTTTTTTTTTTTTAAATCTTAGAGTCCATCTAAGACTTATTTGGGCCCCCTAGGGCATCTAACAAGCTATATGAAAGTATGGAGAAGGAACCCTTTCCAAATCCTTAGGATTATAGGTAGGCCACCTAGGCCCAACCTTGATAAAATGAGAGTTCATCCTCACTGTAGACAGAAGGATCCATGCTATCAGATTTGGTGTATCCACAGTTGAGGACTGACCCTCATGTTATGGATCTGCTGTCCATTTATGGGCCCCGCCTTGTATAAAGGCCGATTATCGATATCGATTATGAGTATGTGATAGTATAGCTTCGCGATACATGACCATACGCATCATCTGCATGCTTGTTATGAAATGTGGTTAACTATTGCATATGTCATTGGGTAAGCTGTTTATGGGACCCCCTGATAGGGGAGTTGTCCCACCTGAGTGTACGGTACACGCAGGATTGATGCATGACTGGATTGTGTGACTTATACATCTTACATTGTGTGTTATGATTGTTGTACGCCTTAGCAACATCAGGGCTGTAACCTCCGCAGATATAGCGTGGATGACAGGATTGGATACCTGAAATACTGTTTAAGCACGGAGGGCGCAAAAGATGTCCCAAGGTGAAAGTCCCCAAACCCTTATGGTACCATGGAGGATGCTACAATGCCTAGACTGAGTGGATGTATGAGCGCATGAGGGACAAATACTAGGAGGCTACATGTCACGCCCTGTAACGTCCCGTAATTTTTTGTACTCGGGTGTTATTATTATAATCTAAATTAGCGTATTTGTATGAAGATACAAATAACGTACACTGTTCACCATCATTTGATAAGTCACAACCCATTACTTTGTTTCAATAGTCGGGATGCCAATATCTCATATCCCACCGTTGATTTAAATAAATTGGTAACTGAACGTTAAAAACCCATGTATTTTGGCCCACTTACAAGCCTGAATAATTTAATCCTTATAATCAAATACTTATAGGAGACTGAATGAATGAATAAATGGCCCTAATCGGGTTGTTATCCACGTGAACAAATTAGAAATGTACATATATTTGTATATATATATATATATATATATATATATATATATATATATATATATATATATATCTAAATATAAATAAATAATTTATCCTTGAAAAACATGAAAAATATCTCCAAAGAGAGAACCATAAGAATTAAATATGAATAATTGATAAAAAAATAATAATAAATTAAAATGAAATATAAAACGTTTCAAAAATGTTATTTAATGTTATAAATATATATATATATATATATTAGACCATTTAATTCATAATCCGACCATTAAAATCTACTTAAATGGTTCCGTAGATCCATTTTAGCCGTTGACGTTCAATTTCAGAACAATCTGACCAACATATCAATGAGAAATCCATAAATGGGACCCAAATCAAGTCGTGGGCCCCACCTAGGCCTTGGATCTGCCCTACCCTTGATAAAAGGCCGTGGCAGGGCCCACCAAATAGAATGGACGGTGTGGATTTATAACAAACATCATAGTGGACCCCGTACATGAGTTGCATGTGCACCAAGGGCGAAGCACTCGCTGTGCACTAGACCATTAGGGCACGGTCAGACGTCTCTGACCCGTGTCCCTCTGAAAAAGGAGATAACTCCCCTTCTCTCCTCAGTTGCAGCAGCTGACGGACGACCGTCTGTTCCCATGATCAAAGGCCCACCTACACTGGCCATCTGGACGATTCAAACCGTCCATCTGATGGAGAGGCCTCGACCTACCAAAACCTCTGCTCTTTCACACGGTAGTGCACGAGTGTGAGGACACCATGTTGGGCTCAACGGAGCCGTGTGAGTGTGAATTTTCCCAAAAATGGAAACCTCAACCTATTGTTGTCAGGATGACAATCCATGTGAAGCCAGATCTGCCCATCTTAGTCGTCCCTCTACTGAGGCATCTCAGTCACCCATCTGCTCAGGGCTTCCCAAGCAAAACTAGGGGATAGTTTCAGCTCCCACCCATGGTAATTGAAGGTAGATTCAACTGGATCAAATCTGGACCACTCTTTGCTAATTTAATGGCCCTGAGGTGTTAGGATGAGGGAATAAGAGGGAGACGATCGAGCAGTAGGTTACCCTCCTCCGTTTCTGGCAGCCATATCTCCAAAAAATATATATATAAAAAAAAATCGACCATCACCTTCCATCTCCGAACCCACCGATCTAACCTCTTCAAAGCTTCAAAAAGCTTACTTACAAGTTTCGTAGGGTCCGTACAGAGCATCTAAACGGAACAGATTGAAGAAAGAGGTGGTGTCTTCAAATCCACCATTAATGGCCAATGTCTTCTCCATCGCTCAAAACCAAACCAGACTCGATTCGGGCAAGCTGTGGATCGTTTCGGCTGGAAAATAAAAGAGAGAACGGAGAAGAAAGGAAGAAGAGAGAAGCATGGAGAAAAGAGAAGATAGAAAAGAAGGAAGAAGAGTGGATGTCGGGTGTGGCTGTTGTACCTCACCAACCTGACTTAGCTCGACTGAGCTCGGGCCAAGCCAGGTGGGGGTGGGTTTGTGGCCTCAGCTCTAAGGAAAAATAGATGAGAGAAAGAATAGAGAGAGAGAGAGAGGGAATTGTTGTTCAGCCATCATGAAAACTCAGCCCGACTCAGTTTAAAATAAGTCGACTCTTGGGTCGGACTGAGTTGTGGAATGGGCTCACCACACTGAGTTGGATCGAGTCCTACTTAGGTTTGGATAAGTCCAAACTCGAGTTGGGTCAGTTTGGAGAGAAGAGAAACAAATGTGAGGTTGGTGGGCGACGCAAAGGGGTGTCGCACCGAGTCACAACCTGACTCACTAATTTGGCCATTGGGGCGAGTCGAATGAGTTTTTTCCGAGTCCAGATGGTGCTGGACTAGTGTTGCATGAAGGGTGAGAGAGATGGAAGAAAAGAAGAGGAAGAAAAAAAAAAGAGGAGAAGAGGAAAAGAAAGAGAGAAGGAGTGGTGTTGGTGGAGGTGTTGAGCCGAGTCAACTCAACTCGAACTGAGTCGGCTAGGTGAGCCCACATTTGCTTCTCAAATTTAAATTATTTCAATTATTATTATTACTGTTATTACCAATTTTTGGATTATTAAAGTTAGATATAATTAACCATTAGTAAATTTCATATATACTAAAATTAGTTATTATAGACAAAATCTCAATTATTAAACATAAGCGCTTTATTTCTCATATTATCACTAATAGTAAAGCACACTATTTAATTCTCATCAAATGATTATTAGTGTCACGTTAGCTAATATTAAGGATATGGTTAATATTAATAATCGTTTTGGAATTACTAGCAGTATTATTCGTAGTGGGTTTTGTTAGGTAATTTAATATAATAGTAACCATGATTAATATTCCTAAATTAATAACCAATTTATTTGATTAATCTTATTCACTTATTATTCCCTTTGATAATATCATTCATGACCACACAAAATAAGAGTTCAAATCCCATAACCAAAATCTAAAAATCTATCCTAAGCCTAAACCCTAGGGTGAACCCTTAAACTTAAGTAATCCAAACCCTAGGTTAAAACCCTAACCCTAAATAGCGTGTAATCTTGGACCTAACTGTATAACTTTACAATTCATGATAGGGTTTGATTCTAAGGAAACTCGCACTCTCTAGCTACACTGGTAGGCGATTCAAAGTATAAGGTGATGATTCTTTCCCTTGAGCTTTCTATTTCCAAATTGGTTTAACTTATAGTCTTTATCAAATGTTAAAATTGTTAATTCATAACATGCGATCTCTTACATGATTTATATCTAATTCACAGTTGATAATTGTGAAACATGATTGCATGCGATAGTTGCTTACATGATAACTCTCATTTTAATTTATAGTTCACATCATGACCTGTTGTGATTATTATGCTTAACATATGCCCGCCATGTTATAACTGTATATTTTCACATGAATTGTTTTGAGTCACCATGGATCTATATTCACTACACTTATTAGTGGGTAAGCCCTCTTGTGTACGTGAACTCATACTTAGGGTGTAACATGATGGAGTGTGGAATAGACTGGACCCTTTATTGGAGGTTATATGGGACATAGAATATTAATGTGAGATTTACCATCCATAGGTTATACGACTTGAATGGCTTGAAATGACCTCTTTAACCACTCTGATTTAATCTTACCTTACCCTTTGCCGTTTCGTTTTAATATACCGAGCACTCTCTTACCGCTGCAATTTAACATGTCCCATGCTTTGATGATTTCCTTGCGTTCCTTGATGGCCTATATCATGCGATGGTAATCCTTATTTATTGAATTTGATTGGCCACTAATCGATGGGTTCCATTAAGCATCCTAAGGTGGGGGAATCTCATGAGCCGGGGATGGTGGTAATGGGACACTATGCCCAAGCTGTCGGCCTACGCTGGGTGACAAGCCCCTAGTGACCATTGAATTACTTAAATTGGCTGGTTGTAATTGGATTAATAACGATTGGCTAATCATGCATTCATGGCATATTGGCGATGACGGGTGGCTAATTCTGAATGTTGTAGCACGTGCCCTAGAGTTGTTGAGGTATCGTTTCGCTAACTCCCAGACCACCAACTATCGACTCCTGTTCCGACTGGATGATAATTCTCAGGTCGATGATTGCATGGGTGACGAGCCTAAGTCCGACTGGATGTGCATCCCCAGGTCGATGTGCATTCACGCATCCATGCATATAAAAAGACTGCATCATATATTGTTTTGATTGCCTTGTCGTTTTAATTATGCTTAGCTAAGGCGGCGATGTGTAATCTTGAGGGAAATTCATACTGAGTTGGCCACTCATTCATCAAATATATAACTGTATGGGTAGCACAGGTAGCTTATGTGATATGCAGGTTTAGACAGACGAGGAGCCATCGTGGTGGTCAAGGATGCCTGGTTGCACCCGTCAAGGAAGCCGTGTGACCTTGCGGCTGTCGTTTATATGTTTTATATGCTTTAAATTTTCTATATATATGTAATCTTGTAATTGGTAGTGTAAAGACATTAGTTTGTATAAGTCATTATGGGTAACCTCTTATATTTTTTAAATGTAAATGAAAGTTTTTCTTTATGCTGACATGTCCATTCTACACTTATCTGCTAACTCTGATAAAAGAAAAGGATTATATATGGAATTTGGCTCTTTTTAAGTTAACACTCGGGTTCTTGGGAAACGGGTCCTGAAAACATGGGGCGTTACACCCTCCAAACCCAGAAACCGAGCTCACAAAATTCTCGATCGCCTAATCCAGTGCCGACAGCCTCCATAGTACCTTATTCTCGGCTCCTAGCGCCTATACACCAGGTTCCAATCCTGGGATCCAACAAGGAGGATTTTTCAATGTACATTATCTTGTAAGAAGCATAATCACAAGTATACCCAAATCACAAAGGCAACATTATCATCACATATCCAGTAATATAAACATTTGAATACAATGCTGAAAGGGAAATACATATGTCAAAAATCAAAGCTCCAAAAGTCCGCTAAACGCTCCAACCTCAACGCTGGTGCGACCTAACGCCACCTACACGCATCTATCTTGCATAAGCTTATAGAAAGCTTAGAGGATGGTGAAAGTGTGTGCACAAGGCAAGTGCCAAGTATGCAATATAATGCCATAAATCATACAATATCAGAATAAGCTAAAATACTAACAAGATCATGAATCATACAATATCAGAGTAAGCGAAAATACGCTGGTAAGTCCATGAGTGTCATCAGCCGTACCAAGGCTATGCGATGCAAGGCATGAATACTAACGGCCATATCAATGCAGAAACATGGCAACCCAAAATGTTAAATGTTGCGAATGCAATGCAATATGCGGTGCGAATGAAATAACCAAGCTGGAGTGAAGTCGAGATGATAGTACGTAGTATCGCAGGCTACGGGGTCCACCACAAGGGACTTCTATCCAAACTAGTCACATACCTAAATTTGAATAGTTAGACTCAATGTGGTAAACTCCTGATCTCAGGTTATTCATGCGCCCCAACCAAAATCCTGACCTTTGCGAAGGTACATGTAACAAATAGTTGCGCACCACCAGTCCAAGTGGATAGTGAATGAATGAATATGAAACTCCTGCTTAATAGTCCACATATCAGTACTGTACATCTCTGGGATCATCACCGGAGTCTAGTATACTCTAAACCAGATTGTTACCCCATCGCGCGAAACCAAGTGAGTGGAAGAGACCTCACTATCCGTCTGTCCAGTAGTCAGCCAATACCTACCAGGCACGTCGATAGCGGACCTATTTATGAGCTGGTCAAACTCAGCCTAGTTTTGCCCATTACGAATCGGGCGGATAAGGCCACACCCCCTTCCAACAGACTACGACACAGCGGAAGACGTGGCCTACTAGTATTTAGCACTCGGGCGCTCATGTAATCCACTCGGTCTAGACATTGGAGCATCCTTTGTTGCCAAAAGGGTTTAAGGATTTTCACCTAGGGCCATTTATGGTGGCCCAATGCTAGTAACAGATTTTCAGTGTCCCATCTGGTCATCCACGACATGCCAGTGGAGGCTACGACCCTTATGTCGCTAGGGCGTACAGTAATCACAACATACAATGCAAGATGCATGAGTCATACAATCCAATCATGCATCAATCCCATGCATACCGTGCACTTATGTGAGATTATCTCCGCTTATCAGGGAGTTTCATAATAATCTGCCCAATAACATATGCAATGGTCAACTACATCTCATAATAAACATGCAGATGATGCGTATGGGTATGTATCATGATGTTATGCTGTCACGTACTCATAATCGGCATCGACAACCGGCACCGATAATCGGCATTGATAATCGGACTCGATAATCGGCCTATACAATCGGGCTCAACAATTGGCCTAAGGGAAGGTCACAATGTGGATATTTAACCATCATTACCCATCAACGTGGACATTTAACCAACATTACTTCCATGGAGTGGCCCACATAGAGCCAAACATATAGTGGGCCTATGGCCTCACACAAGGGTCTCATACATCAAGTGGGTGGCATCACATGGGCCTAACACACATTGTTATGGGCCGCATCACATGGGCCGAAAATACATCTCAATGGGCCTCATCATATGGGCCATAAACACATCACATGACCTTGCACATGGGCCTCAAATACATCACAATGGGCCACAACCCATGGGCTTTAAATACACAATAGGTAGGCCCTACACATAGGCCTAATATACATCACAGGTGGGCCCTGCACATGGGCCTCATACACATGAAGTGAGTTGCATCAATGTGCCGCACTAATGGGCCTCATACACATCAAGTGGGCTGCATCAATGGGGCACACTAATGGGCCTCATACACATCAAGTGGGTTACATCAATGGGTCACACTAATGGGCCTCATACACATCAAGTGGGCTGCATCAATGGGCCGCACTAATGGGCCTCATACACATCAAGTGGGCTGCATCAATGGGCCGCACTAATGGGCCTCATAAACATCAAGTGGGCTGCATCAATGGGCCGCACTAGTGGGCCTCATAAATGGGATACAAATATATCATGGTGGGCCTCACAGATGGGCCAGAAGATATATCAAAGTGGGTCTCTAGAATGGGCCACAAAATACATCAAAGTGGGGGCCATAAAATACATCAAAGTGGGCCTACAGAATGGGCCACAAAATACATCAAAGTTGGCCTCACAGATGGCAACAAGTATATCAAAGTGGGCCTCTCGAATGGGCCACAAAATACATCAAAGTGGGCCTCATAGATGGGCCGCAACTATATCAAAGTGGGACTCTCGAATGAGCCACAAAAAACATCAAAGTGGGTTGGACGGATGGGCCACAAAATACATCAAAGTGGGCCTGACGAATGGGCCACAAAACACATCAAAGTGGGCCTCACAAATGGGCCACAAGTATATCAAAGTGGGCCCCTTGAATGGGCCATAAAATACATCAAAGTGGGCCTCACAGATCGACCACAAGTATATCAAAGTGGGCCTCCCGAATGGGTCACAAAATACATCAAAGTGGGCTTGACGGATGGGCCACAAAATACATCAAAGTGGGCCTGACGAATGGGCCACAAAATACATCGCTTGGATTACATCTAAAATCATTTCAATAGTTGCAGGTAAATCATTGGACAGCACTGTCCAAACATTGTCTAGGTAAATCAGCACCATCCAATCATTATCCAGCACCGTCTAGCATAATCTGGACGGTGTGGATAATATAAAATAAATACATCAGGGTGGGTCCCACCCACTGACAGGAAAAACGGATGGACGTGTGAATATACAACACGTCATCAAAGTGGGCCCTGCCCGTCCAGAACATAGATGGACGGCGTGGCTAACAGATACATCACGGTTGCCCCTGCACAGTACCATTAGATGGACGGTGTAGACAATACATACATCACAGAGGGGTCTGCACATCACCGTTCAGATGGACGGTGCAGACGACACATACGTCATGGAGGGGTCCCATGTGGCAGGTGGGTCCACACGTGTGGGACCCACCAGCAAAATGGATGGACGGTCGTGGATAAAACACGTACATCAAGGTGGTTCCCACCGTCTAGATCATTAATCACTGGATGGTGAGGAAATAAAACACATACATCATGTGTGGGCCCCACGTCCACGTGTGGACGGGGTGGCTAAAACACGCACATCGCACGAGGGACTCCACAGATGGATAGTGTGCATCTAGCACACATCACGGTAGGTACCCACCGTCCAGCAGCTGCTTGACGACTGAGATATAGAATAAATACATTAAGGTGTGGTCCACACACCATGTCTAAGGACCGGACGTCCTAGATTTGCTGATCAGGTGGGCCACATCAACACCATCCAAAAAGAGAGAGAGAGAGAAATGTGAAGGGGAGGGACCCGCCACTAATGGGCCCTCCCTTATTCAATGCATACATCAAGATGGGTCCCACCATGTGTGGGCCCTCTAATCATCAAAATCGCACAAAAATCACTCCTCTTCCTTCTTCCGCCTATAGCCTTTAGAGCTCCAAGGGAACGATTTCAACGGTCGAGATGGACTTTGGATGGTAGAGATGGGAGGTAGGAAGGTGGGCCACACTAACTTCTCTCATGAAAGCTTAGATGTTGGGTTGCTTGGAGAACGAGAGAGAGAGAGAGATGAGAGAGAGAGAGAGAGAGAAGTTGTAAGAGAGAGAGAGAGATGCGTGAGTGATGGGCGTACTTGGTTGTAAGAGAAAGTTGACTTTGGAGAGGTGGTTGTACTTGGGGATGGGATGTGGTACTTAACATTTGATGTGATATGTACTTCATTGATGAAATTGATTTGATTAGAGATTCTCTTAAATTTTGCAACGCACGGTGTTTTTCTCGAACTGAACGCGAGCCCACATATCATGGCCCGGGTATCGCCTCGACGCGCGAGACATGACGTCGAACCGCAGCGACGGTGCGATCGTAAGGGTGGAAGTCTTGGGTGGAGCCGACTCTGGAATACGGGATACGACTTAGGGTCGCGCGTAACTGCTATCTACACGTTGCGGGTCACCGAAATTCGACTGGGAGGACTACGTAAGCCTATAGAATGGTACAGTTTAGGATACGAGCCTCACACTGTATCTCCCACTGTGTCATGGTCAGTTGGAAGGGGTGTGGCCTTACCCGTACGAGGGTAGGGGGCAATTACTAAGCTGAGTATGACAAGCTCCTAAATGGGTCTGCTACCAACGTGCCGAGTATATATTGGCCGAATGTTGCTCAGGTGGATAGTGAGGTCTCTTATGTTACTTGGACAACGCGCCTGTGGGAGAAGCAATGCTATTTGGAGCGTACTACACCCCGGTGATATTTCAGAGAGATAAACTGTCTTGATATGTGGATTCTAGCTAAGGACTGGTGTGCTTGCGTTTCATCTTGCATATGGCATTTGGCCAGGTAGGCCTTACATTGCGTAGCCTTGATATGGCCATCAGTATTTACGCCTTGCATCGCATAGCCTTGATATGACCGTCAGCATTCATGTCGTGCATTGCATAGCCTTGATATGGCCGTCAGCATTCACGCCTTACATCACATAGTCTTAGCATGACTGGTAGTATTCATGGATTTACCACCATGTTTTAGCATTACTCTAATATTGCATTCTAAGCACGCTCATATTGCGCACACACTTACACCACTCTCTAAGCTTTCTATAAGCTTATGCACGATAGATGCGTGCAGGTAATTCCAGGACACAGTCGTAACTGAGCAGGAGCAGGAGCGTGCCGCCGAGCTTATGGAGTTTTGTTATTATTATTATTGTATTTTTCTTATGCGCATTATACTTAAGTTGTTGATCATAGTGGATTTTATGATGGTGTTCTGGTTATTGTACGTGGGTTATTCTTGTGGTTATGCGTATTATGAAACAAATTTATATTAAAAATCCTCTTTATAGGATCCCAGGATCGGAACTTGGTATATGGGTGCCGGAAGCCGAGAATGGGGTACTATGGTGGATGTCGGGGTCAGATTCGGCGATTGAAAATTTTGTGAGCCCGATTTTCGAGTTTGGGACGTGACACTTTACACACGATTCAAGATGTGATTGCTCAGCCTAAAATTAATACACGTTATGATATACGTGTATTAATTAAAAATCTAATAAATTGTCATATAATTATATTTACCTTTACTTTTGTTCATATTCTTCTTGAGCTAAATTTTATACTTATGACATTATTTCTTTAAGTAACTTTTCTGATCGCAAAAGTAGTAGGGTCCGACCACTTAGTTTTAATCATTGACTCTACACCATCACCAGCAGTATTTCCTCATAAAACCCAGCTTCTTCTCTCTTTTTTCTTTTTTTTTTAGTTATTCCTATGAAAAGTGTACGTGAGATGAGTATTCTCTAGTAATTCTTGCCTAAGTATTTCTTCCTCTGGTATATAATGCGCTATTAACTTAATTAAGGTCCATTTTTCTTCCTGGGTATTACAACTGACCTTTATTTTTTTTATTTTTTATTTTTTATTACAACTGACCTTAAAAGTGCCAAGATCGTAAGGAAGAGAAATCAACACAAGTAACGGTAATTGAAACCATAGTTATTTATGCAAATTAATCAGGTGCGCCACATTAACTATAAGCGTTGAGCCATAGGTGGATGAAATCCCACCATGGCGTGAGTGTGTGGTGGTGCGTGTGCGTGTGTTAACAAAAAAAAAAAAAAAAAAAAAAAAAAAAAAAAAACTATAAGCGTTGAGCCGATTTATTGCCTGGGCACCTATCATGATTTGTACACATTCATCAAGTGCTCATCATTTAGATGAGAGTTTACATTCTTTCCTGTGTCATGGCCCACCTGAGTTTTTGCTCGCATGGAGGATGCACTTGATGGTTGGAGCTTGGATGGGCCCCACAGAGGTTGGATGTTTAACCAGCTGCGTACAACAGGGCTCCACTGCAGATCAGTAAATAGCCCGATCGTCACACTGGAGGAATGCTATTAGCCGTTGGATTGGTGTCGATTGAAACGGACGGTTTCAATTCAAAGTTTCACAACGGTCCAAATTGACAAATAAATTTTACCAGCGGCCAGCATCACCCATTCAATAATATGTCTATGCGGCGTTGGCAGTGGGACCCACAATTTGAACTGTTTGGATTGAGGTGCCAATGCTCCTGATGCTTTCAGCTCTGTTCAGAGTACGTAAGAATCAAAACTGCGGATCAGAAGAGAAATGTGTGAATGTGAGAAAGGTTCCATCCAATCCTATGCTTTGCTTTTGGGTGTGTTTGGTTGCACTAAAAATTCTGAAACTTATATTTTATTGTAGGTTTCAGAATTTTTGGTGCAACCAAACTCACCGTTCGCATGGAAAAAGAAAACGGTAAAAGTCAATCAGGCGTTGTCCTGTGCAGCACGGACGGCCCGTGACCTTTTCTGCTTAAGAAAGAGTTTGATACTCTGGCGGAGCGTGATGCATGGTACGCAGGCACTTGTAAAATACTTTGAATTTGCACACGTGGCATGAAATAAAATTTAACAAAAAAACGTAAATTTTATTTATGCAAGTTTAGATGTAATATAATATTTGATTATTTTACTAATAGATTTGTGTATATTTATTGGACGGTTAATAATGGAAATTACCAATGGTTTTTTTTTTTCAATGGTCTTATTTTAATAAAAAAAGTATCCACGAATCAGAGGTTAGGATTGTGAAACGAATCTGATTTTTATATCGTATATTGAATGCAGTGAGTTTCACAATTTAGCCGGTTTGATATGAGTTAATGTGTGCCACGTGTATCTTTCTGAGTGCTTGAGTCTGAAGCGTCACATACAGCCGGAGTATCAAACAACCCCTTTCTGGGTATCCTGCTGCAACCAACCAACAAGCTATGACTAACATCAGGCAGAGCCGAACCGGAGTCGAAGCAGGATTGCAGGCTGACACTGCCAGTAGCCACGTCGCTTCCGGACTCTGCTCTGTGGGCCCCACAATGATTTATGAGTTTTACACCGCTGTTCATCCGTTTTGGATCATTATTTAATGGCATGAGCCCAAAAATGAGACAGATCCAAAACTTAGGTGGACCACACCACAGAAAAACAGTGGTGACTGAAAGCTCACCGTTAAAAACTTTGTAGGGTCTACTGTTATGTTTATTTTCCATCCAACCCGTTGATTTGGTCAAACAGATCTGGATTAATGGAAAACACAAATATCTGCTTGATCCAAAATTCTTCTGGACCTATGAAGTTTTTAATGGTGGACGTTCAATCACCACTGTTTTCTGTGGTGTGATCCACCTTAGATTTGGATCCACCTCATATTTGGGCTCATGCGCTAAAATAAGCTGGAAATATTAATGGACGGCATTGATAGAAAAAAAAAAAAAAAAAAAAAAAAAAAACATACATCATGGTGGGGGCCACAGAGCGCCGTATGTTAGCGTCCGTAGGGCAGGGTCAGAATGCAATCCCCATGTCTCAGTACCTAATCCGCATCCACCAGAACCGTATGAAACAACCGTTTTACGCAGATGCACCAAACACCAAGCTCTGTGGGGCCCACCACGTTGTATATATATCCATCACGTGGGAACCCTTAATTGAACTGTTCTGAGTTGTTCATACAAAAGATCTACCAAATAAACAATTTCCAAGGGCACACCAATCAAAACGATGAAAAAAAGCTCCTAAACCTCATCCGTGTGGTCCATCTGAATTTTAGATCAGGTTTATTTTTTGTATCTTCGGCTTCATCACGATGACTTTAATTAAAGATATACATGCAAGCCTATGGTAGGCATCCTATCCCCATTGTTTCCGATGGTGTGGCCCATCGGAGCTGCGGATTTGGCTGACTATTATCCCCAGGAACTAGAACTAGATGGACGGAGTGGATTTCACATGTACAACTGGTGGGCCCCACACTATGGGCGTTTTACCTGTACAGCTGTTGGGTGAGGTCCACCACTATGCTTGTTGTATTTTTGTTTTAAAATGAGAGTTTTCTTTTTAAATTTGAAAATTTGAGTTGATTTTGTACCGTACGTTTAGACCCATGTTAGATTTGTCCAAATAAATATTTATGTATATAAGATTGCTTTAAAAAATAATAAATAAATAAATAAATAAAAACACAAATCTTGTGAGCATGTGAATTTGGCCCATCAGCTCTAATCTATCATAGACTATGCATGCTCACACGTGCGATGACAAATAGGTTATGTGCATGGCGGTGGTGCAAGTGTGAGTGTACTTGCATGGGTATGCATATAAGCTTCAAAGTCTATATAAGAATTCTCCATCTCCTTCCATTTTACATCATCTAAAAATCAATTTCTTCTTCTTCCCTCTTAAAAAAAACCCTCTTGTTTATTGAGTACGTTGCTAAGTTAAGTTAGTATTTTCGAGTTAAATTACAAGTGGTCCAAGCCCATATAGTGAGTACATAGCTGGGACCAAGTCATACTTAGCTTATTAGAGGTCGATTGCCTTGGAAATCAATTACATTTGAGACCTTATCTAAGGGAAGTAAATTCAATTTCAAGTTGATTAACTCAAATTATGCCCCGACTCAAATCTATAAGTCTTATATCTCATTTTCTTTATTTTCTTTTTCCTTGTCTATTTTCATAATTTACTTCATTTCAACCAAATTATTCCAACAATGCCTACTTAATATCACATCTAGACACTCACTTACACCACATTATGTTATAACCTGAGCCTAAAAATATGGCAAATTTAAAATAAAAGTGGCCACATGGAAGGAACCTGTGGGAAGAGGAAGGCCCCACCATTAGGGCTGTTCACGAGTCAAGCTAGCTCGAAAAGCTCGCTCGACTCGGCTCGAGTCAGCTCGGATTGACTCGGCTTGAATGGCCGATTCGAGCCGAGCTGAGCCAAGCTAATTATTTGAAGCTCGAGTTGAGTTCAAGCCAAGTTCGATCAGGGGGCATTTCAACTCGACTCGACTCGACTCGAAGCTCAAACTCGAGCTCTATTGGACTCGATTAATAAATATATTAAATATTATATTATATATATATATATATTATTAATATAAGTTTTAAGTTTAAACTTAAAAATAAATTTAAAAAAAATAAAAAACAATCCCTAGAGCCTCTACCCGACCGCACACACCCCCTTCCCTTTCCCTTTCTTTTCTTTCTCTACCCACTGCTAGCCACACGCCCGCCCCGACCACCACCACCAGTTTTCATTTCAGCTCTACAACAATATGATTTCAATCTCTTGAGATCTATTTCTTAGGCGAGAAACTCAAGAAATTCGAGATGGGTTCTTCTCAGATTTGTTAGAGCTTAAAGGAAATTCAATGATCTAATTGGCTAAAGCTCTTTACTTAGATTTCTGATCTATGTTTTGCTCTGTTTCTTTCTAGTACTTGGATTTCTGCTAGTGGAAGAAGCTCAAGAACAGATTGGTTCTTATAGGTTTCCTCATCCAATTCGAAGATTTGTCTGGTTTTTTCATCGAATTTTGCTTTGATTCTTTTAAGATTTTTGAATTTTTCATCAATGGAAGAGGATCAAGAACAAAATCCATTACTCTCTCACCCAACAAGCTCAAGCTCGACTCGAGGTAAACTCGACTCGACTCGAACCACTACCTCGACTCGAACTCGACTCGACAGCTTTGGCAAACAAGCCAAGCTTCAGTGTTGAGCTCGAGGCCAAGCTCGAGCTCGAGTACATCATGGACAAGCCAAGCCAAGCTTGGCCCACCTCGACTCGACTCGGCTCGATGCCCACCTCTACCCACCATAAAAGTCTTCTTAGGAGCCACCAAAAAAAATTCTATCCAAACCATTCATAAAGAGAATCATATCATCCTTGAAAAGACTAAAGTAGGTAACAAAAGAATTTAATGATGAGCATCTAATCCCACTTTTTCTTCGACACGGACAATTTAATCTTGTGTTTAATTTTTTTGGCCCAAGACTTAAAATGACAGGTGCCGAATGGATTTCACAAGGACATGTCAGTAGTAAGTGGAAGGATCCTCCCAATCAAGGTGACATCCATCCCTATTAGGATGATATTTATCAAGAAATTAAGGTTTTTCTTTTAAAAATTATATTTATTTTTTATTTTTATTGGATGTTATTGCCATGATCCACTTTAACTACTTGCTAGATTGTCAGAAAAGAAAAGTCATTAATAACTGACTTAGGTATACTCTTCTTAGATAGGGAAACGAAGGGAAGAGTATTGGAAATAATGTGTTGAAAATAATAAATATTATTCAGAAAAATAGAAAATTAAGTAATAAAATAAAGTAAGAAAAGATGACTTATTTATTTGAATCAAGACGTAACTGGGTCACTTGGCTTGAAACCAAATATGCTCTCCTTGGACCGTATCTCAAGTGTAACAGGAATCTTGGACAGTTGGCCTCCGTGATACAACACGACTATTACTTGATCCTAACGATGCACTTGTTTTACAATGCTCGAACTCACATGTAGAACGTATCCGAATTGAGTTGACTCGGCAACAACTTCAATTGGAAAAATAACACTAAACCAGATACAAATTTTGAAAAATTAGAAAAAGAAATCATTGGTTTGAATGAATAAATTCAGAAAAATGTGTAGATCTATATATAGACCATGATTAGGTGCTTCAAGCACTCTTTCAAATGGGTTGGGTCCGTTGGGTTTGAACGAAATTGGTGCGACCGCTCGAACAAATGCACCCCTAGTTTGAAAATTCATACAAAATTGACAGATGCAAGTACACTTGCGGAGAACAGAACAAAATCATCGATACAAGTGTACTCTCGGTCCACACATAGACTTAGACCTGACCCAGCACACGTGCACGTGTGTAGTCAATGACATATGTTCAAGCTAATGGTATAATCCCCCATTGGACCAAATTCACATAGCCCTTAAGAAGGGTGTCAAGCTCGATGCAAAACTCTTCTCTTATATATTTGAGTTTTTCTATGATCATTTTCTATGTGTGATAAGAGAAATACACTAAAAACAAAATACTTACAATATATATATATATATATATATATATATATGTGTGTGTGTGTGTGTGTGTGTGTGGGGGGGGGGGCTATGCGCTCGAGCTCACGATAAGCTCCCATTGGGGGGTGGGCCCCATTGTGATGCGTGAAGGTACTATGCATTTGATGGGTCCCCTTTAAATTATGGGATATCCCAAAAATTAGCTATACACGAACTCAAGTGGGCCATACCATCTAAAATTATGTAAGACATGCTAAAAACATAGAAAACACGTGGGGGGGGGGCTATGCGAGGTCGATAAGCTCCCATTGAGGTCGAGCTGTGTGGGCCCCATTGTGATGCGTGTCAACCATCAACACTGTGCATTTGATGGGTCCCCTTTAAATTATGGGATATCCCAAAAATTAGCTATACACGGAACTCAAGTGGGCCATACCATCTAAAATCATGTGAAGACATGCTAAAAACATAGAAAAACACTTGGTGGGGCCCACCTGAGTTTTGAATGCGGCTAAAACTTGGTCTGAACCCTCATACAAGTGGGACACACATAATGGATGGCCTAGATTTGCAAACCACATCTCGGTGGGCCCAAAAAATGATTATGAATGTTTTAATGGTGCACGGCCCCTCTCAACTTCTATATGTGGTGTGGCCCACACAAGTCACGGATTGACTTGATTTTTGAGACCTAGGCCCATGATGGAATGGTGCATCTGACTGATAGGGTAGATGTTTGAAACGCATCACGGCGGGGCCCACACAGCTCGACCTCATGGGACGTTCTCATCAACTTGAGCGCAGAGTACCTTTTCCCCATATATATATATATATATATATATATATATAGAGAGAGAGAGAGAGAGAGAGAGAGAGAGAGAGAGAGAGAGAGAGAGAGAGAGAGAGAGAGAGAGAGAGAGAGAGCTTTAAAATTTGAAACAAAGTTATTTTAACATTTTTTTTTTTTTTAATACAACAAAAAGGCCGGTCACTCACCACTTTAGAATTAGGAAACGTCAAATACTCTGCAGGTGCTAACCACTGTGTATGTGTTTTATCCATACCATCCATCCATTTTTCCATATCATTTTATGGTATGAGCTAGGCAAAAAAAAAAAAAGGAGGCAAATTGAAAGCTCAAGTTGACCATATAGTGGTAATCAGATACCCACCATTAAAAACTTGTTAGAATCATATAAGTTTTGATCAAGCTGATATTTGTGTTTTCCCTTCGTCCATGCCAAGGTCAAATAAACATTACAGTGGGCCCTAGGAAAGTGTCAACAGTAGACATCATTATCGTTGTTGCTTCTTATGGTGTGGTCCACGTGAGACATGGGTCTACCTCAATTTTGGGCTCATACCCTAAAATGATATGGGAAAATGGATGGACATGCATCAGGGTGGGCCCCACATAGCCCCTACCAAAACTGTCTCGGTCCTGGGCAAGAGGAGATCCTCATCCCCTCCTTGTGGAGAGAAGGAAAAGCCACTTTTTCAACCCAATATCTTGAATTATTTATGGATTTTATAAGCACAAAACCATGTGCTGGACTTATTTTTTCATATCACTCCTATTAAATTCTCTCCTCCTAGCAAAATTCTCCCCTCGAGAATAAAGACATTTTGGGGCATAGATGGTGACATCATTCCTCTTTAAGGGAACACACCCTGGCTGTGCATGATGCTTAATATATCTCCCCTCCAAATTTTGTAAAATATCTTGAAATTTTGCAACAAATTAGATTCACTAATGATATTTGTTGCAACCAAACGCATCCTTAAACGAACGTAAATAGGGAGCTATTTGATACTCTGGCTGTGCATGATGCTTAATACACAGGCACTCAGACGTACACACATTAGCTCAAATTAAGCCGACTAAATTGTGGAACCCACTTTTTCCAAGTAGTAGTCCTAAAATCAGGTTGTTTAAACATTCCTGGACTCTGATTCTTGGACACTTGTTTTTCGAAACAGAGCCGTTGGAATATTTTCGTGTTAACCGTCCAATAATTTCCACCAATCTGATAGTCAGATAATCGTATAAGGGTAAATTTTGGTTATGATATATCTATTCTAGGATCCATGGATTGAACAGTTTATTTTGATTTAGTTGTATGCCACGTGTGCAATTTCTAATTGCCTGCGTATTATCCAACACACTCTCCAGGAGTATCATAATTTTTTCTCATGTAAATAAACTAAAATCCACGTATTTATTATAGAACCGGAGGAAATGGAATGTGGCACTGCGCTCTTCACAGGACGTAGTAGGATGGAGCATCAATCCAGACCGTCCATCTAGTTTTCCGCACTAGAGATTGCAAATGGCTTTTTTTCCTTTTCTTTTCTTTTGTACACACGCACACACACCCCCACACACTCACGCCACACGCACACACACGCACACCGTGGGATTTCACCACCATGGGTACTCGAACCCTTGACCGGTGTTGAAACTCCAGGGAGTCTACCACCCGTACAAGAGATTGCAAATGGTTGAAAATACATATCCATCAAATTATCCTGGCCATCTGATAAGTGGCCTTCAAATTGACGGTAGTAAAGTTCGAGTGGGAAAGTGAATAGCAGTGATGGATGGTCATCTAATATGTGTGACTTTTAAACATAGGCCAATAAATTTCACATAATGGGTGGCTCAGATCAGTTCACCCTAAACCCTAAAGCCCAAACCTTAAACCCTAAACCCTACAATCATAATATGATAGGACCATCTTTCTAATTTCGATGGTATGGGTGATAATGGGCTAGTTTTCGGCTTGGCCAGCCTAAGCCTGGCCAGCCCGTACCACCTAAGGCCTGAGCCTGATGGGCCCACCATAACAAGCCCAAGATATGACAGTAATTAGTTGGGCCTGGGCTTCACCAAAAACTGATCAAATTGTAATTTCCCATGTGAATGTTCCTAATCCATCCGTTGATCAACTGGTCTGTACATGCATAAAGAAATAAAGTGTGCAAGATGCAAGTTTTGTCTTACCTATTATTGGAATGGTTAGGATCAAACTTGTGCGCATGCACGGCTGGATTTGGTCAGGTTAAAATGACTTGAGCCCAACCCCGGCCCAAAATTTAATTGGGAAGATGTGCCAGCCCAAGCCCATCTCACACCCATGCTACAGTACAGGTCCAAGCCCAGCCAGGTGGGCCACCTGGCCCATTGCCACCCTACTACAGAGTACAGGTTGCAGACGGTTGTTTATGACATAGGAGTGAAGGAATTCAACGAGTAAATTACCAAATTTCCTTCCATTTACAACAATCACAGCCACTAATCAGGTGGGATGCCACATGGATAGGCTGCAACAGATAACCATAGCCGTTCAAATCGGGGCTTACAGATGGACAGCCAAGAAGTTGAACTATTGATTCTAAATTGTCCACACAACAACCGTATAGGCAGTTGGTAATAATCATCTTTAAGCAGGGTCCATCCACATGGTGGGCCACAAGACTCGGGATTAAAGATCATGGTCTTAAACCCAAGTGTGTCATGATGGGTCAGGTCGGGTTGGGGCGGTCTCAACGGACCAGATTACAATTAAATGGGTCAGATTGGGCTAAGGTATGGCTTGTTGAATTTTAAGTACGTTGGATATGGCCCAGGGTAATGCTTTTCTCGGGGGATTTGTTCGGGTCAGCCGTTTACTAAATGGGCCACACTAGAACTAACCCTGACCCGTCCTGAACCCCACCCACCTACCACTGCCCTTGTGTCTGTCATTTTACGAACATGCCACTTGTGTAGGACATCCATTCCACCGTTAAGATCAGTACCCGACCTGAAAATCAGTCCCGTCCGCTCATTAGGTGGGCTGCACTGCCGGAATCAATGGACTAACCGACTGTTTGTTCCTATGTAACTGGGTATGTAGATAGTATTGATAAACGGCTTGATCCCATCGAGTAGTTGTTGATCCCATCGATAAATTTTTGATTTTATTGATGGGTCGTCGATGACACTTAATCTTATCGAAGCTCTCATCGACTAACTTGCATAGTTTTGTAGAAGTGCAATTTTTATTTTTTAATTCGGTTTTAAATTTATTTAAGGGTTTATAATTCAGTTTACCCTATGCTGCTCACTTTAAGCTTTCTTCTTAATAATGTCCAACTATTGATGATGAAAAGTAAGTGATGTTTACTGTGCTTTATTCAAATGTTATTGATTTGATGTATGTCATGGTTTTTACAAGACCTGATATTTCATATGTAGTGGATATTATAAATAGATATATGACTAACCTCGACAAGCGACACTGGGATGTAGTGAAATGGTCACTTTAGTATATTTGAGGTATAGTATAATAGTAGCATTCAAAGAAATTGTTTGATTGTGAGATATGATAAATTAGTTTGGGTTTCAGTAAAAAGTTGTGTGAGTGCTTGAGGAAGGTAAAATGACTCTTGAGAAGATCCACACAAGCGTGAATTAAGCAAACAAGCTTACGAAGGTGGTTCCAACATAGAAGTTTAAGTTCTATGTGATTCTCTGGGTTTAGCGAAGCTTTGACGAAGACAGAGTCTACAGGAGAACCAATAATGATGGTAAAGATATGATGGAAACAACTAGAGATGGAACTTAAAACTGTAATTCATGATAATTGAAGACATTGTGGAGATTGTTGTTAGAGGTTTTCAATCTGTTTATAACTGGGTTTATGGATGGCATTAACAAATCACCCAATCCCATTAATAGTCTACTTGATCCCATCGATAACTTTTTTTTTTTTTTTTAACTTTTGCTCGTTGGATAGTTTTGGGTCCAAATCAATCCAATCGAAGATGACTTCAATCACATCGATGGGTCGTCGATGATACTCAATTTGATCAAAGCTTCCATCGACCAACTTGTGTATTTTTGCAGACTTATGTTTTTGTTTTCTAACTCAGTTTTAACTCTATTTAAGAATTTGTAATCGAGAATTGGGAGATAGATAATATTTTTAGGGCTTTTGTGAGAAAAGAGAGCAAAACTAGGATTTTGTATATTTTTCAAGATTAATTCTCCAATCAGTAGATTCTTCTATCTCCGTGACATTGTTTATTATAATGAATTTGTTGTCGCTTTGTACTATGATTTTTTTCATAAAATTTTTTTATGTAAAAACATTATATTATCTGTGAGCTTAGTTTATTTATCTCTCATTGTTTAATTTTAACTTGAAATTGCTCCCATAATATACCACCCATACCAAGACATTGCATATCTTTAGAAATCCATGAGAGCTTTTTTAAGCTGTACCTTCTCATCTTACGTGTAGCCTACCTACCTGATAGTTGAACGGGCTAAGTAGCATTATCTAAACAGTGGGTCCTACGTTATTCACAGCTTTGACGTTTTAAACACGTGTCAGCAGGTTTGGTCCAATTTAGAGGCTAAAACGGATAAGGGGAAATCTTTGATAATCTGATAGACTGTGATGGATGATACGCAAGTGCTTAGAAATTGCATATCTGACCATTAAATTTACAGACCTTTATTGGTTAGAAATGAAAATATCCAATGATTTTGATTCCAACAACGAAGTGTACTAATCAGAGGATAAGATTCGGAGGGGGATTGGCTAATTTAATTTTCTTCCACATGCATTGCCTGCGGACAATTAGGGTGCTATGTGGGCCCACCATGATGTGTATTTTTTATCTAAACTGTTCATTCATTTTTCCAGATCATTTTAGAGCCTTTTGACAAAAAATCGAGGCCGATCAAAATGCTATGTGGACCACGCCACAAGAAACAGTGGTGATAGATAGTCCATCATTAAAAGCTTCTTGGGGCCTGTAAAAGGTTTGTATCGAGCTGATATTTGTGTTTTCCCTTAATCCATATCTTTGTGACTTAATTGGCGGGTTGTGGGCCTTAGGAAGTCTTAAACGGTGGGTGTGCAATCACTACTATTTTCCTGCAGTGTGGTCCATCTGAGATTTGTAACTGTATTATTTTTAGGATCAAGCTTTAAAATAATGATTTGAAATGGTTGAACGGTGTGGATAAAACACATACATCATTATATGACCCACAAGAACTATTAAGTATATACGTCCCCACCGACAGTATTAGTTGGCAATCCTCATCCATTGATCTTTTTATTCTAGGTACATGCATCATATGGTGGGATGTGACTGAACATTAGGCCACTGTCAATGAGCACTTTAATAGTTGGCAATTAGACTAAATAAATTTCAAACTCGCTTTGCATAGCTTATCTTTGATACCAACATTAGATATTTCTATTGCTTGTATACCACCGTTAATACACATAAGACATGGTTGGATTTGATTGGACAAAATACAGGCCGACAGAATATCAAATTATAACCTTATCCCTAGCAGTAACTTACTTTCCATGGGCTCATCTTTCAAAGTAGTCTGTTGTCAATCACATGCTGCGCATTAGATATTATTGGCTTGTACAACGAAGATGTACAAACAAGATATAACTAGATTTGATTGGATGGCATAAGATAGCCATATATTCACATCCCGTTGATTAGCTTTTGTTTTTATTTTTTAACCAGCATTGTATAGGTACAACATGGCTCAATGTGATTGGACCAACCTAAGTATCAGATAGCTCGAGCAGCAATGGTACAAGAAATCGGATTGCGTGCTGAGTTACTCAGTAGGCTCTTATGGTACTGAGTAAACTCTGTTGGGCCCACGATGAATGTATGTGGTTTATCCACACCGTCCTTCCGTATTTTCAGCTCATTTTAAGGATTGAGCCCAAAATTGAAGCTTATCCCAAGCTCAAGTGGACCATACCATAGGAAACAGGGGAAATAATGATTTTCATAGTTGAAACTTTGCTAGGCTCCACAGTGATGTTTATTTATTATCCAACCTTCTCATAAGATCAAACAAACATGGATGAATGGAAAATACATATATAAGCTTGATTCGAAACTTCTATGGCCCCTAAGAAATTTTCAATAGTAGACATTCAATTCACATTGTTTCCTGTGGTGTGGTTCATTTTATTGTTTTTATATGCTTCACTTTTAGGATAAGGCCCTAAAATCATCTAGTAAAATGTATGGACGGATTGGATAAAATACATAAATTATAGTGGATCCCATAGAGTTTACTTAGTTCACCTCCTTACACAATTCGCCGCGACTCTATTAGAACTAGAGGTGCACGTGAACCGAGCTAGCTCGGTTAGCTAGCTCGACTCGACTTGAAAAAGCTCGATTTGACTTGGTTCAAAGCTGAGTTAGAGCCGAATTGAGCTGATTTTTTAAGCTCGAAAATGAGTTCGAGCTGGCCCAGCTCCACTCGACTCAGATCAAACCCAACTCAAAATCCAACTCGGATCAAACTAGTTTGGTGACTCGGTTACTTTGATATTGATGTTGCTCACCAAGTGTTTAATAAAATGACTTAAAGAAGTGTGGCCGGTGGCAAGGAAGGTATGTATATGAAACCAACACCTTTTTTTTTCTTGATTTTTTATGTTGCTTAGAAGATGTTTAATAAAATACCTGTAAAACCATTGCCGTTATTTCAAATACAGAAGATTTTGAAGGTGTAGTCCAGGTGTTTGTGAAAATGCTACAATGGCAAACTCGGCTCGAATTGGCACGAGTTGCTGACCGAACCGAGCCAAGCCAAGTTCGAGCTGATGTCAGCAAGTAACCGAGTCAAGTCAAGCTGAGGCGAGCTCGACTCGGTTCGACTTGATGTACACCCCTAATCGGAACTAGTTAGCAGCAGCACACGTCCTTCCTTGATCAATGAGATAGATAAGTGTGGGCAACAAAAGGTGTTTGGGTCCACAATCATGCTCATGTAAAATCCTTTCCATCCAAAAATTATTTCAGTTGATAGGACCCACATCATTGATAACTTGCTCAGCTATACCATATAGTTTTGGATTTGGCTGATATTTGGTTTGTTCCCTCCCATCATTTTAGATCCACTCAACATATGAGTAGGTTAGATGTGATACACAGATCATAGTGGGATATTCTCAACCCCCATCCCTATCGTGTGGCCGACTTGGGTTTTGTACCGGCGTACTTTGTTACTCATCTTTTAACGTGAGCTCTCGCAACCGACCGACTGAGTGAAATTCATTTACACTATCACTAGGGGATGAGCCTCACGTATAACGCGTTTTCCGTACCATTAGATTGCGAGGATGGGGAACGGATTGGCTACTCCCCCTGACAACGGCCAATGGCTGGTGGTTGGTGCTATGTTACTCCCACCATGATATATGTGTGTCATCCATGCCATCCATCTATTTTTACATATCATTTTACAATAAAAATCCAAAAATGATTTATATCCAAATCTCAAATGGACTACATTACAGGAAATAGTGTTGAATGAAGTTCGACCATTAAAAACATTTTGGGGGTCATAAAAGTTTTCGATCAAGCTGATATTTGTTTTTTCTCTTCATCTAGCCTGTATGAGCTAATCAACAAATTGGATGTCGAATCAACAGTATGGTTGGCCATAGGAGGATTTTAATGGTTGATATCCAATTACTATTGTTTTCAGGTGGTGTGGTCCACCTGAGATGTATATCCATTTCATTTTTGGTATCAAGCCTAAAATGATCTGTAAAAATGGATGAACAGAATGAATGAAACACATACATCATGGTGGGGTCGACCCACCATCAGCCACGGAGCTGACGTCAGGGGGAGTAGCTAATCCGTTTCCGCAGCGATGGGACACGCGTCTGCTCCTGCATAACTCGACAGCGGAAGCAGAGTGGAAATGGATTGGCTATTCCCCTTGGCCCTGCCACCAGCCAATGGCTGGTAGTCGGTGCTCTTTGGGCTCCACCATGATGTAAGTATTTCATCCATTCCATCCATATATTTTTTTAGATCATTTTATTTAATGAAACCAAAAATGAGATACATCCCAATCTCAGGTGGACCACATTATAAGAAAGAGTGTTGAATGAGGGTCGACCATTAAAACCTTTTTGGGGGCTATAAAAGTTTTATATGAAGCTGATCTTTGTTTTTTTTTTTTCCTTCATCTGGGCCTATATGACCTAATAAACCGTTTAGATGTCAAATAAACAGTATACTACGCCTTAGGAGGATTTTAATGGTGGATATCTAATCAATATTGCTTTCCTGTGGTGTGATCCACCTTAGATTTACATCCCTCTTATTTTTTTTATAAAGCCTTAAAATGATCTTTAAAAATGAATAAACCGAAGGGATGAAACACACACATCATGGTGGGGCATACGGAGCACTGACCAACGGCCATTGGCTAGTGGCAGGGGGAGTAGCCAATCCATTTCCAAGCAGATTGGCTGGTGCACCAACACCAGATATATAGCTGGTGTATTGACGGCAACAGGTTATGTGGGTCTTATCATAAGAAGCGGATTAGCTGGTGTATCACAATGACGTCAGCAAATCCTGTGGGTCCTATTGTAGGAAACGGATTGGCTGGTGTATCACAATGACGTCAGCAAATCCTGTGTGTCCTATCATGGGAAGCGGATTGGCTGGTGTACCACACAGTGATATAGCTGATGTACTGGCGTACTGTGGGTCCTATCATAAGGTATGTGTTATATCCAAACCATCCATCCATCCATCTGGCGAGCCGGTAATTGTGAAAAGTGAACTATACTAGCAGAGGATTGAACGTCTACCATTGAAACCCTTCTAAGTCACTAAAGTTTTGGATCAATATGAAATTTGTTTTTCTTCTTCGGTCTTTATGGCCTTATGGACAGATTGGATGGAAAATAAACTCTATGGTAGACCTTATAAATTTTTTGACGGTGAAAATCATTATCCCACTACTATTTGTGGTGTGGTCCAATTAATCTTTGGATATGATTCATTTTTTGTATAATGCTCTAAACTGATCTCGAAAAATGTAAGAACAGTGTGGATATAATAAGTACATTACTGTAGGAACATGTAACTTTGATCTCCTTGAAACCGTTCATACAACTAGGAGCTCGGGGAGCGTCAGCGCTCGTCTTCGCATGTACAGGCACCTACACCCGCTATATAGCTGGTGTGTGGTACACCAGCCAATCCGCTCCCCCCATCGTGAGGCAAGTCTTATATCCAAACCGTCCATTCATTTGGAGAGCTTGTCGTAAGGCTTGAGCCTAAAAATAAAATGGATATAAAGATTAATTGGACCACATTGCAAAAAACAGTGGAGGATTGAACGTCTACCATTGAAACCCTTTTGGGGTAACAGAAGTTTTAAATAATTTTGTTTTTCCTCGTCATCCATGTTTTTGTGACCTTATTAACAGATTGGATTGAAAGTAAACGTTATTGTGGGCCTGATGAATTTTTTAACTTCACTGTTATTTTTGGTGTGGTCCATTTGAGCTTTGGAAATGATTTATTTTTTTATCTAATACTCTAGAATGATCTAGAAAAATGGATGAACGGTGTGGATATAATAAATACATCATTGTGGGGCCATGTAACTTTAATCTCATTTAATCGTTCATGCAATCCGGAGTCCGCGCTTGTCTTGGCGCGACATATATCTCGCCGGTGTGCTCATCTTGCCACGATACGTATCTCGCTAGTGTGTGGTACATAGGGGTATACATCAGGCTAAATCGAGTCGAACTGGGCTCAACCTGGCCCGGCCCGGTCACTAGCCAAACCAGTTCGAACCTGGCCCGACCCCCTTCACCGGGACAATTTGTCCAGCTCGAACCTGGCCCGATCAACAATCGGGCGAGTTCGGGTTAGTTTCGGACCTACGATTTGGACAGCCTTGATTTTTTGATTCTGCTCACGCTACTCCATTGGAAGAGCTTTGGCAGGTAACTTAAACGGCCTTGATTTTTTGGGAAGGGCTTTTGTCATAGATCTTTGGGACTTTGCTCCATCTACAAAGGGACCCACGATTTGGACAGCCTAAATTGTTGTAAATGGTTAGATAACTAGGTAAGTGTATATATATATATATATATATATATATATATATATATATATATATATATATATGTCGAGTTGGGCCAGGTCGAGTCAAGATTCGGGCCAAGTCGGGTCGAACTGGAACCTATTCAAACTCGGCCCGAACTCAGTTTTGGGCTGAAGAAAATGGCCCGTCCCAACCCGAATTCAGTTCCTGGTCGGGCCGAGTCGAGCAAGTTAATCGAGCTAACCCGGTTCGTGTATGGCCCTAGTGGTACACCAGCCATTCCGCTTCCAGGATAGATGGTAGAAAATTTGAAAGCGGCTTGGCTGGTTTACCGCGATAGGGCTGGTGTGGGTAAGTATTGGACGGAGACGAGTGTTGCTTGAGCTCAGAACGGTTCAAAGTAGATCAAAGTTATATGGCCCCAAAATGATGTATTTATTATATCCACACCGTTAGTTTATTTTTTGAGATCATGCTCTACCAAAAATGATTGATATCCAAAGCTTAATTGAACCACACCATAAATAGCAGTGGGACAATGATTTTCATGGTTAAAACATTCATAGGGCCACCATAGCTTTATTTTCCATCCAATCTGTTTATAAGGTCACATAGACCTGGATGAAGAGGAAAATCAAATATCATATCGATCCAAAACTTCTGTGTCCACCAGGAGGGTTTCAATGGTAGACGTTCAATCCCCCACAGCTTTTTGCAGTGTGGTCCACTTGATCTTTGGATCTTCTTATTTTTCGGTTCAACCTTTAGGATCATCACTCCAAATGAAATGACAGTTTTGATATAACATTATACCTCGTGATGGGACCCACAAAACCTGGTGAGGTTAACACACCAGCCATATCGCTAGTGTGCGGTACACCAGCCAATCCGCTTACAGAAAATTCGGCTAAATACTCCGGGAGATATGATGACTGATACGCGGCAATCAGAAATTGTACACTAGGCATATGATTCTCAATTTTAACTGTCCAAATAGAGCAAATGCTTGGATGGGTCATTACCCAAAAACCAAATTGCTTAAACATGTATCATTTCATAGGTGGATGCATGTTTGCTGAAATCATGATTAGATATTTTTTATTGCAACTGTTGATTAAATGTCCATTCCTTACCAATTAAAGTATTTAAATAAATAGATGGATCATAATAGACAACACGGCTGTTCCACGCAGCTCTAATGTTAGATTTTGTGTAAGCCATTGAACTATAATTGTTAGACTTTATACAACTAGTCAAACTATTATTAAAATGTGTACAAGTTAATTTATTAGAATATATTTAAAAACTTTAAGATTTGAGTTTACATGTATGAATGTAATTGTTTTATAATAATTTACATAGGTACTTAGATTGTCTATTATAATGACACATTGCTACTATTCGTTGGATAAGGCGTAGTCTACCTCTCACATGGCATAAACCATTGTGTAACCATACACAATAGGAATAATGGATATTAATATGCATATTCATATAAAATATATTTATGCTTTGATTTATTAGTTAATCAAGATAAGATCTTCTACAGATTGCCACTATCAGTTCCATAGTTATTATATCGTGTAAGATTATTTATTGTAATAGGGATGAATCATTATTTAGTCGTATATATCTAAAATAGTGTTCACATCAATGACGAACACTTAATCATTCACAATACATGAATGGAGCCACAACTGCAAAATTAATTATTGATAAGCAGTATGTTGATTTCAATCTAGTTGTTGTGCAAGTGCATTAGCTTCGTCGGTGACTCTTGTGTCTTGAATATCTATTCTATGTGGCAACGTTGTGGCGACGTGGACATTACTTTAGTGTGTATTCTCGACACCATGTACATGGATTCAAACTCAAAAGTAAATAAGACTGTCAAGATGATAGTATTAAAATTTGAACCTCTACATGTATGGAATTAAATGTGCTCGATCAAGTGTAAATAGACTGTTGGTGACTTATTTCTGATCCACCTGTGGATTTGGTTGATGTCTTCTTGTAGAAAAAATCGATTTCTTCTTCTTTTTTTCTTTTTTTTTTTTAAATTATTATTATTATTATTTACGAACACACACACTCAGGCTGTAGTGGGATTTCACAACCTATAGATACTTGAACGCTTGATCAAGTGTTGAAACTCCTTGGAGTCTACCACCGGAGATCATTATAGAGCTTACATTAGATCAAGTGATTGAAGAGTGCACGCGAAGTTTCCTTAGCAGGAGGGAGCAGTGATTTGGTATACCTCATTACCACTAGAACGTAAGAGATATTATGGTTAATCACTAATTGAAAATTTTTTTTACAAGAGAGGATTATAAATATTGCAGTTAATCTCTCTTCTCATGTCTTAGCCCCCACATGAATGTATCCTCTCCTAAATCTAGTTCACCTAATCAGGAAATTCTTGTCTGTGTTCATATTTTTATATCAAAGGAAGAAATTCATGATTACACTATAACAGTAAACTTACCAATGGGTCGGGCTCGGGCCTACCAAAATTAAAATTTAAAATAGGTCCAGTCCAAAACAGTTAAAAATTCGGGCCCAGATCAACCCAGGCCCGCCCATTGACAGCCCTAAATTTTACTCATAAAGATTTTAAATTAGCATACTTTACCATGCTTTAATTTTCACTTAAAACAATCAAACTCTATAAATCCTTGTATGTGTAAAGATCTACTCCGTCCATCATTTGAGAAGAATTAATTCGACCGTACATACAAAAGATAGGCCTAATACAAAACTCAAGTGGGCCCCATCAATGAGAATAATATAAAACTGAATTCACATGGTCTCTCCCGCCTGAGTATTGGATGAGGGTGGTTTTTTTTTTTCCCTCGTCGTGCCAGTCAGTGACGCCTGATATAGGGTTTGGATGAAAGACAGACCATGCTAGCCTATACACAAACTAATGGTTGGCAGCCCTTCTCCATTGTTGCCTGTGATATGGCCCACCTGAATTGTATATCTGCTGACTTTTTCCTCAGGACCGCACATCATGATGGATGAAGTGGATTTCACACATACATCTTGGTGTGCCCACAGAGCTTTTTAAAAAATAATGTTGCAGATCCAACACGACTCCTGACCGTCGTTACTCGTTCGTGGGGCATTGCACCAAAAGAAGTTTTTATCAGATGATCCTAACCTTTGATTAGCAGACATTTGTCTGTTCTGGACCGTCGAATATTTTCATTTTCAACCATCCATAAGATGTTCACCGATCAACTAGTTGGAACCACACGTTTAATGAAGCTTTTTTTATTATGAAGCATCTACAGTGGGACCCACGAATGAGACAGGTTAACTTGAAGTACATGTGTGCCACATATACATGCATGCATATCAAAATTTTCAATCTTGAAAGGTGAGTTTCCTGCATTTTTGTTGATCATTGTGATGCCTTTGCTGGGGAATGATCACGTACGTTCGAGATGTGTGGGGTCCACCGTCATAAATAAATTCCATCCAACTCGTGCATTAGGTGGGCCCCACCATGTTGTACGCCTAGATCCTAAATTGGAGCATGATACATAACTGAGATTGGCGATACCGACAGGATCGAGAACGGGGATGGTGGGGTGTGTGAACCACCATAGAAACTTCCAGGTAGAATATGGGGTCCATGATATTGTGCATATTCCATCTAAACCCTTCATCAGGTGAGAACCACCAGGAGGAATGGAAAAGCCAAAAATCAGACCATTAAAATGCTCTGGTGGGCACACCATTGAATATTGATCCCTGTGGTGTGTCACACCTGAGTTCTGCATAAGAATAATTCTTGTTAGGTAACGTGATTATGACCAGATTTACCGGATGCATGGTTTGGATTCCACATGAATGTAACTTATGGGCCCCACGCAGCTCTAACGTATGGTAATTACCATTGGTTCGAATGTATGCGATCATTTTCCCTGCTGGTTTTGTACGATTGGTGAAAGAGAAATTTCCGACTGTACGACTATTTATGGCCCATTTCCGAGACGAAGCCCACCTCCTTTTACGGAAACGGATTGGCTACTCCCCCTACACCAGCCAATGGCTGGTGGTCGATGCTCTGTGGGGCCTCCATGACGTATGTGTTTCATCCATTCCGTCCATCTATTTTTAAAGATAATTTTACGATATGAGACGAAAAATGAGATATATCACACTCTCAATTGGACCACATCACAGGAAACAGTGTTGAATGAGTGCTGACTATTAAAAACATTTTGGGAGACATAAAAGTTTTGGATCAAGCTGATTTTTGTTTTTTCCCTTCATCTGGGCCTGTATGACCTAATCAACAGGTTGGATGTCAAATAAACAGTACAGTGGGCCTTCGGAGGATTTTAATGGTGGATATCCAATCTCTATTGTTTTCATGTGGTGTGGTTCACCTGAGATATATATACCACTCATTTTTTGGATAAGGCCGTAAAATGATCTTTAAAAATGAATGAACAGGATGGACAAAGCACATACATGATAGTGGGGCCACAACACACCGACCACCAGCCCCAGGGCTGGTGTCAGGGGGAGTAGCCAATCCGTTCCCTTTACCTTCTAAGAGTAGGGCTGTTCACGAGCCAAGCTAGCTCGAAAAGCTCGCTCGACTCGGCTCAAGTCCTTTACGGCTGAATGGCCAAGAGAAGCCAATTATTTGAAGCTCGAGTTGAGTTCAAGCCAAGTTCGACCAAGGGGCATTTCAACTCGACTCGACTCAAACTCGACTCGACTTGAAGCTCGAACTCAAGCTTGACTCGGCTCGATTAATGAATATTATATATATATATATATATATATATATATATATAGAGAGAGAGAGAGAGAGAGAGAGAGATGCGCTCACCTGCGAACTAGTTCGTACGTAGTATATACGAACTTTTTTGAGAACCCATCATACGTGATGAATCTCGCAAATCTGAACCGTTCATGTGAAGCAGCACCTAGTGAAACCCCTCGGGACCAAGTTTTACATTTATCTAAAACTTTTATCCATAAATCCATAGCAAAGAGAAATTCAAATCAAGGAAAGAAAGCTGTTTACATTTTTCACGGTCCACCAAAGTTTCGGATCAAAGTAAAAATTCATACCATGAGGTTTCATGACTTCATGTGGACGGTCGATTTGCGAGATTCATCACGTATGATGGGTTCTCAAAAAAAGTTTGACGTACTTGAACTCGGTTCCAGTAGTGAGCGTTTTCCTATATATATATATATATATATATATATATATATATATATATATATATATATATATATATATATATATATATATATATATATATATATAAGTTTTAAGTCTAAACTTAAAAATAAAAAAATAAAAAACAAACCCTAGAGTCTCTACCCGACCGCACGCACCCCCTTCCCTTTCTCTTTCTTCTCTTTCTCTGCCCACTGCCAACCGCACGCCCATTCCGACCACCACCACCAGTTTTCATTTCAGCTCCACGATAGTATGATTTCAATCTCTTGAGATCTACTTCTTAGGCGAGAAACCCAAGAAACTTGAAATGGGTTCTTCTCAGATTTGTTAGAGCTTCAAGGAAATCCAATGATCTGATTGGCTAGAGCTCTTTACTTGGATTTCTGATCTGTGTTCTGCTCTGTTTCTTTTCTAGTACTTGAATTTCTACTGGTGGAAGAAGATCAAGAACAGATCGGTTCTTACAGGTTTCCTCATTCGATTCGAAGCTTTGTTTGATTTTTTTTTTATCGGGTTTTGCTTTGATTCTCTTAAGATTTTTAAATTTTTCATCAATGGAGGAGGATCAAGAACAGAATCCATTACACTCTCACCCAACAAACTCGAGCTCGACTCGAGATAAACTCGACTCGACTCGACAACTTTGACAAACAAGCCAAGCTTCAATGTTGAGCTCGAGACCAAGCTCGAACTCGAGTACATCATGGACAAGCCAAGCTAAGCTTGGGCCACCTCGACTCGACTCGGCTCGATGCTCACCTCTATCCAAGAGTAAGCCCCAGCTGTACGGACGCCTTCCCAAAAGTCGAAAATGCCCCTGCTTTTCCTTCCGCAGGAGGACGGCTGCTGACACTCCTCAAACTCCGAGTTGTAGGAACGGTTCAAAAGATATCAAAGTTACATGGCCCCACAGTTATGTATTTCTTATATCCACAAAGTTCATACATATTTTGAGATCATTTCGGAGCATTATCAAAAAGAAAAAAAATCATATCCAACGATCAATTGGACCACACCACAAAGAGCAGCGGGAAAATTGATTTTCACCGTTAAAAATTTTATAGGGCCCTCCATAACATTTGGTTTCCATCCAATCCATTCATAAGGTCACAAAGACCAGGATGAAGAGGAAAAACAAATTTCATAATGATCCAAAACTTCTTGACCCCTAAAAGGGTTTCAGTGGTAGACGTCCAATCCTCCACTGCCTTTTACAGTGTAGTCCACTTGATGGCTAGATCTATCCTATTTTTCGTCCCAAGCCTTAATACGAGTTCGCCAAATATATGAACGGTTTGGATATAACACGTACCTCATAATGGGAACCACAAAAAGTGGCAGGGATTACAACAGGGGAAAAAAAAAAAAGACAGCGAGTTGGGGTCGACCGGGTCCCAACCCAGTGGACTGCGTCAATAGCTACGGCTTATACCCGTAGCTATAGCCGTAGTAACTTCGCCCTTTATACCCTTACTTTCTTTCTTTCTTTCTTTCTTTTTTTTTTGTTCTTTTATTACATGGAGAACTTTATTCTACCTATATATATATATATATATATATATATATATATATATATATATATATATATATATATCTACCTATACATATATATATATATATATATATATATATATATTAAAAGCACATAAAAAATTTTCTCCTTTTTTTTTCATTTCTTTTTTTATTCATCTATCAAGAATATCTTCTAAACTAAAATTAGTTACTTGGCGTACCATGCATTTCACGGTCAATTCCCTTCACTTTCACCGTCAACTCGCTTCACTTCACAATCAATTTCATTCATTTCACGGTCAATTCGCTTCACTTCATGGTTAATTCCATGCACTTCATGGTCAATTTCCTTCACGGTCAATTCGCTTCACTTCACGGTCATTTCCATGCATTTCACAATCATTCCTGATGATTCCATGCTAATTCATGGTCATTTCCACGCATTTCACGGTTAATTCCCTTCACTTCACAGTCATTTCCACGCACTTCGCGGTCAATTCACTTAACTTCACCGTCATTTCCATGCATTTCACGGTCATTCTGGGCAATTTCGTGTTGATTCACGGTTAATTCGACGCACTTCATGGTCAATTCGACGCACTTCACGGTCAATTCACTTCACTTCACGGCCATTTCCATGCACTTCGCGGTCAATTCACTTCACTTCACCATCATTTCCATGCATTTCAAGGTCATTCCCGGCGATTCTGGGTTGATTCACGGTCAATTCGACGCACTTCACAGTCAATTCACTTCACTTTGCGGCCATTTCCACGCACTTCGCGGTCAATTCACTTCACAATCATTTCCATGCATTTCACGGTCAGTGAAGTAAAGTGAATTGATCGTGAAGTGCGTCGAATTGACCGTGAATCAACATGAAATCACCGAGAATGACCGTGAAATGCATGGAAATGACGATGAAGTGAAGTGAATTGACCGTGAGGTGCGTCGAATTGACCATGAATCGACATGGAATCGCCGGGAATGACCATGAAATGCATGGAAATGACGGTGAAGTTAAGTGAATTGACCGCGAAGTGCGTGGAAATGACCGTGAAGTGAAGTGAATTGACCATGAAGTGCGTCGAATTGACCGTGAATCAACACGGAATTGCCGGGAATGATCGTGAAATGCATGGAAATGGGCGTGAAGTGAAGTGAATTGATCGCGAAGTGCATGGAAATGGCTGTGAAGCGAAGTGAATTGACTGTGAAGTGCGTCGAATTGACCGTGAATGAACACGGAATCACCGGGAATGACTGTGAAATGCATGGAAATGACGGTGAAGTGAAGTGAAATGACGGCGAAGTGCGTGGAAATGGCCGTGAAGTAAAGTGAATTGACTGTGAAACGCGTCGAATTGATCGTGAATAAACACGGAATCGGCGAGAATGACCGTGAAATGCATGGAAATGGCAATGAAGTGAAGTGAAATGATCGCGAAGTGCGTGGAAATGGCCGTGAAGTGAAGTGAATTGATTGTGAAGTGCGTCGAATTGACCGTAAATGAACATGGAAACGCCGGGAATGACCTTGAAATGCATAGAAATGACAGTGAAGTGAAGTGAAATGATCGCAAAGTGTGTGGAAATGGCCGTGAAGTGAAGTGAATTGACCGTGAAGTGCGTCGAATTGACAGTGAATCAACACGGAATCGTCGGGAATGACCGTGAAATGCATCGAAATGACGGTGAAGTGAAGTGAATTGACCGCGAAGTGCATGGAAATGGCCGTGAAGTGAAGTGAATTGATCGTGAAGTGCGTCGAATTGACCGTGAATCAACACGGAATCACCGGGAATAACCGTGAAATGCATGGAAATGACGGTGAAGTGAAGTGAAATGACCGTGAAGTGTGTGGAAATGGCCGTGAAGTGTGTGAAGTGAATTGACCGTGAAGTGCCTCGAATTGACCCTGAATGAACACGGAATCGCCAGGAATGACCGTGAAATGCATGGAAATGACGGTGAAGTGAAGTGAAATGACTGCGAAGTGCGTGGAAATGGCTGTGAAGTGAAGTGAATTGACCGTGAAGTGCGTTGAATTGACGTGAATCAACACGAAATCGCTAGGAATGACCGTGAAATGCATGGAAATGACGGTGAAGTTAAGTGAATTGATTGCAAAGTGCGTGGAAATGGCCCTGAAGTGAAGTGAATTGACCGTAAAGTGCGTCGAATTGACCATGAATCAACACGGAATCACAGGGAATGACCATGAAATGCATAGAAATGACGGTAAAGTTAAGTGAATTGACCGCGAAGTGCATGTAAATGGCCGTGAAGTGAAGTGAATTAACTGTGAAGTGCGTCGAATTGACCATGAATCAACACGGAATCGCTGGGAATGACTGTGAAATGCATGGAAATGACGGTGAAGTAAAGTGAATTGACCGCGAAGTGCGTGGAAATGGCCATGAAGTGAAGTGAATTGACCGTGAAGTGCGTCGAATTGATCGTGAATCAACACGGAATCGTCGGGAATGACCGTGAAATGCATGGAAATGACGGTGAAGTGAAGTGAAATGACCGCGAAGTGCGTGAAAATGGTCATGAAGTGAAGTGAATTGACCGTCAAGTGCGTCGAATTGACCGTGAATCAACACGGAATCGCCGGGAATGATCGTGAAATACATGGAAATGACGGTGAAGTGAAGTGAATTGACCGCGAAGTGCGTGGAAATGGTCGTGAAGTGAAGTGAATTGACCGTGAAGTGCGTTGAATTGACCGTGAATCAACACGGAATTGCCGGGAATGACTGTGAAATGCATGGAAATGATGGTGAAGTGAAGTGAATTGATTGCAAAGTGCGTGAAAATGACCGTGAAGTGAAGTGAATTGACCGTGAAGTGCGTCAAATTGACCGTGAATGAACACGGAATCGCTGGGAATGACCGTGAAATGCATGGAAATGACGGTGAAGTGAAATGACCACGAAGTGCGTGAAAATGGTCGTGAAGTGAAGTGAATTGACTGTGAAGTGCGTGAAAATGGCCGTGAAGTGAAGTGAATTGACCGTGAAGTGCGTTGAATTGACCGTGAATCAACATGGAATCGCCGGGAATGACCGTGAAATGCATGAAAATGACGGTAAAGTGAAGTGAATTGACCGCAAAGTGCGTGGAAATGGCCGTGAAGTGAAGTGAATTGACCGTGAAGTGCGTCGAATTGACCATGAATGAACATGGAATCCCCGGGAATGACCGTGAAATACATGGAAATGACGGTGAAGTGAAGTGAATTGACCCCGAAGTGCGTGAAAATGGCCGTGAAGTGAAGTGAATTGACCGTGAACTGCATCGAATTGACCGAGAATCAACACGAAATCGCCGGGAATGATTGATAAATGCATGGAAATTACGGTGAAGTGAAGTGAAATTACCGCGAAGTGCATGGAAATGGCCCTGAAGTGAAGTGAATTGACTGTGAAGTGCGTCGAATTGACCGTGAATCAACACGGAATCGCCGGGAATGATCGATAAATGCATGGAAATGACAGTGAAATTAAGTGAATTGACCCCGAAGTGCGTAGAAATGGCCATGAAGTGAAGTGAATTGACCGTGAAGTGCGTCGAATTGACCGTGAATCAACACGGAATCGCTGGGAATGACCGTGAAATGCATGGAAATTACGGTAAAGTTAAGTGAATTGATCACGAAGTGCGTAGAAATGGTCGTGAAGTGAAGTGAATTGGCCGTGAAGTGCGTTGAATTGACCGTGAATCAACACAGAATTGCCGAGAATGACTGTGAAATGCATGGAAATGACGGTGATGTTATGTGAATTGACCGTGAAGTACGTGAAAATGGCCGTGAAGTGAAGTGAATTGACCGTGAAGTGTGTCAAATTGACCGTGAATCAACATAGAATCGCCAGAAATGACAGTGAAATCCATGGAAATGACCGTGAAGTGAAGAGAATTAACGGTGAAATACATTGAATTGACCGTGAAGTGAAGGGAATTGACCATGAAGTGCATCGAATTGACCGTGAATTAACACGGAATTGCGGGAAATGACCGTGAAATGCATGGAAATGACCGTGAAGTGAAGGGAGTTGACTGTGAAATGAAATGAATGAAATTGACCACGAATTGATTGACATTGGCCACGAAGTGAATGAAATAAATTTTCGACCATGGACCTGATGGAATGTTGGAAAATAAGTAGGTTGGTTAGCTAAAGTAGCATCTCTTACCCCCAAATCATATATGGTACGTCTGTAACTCATTCTAGTTTAAGAGATATGTTTATTAAATGAATAAAGAATGAAATAAATAAAAAGAGAGAAAAAAAAATTATATGCTTATATATACATATTTATATAAATATGTGTTATTTATATAAATATGTGTTAGAGAAAAACGTGGGAGAGAAAAAGTTCACTGGGTAAAAATAAATAAATAAATAAATAAAGTACAGAGGTGGAATAGTGAATTGGGGTGAACCGGGTTTGGACCCGGTCGACCGGGTGAGTGTGACAGCGAGTCGGGGTCGACGACCCGGTCGACCGGGTCAGGCTGATTTTTTTTTTTTTCTGTTGTAATCCTATTGTTGTTTATAGGTCCCATTATGATGTATGTGTTATATCCAAACCGCCCATCCATTTGGCAAACTCGAATTAAGGCTTTAGACGAAAAAATAAGTCAGATCTAGCTATCAAGTGGACCACACCGTAAAAAGCAGTGGAGGATTGAACGTCTACCATTGAAATCCTTTTATGGGCCATAGAAGTTTTGATCATTATGAAATTTGTTTTTCCTCTTCATCCAGGTCTTTGTGACCTTATGAATAGATTGGATGGAAAATAAATGTTGTGGTGGGCCCTATAAAATTTTTAACGGTGAAAATCAATTTTCCGGCCGCTCTTTGTGGTGTGGTCTAGGTGATCTTTGGGTATGATTTTTTTTTTTCGATAATGCTCCGAAATGATCTCGAAATATGGATAAGCGTTGTGGATATAATAAATATATAACTGTGGGGTCCATGCAACGTCGATATCTTTTGAACCGTTCGTACAACTCGGAGTTCGAGGAGCGTAAGCGCTCGTCTTCGAGCACCAGGCGATCCGCCTCAGTAAGGAAAGGGCATTTTCGACCTGAGAAATGGGGCCGTACAGCTGGGAAGTATTCTTCCAAGGTAAAAAGCGAGTGGGCTTAAAAAGGTTGTGGGCCATATACTGGTCGTACGGTTGGAAATTTCTCTTGGTGAAAACGTCGGGCATTCTATCTTTTCATGTCCTTCGGATAACAAGCATATCTCTCCAACGCATATTTGAAAAATGGAGCGTGGGGCCCACCACTGTTCTTGGGGTCGTGATTCGAATGGAGGGGAATATATATGATACCCAGAGGACTAAGGAATCAGACAAGTGCTGCTGCCCCCACCCATCTATTTTACTATTTTAGTAGCCTTATCTCTAGCCTATACGGATTGGGTACTACCCCTACCTACCAGGACCTAGCTACAGACGGACGGTCATGGCAGGGGCTCTGTGGAGTCCACCATGGTGTATGTTTTTTATCCATTCCATCCATTCATTTTGACAGATAACATTTGGGCAAGATGTATAGAATAAGCAATATCTAAGATTCGAGTGGACCACACCATAAGAAGATGTGGGGATTGAAACAACTGCCATGGAAAAGTAGTTCTTCGGGCCACAAAAGTTTTGGATCAAGCAACTATTTATGTTTTCCCTTCATCCAGATCTACGTGACCTTATGAATAGGTTGGATGGAAAATGAACATCACCGTCAGTTGTAGGAAGGTTTCAGCTGTAAGGTTGGATGGGAAATAAACATCACGGTCAGTTGTAGGAAGGTTTCAGCTGTGGCGTCATTGTCACCACTGCTTCACGTGGTGTGGTCCATTTGAGCCTTAGACCTGTCTCCTTTTTAGGTTAGTGCCCGAAAATGAGCTGCCAAATTGGATGGACGGTGTGGATAAAACACATACATCACATTGGGCCCCACAAATCCCCTGCTATGACCGTCCTTCTCTAGCTAGGTCCCGGTGAGCGGTAGTACCCAGTCGGCTTAATATACAGGGCTGAAGGTTGGGCGGGTTCAACCCAAGCGACCCGTGACCTATGTGACATTGGGTTGTGATCGGACAGGATATATCTTATCCTAGTCCGATCTTAAGCTTGGGCTATACAAACACCAACTCGATAAAACTTGGGTTGGACTCGGGTTGAGGTCTCGGGTTGCCTGATCCAACCCGAACCCGATCAATATATAAGTTACTTATAAATTATAATTGAGTGTGGATCGTTTGTGTTGAAGGTACACTAGTAATGTCGGGTCTCATTTGTCCATGTCATATCCAAGGACTCAAGGTAATAGGATATGCCGGATTTTCTCTCTCCCAAATAGATTGCATGCTATGATACATTACTTTTAAAGAGTAGTTGTCTTGTATTTTAGTTTGTTTTTTTAAAGAAAAAAAATTAAAGTTCTTTATAACAAATAATCGTATATAAATTAATAAAATTATAGATACAAAAAATAAGTCTTATATTGAAATATAATAAACTAATGTAATAACGAAAATATTAACACGTATACCCGACCAAGCCCGCTTGGGTTGGACTTGGGTTGAGAATTCCCAACCCGAGGTTGGGTTGGGTTGGGTTAGAGTTGATGCATAGGAACCTTGGGTTGAGTTAGGGTTGAGAACCAACTCTACCCAACCCACCCGACTTTAAGCCCTATTCATATAGGCTTGTTACATCGGACTCGGATTGAGTGGTGCAGCATGCAGCACCGACCTTTTATGTATGTTATTGGAAAAGCTTTGTAGGATCCATCATTATGTATATGTTTTATCCATGCTGTACTTCTATTTTGCAAGTTCATTTTTAGTGCATGGGCTTTAAAATGAGTCATATCTAAATCTCAGGTGGACCACACCATAGCAAACAGTAGTGATTTAACGGCTACGAAAGTTTTCAATCAGGTTGATATGTCGGGTTGGATAGCAAATAAACATTAGAGTCGTCCCTTAGAAGGTTCTAATGGTTGGCTTCAATCACCATGGACTGAGATTTGGATCTGATTATTTATTTATTTATTTATTATTATTATTTTTTTAAGTCCATGTCCTGAAATTAGCTGGCGAAATTAATGGAAAGTATGAATAAACCACACACAGCATGGTTGGGCCCACAGAGCTTTTCTAGTAGCACACAGTACACACGTGCTATGTGTTACACAATGCAATCCGTAAACATTGGATCTGAATCATGTTGTGATTATCCGAACCATTTATATCATGGGCCTCATAGTGGATGGATGACATTATAAAATCTTCCTGATGGAGAGATCCTATTGATGATCCACTAAACAACAGTTAAATAGACGGTCTATATTCAACGGAAAAAAAAAAGTTTTATGGCCAAAAGGTTGAAACATTTCGAGCATCCACACTGCTCAAGCGGCTCGGATCATTGAAACACAACCCATACTTTAAATGCTACAGTTGCTTAAGCGGATTGCGTACTAAGTAATTCACTAGGCTAAGCATACTGAGTAAACTCTGTGGGGTCCACTATAATTTATGCATTTTATCCAATCCGTCTATACATTTTATCGGATGATTTTAGGCCCTATCTCAAAAATGAAGCATATACAAAGCTAAAATGGACCACACCATAGGAAACAGTTGAATGTCTACCGTTGAAAATTTCTTGGGGGCCATAGAAGTTTTGGATCAAGCTTATATTTGCATTTTCCATTCATCCATGTTTGTATGATCTTATGAGAAGTTTGGATGACAAATAAACATCACTGTGGGGCCTAGCAAAGTTTCAACAGTGGGTATAGTCCACTTGAGCTTTGGTAAGCTTCAATTTTTGGCTCAGCCCCTAAAAAAGCTAATGGACGGTGTGGATAAACAACATACATTCACTGTGGGCCCAACAAAGTTTACTCAGTGCGATAAGAGCCTACTGTGTAACTTAGTACGACACCCAGATCCCCATATCCATAGCTCAATTGCCGACTGAGAGGAGATACCTCGTCTCAACAGTTGAGGTCTTGCAATGGATCCCTAATGGGGGTAGCTAACATGGAGTGTGTATACTGACATGGTTGGGACCACATGACCCATAAGAATAAATGAGACTATCCCAATTGATGAACCAGACAGGCTAGATCTTCAATCCCAACTGATGAAGAGCCCACCCAGATCTTCGATCTGAGAGAGAGAGAGAGAGAGAGAGAGAGAGAGAGAGAGAGTCCAATGGTTTCAGTGGTACCCACACTTACTCTTTCTAGCATGGCCCACTTGGGTTTTTAGATATGTTGGGTTTTGGTATAACTTCTTAGCATCACCTAGAGCAGCATATTTATAAAGGTAAATATTGAAAAATTATTACTCTGTGCTCAGTGTAATTTTATTGTAATGGTTAGTTGACATACATTTCTTATAAAAATTATATATAGAGAAGAGACGATTTACTGATGGAAACAATCTACTCTAATTAATAAAAATTAAAAGAATAAAAATTACTTTATTTCCTCTTATTTATTTATAAAATTTCTTTCAGCTGACTTATTGTGTGGGCAGAAATATGTTAAAGCTACTTATTTACTTATAAAGTAGGCCCCACCTACTCTTAATTGCATGGGTTCACCAATATAGACTTGGGACTTGGTAGTGACCCTGAGTAACTGGATCTCTGCATTGGTTGGCATAATGGTCCCCACCATGATGTGTGTGTCTAATCCACTATGTCCTCTCATTTTATGGGCTCACTTTAGGCTATCATCCCAAAAATGAAGTAGATCTAAATCTCAGGTGGACCGCACTATAGGAAACAATGATAATTGAATGACTGGCATTTAAAACATTAAAAAAAAAAAAAAAAAACTTTGTACTGCCCAATGTAATGTTTATTTGCCATTCAACATTTAATTAGGTCGCACAACACAAATAGATCAGCTTGATACAAAACTTTTATGGCTCCCAATACGTTTTTAATGATAAGTGTTCAATCACTATTGTTTCCCATGGTGTCATCCGCTTGAGATTTAGTTTTGCATCATTTTTAGACTCATGTCCTAGAATGAGCTGGAAGAATGAATAGACAAAATGATGAAACTCATATATCATAGTGTGGCCCACAAAGCATTTCCCAAATCAAATAATAAGGACATGGGTACTGATGGATCACTGCCAAATTTGAATCACAGTAATATACATCATCAATTTAAGCTACATGCAAAGAAGAGAAATATGTGCGTGAGCTACCAAAAGAAATTTAAAAAAACAAAAACAAAAAAATAAGAACAAAAAAAAAAACCCTCTAATTTAAGATACTAAATAATAGGAAAAAGGAAAAGAGTGTCCCCTCTAGGTGACTACTTATTTTGTTTGAATAGCAAAGAAAATACCGAAATACACCGTGTAATCATCATACTTTTTTATACTTTATGTTGTTGACATAAGAAATTAAGTGAATATTGGGAAATAAATATAAAATTTCTATTTCCAATCTCAATAAAAAGGCAAAATTAGAATCAATATTTCAATAAATCTTATAAAAATCATCACTAGATTATTATTGCTTTTGTCATTCTTTGGCCTTGGCTATTCAAACAAGCCCTTAGCTCGTGACAACAAAAACAATATACAAAAAATAGCCCCTGTCATACTTGGTATATAGACCTAAATATATGCGGTATGCCGATAAGACATTAACCAGTGGTGTAAGACCTGCACATGGGCGGGACCTGATTGGAGCTGGATACGGAATCACTGTCCGGCAAAGTTTTATGTGGTGAGATTTGATTGGGCCGGATATGGATATGCTCAGCTTGACTACTTTTAAACATGCTTTCAGTGATTAACTTAGGCAGCATGTGGTCCAATTAAATTTCATCATGTCAAATCTTTTCTCATCACTCAGTCACATGTACAGTAAAAGGAGAATATTTATTGTGTAGACATCCACCTAGGTGGTGAGATTATGTGGCCACCTTTGATTGGTGCACCCTATACAGTAAGATATAACATTTTAGGGGTCATTTGGCACCATGGGTTTGAGGGGTTTCAAATTCCTTCAAAAAGGCTTTGAAATCCAAGTTGAAAGCTTGGATTATATCTAAAATCCTTTCAAGAGTTGCATGTGTGTCCAATAGACTATCAATCTATTGGGCACATGGCCCACTGACGATATCCCAAAACAATTAGATTATCAATTGCATCATTATAATTATTTTATTATAACGATGGGTGCCGTCCTAACATTTATGATGATGTGATCTTATACTTGTGGCCCATTCGAGACTTGGAATTTCATCACTTACAGAGTATAAATTTCTAAGGGTTTATTATAACTATTGTGTCAAATATTACATACTACACTAATTAAAGATATTAAAATTGATTTAGTAATTAAATTCAAATCTTGTAAAGATATTATACATGACTACTTTTGGATAACAGTGGATTATAAATCCAAGGCGCCAAACACAACAGGAGGATTTCAAATTCAAGGGTTCTGGATCGGGGGTTCCAAATTGAAGCTTCCGAACAGTTTTTCTGCTGAGTATGTACTCAGCTCATCTATGACGGTGCGCATGGCCCATCAATCAAATCTCACCCAATCATCTCACCACCCAGGTGGGTGGGGATGATCGGCATGCGTCGAGCATGGCTCTACCATTCGCATGGAGAACCTTTTATTTTGGATTTGGATGCGACATGAAAGCTGACACACATGCATGTCCTCACAAACACAGTACCTTACCTCCGAAATTCAACCTCCGTTGTTGGAAGAGAGATAATAGGAATACAGGATCCTCTACCGACAGAGGATTTCAAAGTATACTCGGACTTATGTTCTGACCAGTGGGCCCGTGGATAGGTAATCTAGACCACCGGTCTGTTGCTCCGCATCAGCTATGGCCGGAGAAATCTACTCGATGGACATGGATTGGATCGTGATCCCTCCACTACCCAGACTGAGTGGAGATACCTTTCAACACTTGAGGCCTTGGTATCGATCCCTGGTCGGGGTGGCTAACATGGAGTGTGTGTACTGACAGTGACATGGGTGTGTACTAACAAGCTAACCCCAAAAAAAAAAAAAAAAAATGTGGCCCACCGTTTCATGTGTTTTTTCTACGCCCTAGGAAGATCATGCCTATATTTGCAAATAAACAATATAGTAAGCCATGAAGAAGTTTTCAACGGTAGACATTTAATCTCAATTTTGTTACGGTGAGATCCACTTGATCTTTGAATCTGCTTTATTTTTGAGCTCATGCCCTAAAATAAGTAGACAAAATGGATGTAAGTTGTGTACAAAATACATACGCCCTGATAGTGATGGTTTTTTTTTTTTTTTTTTGACCCGTCGTGCACAAGTCCTTTCGCAACTGGGATGCGCAAGTCCTTTCGCATGTAGGATACGCAAAGGAGTTTCCTAAAACTATAAAAAAGGGTCCCTAGAGTTTTTCTACGGTATGTTGTGTTGATGAGAAAAATACAAGAGGGCTATCAAAGGTGAGAGAGAGGGAGAAAGAGAGAAGCTTATAGAAGGGAGGTTCTGCTCGTGGAGGTTTTTCTACTTTGCAATTTATATCTTAGCACTTCTATGTCCTCGTAATCGGTTAGATCTCTTCGTTTTCTCTATTTCTCTTATTGTTTATCCACTCCTACGTGAGTGAAGAAGATTGTAACGTTCTACTTCATAGTGGTTTGTTGATCTGGACGAGATCCCGTGGTTTTTACCTCTTTGAGAGTTTTCCACGTAAAAATCTCTTGTGTGGTGTGTGATTGATGCTTTGATTTATTTCATTGCTTTATTATCTATAATTCTGGTTTGTTTCGGGAGGCTAGATCCTAAGGTTTGTGCAAGGCATCCCAACAAAGTCGTATCAGAGCTAAGTTCATTGAATGGGTAGGATCGGTTTTGAATTATGGAAGATGGCTCAAGGATGGTCAGCCTCAATGGTTCTAATTGGACCATATGGAAGGCTAAGATGGAGGACTTGCTTTATTGCAAGGACCTATATTCTCCAATCTTAGGCATATCAGCAAAATCCAAGGATATGACTGATGATGATTGGAAGAAGACGGACCGAAAGGCGGTGGGGTTTATTAGACAATGGTTGGATGATTCTATGTTCCACCATGTGTCTACGAAAACCTCAGCCGCAAGCCTATGACTAAAATTACAAGGGTTGTATGAGAGGAAGACAGCCGGTAATAAGATATTTCTGATAAGGTGACTTGTGAATCTCAAGTTCAAAGATGGTGGTTCTGTGGCCGAGCACATGAATGAGGTCAGCAATATAGTAAACCAACTCACCTCTATGAAGATGGTCTTGGATGATGAATTGCAGGCTTTACTATTACTTAGTTCATTGCCTGACAGTTGGGAGACATTGGTGGTGTCTCTAAGTAACTTCGCGCCAGACGGAAAGATTTCCATAGAACAGGTAACCAGTTGTCTCTTCAATGAGGAGACAAGGAGGCAGTTTCAGGGGTCTACTCAACAAGAGGCTCTTGTGACGCAGGAACGGGGGAGAGGAAAGAACAGGAAGGGCGGGAAGGCCCGAGATAAATCAAAAGGCAAGTCGAGTAACAGAAAAAATGTTGAATGTTGGAATTGTGGCAAGAAGGGCCACTACAAGCATGAATGCCGTGGTAAGAAGAACAACAAGAAAGGAAAAGGGAAGGAAGATGAATCAGATTCCACTGCGGTCGCTTCAGATGGCGACGTTGTAGTTATTCTTTCTGCAGATCATGACGTATGTCTCACGGCTACGAGTCAGGACATCGATTGTGTGGTTGACTCGGGAGCTTCTTTTCATGCGACTCCACATAGGGACTCCTTTACAAGCTACAAGTCAGGTGACTATGGGACTGTGAAGATGGAAAATTCTGGCGTATCAAAAATCGTGGGAGTCGGTGATATTTGTGTGAAGACCGATGTGGGCGCACATTGGTTCTCAGGGATGTGAGGCATATCGCAGACCTTCGCCTGAACTTGATGTCGACGGGAAGGTTGGATGATGATGACTATGAAAGCCGGTTTGCAGGTGGGCGCTGGAAGCTCATCAAGGGTTCATTGATCGTGGCCAGAGGAAATAAGTGTTGCACCCTTTACAAGGCAAGTGTCAGTTTATGCAAGGGTGGGTTGAACGCAACGGAAGATTCAGCTATTGACATGTGGCACAGGCGTCTAGGCCACATGAGTGAAAAAGGGCTTGGTACTATGAAGCGGCTCCTTCCAGACGTGACAGGTACACCTCTCAAAACTTGTCTTAACTGTTTATCAGGGAAACAGCATAAAGTTTCATTCGTTAAAACTGCTTCTCATGTTAATAAAGTGCATGCATTAGATTTGGTTTAGTCTGATGTTTGTGGTCCTATGAGGACAAAAACCTTGGGTGGGGCATTGTATTTTGTTACTTTTATAGATGATGCATCTAGGAGGGTTTGGGTTTATGCTTTGAAATCCAAGGACGAGGTCTTTGGTGTATTTAAATTGTTTCATGCTATGGTCGAGAGAGAGACAGGTAGATCACTGAAGTGCATCCGCACTGACAATGGTGGTGAATACGTCGGCAACTTTCATGAGTACTGCAAGTCCCTGGGTATACGGCATGAACAGACGGTTCCCAAGACCCCCCAGCATAATGGTGTAGCTGAGCGAATGAATCGCACCATTGTTGAGAGAATCAGATGCATGTTATCCCATGCGAAATTGCCCAAGACGTTCTGGGGAGAAGCAATGCACACAGCGGTGTATTTGATAAACAGGTCTCCATCAGCCCCATTGAATGGAGAAGTACCTGAGAAGGTGTGGGCTGGACATGATCCATCATACAGTCATCTCAGGGTGTTTGGATGCAGGGCATCCGTTCACGTACCAAAGGATGAGAGGTCCAAGCTCGATATGAAGATTAGGCAGTGTGTGTTCTTAGGGTACGGTGATGAAAAGTTCGGTTATAAATTGTGGGATCCGACCGAGAGGAAGCTCGTCAGGAGCAGAGATGTGGTTTTCTTTGAAGATCAGTGTATACAAGACATTGGTAAGCTAGAGAAGAACCAGCCTAGTTCAGGTGAGCTATAGGATATGGATCCGGTTACTCCTTTCGTGGTGCCTGATGACGGGGGAGTACAGCAAGGTGCAAAGGATGAGAGAATTCCTTCAGAAGATGTACCAGGAGAACAGCCCCCACTTGATCCACCTGTTGAGCCACAGGTGAGGAGGTCATCTAGGGACAGACAGCCGTCCAAGAGATACTCGCCACATAAGTACATTATGCTAACTGATGGGGGAGAGCCAGAAGATTATTCTGAGGCCCTAGCCAACGAGCATAAAGGGGAGTGATTGAAAGCTATGCAAGAGGAGATGGAATCCTTGCATAAGAACCACACCTATGATATGGTGAAATTGCCTAAGGGCAAGAAAGCTTTGGGCAACAAGTGGGTATTCAGAAAGAAGATTGAGTGTGAAGAATTCACGTGACGAGGTTGGCCAGACTTGTGGTGAAAGGTTTTGGTCAGAGGAAAGGCATAGACTTCGAGGAGATATTCTCACCAGTGGTGAAGATGATATCCATACGGGTATTGTTTGGGTTGGCGGCTAGCATGGATATGGAGATAGAGCAGTTAGATGTTAAAACTGCCTTTCTCTATGGTGACCTAGAAGAAGAGATCTACATGCACCAACCAGAGGGGTTCGAAGTCAAGGGCAAGGAGCATATGGTGTGTAGGTTTAGGAAGAGCTTGTATGGGCTGAAACAGGCTCCACGGCAATGGTATAAGAAATTTGACTCGTTTATGTTGAAATATGGGTATGACAGAATGGAGTCGGACCACTGTGTGTTCACGCGCAAGTTCTCAGATGGTGATTTCTTAGTTATGTTATTATACGTTGATGACATGCTCATCATGAGAAAAGACATCAAGAAGATCGACAGGCTGAAACAGGAGTTGGGAAAGTCTTTTGCGATGAAAGACTTAGGCACGGCTAGACAGATCCTAGGAATGGAGATAACTCGTGACAGAAGCAGTAGGAAGCTCTAGCTGTCACAAGAGCAGTATATTGAGAAAGTCTAGAAGCGGTTTAATATGAATATCTGATTGGCGGTCGGTACTCCACTAGATGGTCACTTCGGATTGAGCGACGGGCGGTGTCCCAAGACGAAGACGAAGTGGAAGAGATGCGAGAAGATACCCTACGCGTCGGCGATGGGAAGTTTGATGTATATGGTGTGTACACGCCTGACATAGCATATGCGGTTGGTGTTGTCGGCCCGGTATCTTGCCAATCCTAGAAAGAGCATTGGCGGCGGTGAAATGGAACTTACGATATCTAAGAGGCTCATCCAGTTGAGCCTATGTTATGGTGATCGGTAAACTGTGTTAGAGGGGCTACACGATGCGAGATATAGCGGCGACATAGACTTCAGGAAGTCTACATCGGGGTTCATGTTCATATTTGCAGGGGGAGCGGTTTCTTGGCAGAGCAAGCTATAAAAGGTCGTAGCATTGTCAACTACAGAGGCCGAGTATATTACAGTCACAGAGGCATGTAAAGAGATGCTTTGGATGAAGAGGTTCCTACAAGAACTTAACCTAAAGCAGGAGGAGCACGTGGTCTATTGCGATAGTCAGAGTGCTATACACTTGAGTAATAATCCAAGTCAGCATTCCAAGTCAAAACACATAGAGATTCGGTATTACTGGATCAGAGATACTTTGGAACAGAAGGTGTTACAGCTTGAGAAGGTCCACACGGACGATAATGGGTCCGATATGATGACCAAGGCCTTGCTCAAGGGCAAGTTTGAGGTTTGTAGAAACCTGGCTAGCTTAAAGAATGTGAATCCCTCCTGGGTCAAAAAGGGGAAGATTTGATGGATTTTTTTTTTTGACCCGTCGTGCGTAAGTCCTTTCACAACTGGGATACGCAAGTCCTTTCATAGCCCGGGATCGCGCAAAGTCCTTCATAAGGATGCGCAAGTCCTTTCGCATGTAAAAGGAGTTTCCTAAAACTATAAAAAAGGGTTCCTAGAGTTTTTCTACGGTATGTTGTGTTGATGAGAAAAATACAAGAGGGCTATTAAAGGTGTGAGAGAGGGAGAAAGAGAGAGATGAAGCTTATAGAAGGGAGGTTCTGCTCGTGGAGGTTTTTCTACTTTGCAATTTATATCTCAGCACTTCTATGTCCTCATAATCGGTTAGATCTCTTCGTTTTCTCTATTTCTCTTATTGTTTATCTACTCCTGCGTGAGTGAAGAAGATTGTAACATTCTACTTCACAGTGGTTTGTTGATCTGGACAAGGTCTCGTGGTTTTTACCTCTTTGAGGGTTTTCCATGTAAAAATCTCTTGTGTGGTGTGTGATTGATACTTTGATTTATTTCATTGCTTTATTATCCATAATTCTGGTTTGTTTCGGGAGGCTAGATCCTAAGGTTTGTGCAAGGCATCCCAACAGATAGGGCCCACATATGGACAGGGGAGAGGTCACTACCCAATCCAAGTGGCCAATCCTAACCTTTTTATTGGTGCCATACATCTAATGTTCCAAAAAAGTCCCATGCTTGGTGGCTAGGATGTTTTAAATTTTGTACCTAGAGAGTGACGCAATAGATCAACGGTCAAGATATATAACCATGGTACAGCTTGTCAGAACTGAAAACCCGAGTATATTGTAAAAAACCTCGGGCCGATTATCTCTCACTGCTTGCAAAAGCGATGACCAGCGTCCTCTACAATACCTGCTGTACGCAGCGTATGCAGCGATCAAGCCCGATAGGCCCACTGCTTTATTTGTAACATCCACTCTGTACATCAGGTGGGCCGCTCCATTTTAGGCCCTTCAGACAAAAATCATCGCGATCGACAACTGAGGTAGGCCATACAACAGGGGAAAATGGAGAAAGGATGCCAGTCATAGATCATGTGTGAGGTGCAAAATTATGTATATACCATCAAAGCCGTTCATCAGGTGCGTCTCACGAGGATGAATGGTAACTCCAAAAATCAGCCTGATGGCTAACTCATTTGAACCACATGACGTCAACTTGGAAGGTTGATCTTTGATTTTACATGGTTCTCAGTGATGTGGCCCACTCAAGCTTTTTATTGAGTTGATTTCTTTGGATTGTTATAAAATTGAGAAGATTCATATGATGGACGGGGTGGATGTATTCAGAAGAATAAGATGGACCCACTAAACACTGGTGGGCTGCATACTACGAGTGTTGTAATGCACCTGGGTTCTCATTTTGCCATCCAGCCTGGTAAGTGGTAAGCAAGGGACGCTGATACCAGCCTCAGTGGTGGTCCGATAACTTGGTGAGATTTCATTGGCAGGGCCGTATGGAAACATAGGTAAGGCCCTCTGTGATGTTTATTAGAAATCTACTCCGTCCATCCATTTTGAGAGCTCATTTTAGGGCATGAGATAAAAAATGAGATGGGTCCAAGTGGGCCGAAAACGTGTTGATTGAACTTACACAGTTGAAATATTCGTGGGGCCACAGAAGTTTTGAATCATGCTAATATTTATGTTTTAAGTTCATCCCATTAAGAAGTACGTTATGAACGGTATGGATGGCATTTAAAAACTACTCTAGACTCCAAGGAAGTTTCAACGGTAGGAATTTCCTTACCTACTTTTTCCTATATAGATGGGATGGGGGCCGCGGATTGGGTACACCCGGAAACGGATTGGCCTCCCCCACCACCAGCCGATGGCTGATGGTCAGCGCCCTGTGGGCCCCATCATGATGTATATGTTTCATCCATGCTGTCCATCTATTTTTTAGATCAATTTATGTCATGAAACCAAAAATGACTTATATCCTTAACTAAAGTGGACTACATTATAGGAACCAATGTTGAATGAACGTCCACCATAAAAAACTTTTTGGGGCATACAAGTTTTGGATCAAGCTGATCTTTGTTTTTTCCATTAATCTGGGTATGTATGATATAATAAACAGTAGTGATTGAATGTCAAATAAACAATACAGTGGGCCTTAGGAGGATTTTTATGGTGGATATCCAATCACTATTGTTTTCCTGTGGTGTGGTCCACCTGAGATTTATATTCCTCTCATTTTTGGCATCAAGCCCTAAAATGATAGGTAAAAATGGATGAAACACATACATCATGGTGGGCCCACGGAGCACCGATCACCAGCCACGGGGCTGGTGGCAGGTGGAGTAGCCAATCCGCTCTCGGTACCACCCCCACCACTAGGAAGCAAATCGGCTGGTGTACCATACACCACCTAATGGTGTGGTGTGTTGACGTCACCATGTTCTGTGGCCCCACAATGAGGTATGTTTTATATCCAAACCGTTTGTCCATTTTACGTGATCTCTACGAAGCTTGAGCCCAAAAATAAGATAATTCCAAAGATCAAGTGGACCACAATGCAAAAAGTAGTGGGAGATTGAGCGTCTACCATTGAAATCTTCATGGGTTGATCAATCTAATATTTGCTTTTTTCCCTTCATCCATTCCCGTGTGACCTTATGAACATATTTGATGGAAAATAAACATCATGGCAGGCCACATGAATGCTGTAATGGTGGGAATCATTATCCCATTGCTACTTGTAGTGTGGTCCACGTGAGTTTTGGATATGACTCATTTTACATTACATGTTGATCTCTAAAAATGAAAGAATAGTGTGCATCATCACTTTGATATAATAATCATTTTCATGCATCAATGCAACTCTCTTGAGTTCCAAATAAATAAATAATAATTTTATTTTCCTTTCCACCGTTCATGCATTACAGGGCTCTAAAACCTCAAGCAATCATCTTGATCCCCACCGTTGAAACTTTCTCAGGGTCCACTGTGATGCCGATACAAAATGTCCGTAGTCCTAAAAGGTTTTCAGCCGTAAACATTCAATCCCCACCATTTCTTATGGTACGGTCTACTTCAGCATTTGATCTGCCTATTTTTTAGCTCATTATCTAAAATGACTTTTCAAGGTAGATGGATGGAGTGAATAAAACGTACACATCACAGTGGGCCCCACAGAACCTATGATATGACCGTCCGGTCTCTAGCCAGGTCCTGATCCCTCCCATCGGCTGTTGCCTTTTCAAAAGCTTTTTTTTTTAGCTGAGCCCAAGTTGTGGTCATTTTTAACATTACATCGCCCCACCAATCAAATCTTGCTACTCCACCACAGCACCGCTAAGGACGGTGGGGCCTTTGTTTTTTTTGGGGGGGGCGGGACACACTCCATGTTACCCACCCCCACTAGGGATCGAGCGAGGTATCTCCACTCAGTCTGCCATGTTAGCCACTCCCGCTTAGGACGGTGGGGCCTCACTAAAAGCCATTTCATTTGCCAACAAGATCCAACCACACCATGCATGTGGTCGTTGAGTGGCGCACCATTGGTTTAAACCGGATGCGGATTTCCAGCCAAATCCTTTTAAAGAAAGTTCCTACACTGGGAAGCTAGGTGGGGTCCACTGTGATGTTTGTGAGAAATCTACTCCATTCAGCTGTTTTGCGCGCTCATTTTAGGACTTCCAACCAAAAAAATGAACAGGATCCCAGTGGGCCCCATGAGAGGAAACAATAGATATTAAATGACCGTAGTTGAAACATTCATATGACCATAGAAGTTTTTTAACAACCTTTTTCTTTTTTCTTTTTTTATTCATTTTTTCCGGTTCATCCCAGTGGCAATGACCTTAAACACTGTTTAGATGACATATAAACATCAATGCGGATCCTAGAATTGTAACCTCATGCATTTTTTTTCCCAAATTTCTCTCTCGTGTGGTCCACTTGAGTGTTGGATCCAACTCATTTTTTTCTAATCACATGTTCTGAAATGAACTTGCAAATCAGATAGACAGGATGTATTTCTCATGAACATCACGGATGGACCTCACCTAACTTCCCAGTGCAGGAAATTCACATGGAAATTCAGTTTAAACCAGCACACCCACATGATCACCCACATGATCACCCACAAGGAATGGCGATTAGACCTGGAGCACGTTTTCTAAAGTATACTTGCCTTTCTCATGGAAATAATGAACACGTGTACATTGAATATGGACCGTTGATTATTACATGATCGGTGATCCCCACATCGCAGATGCCATTTACTTAAAAATCACGTTGATTTGATGACAGATTTGACCATTGAATATGGACCGTTGATTAATTCTTCAAAGTTTGTTTGCATTTGTGGAAATAAAAATGGTGGAAACCATGTTTTCGGAGAAACAACAATCAACGTTTTCATGAAAAGGTAGGAAATTAGAGAAAGATACTTAAGGCTCGGTTTTCAATGAGATTAGTTTTTGAAAAAACTTCATACACTTTCAAATCTATCACTTCTCACTTGTAATCTTTTCTAGTGTTAAAGATAAATTGTAGCACGTGTTACCTTGTCACATGAGAACGCTGGTACCTTCGCACATGGGGCGGTTGAATATGGATTGTAGCTCATGTTCTTCGTGACATATCCGCATGTGGAGCGCAGGCGTAGCGTGAAGATGAACGAGGGACATGTGGTTCATGGGCATGACATACGCTTGTACAATCATACATGTGGGACACTTGAAGATGAAGGTATGCCATGCTAATATATGATAAATTGATATGTAAGACATTCGATCAGCATTGGCAATACCATCACATATATATCGTTTTAAGATAAATGGTAGCACATGTAAGACATTATCTGATACAATTCTTATAAGCTACTTCATAAAAAGATTGTTCATTTCTTTTTATATAACTAAAGTTATAAAATTTAACTCTTTCATACACTAATAAATGAAAAATAAAGTATTTTACATGGAATAGGAGGCAAATAACAATAGTGTTTTAAAAAGTTTACTGAAACAAACAATAAAAATTGTCCACGTAAAAATAGTATTTGCTCATGTTAGATTTTAGGAAATCTAAATGGTCCTTAAGACTTTTCTTCTTCTTATTCGTCTTAAATTAATTTTACTATCACTGATCTCTCATTTAATGGGAACGCTGAATGTTGAAAATAGTTGTGCATTAATTATTATTATTTTAAATGTTGAGTAAAATTATTTTAAATTTATAATTCAATACTTTATGTTTCTATTCATAAAATTAAATTTTTAGATCTTATTTTTCAATTGATCAAACAACACCATGGATGTGTTGGCCATCCATGGTATGTGCACTCTCTCATTGCAAATATGAGGTGAGAAGGCTAAATTAAATTAAAATTAAAATTTCAAATTCCTCTAGTGGCCCACCGATCAATCAGCATACTCTGTCTAATCTCAAGTGTCCTATCATAGGTGCCAGCTGTTTTAAGCTGTATATGCACATCCAAATGGAGCAGGTGAGCTTCTTTTACTTTATTTTATTAAAAACATATCACCTCCATTCTTTTATTTTGGAAACATGATGTCCCAAGTAATTTATTCGCACCATTCAACCATATACTATCAGATTCTTCACCCCAGAAAACCACCAAGGACCCTAAAACAAAGGAAAAGAGCTGCGAGGGAATCTGGACCCTTGAATTTCACATAGGCCCACCACAGTCAGAAAACAGCTGGAATATTTACAATCAGCGTCCCACTTCTGGTGAGTGGTCGGTAACATGGGAGAACGCCCCTATGTTTTAAACCCATTATTACCCAAGAAGTATGTCTCTCCTCACCGCGGTTGTAATATCATAAATCACATCATTTTAGGGCATAAGACAAAGAATGAGGCAGATCGGAAGCTCAAGTAAACCCCATCACAAAAAACAGTGGGGATTTAACGCCTACCATTAAAAACTTCTTAGGGCCATAGAAGTTTTCGATTAAGCTAATATTTGTGTTTTCCCTTATTATATGTCTTTGTTAACTTATAAATAGTTTGGGTCTCAAATAAACATCATGGTGGGCCTAGGAAGGTTTCAGCGGTGGCATCACATTTCCACTGTTTTCTGTGGTAGCGTCCACTTGAACTTTAGATCTGCCTCATTCTATGGCTTGTGGCCTAAAATGTTCTCTCAAAATGGATGAATGGCGTTGATAGAAAACATACTTCATGTTTAGGCCCACATAATTGGTCACGCCACTTCAGTAGCTCAGCCTCTGGAGTCTTAATGCTAATATTACCCGAGAAGTACAACGTCTCTTTATATCCTGATTGTAATATCATAAATCATTTCATCCTATGGAGTTTTAATGCTGTTATTACCAGAAAAGTACGTCTCTTTTATCTTGTTGTAATTTCATAAATCATTTCATCCTTTGGGATCGATACCTGTCTTATCATTCAATGACTATATGTCATGCGGTGTCACATCTAAGCCGTCCATCCCAATTGGAAACGGTCGAACACAGCAACACATGGAACATGTGGGCTGCTGATTAAGGCCGAGCCCAATCTTAAAGGACCAATACGACGGTCCACAAATGTCATTTCCAATCTTTTCATGATATTTGAAAGGCTTGTCATCCGGTAAATGCGGAAAGAAGGAATGATTCTCCCTATCAGGCTACCCTTAAATGGTGGAAAGTGAGCTATTTAGGGGTTGTTTAGCTACCAGGAAAGATGCCCATTTAGAAATGGGATCCATGAGTAGACGTGAAGTCCTGTGCTTAGGACCTGGGAATAGCTTTGAAGAAGCTTCCAATTTGAAATTAGATGCAACTTGCGAAATTCCAAGGACATAAATAGGACTCGCCAAGTGGAACTCTTAAAAATCAGAAATTATGGATTTCTCAAAATTATATTCATTTATCAAACATGATAGACAAAATCTCTATCTCAGGTATTTGCTTCCTGAGGGAAAAAAAAAATGAAAATCTTTAGGCTTTTTCAATATAGTATTAGGCTTTTAGCCATTAAAAAAAAAAAAAAAAAAAACTAATCACATGTTAATCTTTTTACCCTAAATTCTCAGCAATAACAAAGTTTTGAAAGTGGTTCAATAGATAGACTTTATTTCAATATTGAGACTAGGGATTGAGTGCACATGTGGTGTAGGTAGAGCTGGGCATCTAGTCGAGTCAGACCAACTTAGAGCTGACTTGACTCAATCAGATTTTGAAATAGACCTGACCCAAACTCGACCTGACTCGGTATCGAGTCCAGCATACCTGACCTGATCCGAATCCAGGTCCGACTTACACTAATCCGGACTGAGTTCGACCTAGTCAAGTACAGAGTTTGGTAGGTTGCGGTGGGTATCCACGGGCTGAAATCATAACTCAAAACCTAGGTGCACCTGCCAGAATTGCAACCTCTTCATCAACAATTAACATCTCAAATCTGTAATGTTCAATTTTGAGTTATATGTGTGCCTGTATGTGTGTGTGTGTGTGTGTGCGAGAGAGAGAGAGACAGAGAGAGAGTTGAGTTTTGGATTGAATCGAGTCAATACCGAGTTGGATTTCAGGTTGAGTCGAGTCGAGTTACTGGGTGACCCTAACTCAACTCGGTTTGAGTTTAGATTAGACAAAGTCTACTCGATTCGGATCAGCTCACTCACTCGGTTCAAATCGAGTCGAGTTTGAATGAGTTGAGTTATCCCGTGCCTAGCTCTAGGTGTGGGCGGGTGAGTGGGTATGCCTTTTTTTTAAAAATGAAAATTTAATAGTGGGGTTATTTTATACTCTTGGTAGCATTACACAATTTAAACCACCTAAATTGGGGTTGGCAATGTGGACGTTTTCTCACTCGAAAATTGTATTTTCTTGAACAATTGTCGAGTCCCAGTCCCTTAAAATATTATTTAATGAACATCTGTTGTTGAGTCCCCGTCCCTTTTCGCATACACGCTTGCACAAAATACAAGTCATGTACTTATGCAAATGACACTCCACTTGTAACAAGCGAAGGCAGGGCCTTTATTATAAATGTTGATTAAAGGAAAAAAAAAAAAAGATTAAATGTCCACCAATGGACTAGGTCAGCAATTTCATCTGTTCATTAAATGTCCACCGGTTTACTAGGTAGGCGATCAAATCAGTCCAATTTTTTGTTCATTGTCAAATTACATGGACTTAAAATTTGGATGGTAGGATTTGAATTATAAGCCATGTGTGCTTCTGATGCCTACTCATCAACCATGCTCACTCTACCAAATTACTCAAACTAAAATATTTTCTTAATAAAGCTCTTCAAAAAGATTTAAGGGATGTTCGGCATGCTTCTAGAACGTGCATAATTGATTTTTAATAAATAATTACTAAAAATTTGAAAATTAAAACGTTTTCTTAATAAAACATTTCAAAAAGATTTAAGGCCAGTTCTGCGCTGCTTCTAAGATGTATTGATAAACAAAATTTTTAATTATTTTAAACAAAATGGTTTCTCCATAAATACATTGGGTGAACAAACATAAGAAAGAAAAATCAGGGCTTATACAACCGAAGTGACCCGACCACAAAGATATACTTGTGCCTAGGGCTGTAGGGGGCTTACAGAGATGTTTGTGTCCATCTGTTTTGAAAGACCACAATATGATAAAAATCTAAAAATAAAAAAATGAGCCACGCTAAATGAAACAATGGAAACAGAAACATTCACCATTTAAACTTTTTTAAAGCTAACCATGATATTTATATGCCATCCAAATCATTCATATGGTTATTATCACTCAAATAAACTATAGGCACAAATATCATCCTCATATATACTTCTGTCACCCCCAAGGGTTCAATCCCTACTATTTTGTGTGGTATTGATGCAGGGATGAACGTGATGAGGTTGATCACCGTCCTCCTCAAGGATAACTACTTCGAAACCACGAAGCTTCTTTAGACTTCACACAGAGACTTCTCGAATCTACGAGGAAAAGGCAAGAAAATAGAAATAAGATTCATGAAAATTCATAAATTAATTGATAAATAAAATAAATGAATTCACAACCCTTTAAATAGGGATACTAAGCAATAGAAGAAATTTCAGAATCAAACTATAACTAAAATTCCTAGAATTCACAACTTACTATTTATAGACAATTATGATGTGTACTGGTGCGCAAGGTTTTCAGCCAAAAATATTAAGTCTCCTAATTGGCTATACTGGGCTGTTCTCCTAATTATTCTAAGCACTTTTCACGTTGGGTGCAACTCCTAAAGCCCAACGGATGAAGAGTTATAATTAAAATAAAACTTACTATTTATAGTAAAAATGGTATTAAAACAGGGAAACGACCGTCGATCTGATAGTATTTCACAAATTCAGCTTGCACAACCCGGCATAGCGAGCGTGGTTGGGTGGCTAAAGTAGTTTGTCCTATCCTAAAATTATATATGGTACGTCGAATAACTCATTTCTGATTGCGAGATACGCTTGATTTAAGATCCGACGATCTGGATTACTTCTGTCGTTGACCAAGCCTTTTCTGATCCATCTTAGCCATGAAATTGTCTGCAACCCGCTCAACATCAGGTATGCCCCACAAAAGTTTTAGATTAATCTAATTTTTAGATTCATATTCTATCATGGTCTTGCAAAGCAAATGGATGAAGTGGAATTGTCACAAACATTTCTATAGATCCAACGTAGCCTTGGGCACAAGAATATCTCCATACCCGAGTGATGTCTAGGGGTATACATCGAGTCGAACCGAGTGGAGCTAGCCTCAGCTCGACTCGGTTTGGCCACTAGCTGACCTCAACTCGAACTTAGCTTGGCTCGGTCTTCGAGCCTAACTGGCCAGCTCGGCTTGGTTCGGTCAGCAACTTGGGCTAGTTCGAGCCAAGATCGGGCCGAGTTCGCCATTGCAGCATTTTCACAAACACCTTGATTGCACCTTCAAAATCTTATTGTATTTGAGACAGCAACAATGATTTTACAGGTATGTTATCAAACGCCTTCTACGCAGCAGAAAAATCAAGAAAAAAAGGGTGTTGGTTTCATATACATATCTTCCTTGCCACCGGCCACACTTCTTTAAATCATTTCATCAAACACTTGGTGAGCAACATTAATATCACAATAATTGAGTCACCGAACTAGTTCAATCCGAGTTCAATTCGACCTAGGTTCGATCTGAGTCGAGTCGAGCTGGGGCCAGCTCGAACTCATTTTCGAGCTCAAAAAATCAGCTCGACCTGGCTCGAACTCAACTTTAAACCGAGTTGAATCAAGATTTTTCGAGTTGAGTCGAGACGAGCGAGCTAGAGCTAGCTTAGTTCGTGTACACCTCTAGTGATACCCACTTCCTATCCTCATCAGCTATCTAACCTGTGAACTACAATGAGATTTACCATGGTGACGGGATGTTCAACAGATAGGCCTATGCAATCCTCATGTGGGCCACACCATATCCAAAACCTCTAAATCCACGTAGTACCTCACGTGATGGTTGGGTCAACCTTATTTTTAGGCATATACCTTTCATGATGGGCGATCCTCAGGACAGGTTGGATGGGATACTCCGATGTGGCCCACCTCATGTTCTTGTAGAATAGACCTCGCCATTAATGACTAGACTAATCTACACCACCTCTTATTATTATTATTTTTTTGAAGTGACTAAAATCCCATTTTAGTGGGATTTGACGGTACTTAGCTTAAAACAAATAAAATCAAATTACAGCAGCATGCGAAAGAAACGCTGTTATGTTTCTCTTGATCGAATGCTCGCTGCGATAACGTGACTTTTAAGGGTGCGTTTGGTTGTTGGTGATTTATTTCTGTTTGTGGATACGAGTAGACGAGGAAGCGGATTGCGTCCTGCCCACACATGGATAGATTCGGTACAGGCAGGGGCTCTGTGGGGCCTACTGTGATGTATGTATTTTATCTATGCTGTTTTAACATATCATTTTAAGGTATGAGGTAGATCCGAGGCTCAAGTGGGCCACATAGTGGGCGTCGAACGCCCCACCATTAAAAACTTCTTGTGGGCCGCAGAAGTTTTGAATCTATAGCTGAAATTTGTGAATTCCCTTCATCTAAGTCTACGTGAACTTATGAGCAGGTTGGATGGAAAATAACTATAGATATAGATAGATAGATAGATAGATAGATAGATATGTATAAATAGATAGAGAGAAGAGAAAGATACCCCACCGTTGATCTGATCTTTGGGTGAAAATTTACTTAATTAACCAAATGAAAAGTTAGAAAGTGAGCATGATTTAGGTTACCATCTTTTATAGTTATCCGATGTCATAAGCATCTAGCTAGGGGTGTACATCAAGTTGAACCAAGTTGAGTTGGCCTCAGCTCCACTTGGCTCGGCAACTAGCTGACTCAACTTGAACTCGGTTCAACTCGATCCTCGAGCTTGACTGGCCAGCTCAGCTTGGTCCGGTCAACAGCTCGGACTACTTCGAGCCGAGTTCGAACCAAGATTGAGCCGAGTTCGCCTATGCTGCATTTTCACAAACACCTGCATTGGACCTTCAAAATTTCACTGTATTTGAGACAACAACAATGGTTTTATAGATATTTTATCAAATACCTTCTAAGCAACATAAAAATCAAGAAAAAAAAAAGTGTATTAGTTTCATATACACACCTTCCTTGTCACCGACCACACTTCGTTGAGTCATTTCATCAAATGCTTGGTGAACAACATCAATATCAAAGTAATTCGAGTCACCTAACTGGTTCGATTCGAGTTCGATTCGAGCTAAACGAGCTCGAACTCGGCTAAAACTCATTTTCAAGCTAAAAAAATCAGCTCCACTTGGCTTGAACTCAGCTTCGAACCAAGTCGAATTGAGCTTTTTCTAGTCAAGTCGAGCGGGCTAACCCAGCTAGCTCGGTTTATGTACACCTCTACATCTAGCCATGCAGATAGTGGGCCAGACCATGAAGTTTGCCTGGCTTGAAAATCAGGCCGGTCCACTGAAATCAATACACATGCGGTCCACTGAAATCAATACACATGCGATCCACCCGACATTCATGCCAGGTGATTATGGTGGAGCCCACCCTTTAATGTGGACCATCTCCTTAATTATTGTTTTGTGAGCCATTGATTGAAAGTTTAGGACCATTCAATATTAAGATTTTAGACGCATTCACCTTCATCTACGTATCTTGTCAGATCAACGGTTTAGATCACAGATCAAACAGCTATAGCCCCAGAATGAGAAGTTAAGAATTTTCAAAGTTTCAGTTACACCCTTGGTAAAGACCACACGTCTGAGAAATATGGGAAGTGAACTTGAACCCGTGCACTTCATCGTACTGTCTGCTCACGTGTGCTCACATGGCATGCGCCTGCCATATCCCTCTGGCTAGCCGATGGACCCCACCATATATGATCAAAGGAAATCTTCTCATCTGGTGGGTCACATATGTTCGTTGAATACTGACCGTTGGTTCATTTCTTCTACCCATTCATGTCTTATGTACGTTCCCTACTCATTTGATGTCTTCATACGCCTGATTTTTGGTACACACCGACAAGTGGCCAGGAAATCTCCCACGTGTGATGCATTTGCACGCGTACGAGAGGCGGGTGATAGAAAGTGCCATTTTCAGCCGTCCAACTCCAACATGTTGCCATGTGGGGCCCACGTTATGGTCAATTTTGGGACCATATAACCTCACTCGACATGTCGGGCCCACGTTGTCCACTTTTATGGCGCTATGGCTTTAAAGGTGAATTGTTGAACAGCTTACTTTACAGAGAGAAAAGCAAATCCAAGCACCTTAGAAAAGAAAAGTCATCCTTTTTTTATACTCTGATGGTCGATGACGTTGATACTTATGCAATAAAAAAGAGTGTACACGTGGGCCTAAATTATGGAAACAACTATAACTAAGTTATAGTCAGAAATTCAGATTGGTCGTACAATCCTGCCGTCTGATTGGTGGACCCTAGCTGAAATAGATTTGTAGATTTTTTATTTTATTTTTATCCCATAAGGCAATATACGACGGCTTGTAGTACCGTTACCATAAATGACGGAGAACCCACCATGAAATCACTTGCCACAAAAAGTAGGTCGGTCTGCTCATCAGGTGGGCCACACTGATGGAGTCCATTAACAGCCGACGATCGTACTCAACTTACAAGTCCCGTCGTCTAATTGGCTGATCTGCTTGGTTTTCAAGAATGGTGGGCTTGTTGGTGGGGCCTAGCATTTTGATGCTCCTGATTCCACGTAGGGGTGTACATCCAGTCGAACCGAGTTGAGCAGGCCTCAGCTCTCTGCTCGGCCGCTAGCTTACCTAACTTGAAATCAGCTCGACCCGTTCCTTCAGCCTGACTGGCCAGCTCAGCTCAATTAAGTCAGCAGCTCAGGTAAGTTCGAGCCGAGTTCGTTTGTGCACTATAATCACAAATGCAAAGACTGCACCTTCAAAATCTCACTTTATATTAAAAAAAGCTGCAATAATTTTACTGATATACCTTCTTAAAAACATAAAAATTCAGAAAAAAAAGAGGATATTCGTTTTATATACATACATTTCTTGCCACCAACCACATTTTGTTGAGTTATTTCATCAAACACTTGATGAGCAACATCGATATCAAAGTAACCGAGTCACTTATCAAATATGATTCGAGTTCAGTTCAAGTTGGGTTTAATCCGAGCTGAGTTGAGATGGGGTTAACTTGAACAAAGCTTGAACTCATTTTTTAGTTTAAGAAATCAACTAAACTTGGCTCAAACTCAACTTCAAATGAAACGAGCTTTTTCAAGTCGAGTCGAGTGACCTAACCGAGCTACTCATATTAACCGACCTAACTACCCTGTCAGGGTTATGTGGGTCCCAGCATGATGTATATCTTTTATCCATGCTGTCAATTAATTTTGAAATATTGATTTAATATTTTATATTAAATTTAAGGCATATCGATTTAATATTTTATATTAAATGTAAGTCATATTGAAGGCTCAAGTGGACCACACCAGTTGAAAACTCCTTGGGGAGCACTAAAATTTTGGATCAAGCTGATATTTATGTTTCCACTTCATGAAGGTATATTTGATCTTATGAACAGTTTGGATGGAAAATAAAAATCACGTTGGGCCGTAGGAAGTTTTCAACAGTAGTAATTCAATCTCCACTACTTTCTGTGGTGTGGTCCATTTAACCACTCAATACACCTCATTTTTGGCATCAAGCCCTAAAATTACCTTTAAAAATGGATGGACAGAATGGATAAAACATATACATCACGGTGGTCCCCACAGTTCTACTGACAGGACCCTCCGTTTTTAGTTAAGTCGTGGTCGGGTTAGTACCCAATCTGCGCCCGTTTGCAAGACGCGAAGAAGAAAAAAGAAAAAGAAAAAAACGCTTTTCTAGAGCAGAAGAGGGGTTACCTCATATACTCCGGCAGAGTGTGATTCACAATACGCATGCATGGATGAGTTGTATGCATGGTGATAAAAACCCCAATCTTAACTGTCCATACAGTGGGACCCACTATTTAAAGAACATAGGTCCCAAAAAAAAATGATTATATGATCTATGACCTTAGATTAATCTATATTAGTTTACCAATTCTGAACCGTTAATTATTTTCCATATCAACCATTGGTTAGCTGGTGGCAAATCATCTGTCATAGACAATCATACTTTCAGTGATTCTTTGATCATGAACCCATCTACAGTGTGGCCCATGATCTGGGCAGTTTAATTTATAGTGAATGCATGCCACGTGTACAATTTTATGTTCATGTGTATGGAGGATTCCACTCCGCCGGAGTATCTTTCTTTCTGACTTTCTAGAAACATTTAAAAGGAATCTGATTTTTTATTTTTTATTTTTTATTTTAAAAAAAAAGAAAAAAAAAAAGAAAAGAAAAAGGAAACGATTAACAACGAGGAATGGTCCATCCATCTGAATGGACAGCAAAGCTATCATCCAGTCATCAGGTGTAGATGACATCCAAACCACTAAAAGGTAGGCTCCACCTTGGACATCACTGGCTACAAAAATTATGCTACCCATTCATCAGGTGGGCCACAATTATAATCGAGTCAATTCATCAGCTATGAATTGTTTCTACGGTTTTCTATTGTGTGGCCCACTTGATGAATTTAACAATGCAATTTTCATGGGTAATGATCTTGAAGGCCAGACCAACCTTTTCAGCGGTTCAGATGTAGTGTAATCATGACATGTAAGCTATATGAATATAAATGTATATAACTTTATGGTCCATTGATGTGGATGGTCCCTTCCCCTGAAAAATCAAATCCAACAGTCAAGACAGTCCCAACGCCATTTCCACTTCAAAGTGACCCCACCAAGCTAATCACAAGAAAACTACGATGGCTTGGAAAATAGACCAAACCAGAGACACAGAGCCCAACTGGCTGGAATTGGATTCCAGTAAAATGATAATGTACCAACGTGGACTGGTGGGAGAGGGGAATTATTTGATACTCTGGCAGATGCTTGAAACACAGACACTTAAAAATTGTACACATGTAATGCATCAACGCAAACTAAACCAATGAAATTGTGGAAACCGCTGTCTATAACGCATAACCCTGAGATCTATTGATGAGCAGTCTTTAACCTTTGATTCATGGACAGTGGTTTGTTGAAAGAGGACTACTGCATGTATCTAGACCAATCCGACGGTCAGATTATTAAATAAGCCTAAGTTTTTGTTCACGATATATCTAGACTAGAACCCACAACTTGGACTTATTAATTTCGATTACAATTATGGGAAATATATAAATTTTGAGTAATCCCTAAGTGGCTGCGTATCATCCGTCACACTCAGCCAGAGTATCAAAGTTTCTCGTGGATTTGTCGCGTAGGATAAGAAAAAAATGAAAATAAAAAATGAAAAAGAAGCGAAAACATCAACGAAAAAAGTAGTGGCAGTAAGATGGCCGTCACTTTGTCTGGCTCTCCTTCGCTCTTCGCTTCTTTTCCTCCCAAGATGATTCGGTAGAGCTCAAGAGTAACTTGGATATGGTAGATATATCCATCTACAGTATACATGAAGTGTTATTTGCTAATCGGGTCCATTCATATGCTGGGATATATCATGAATAGTTTATTTATAAAAACTAGTACCTTTTGAATAATTAGTACATCAAATGAAGGATGGATTTTGTGAATAGTTAACTATCGTATATTTGGTTAGGTGATAGCATCGAATTTTGGAAAATGATTCATCAATTCCAGGAAAAGGTATATGGACGGACCCGATTGATTCATTATACTGTTTGAATGTATATTGGAGAGATGACTCTACGCTATTACCGTAGCCTGCGCTCTACTGCATCGCTCCACCGTCATTTCCAGGTCGATAGTCATCCTGGAAAGAAAGAATACGATAAAATTCTGCTGTGCGTTAATCACAATGTCTTAAATGATGGTGGCTCATCGACCATTCGTAATTCAATCTAGATCGTCTAAATTGTTGGCCCCAAATCGATCTTGTTGGATTATGTTAACTACTGAACATCCACCGCTGAGTTTACACCACCGACCATTTTCCTCCTACAACTTAAGAAATGGTAGTTAACGCACATGGTAGACTTATAAAAAAATGAACATAACCCAACTCCAACTAGCAAAAATAAAAATAAAAATAAAATAATAATAATAATAAATCATCCAGTGCTCTCTAGTAGAGATAAGTTAAAGTACTCCTAGTTGCAGTGGGACTCTTTGTAAAATCTAATCAAATGATCTGAACTGTCCATTAAGTTCATCATAAATCTCAATTTCTGACATGAAAAAAAGCCACCAATCACACAATTCTAAACATTTGATCAACGGCCAAAAATAGACAGTCAAGATCACTGCTAACAAGTAAGTCCAATCAACAATCTGAAACATCCTTCTGGGGCTTAATTTGGATTTTTTTTACAGTTCTAAAGCTCATTTCTTTCAGGCTACCAAAAGATCCCCTCCATGGCTTGGAAAATTAATGGCCATGAAAAGTAAATCCAATATATACATGGATGGGATAGTCCAATTAGGATAGCTCATAAAATCTGAGATTCATCTAATGGACAGTCCGGATCAGTCGATTATCCCATCCAAGTATCAGAATAGAGGTAAGAGCACTATAACTAAAAGTGCCCTGAGTGCACTGGATCATTTCTCAAGGAATAGATAACAACAGTGTATGAAGACAAAGGTAGCGAGGATAAGAGCTCAAAAGCCCATAAACCCAGTCACCGGTAGAAACTCACATCTCCAAGAAAAAAGAAAAAAGAAGAAGAAAAGATAGAAAAAAGAGGACATATCCTCTTCCCATATTTGAGAAACAACTTCTGATGTGATTCTGTCCCTTTTAATACCATAACAATATTTTATATGGTGTTGCAAGAGGAGAGAGAGAGGGTGTTGATATACAGATGGGAAGAAAGCTGGGGGCTGTGTTTTGAGACCGAGACGGAGACCCTTTCATCCCTATTTTTATACGTTCTTGGAAGAGAGAGTTGATTTATAGGTGGGTGTGTTTTTAATTGAGAGAGAGAGAGAGAGAGAGAGAGAGAGAGAGAGAGAGAGAGAGAGAGAGAGAGCTTCTTCATCACAACACAGATTATATGTTCTTGGAAGAGAGTTGATTTATAGGTGGTGTGTTTTCAATTGAGAGAGAGAGAGAGAGAGAGAGAGAGAGAGAGAGAGAGAGAGAGAGAGAGAGAGAGAGAGAGAGAGATGGGAACAAGTGGGGGGTGCAGCATAGTGTGGTTTAGGAGGGATCTAAGGGTGGAGGACAACCCAGCACTAGCAGCAGGGGTGAGATCTGGTGCAGTGGTTGCAGTGTTCATATGGGCACCTGAGGAAGAGGGTCTTTACCACCCAGGGAGGGTCTCTAGGTGGTGGCTTAAGCACAGCTTGGCCCACCTTGATAGCTCCTTGAGGAGCCTTGGTACCTCTCTCATCACCAAGAGGTCCCCTGACAGTGTTTCTTCTCTCCTTGATATTGTCAAATCCACATCTGCAACTCACCTCTTCTTCAACCACCTCTATGGTCAGTTGTCTAATCATCCCTTCCTTTAAATTTTTAATCAATTTATTTATTTATTTTTGGTGCTTGCTAGCTGCATGTGATGTTTGGTTGAATTTGGAATATGGGTTTTTGGGAAATGGGTTGAATTTTGCCACATCATCTTGTTTAGATCTTTTTATATCTTTATTTTAGTAATTTTTTGATGGGGTTTCTTTTCTTTTCTCCTTTCTTTTAATTAGGTTTTTGTCTGATTTGTTTTTGCTAGCCGTGCATGATTTTTGGATGAACTGGGTGTTTGGGAATTAGTACGAATTCTCTCCTTTGTGTCTGTGTGTGTGTTGATGGGTTATTTTCCTTTTGGCTTTTGAATCCCAAGAGTGTCTAATAACTGCACTTATTGATTTGGGATGTTTAATTGTGTATCCGGGGTGTAGGTTTCTGTTTTTGGGCATTCTGTTTCAATTGCAGTTGGTGGTTCGAAAGATATTTTTTTTGTTTATTTGGTGTAATTGCATAGATCTCAGACAACTGTGTAATGAGGTGATCGTCTAGTACCAGTTCATAATTGCCAAATTTGCTAAATTCACGTGCGCCCTAAACGGACGGATTTAACTAATATAGAATTCGATTGCAAATCGATTTGATGTTTGCCACAACAGTGAATTCAATTTGTGAATTAGCATCTTGAATTCACCCACCTATGTTTCTGAATCTGCATTAATTTTTTATTCCAATTCTACATAGATTCATTAAAATTTGTGAATCATTGGCCTCTGCCATCACTCAAAACTGATGTCCATATGAACTTGCAAAGATCTGAAAAGAGGTCATAGGCAGCTTTCTAGTAGCGCGAATCAATGCCATGAATAAAAGAATTAGATGAATGCAAGCTGATCATGGATAGCCTTAGATAACTGTCTGGATTTCCTTATCTGGTGATTCTAACTATGCCTGTTTTTCTCATCAGACCCATTGTCTCTGGTGAGGGATCACCGTGCAAAGGAGATTTTGACCGCTCAAGGGATAGTGGTCCGTTCATTTAATGCGGATTTGCTCTACGAGCCATGGGAAGTTAAAGATGCACATGGGAACCCATTTTCAACATTCACATCTTTCTGGAACAGATGCCTTAGCATGCCTAATGATCCAGCGGCTCCCCTGCTCCCTCCCAAAAGGATCACATCAGGTCCGTTCATGTTATATTATGGTCCATTAATATTCTCTCAAATGTTTACAGAGCTTGCTTCCTTATTTCAATAATTCAAATGCTTTTCATTTTTTTATTTTATTATTATTATTATTATTTTTTTTTTGTAAAGGTGAGAAACACACACACTACCACCCCACGCACGCCTCGAACCATTGACCTCAGAAATGTGATACAGTGTCTACCACTGAGCCAAGAAAAGAGACCCAAATGCACCGGCAATTTTAATTAATCAGATATCGTAATTAGTTAATGTTGCTGTTGGCGCTGTAGCTTAATTTTCTTTTGGTTGATTAAGGGTGCGTTTGGTTGCACTAAATATCATGAAATTCATGATTAATCAGTCTAATTTGAAATTCGGTGTAAATGTACATGATATTTGTTGCAACCAAAGGCACCCTAAGAAAGGAATGTGATTCACTCACCAAGGACAGAACAATGAGGCGTCGTCTTTTTATCAGGTCCTTTGTTCCTACTTCATAGGGATGCTTTTCAATTACACTCTCTCTCTCTCTCTCTCTCTCTCTCTCTCTCTCTCTCTCTCTCTCTCTCTCTTCTCTCTCTCTCTCTCTCTCTCTCTCTCTCTCTCTCTCTCTCTCTCTCTCTCTCTCTCTCTCTGCAAAAATGCTTTGAAGGGAAGCAGACAGAGGCTGAGTAAAGACAGATTGTATGTGGCAACTACATATGGTGTTTGGGTTTTCTAGTTGCCTCATCAACTTGTGGAAAGTCAATTAGGCATGCAAAGGGCTGCAACTTGGGTTCGGGTCAACCCGAATCCAATTGATCAAACTGGGTTTAAGTTGGGCTTAGGTTGAGAAAATTAAGGTCTGGTTAGGTCCGGGGTTAGGTCAGGTTGGGAATAATCACATGTATTTGGGTTGGGTTCGGTCGGATCGGGTCAGCTTGGGTTGAGTACAAAGGAATTCGGGTTAAGTTTGGGTTAGGAACCTCAGTTTGGAATTTGGGTTGGGTCCTTGTGAGGTCGGGTCGGGCTTGGGTCAACCCTAAACCCAACCAATCCCACCCCGGGTTGAACTTGTAGACGGTGTGCACCCGTATATTTATCTCTATTAATACACATCATCTGTTCTTCTACTACTTCTTGCCGTGCAAGATATTTTCTTTAAGGTCACATAAATATCCGAGGTTTTTCTCATATGATTTCTGAAATTCATATCAAGTTTATGGTGTTTGGTGCTTTCCTTTTGCATGTTTCATTCCAGGTATGTCGGATATCTTGTATGCGAAAATTTCATCTTGTGAGATATATCGTCAATGTTAAAAATCAAGGCCTTAATGATGGTTTTGCCCTTTGTGCTTTCAAGAAGTTGCATTTTCTTGATAGTTAAATGTATTTGTATGGCCCTGTCCTAACAGCGCTTTGATTCAAATTCCGCAACTTCAAGTTGACTTCCATACATGCTTTCATTCTTATATCAGGTAGGAAAGCATTAGCTTCCTTCTAATACCGGAATATTACATGAGTGCGCATTACAAATACATTTGGACCTTGAGTTTGTACTATTGAGGCCCATGGTATGGTGATCCAGACTGTTGCTTTGTCACACACCACCATGCCATGGCCTGAGATGCCCCTGGGGACAATCCTAACCTTTTGGTGGCCTGCAAGTGGATGGTTAAAGAAAAATGCTGCAAGACACCACATTAGATGGAAAGGACGTAGATTGGATGACTACCATCTTCCGATATGGGAGATTTTTGGGGTGTGGTCCATCCCCAGTAGATCTAGTGATTTGTTCTTCCTGCTCCAAAAAATTAAGCTCTGCCCAAGGAAGAGAATTGTGAGAAATTGGTCTTCTAGCAACAGTGTCTACAGCTGAGTCAGCATCACAAAATACCGCGATATCTATTGAAGATGGCATATGCTAGAGAAACCTGTCCTTGATTGTTGCATTGGAGAATTGTTTTGTTATCTCTCGATGCATCATCCCTTGATGAACACATTTCCAGTGGAATCGATCGTTCCCTGCCTTTGGTTAAGGCCCATGTCATATCCGTCCTACAATACTACCATGCTTTCATTCATTTATTTAGGTCAGTAGGTGTATTTATAAGCCATCTTTCATTCTCCTGTAAATCTACTTGAGTTTCTGTTGTGATGATTCTGTAGATACTAAGGAATGGGGCATTTGGTATTTTATACCGTTTGACTTACCCAAGAGGATTTGTGTTGGATCAATGGCCATATCTTCTTGATCCAGACCATTTGTGGTGGAGACCCGGGTAATCCCCACAATGGTTTGCTTATCAAAACCTTTTGAAACCGTTTTCAATACTATTATTATCATAAGTAGTATTTAGTTTTCTAACACCCATTTTCAACTGTTCAAATCGAAGGTTAATGTGGATTAGTGTCTCCAAAGCATGAGGGGAGCTTTTCTCTTTGGGGTATTGAAGATCCGACTGTTGGGACAGTGGATCGGAGTCCATAAAAAGGGGATTAGCAACCCCATTGCAAGACACAACAAGAAATCAAGAGAAAAATCCTAAAAAATCATTATGGTCTGTAAGAGCATACCACCAAAGTGATTCCCAACACTTCTCTCCTCATCTTCTGGACACTGATCAACTGTCCTGATCATAGGATATTTCAATTCGGTCTATGAAATGTAGGCCTTTTCCTAAAAAATCGCATTAATGCTCTTTTAATTCATGATTGATTGAGCAAACTATTCCTTTTCATTTCAAGCTTGTATTCAAACATTACTTGTGTTCTTTTAGGGGATGTGTCAATGTGCTCTTCTGACCCTCTGGTGTTTGAAGATGAGTCCGAGAAGGGAAGCAATGCTCTTCTTGCTCGGGCATGGTCACCAGGATGGAGCAGTGCTGACAAGGCTCTAACAGCCTTCATTAACGGACCGTTGCTTGAGTACTCCGTGAACCGCCGGAAAGCAGACAGCGCAACGACTTCTTTTCTCTCACCGCACCTGCATTTCGGTGAGGTGAGTGTCCGGAAAGTCTTTCATCTGGTCCGAATCAAGCAGGTTGCTTGGGCCAACGAAGGAAACACCGCAGGCGAAGAGAGCGTGAACTTGTTCCTCAAGTCCATCGGTCTTCGAGAGTATTCAAGATACTTCTGCTTCAACCATCCATACATTCACGAAAGGCCCCTTCTTGCACACCTTAAGTTCTTTCCATGGGTGATCAACGAAGGTTATTTTAAAGCATGGAGGCAAGGTCGAACTGGGTACCCACTGGTGGATGCTGGCATGAGGGAGCTGTGGGCCACTGGTTGGCTACACGATCGGATACGCGTGGTGGTGTCCAGCTTCTTCGTGAAGGTCATGCAGCTACCATGGAGATGGGGAATGAAGTACTTTTGGGACACACTTTTAGATGCAGATCTTGAAAGCGATGCTCTTGGGTGGCAATATATCTCTGGGACTCTTCCCGATGGCCGTGAATTCGATCGCATAGATAACCCACAGGTGTGGATTTCCATTCGAAGTTTGAATAGGCTTACCCTGTTTCCTTTTGCCAAATATATGTGTTATAGCATGCAATCTTTGGTATATGTGCATTGCAGTATATTCAAGCATGGGAGTGCATGTATATTCAGTCCTCTTATGGTACACCATATCCTTGAATATCATGGTGTATCTTTTCTTTGTTTTTATTTTTATGCACTCTCACACTCGAATATATTGCAATGCACTTACATCAAAGAGTATGAATCTTATCACCTGTTAACTCCAATGAAGATCGGACAGTGATGCAAACTGGGCCCACTTGATCCCTCCTAAGCTTTTTGATGCTAGTGGGCCTAATTCTTATCTTATGGTGATAAGATCTGCATGGCTGATATCATAGGCTGTCAAATGGGTGTCATTGAAGGCTCTTCCCTGGTTTTCCCAAAGGTGATCAAGACACCACATTTCAGAAATGCCCAAATAGTACTTGTCCAAGTTTAAGAACGTAGTCAAAGATTGGCAGCTGTCTTACTGTGGCTTTTCCTATCCCTGCATCTAATTTTTTCCTCCAAACCTACCTACAAAATTCTTCCCTTGGATTTAAATGTTGGACTCTACAGTTCGAAGGTTACAAATTCGATCCAAATGGAGAATACGTGCGGCGGTGGCTTCCTGAACTGGCAAGGTTACCAACTGAATGGATACACCACCCATGGAATGCACCTGAATCAGTTCTCCAAGCCGCAGGAGTTGAGCTGGGTTCAAACTACCCTCTTCCCATCGTGGAAATAGCTGCAGCGAAAGAGAGGCTGCAGGAAGCTCTTTTGGAGATGTGTCAACAGGAAGCTGCTTTGAGAGCTGCAATCGAGAATGGGACAGAGGAAGGGCTCGGAGACTCTTCAGAGTCTCCAGTTATTGCTTTTCCCCAAGAAATACTAATGGAGGTGGACCGTGATCCTGAGCCGGTTAGGAACAATAATGCTACAACGGTGACTAGACAACATGAGGATCAAATGGTCCCGAGCATGACCACCTCGTTGCTTAGAGTCGAAGAAGAAGAACTGTCTTCGGACCGTGGGATCTCTGTTGAAGATAGCAGACCGGAAGTCCCATCAAACATAAACATTACTCCAGAGCCGCAGAGAGAAGTAATAAATCAAAGGGCTGCACAGATGGCCATGAATAATACTGCGCAGTTTAACGTGATTGTCGGGCTGCAAAACGCTGACCATTCGTTGGCAGAATCATCCAGTAGTGGTATTGGGAGAGAGAGAGATGGGGGCGTGGTTCCAGTGTGGTCGCCCACAACGTCTAGTCGCTCTGAGCAGTTTGCAGGTGAAGAAACGGGTCTTGGAAGCGGCTCGTCTTATTTGCAGAGGCACCCGCAGTCTCACCAGCTGATGAATTGGAGGCGGCTTTCACAAACTGGGTGAGTTAAATGTCTCTGTAAACATTTTTTGGCCCGTTTGGGTGCCACTTAAAAACATGATAATCTCATTTTAGTTAACCATAAGTATGTATTAGCATGGGTTTAAGACTTGTCTGAGTCAGATACAACTCAGAAGAGACGACTTGGATTTGGCACTGCCTGATCTGATTCGATACTGCGATTCCTTCCCCCCGAGTCACCCCCTTGTCAGGCGAGTCACAACTTGACTCAAGGTAGAACGAGTCGATCTGTGTTTCCATGTCCAAAAACCATGTATATTGGAGATATGATCTCTAATACATAATTAAGATTTACTAGAAAGAGATGAACCCATTTTTAAGTTTCACCCAAACGGCCCCTTATTCTATCATTTTTCTTTCTGTTTTTTGTTTTTTTTTTTTTTGTTTTTGTAATAATGATTTTGTTCTCAAGCTTTTGTGCCAATCATTCATGTGACTTTGACAAATGTGGAAAATATTTCCAATCAGAGTTTTTCTCTGCTCAAGTTGTGTTACCTTTTTTATGTTGTCTAGAAAAAATGAATTATTGGATTCTTACACATCACGATGTGTATCATCCTTGTGTGCTGACCGGTAGAGTGGGACCCATGGTTTGGTTATCTAAGCCATTAGTCTAATGGTCCTTACCATAGATGGGAGATAGCTTTCAGTTTGGGAGTTCCTAGCCATTTTTTTTTTTTTAAACAACTATTACTTTTTCTTTTCGTAACCATCTATTTGTTGGCTACTGAAGGGTTAGGATCTTCCAATCTGGATGGAAATTTGGGGCTTTCTCTTCCAGAAATAGCTGATTTTCTAGATTTTTCTGTGGTTTCACTCTTGAACAAAAGAATAAAAAGAAATTTCATTACTGTTCGAGGTCTCCTGGCAAGGCTCACTCATCTCCAACGTGGCACACTTCTAGGGCTGTTGCAACTATTAATCTGGTGGGCCACCTTATTAAGGATCTGTTTTTCAAATATCTCAGTGACCCACCCATCTTAATTGTCGTACTCCCGAACTGAAAATGGAGAGTTAAAGAAAGCTGAGCAGTTGTACATATTCAATTGGTGAAAATTGCCTCAATGAGATGGCTATGATTCTCTACTGTGCCTTTTGGGATATGGGCTTACCTAACTGGAAAGCCTGCCCGATCAATGGTCTGATACCTTAGAGATGTGCCACGTGTACAGTGGAGACACTGGAGATGAGCGTTCATCTGTTGTTTGTTTCTTCTATATCAACGTGCATTATACCTTGATTGAGTCTCAGCTAACAGTCAGCAAAATGCAAATGCCAGGACAAGAAGCTGGGAGGTGGAGAATGCTGTGCAGCCTAATGCTATCGGGTAGACCCAACCAATAGGAAAACTGCCTGTGTGTACATTTACAATCCATCTTTGAATCCTCTTCGGCCCATCTGCAGCTGCCACAGCTTCATCACCCAAGAGCCCAAAATCCCAAATCGGTGTCGACAGCGTAATCTTCTCTGCCGCCTTTTCTGTACCATATTCTGCTTTGCTGTATAGTAATGGTTCTTCAAGGGGTGTGAGTGTCTTATAAAAGAGATCATGTCAAGCTCTACGTATATTCCTTTCTTTCTTTTTTCTTTTTTGTTGGAATCAGAAGAGTCATGAGAAGGTATTGTCTACTGTATTCGTGCTTTGTGCATCTCCTCTCATTAGTCATCAAAATCCCTGACTTCGGTAGAATAAATTGATGTGCCTTTAGGAAATTGTGCTCGTGTATGTGTGATTACTTTTCCTGTTTGGGAGTGTGTTTGGATGTACATTTCAGTTAGATTGCGACATGCGGCGATGTAAAAAATGACGAGTGCTCATGGTACTTTCTATTATAAGTATTAGCTTCAACTGATATATTGCAATTGTTTCTGTATAAGGTAACGTTTGAATGCACTATCAAAATGTATTGCAATTTAGTAATCCAACAAATTGACAATAACCAAATTATAGTTTTCTTAATTTCAAGAATTGGGGGGCTAATTCCCTCATTATGAATTAGTTTTCTGTTTCTTTTTTCTTTTTTTCGATTTCTATTGATCAAGTGAATGTTTTGTGATTCGATTCATTTGTGCAGCCAAACATGGAACCCAACTTTGTAAATCTGACTTTGCTATAACTTGGTTATCGAAATTGAAATCAATTGTACATGGAAACACCTTAAGAAAAAGTTTCCTAGATTGGTTTCTTTATTGTATTCATTTAATGAAATAGCTAATGTTTTGGCTCTTGTTTCTGAGTGGGCTTCACTTTTGAAGTCCCTGGTTTGATGCTTCTTTCTGTGTTCTTCCTAGCTTTTTTCCCTGTTGTATTCTTTTCTTGCTGGCTTCTGCTGGTGTTCCCATTACCCTTCCAAAAAAAAAAAAAACAGAAAAAAAGAAATTGCTGCAGACCTGAGTTTATGCTACTGATTGACTTGTAGGCTTCGTATTCTGATGGACATATGAACTAGTCCTAGATTGGTTTCTTTATTGTATTCATTAATGAAATTGCTGCAAACCTGAGTTGATGCCACTGATCGACTTGCATGATTCATATTCCAATCCATATATGAACTACAATGCATACATACTCTGAAAGGCATCATATGTTAAGGTATGATGGGTGCACTGAAAACATTAGATTGTGTAAATCAGGTGCATTGCCAAGGATACGGTTGGATGCATTATTGAATTGAATTGCAATAACTAGTCTAATAAAATGGGGGGGTGTTGGGAAAAAAAGAAGAAGAAGAAGAAGCAAATTGTAGTCTTAGCTTATGGTAAATTGAAGACTATTTCCTCAAACTGAAGTTAGAGTAGATAAGTATAATCTTAGATTATTATCTTATACATAGGTTAGAGCATCTTCTAGATATGCATAGCTGTGTATACAGTTGTACCTAAGTACCTTCTGTTGTGTATAGAAATACAATTAATGTTTACTTTTACTTCTATTCTCTTCTTCTTTTGATGTGAGTGCATTGTTCATTGTGTTTTATGCCTCCCCCATCGCAACTTGCAGCTTGCGATGACTCTTCCAACTTTGTATTGTCATCAGTACATCGCAGTCATTGCTGCAAAATCATTAGAAGATTACTCTGAATCTCATCTCTCTCAGGCTTTTAATTGGAACCAGTGTAGTCACAAGTTTGCTTTCATTACATTTTAGAACTACGGAAAAAACAGTAGTTGAAAATCACAGCCACCATTAGTGTTGTATCCATCAAAAGAGATTATCGAAATCCCAAACCACCAAAACTGCCACTAGATCATCAACTATTCATTGGGAGTGTTAAAAAGGTTCAAATCCAATGAGTCATTGGAAGTGCAATGCATATTCAGTTTCATATGCATGAAGATGACAGTTGAAACGTCATTTCATCGTCGTCGTAGAAAATTTCTTTAATTAATGAATAAACGTACCTTGAGTTTGAGGGGTATTAGAGTATATAAGCATAACTTAGATTAGTATAGAATATCTTTTATATACGTATGCAGCTGTACATAAGTATCTTCTTTTGTGGATAAATACAATTCTACATCTCAATGATATACAACAACATTTACCACAATGTAGCCCAAGAAAATAACAGAATTCTAAGAGACGTCGATTAATTCCAATCCCATTTGTGATTCAATTCACTTATGAATCCAAACGCAGTCTTAAGTGTTATAGTGACAGTTTCAGTGATGCATATGATAAGAGGAGCTTATAAAGGATTGACAGAGTACACAAGGAACCATTCTTCGTTAGTGAGATCCAAACAACCATCTCATGATCTAGGGTTGGTGGGCCCCACAACTGATTTAAGTTTGCAAACATAAAAAAATCAAGCGTCAGGGATCATTTTCTCAGGTGGGCCACCCCATTTACTCAAAATCAACTTGTCCAATGTCTCTAATTCTAAGCACTCTTAACCATCTGCTTCTCAGTCTTGTCGGGCAATCGGAAGAAGCTGTATAATGCTGCTGCAGTAATAGTTCCAAGAACCGGTGCTATGATATAAATCCAAAGCCCCTTATATTTCTGAGCGACTAGGGCGGGCCCCACACTCCTTGCAGGATTCATGGATGCCCCGGTGAGTGGCCTATGTGACACCAAAGATGAATATGATCAAGAAGAATATATGTGGTACACGTGCGAGATCTCAGTTCTTCATCACGCCGGACCACCATCAACATTCCATTACCCAAATTCAAGCCCGTCCACTCATCATGGCGATCATAACTGTATCTCACTTGATGAATGGTCCGTTCTGATTTTAGGATCAGAGAGCCATGATGTGCTGCCATTTCATTGGCCCATCAGATGAGGTAAGGCTCAGTTTCGTGACGCTATTTCATTGGCCCGCCAAATACCATCAACCCAGTAGCTTTTGAAAGTTGATGACGTCCTTTCTAATGAATGTTTGGTGGGTCGATGAAATGGAGCCATGTCACAATCTAGCGAAACTCTTGTTATCTTGTACATGTATCACCTTTCCATAGGTGGCCATTCTGATTTTATGATAGGAGAATGTTTATGGGAGTTTGTATACTATAAACGGTCTTGATCTTGCGAGAGAGAGAGAGAGAGAGAGAGAGAGAGAGAGAGAGAGAGAGAGAGAGAGAACCCGGCAATGAGGATGTTAAAGATGATGGTGCCTCCAACGGCAACTCCAGTCAGCTCGTTGATCTGTTCGCACTAAAATCTTTAGCACATGGCCCACTGTTGTAATGGTCACCAATAAATTTCAAATTGATCACTCGTCTTCCTCACACACGAGGCATTCATCTACACTTATCCAGACCGTCCAAACTCTGAGAAATATTCTCGACCTGTCATATCTCTAATTACTGATCAAGAAATCTTAACCGTCAATTGGATGGTTAAAATAAAATAGTGAATGTTCCAAGTTCCATACCCAAAACAAATGGTCACTGTCATATTCTCAATGTAAGTTTTTAGTTTTGTCAAATCCATAATTAGTCCAGAGATTTGGACGGTCTAGATTGCCTTGAAATCGTGTCATGTGTACAGCTGAAGAGCTTCCACAATGTCTTAAAAACTATTATAGAAAGGTCTCAAGTCCAACCGGCTGGACCTCAAGTTACAGTACACCCAGTTGATAATTCCCAACCTATTAGGTGCGCGCAGCATCCTACCCGTCTAATACGTTAATCCTACCATGAGGATTAACCTTTACAAAAATCAGCCATATCAACTCATCAGGTGGACCACACTAATATTTTCCTATTTATCAAATACTACACATTGTTTTTTATAGCGTGGCCCACCTGATGAGCAGACAACTGATTTTTTTTCATAACATCATACTGATGATGTGTCCAACCTATTAGAAGGATTGGATGTGATCACATGCACTTAAGAGGTAAGAAATTATCTGATGGGTGGACCTTACTTGTGGTCGAACTCATACCCGAGACCTAACATAATGTAGCTCATGAAACAGGTTTCCAACCACACATGGTTTGAAGACTCGGCAACTCTGGTTGAGTCCTGAGTCGACTCGCAAGTTGTCCGAGTCATGTGTTGACTCATGAGAGTCCGGCCGAGTTGAGTCAGGCTATTTTCATTACAGACTCATGGTGTAGCACCAGATTGAACTCGACCGAGTCCAAATCGACTCGGCTGAGACCTCAAGCATCTCTTAATTAAGAAAATGCCCTCTAATTCAGTTATAGTTTTAGCAAATTGAAAAACTAATTGCATGCGAATATTCGACCTTGGCTTCTGTGGTTATAGAGAGCAGAGATTAGAGAAATTGAAGGAATAAGTGCATCATTACCGCCCTATGATCGGTGCCTACGCTGAAGATGACGAACATTAAAATAAAGGAAATGATGAATTCCAATATCAATGCATTAAGATCATTTGTATCCTCTGTTGGCATGGTTAGCATCGGCCGCGGATCGTCTTTGCTAAACAATGCGACCAACGTCAGGCTAGCCAGGGTCGAACCCAAGACCTGAGCTGCAGCATAAAATGGCACCTGACGAAAAAGAAAAAGAAAAAAAAAAAAAAAATCAGTTTTTGAGATATATATAAAGCTAGGGCTGTACACAAACCGAGTTAGCTCGGTTAGCTCGCTCGACTCGGCTCAAAAAAGCTCGATTCGACTCGGTTCGCAACTGTGTTAGAGCCAAGTCGAGCTGATTTTTTGAGCTCGAAAAAATTTTGAACCGAGATCGTGCTTGCCCGAGCTCAACTCAACTCAGAACGATCCCCAACTCAAATTGAACTCGGATTGAACCAGTTCGGTGACTCGATTACTTTGATATTGATGTTGCGCGCCAAGTGTTTGATAAAATGACTCAATGAAGTGTCGGTTGGTGGCAAGGAAGGTATGTATATGAAACAAATACCCTTTTTTCTTGATTTTGATGTTGCCTACAAGGTGTTTGATGAAATACTTTTAAAACTGCTGTTGTTGTTTTACATACAATGAGAATTTGAAGGTACAGTCCATGTGTTCGTGAAAATGATGCACAGGCGATATCGGCTCGATCTTGGCTCGAACTGGCCTGAGCTGCTAACCGAACTGAGCCGAGTTAGCTAATTAGGCTCAAGGACCAAGTTGAGCTGAGTTCGAGCTGGGGTCAGCTAGTGGCCGAGCTGAGTCGAGTTGTGCCAAGATCGACTCAGTTCAACTTCTGTACACCTCTATACAAAGCCCGCTTGCATTTTTATTTTTATTTTTTAATTTTCCCCTTGAGAAATAAGACATGTTCTTGGTATGTCACCAGTTATGTGTTATTAGATGTCTTTAACTTGTAAATAGAACAAGGGTTCAATCAATCGACCTCCCTTATTGATCAATCGAGTGAACTCCAAATTATATAGATCTATCTCTAGATAGTTTTAGATAGTCTCGATTAATCGAACTGTCGAGTCGATCGATCTACAGAATTCGAAAATAACTATAAATTCTTTTGACACTTTTCGATATGTTCGAAGGATCCAACATATGGAGCCCAATCAATTGAGGATTGCTCGATTGATGCTTAGAATAACAGCGTGCGCAATTTTGTGTAATTGTGCGATTAGTTTCATATTCTGAATGTGATGCTATATATATGGGTGTAATTGTAAGATTAGGGTAGAACAATCGAAGCTTAAACTTTTCTAAGGTTAGGAGAGGAGAAAACGAGGGTTTTCTGAATTGTAAGTTCATCTATCTCTTGTACTTATTGCTTTCATAGTATCATTGTCGCTTTGTGCCTTGATTTTTTCATATGAGGATTTTTTTACGTAAAAATTCATGTATACTTGTGCATGCTTTATTTCTGTTTGCTTATTGTTGTGTGATTCGAATTAGGAGTTTGCTTCTACGGTCCTCCAATAAGTAATATCAAAGCTAAAGTTGGGGATTCATGTTTAGATATGGGACGCGACGATTAAGGGATCAAACGTGAAGTATGAAACAGAGAAGTTCACTGCTAAAAATAACTTTGAACTATAGAATGTGAATATTAGAGGCATTCTAGTTTAACAAGGACTGCAACATACATTCCTTGGTGTAGAGAAGCATCCAACATATATGAGTGATGAATAGTGAAAATAATTGGATGAAATGGTGAAAACTTCGGTCCAACTATGTTTGACAAATGATATCCTATATAATGTCGTTAATCAAAAGAACACCATAGGACTTTAGAAAAAGTTAGATAGCTTGTACATGATAAAATCGTTGTCGAATTGTTTGTATCTGAAAAAGTAATTCTATAATCTGAAAAAAGCAAAGGGGCCAGATCTTAATGATCACATTAGCGCATTTAATTAAGTACTTTGCAAATTGACAAGTGTGGAAGTGAAGATTGGTGATGAAGATCAAGCCCTAATTTTGTTAGATTCTCTTCCAGAGTTTTACGATAGCTTCATAGATATTATGTACTATAGTAGAGAGACCATTGATGTCAAGACTGTCATTTCAGCCCTTTAGTCAAAGATATTGAGAAAGAAGGACAGTAGAGCAGGGTCCTCTACGAACATATTGCTAGCTAAGAGATGTAATTCTAAGTAAAAAAATGGAAGCTCATGATCACAGTCCAAGTCAAAGGACAGGGGAAAGATGAAGTGTTGGAACTGTGGAAGACAAGGGCATGTAAATAAGGATTGTCGAAATCCTAAAACCCATAAGGAAAAAAAAATCAGATGAAGCACCGAAGGAGGCCAACACAGTGGAATCTAATGAGGAGGTGGATAGTGATGATGTTACAACCGTATCAAAATTCAAGTATCTCAACGATTAGTGGATTTTGGATTCGTGGGCCTTATACCACATGACTTTTCAGTGAGATTTGTTCACCAGTTACAATCAGTGCTATGGCGGATAGGTTTTTATGGACAATGATGTAAGGTTGTTTGAATCGGAACAGTGCGCATCAAGAGGTTGATAGAATGGAGCACATTCTAACGGATGTTAGACATGTTCCTAAGCTGAGGAAGAATCTGATATCCCTGTGTGCTCTCGATGCACTTAGGAACAATTTCATCAGGTTTGATCGTATACTAAAAGTTTCAAAAGAGGCACTCATAGTAATGAAAGTGCAGCAGAGCGGTAACCTTTATAGATGGATCGGGAACACTATATCAGGTGAAGCTGAAACGTCTATAGCAGAGTCCATGTTGGCATATTATGGCATGCACATTTAGGCTATATGAGTGGGCGCGGTATAAAGTTACTTTTTTATCGATGTTTAATTTTTTTTTTTTAAAATTGTTGCTTTAAATATATGCGAGCATTGTAAATATGGTAAGCAATTACGATTATCTTTTAAGTAGTCGAGAAAATGTGTTAGTAAATGGGTGATTGATTATGTGCATTATGTTGTATGAGGGTTGTCACCTGTAGTTTTTAGAGAGAGGTCATCATTCGTTCTATGTATCATTCATAGACAATTACTCTAGAAAGGTATGGGTATACTTCATGAAGTACAAATCAGACGTTTTTACCACCTTGAAAGTGTGGAAGACGATGGTAGAAAAATGGTAATGACGAAAATTAAAAGTATTAAGGACATACAATGATGGAGAATCACTTCAAATGAATCTAACCAGTTTTGCAAGGATGAGAGGATTATACGGCATAATATAGTCGAGCATACACCAAAGAAAAATGGAGTAGAGGAACGAATGAAGTAGACTCTCTTGGAGAGAGCCCGAAGCATGTTTAGCAATGATGGGTTAGGAAATGATTTATAGATTGAGGCCGTTAACACGACTTGTTACTTAGTGAATTGGTCTCCATTTATGTCGATCAGTTGTAAAATTTCAGAAGAAGTGTGTAGTGGTCATAATATAGACTACTCAAGGCTGCGAGTATTTGATTGTTGTGCTTACTCTCATGTACCGTCAATTGAGAGAGATAACTTAGACCAAAGGGTGAAGAAGTTTACATTTGTTAGTTATTGTGATGGTGTGAAGGGATACATGTTGTATGACCAAGTCACACGAAATATCATGATTAGCCTGATTTCAAGTTTGATAAGGATTCCTTATTCCTCAAGGATGAACATAAGGAAATGGTTAAATCAACGGCAATTGATGTTGAAACAAAAAAGATGAGACACGAGTTGAAGTCGAGCAATAGGAAGAGGTACACGAGTAGGTGGATGAAACGTCCATGAAAAATCCGTACAAAGACCCGAGTATAACCTTAGGCAGAACAACCCAAGGACCACGTCCGGTTATATAACTAAGATGAAATTTACTTAAGTAATTAGTGGATTAAGCTTGGGCCACCATTTTCACAAATGAGAAGGCCAAATATCATGGGTGCCACTGGACTAATACTATTTGAAAGCGTAGAAGAAATCCCAAGGGCCTGTCGCTCTCGGGAGTACACTGAAACTCAGTAACGGACCTAGACCGCACGTCGGGGGTCCGATGACCGTGAAATTATAGGACTATGTCCGTCCTGCTGGGCTTGACAACCATCGCGGGAATCAAGCCCAGATAGTGTCCAGAAACGTTCAACTTGAGCTGTGAGTTAAGAGCGTGAGAAACGCGAATATCTTTAGAAAATGAACTAAAACTTAAGTGAATTGGGTCATTCACTCTCACGCAAAGTTGAAGAATTCGAACCGTTAGTTTGTGACCAAACTTCACCAATAGGGAAAAAAAAATTTCCTGCACATATCCGTATAACCATGGCCTCGATTAGACATGTATGACCGTTGATCTGACACAGGTTCTCAATGGTCGATCAGCTTATCCAATCGTACCAAAATCATGTCCTGGCATGGATCCATTTTCAGGGAGTGTACCCTATGATGTAGATGAGTCATGGACGTCTCTATGAGCCCTGTTCGTAAGAAATAGCCGCCCATGGGGTATAAACCATGTATAAAGTGGCCCTGGGGCCATTTGCATCACGTCTAAGGCTATAAATAGCCTTCACTTCACTCCCTCTCTCCCATATACGAATTTCACAAACCCTAGAGGGAGAGAGGAGAAAAGAGGAGAAAAGAGGAAAGAGAGAAGGTAAACTTTGGGCGATCGCTGCAGAAATCTTCTCTCACGAATCCACGCGCCTAATCACCGCCCCGTTGCTCTACCAAACCTCTTTCGGCTACGATTTCGAGTAAGAAATACTAACCCTAATGTCGAGGTAGAGCTCCAGGATAGTTTTTTGCCAACCTAGCTAACCAGTTTCATCGTGTAGGTGCCCGACGTTTCATTTTTGGAAACGTAGAATTTGGACCGAGTCCAAGTCGAGCATACTAACAAAAGGTGCAAACTATAAACGCTTAGGTTGTGGTTTATCAATGCTTTCATGACAGCTAATGATTTATGTCTGTCTTGATAGCTGCCATATTGCCTTAAATACGTTGATTTCTGTATGAGATACACCTACAAACTGTGATAAATAAATGATGCACCCTATATGTTTGTTGAAATGTTTAATTGAGCAATAGAAAATGATTAGTGCTTGCCATAATTAGTGATCTAGGATTCATCGTTGTCATGTATATGTAGATCTCTCTGTATAAAGAATTGATAAAACACATGTTGTAACTAACGTAGTCTATGTATTTGATAAATTGTCTAAATGAGAAATTGTTGATGAATTGTATTTACTACAAGTATTAAGGTAAGATTCTTCATTATGGTATGCGTATGTATGTTTTTCTCTATAAAATCAATTGATAAATGCATGTTAAATTAGCATGGTCTATGTGTTCGATGAAATGCCCACATGAGAAATCCACATGAATTGTTTGTTGAATGCTGGAATGAATATTACACGTGGTTGTTAGCCACATTTAAGTAGGATTGAGGCTACAAATGTAGCTCAGGCAATCGGTAAAAGTCCTTGTTCGAGTGGCTAAATTAGTCTCGCCACCTTGGGTAAACTCGATGAATCCGAGTCGCATGATGATGGTCGATGGTGGCTGGGCCACGAGGGGCAGTTATGCGCTCCATGTCGATTAAGTCAGCGTGCGCCCGTACCAATCTAGCTTGCCTAATGAACCGATTGACCTATTGTGTGTTTACTATTTATGAACGCGACTACCTGAATCTAAGGTACCCCTCACCAATGTAAAGATCTGATTTAACCATGGTACCACAATCCACTAAGACTCATGAGTCGAGCATAGTGGTATGGGACACCGTGTTCGATCTGTCGGCCTACGCTGGGATGACGAACCTCCTCGTAGTGACCAATGAGCAACTAAGACTCATAAGCTGGGCATGGTGGTATGGGACACCGTGTTCGTGCTTTCTACCTACGCTGGGGTGACGAGCCTCCCCGTAGTAACCGCGAGCACAACTTCTTGCAACTTGCCTATCATATGTGTTTGACTAAGAGTGACGAACCTACAACTTGCTTATCATATGTGTTTAACTAGGAGTGACGAACCTAAATGGATCCAGAACATAGGAGTAGGACCACTGCGATTGTCCGATGCCAAACGTTCGATTTGGGGTTAGTATTTAAAACAGGGAGGTACCCTAGCTTCCCAAACTTGCTGTATGAATGAGCATAATTAATCACTTGGCTAACATGACCATGCATCACACTACATTAGTTAAGATGTGCTAAAAAGACGTTGGAGTAGCACCGTTTGAGGAAATGTTGTCATATGCAAAATATGCATTAGTGTGAGGACATGCATCATTACTTGCACCCCATTCCCATATTAAAAAGAGTATTTAGGAAGTGATTGTTATAATTGCTTTATCATTACTGCTTTTATTGACTTGATAACATGTGTAACTTTTGCCTTATAAATTTACTGAGTTGATCACTCACTCCCACTCTGGGATGGTGTTTTAAAACACCAACCAGATGTTGATTTAGATGCAGGTATAGATGACGTCTATGCTCTGGAGCAGGACTTCTTGGATGAGGAGGAAGAATTCTCCTACTTCCAACTCTCGGGCGGGTCGATGTAGACCACATACCATTACGCAGGGATTACTGGTGCATCTGGGTTTAGTTGAACACATTTACATTTCCACATTTTGTTTATTTTGAGATGATATATGTATATATTGAACCAGGTTACATACTCATACTCTGAAAGAAACCTTGTGAAACATCTGCATACTGATACATACATGTTTAGAATTCCGCACTTGCTTAACTTTATCAAATCCGTAGTATGATGTATTGTTTAGTATAATCCTATACATGCTTAATTCATGAAAATGTAAGAAATCTGAATATCATCATTCATAATGCATAAGTGATGTTATGAATCTCAGGAGTAGAGCTTTGCTCGATCCTCGAAATTCAGGGCGTTACAGTGGAGCAGCCACTTGTGAGGAGAAATCCACCTAGCGATCGCAAATTACTGGCTAGATACGGAGATGAATTAAATATTGTATTTGATCTCATTACGAATTAGTGAAGGTTGTTTACCTTCCAGGAAGTACTAGATGACCCAGATACTGAGAAATGGATGATGACAATGCAACATGAGATGGACCCTTGGTACAACAATGTGACGTAGGAGCTGGTGGAGCTTTTCGTTGGGCGTAAAGGGATAGGGTCCAAGTGAATTTACAGGAAGAAACATGACAAATACAAGGCAAGATTGGTTGTAGAGGGATATGCTTAGAAAGAAGGTGTAGATTTCAGTGAGATCTTCGCGCCTGTTGTCAAGCGGGTATGTATCAGGTTTGTGTTGGCATTGGTTGCCCAATACAATCTGGAATTGTAATAGATGAACATTATGACTACTTTCCTACATGTAGAATTGGAAGAGCATATATACATAAAGTAACTAGAGGAGTTCAAAGAAAATTGGTCAGAGAATAAAATTTAGAGGTTAAGGATGTCGTTGTACGGCCTGAAATAGTCATCTAGGCAATGTGATGTAGAGCTGGTCGCGGACAGTTTCATGGCCAAGATGGATCAGAAAAGGCCCGGTCAACGACAGAAGTGATCCGGACCTTCGGACCTTAAATCGAATGTATCTCGCAATCCGGAATGAGTTAGCTGACGTAAAATATATGATTTTGGGGTAGGACGAGCTACTTTAGCTAACCAACCTAGCTACGCAGGGTAACGATGTTCAGAATTGTGAGAAACCCCTGGATCGACGGTCGTTTCCCTGTTTTAATTTCATTTTTACTATAAATAGTAAGTTTAAATTTGATTATAACTCTTCATCCGTCGGGCTTTAGGAGTTGCATCCAACGTGAAAAGAGCTTAGAATAATTAGGGGAACGGTTTGGTGAAGCAAAATAGGACACTTACTATTTTTGGCCGAAAACCTTGCGCACTAGTAGACATCACGACTGTCTATAAATAGTAAGTTTACTATTTATAGTAAGTTGCGAATTCTAGGAGTTTTAGTTGTAGTTTGATTCTGATTTATTTCTCATTGCTTGGTACCCCTATTTAAAGGGTTGAGAACTCATTTTTATGGATCAATTAATCAATTTCAAATTTATTAGAATTTATTTCTATTTTCTGCTTTCATTCCTCGTGGATTCGAGAAGTCTCTGTGAGGAGTCCAGAGAAGCTCCGTGGATTCGGAGTATTTATCCTTATCACATTCATCCCTGCATCACAATGATACAAGAAGTTTAATACTATCAAAATGAGTCAATGATTTACTAGAAGTGAATATGATCACTATGTATACTTCGAGACATTAAGTGATGGAAGATTCATTTTATTGATATTGTATATTGATGATATGTTTATTGCTAGTCAAAGCATGTATGAAATCAATATATCGAAGACTCAATTATCAGAGACATTCGAAATGAAATATCTGGGAGCTGCAAAAAAGATTCTTGGCATAAACATACATAAATATAGGGAGAGGAGCAGCACACCTAGAGCTGTACACGAGCAGTCTTAGCTCGGCAACTTGCTCGACTCGACTCGGAAAGAAACTATGTTCAAACCAAGTCGATCCATTTTTTGGGAGCTCGGAACATTTCGAGTCGAGTCCGAGCTGGACCTAGCTCGACTTGGCTCGACTCGGTATTGAGCTCGACTTGACTCGACTCAGATCGAGTTTTAAGTGAGTATATAAGGGGTTTAAAAAAAAAAAAAAAATCCTCATTCGCCTGAGCCTACCCATTTCGCCTAACCCAACAACCCTAACCCATTTCTCCCTCCCTTTCGCCCAAATCGGTCGTCCGTTCTCCACCGCCCGGTGAAATTCCTTCTTTTAACATTTGTCTGGACAATTTCCTCCCAAAGTGAGTCATCTCGTCCACTCTCTCCATTTTTTCCGATGAGTAGCGTCCGTCCGAGTAGTGGAACCCATCCGACCAGCTACCACTGGCCGGACAAACCTATGGTACAGTCTGAACCCATTCGACCATTCGAAACTCGGCTCAAAAACTTGAACTCAAAACCAGCTCGAAGACTCAAACTCGAACTCGGCTCAGACTGGACCGAGCTGCTGGCCGAGTTGAGCACGAATTGCTCTTCCAAGCTCGAAGGCCGAGCCGAGCTGAGCACGAGCTGAGACTCAAGTTGTCCGAGTCGAGCACGAGCTAGGCAAAGCTCAGCTCGGCTCGACTCGTGTACACCTCTAAGCACACCCCATGCTGCCCACTTTAGGCTTTCTTCAGAGCAATGTCCCATTATAAATAAAGAAAAGCAGATTATGTTTACAAAACCAGATAGTTCATATACAGTCGGTATTGTAAGAAGATACATGTTAAATCTCAGCAAGCAACATTTGAAGTTAGTGAAATGGCTACTTTGGTATTTACAAGGTACAACGGATTACTACTTGACATTTAAGAAATAAGATGAAAAGTTATCAGGTTATGTGGATTTAGATTATGCAAGGAATGTGAATAACAGAATGTCGACTTTCGGTTACTCGTTTGTATTAGTGAGTAAACCGATCAGTTAAATGTCAAAGTTTCGGTTTGTAGTTGCTCTTTTCACAACAAAAGTTGAGTATATGGCAGTGACAGAAGTATTCAAGAGAAGTGTTTTGTTTTATGGAATGATCGATCGACATAATCGGAAAATATTTGTAAAATCTTTGGACACTTTTGAGCATGTTTGAGCAATCGAACATATAATGCCAATGGATCCATGGGCGTGCTCATTGGATGTGGGGGTGTGTGTGCGTGTGTTGATGAGGGTCGAATATTGCATATCAGACCCCAGTTATTGCATGATTTTACCTATATGATAATGCTTAACGGAGTATTTTAATTATATTTTTGTTGCAGGATGAAATCAGAAGCGTTGATGGAAAAAGGATATTAAAAGCGTAGATCTGACGTTCCGAAGACACCAGAGCAAGGAACGGACTCCAAAGGACCAATATTGAAGAATCTACATGCCAGGGATCCGAAGAAATCAAGCTGTTCACGTTAATGGCCCGAAACTAGTGCAAAATGCAAGATCACGGGGTTCTCACCGTCCGTTTGACATGAGACTTCATACATGGGATGTGAGCCATAAATTAGCCGTACATATTAAATTTCATCCATTGAAGATCTTGGAAAGTGTGTCAACGGATAAATCAGCCCTTAAACGGTCAATTCTGAGCCCACCTGATATCTGAATATGCTTCAAACTTGGTCCCAACGGTTTAAATGAGGTGAGAATACAGATGGACGGATCAGATTTCTCACAAACATCTCTGTGAGACTCAAGCGTACAGTGCATGAGCATGGTGCATTAGTGCACCAGGCGTGCACCAAAAAAATCCAGAAGTCGGTCAGCGTTGCTGACTGACTCTTCTTCTCAAACCGAGAAGAACGCAAACAGCGTTTTCCCTGTCTTGATTGGGTTTTGCTTGTGGCCATCTGCATCAATGCAAGTGCATACAGGAAGAGATGTGATCAAAAGCAGGATAGACGGTGGAGGGATTTTGTCCGATGGGCCACATGAAACTAGTGAAAAATGATCATTCCCGACCGAAATCTCAAGAGGAATGTGGTGAACGGAGTAGATTTCACTTTTGATGCTTATCAAGGGCCCACCGATTTCAACAGCGTAAAACAGTTACGCAGTAGGATTTTGCGTCCGGAAAACGAGGAATTTCCGGACGGTTGTGGGCCCCACTCATGGTCTAAACGTGCAATCTAAACCGTCCATCACGTAGAAGGCCGCTATCTAGTCAAAACTATGTTGACTCTATGCATTCATGCTCGTACACGTGTTGGGTTCAACGGTCCCAAATAGACGGCCCTGCACCGATTTCTGCGGAATTCTGTACCTGGGTCGTGCCAACATGAAATCAAAACCACCCTTCTCTAGTCAAAATTTTGAGGGACAGACAATGGACGGAGTGGATTTGTCCAACACCGGCAAATATGGGCCCCACCAGTTATGCACTTTTCTTGTGTTAAACAGGGGGCTGCGAATCAGGTTCCGCGATGAATTATTTTGAGGAAGTTTTCCACTGCCTACTGTGGCGTAAACAAGAATCCTGCTGCGAAAAGGAAACTGGGGACAAGAGGAGCTATAAAAGAAATAACACCTCCAAGTTTTGAAGGAGGTACGGCTGATGGCTGGAAAGAGAGAGAGAGAGACAGGGAAGCTGGGCTGGAAGTGGACGAGAGAGAAGGAGAGAAAGAGTTTGAATCTGAATTTTTATTTATTTCTTTTTTCTATGGAGCTTCTGGATTTTGGTTTATCCATGCTAGGCTTAACCCCTTAGCTAGGGCTAAGGGGTGAAGCTTGTAGCAGGATAGGAGTAATTTTATAAATATGATTCATGTTAGACTAAATTGTTGATTGATTGCAGTAAGATTAATGGGAATACTTCTGGTTTTTAATGATTTAGTGTGACTGATATTACATTAGATCTGTGATGGCTTAAGTTTTCCTTTTTCTTATTCTGATTATGGGATTAGGAAGCTCTATTGTTCACCATCGTCTCCTAGGCATGGTTGGATGACAGAACTCTTCCTGACGCTCATACATCATACAGATCGGTTGTGGATTGGTTGAATTCTGTTGTTGGCTTTGTCTCATAGGCATGGTTTTGTGATTGAATCCATTATGATTTATAACCGTCGATCTATTGAAATCGCATTAAAAGGTTCAATTTGATATCTTTTTAAATTCTGATCTCTACAAGTGGATCCCCGAATCCCTAGTTCCATTCTCTAAATTCTTTAAGTTTTAAATTGTTATTTCACCATTATTCACTCATAATCACTTGATTTAGATTACATCTTATGGAGTTCTAGTTTTAGGGATTACGCATGTGTTTCAATCCCTGTGGATTCGACCTCGGTCTTACCGAGTTTATTACTACATCACAACCCTATACTTGGGGAGTGAACATGTGTTAAAAAAATAAAATAAAAATGACCGGTTTGTTGCTCTACCATTATTTGGATGGTCTACATCGATGGGAACATGCAAAAATGGACCGTAGGGATGCTTTATACACTGGTTTTAAATGTTTACTTTAATGTAGGACGATATCTTATTATGCTATTAAAATTTCTTTTTACCTTTTTCCATGGGAATTTTCGGGCAGCAGCTAAGGCGATGGTCACCGCAGGATTGATGTGGGCCCCCGAAATATGGCCCAGTGAGTAGACCATGACCATCACCACTAATCCCCATGCCACCGCCATTCCCACATTCGACAGGGGGTATTTTTTGTCAACCAATGCCGATCCACACCCTACAAATATGAGTATGTATGTCCCCACAATCTCTGCGATTATCTGTTCACATACAAAAAAAAAAACGGATTAGTCCGTGTCCGATGATCAACGGTGGAAACACCTTCCGTACTTCATGTGTACAATGATGATGATGACTGTGATGATCTGTCTCATCAGGAATCCGGTGTGGCCCACCAGGCCCACGGTCACCAGCAAGGCTCTGACTGACCGTGGATGGTCTTGAAGAAGCTCATCATGATATTGAAATGGACGGTGATGATGGATGACTTACCTTATGAAGATTTGACGAAGAAGCATCGGCTTCCACAACAGGCTCCTGAGGAGGAATATGAGGAATAGATTTGCCTTCTTCCAAAATAGAAAGCTCACTTGTTTGAGGTGGGTTTGGAGAAAGCCCAATGGGGGATGGAGGCATCTCAGCCATTGAATAAGCTTGCCGAAGACCAAGTTCAAGCCCAAATCAATGAAATAAATGCATCTGGCCTTGTTTATATATACAATTGGTTTTTAGACTCCTCTTTTTTATCTTTGATGGTATCTTTAGCATAAGATTCTACTTCTTTTTAAAAATAAAAAATAAACAGATGCCGAATTGCCTGCGAGATGTCCTTGAGAAATTCACTTCGGAGTGGTATTAAAATTAACTTTATGAACGGTTTGGATGGCATATAGACATTATGGTCGACTCCAAGAAGTTTCAACGGTGGACGTTTCCGTTATCACTGTTTCGTGTTGTGTGGCCCACATGAAACTTTTATCTGCGTTATATTTATATTTCTTTCTTATTGTGATGTTTAGAAACTGATGGACGGAGTGGATTTATCACAGGAATATATGTGGGTTCCACGTAGCTTCCGACAACGGGAACTTCTGGGGGCGGAGGCAACTCGCGTAAAAAATAAAAATAAAAAGACAGAAGGAAGAGAGACAAAGAGCTTTGATAAGCACGCACGCGTGTGCAATAACGCTCGTGTACATGCCACACGTGTGTTGGCATGGTAATATAGGTTTGAGATCCAATCCATATATCAGAACGGAACCACTATATTGATATTATAACCGAAGATTCAGTTTGATTCACTTTCCAAGTGGGCCACAATTTGCAAAACGAATGTACGGATCTTTAAAAAGTCGGCTGAAGTTTTCTGACCCGTCAATCTTTTCCAGGATAGGCCCACACGATGATCAGACAGGAATTTATTTTTGGAAAATATGTACAAGGTCAGACCAACCTGATGGATGGATTATCCCTCTCAAGCACGTGTCATTATGTTACACGTGTGGCATGTACACGAGGTTTTTTATACGCGGGTGTGCGGAAAAGCTCGAGATTGCGGCTACCTCTCCGATGTTACATTGCAATCATACTTGCCCCCATCTTTTTTGGATCACTCCAATAACCCCCCTGTCTTGGATACAATTAGAGTTGCACGCGAGTTGAACCTGAGTTGAGTTTGGTACAGTTTAGCCAGCAGCCACCCCTAGCTCGAACTCGGCTTGGTTCGGTCCTCAAGCATGATTGGCCAGTTCAGATATTTTCTCGAGCACATAGCATGCATTCTCAATCTCTCACTTTGAATGCAAAATAATAACAACATTTGTCAAGTATTTCATCATACACTTGCATACAAAATCCAGATCAAGATATAAGGGCAATCCTAAAATCTCTTACTTCAATCTTCCCTTGAATGTCCGTTTTGAGAATACCCTTATATGAGGACAATTCAAGAAACAACACTTCATTGAGTTATTTTATTAAACACTAGGTGAGTAGCATCAAGATTAAAATAACCGAGTCACCGAGCCGATTCAATCTGAGTTGCTTCATGTTGGAGTTTGAGCCGAGTCAAGTCAAGCTCAGGCAAGCTCAAACTTGGCTCAAATTTTCTTTAAGCTCCAAAAACCAACTTGACTTGGTCTGAATCCAAATTCAAACCAAGGCAATATTTCGAGCTTTTTCAAGTTGAGTCAAGCTGACTCATGTACAACTCTAGAGACAATAGAAGAATATACTCAAAACGACAAATTTCCCTCATTTAGGAGTTCATTGTGCTTGAGTGTGGGGCCCACTGTTATCTATAAATGGCATCCAACCGTTCCAATAGGCTGATCCAATCATAAGGTGGGATACAATACATAAAACAATGTACAATCACCCTCAAACTTTCAAATTCACATCTTGGCCCACCTGATGGTTGGATCAGCCTGATTTTTCACTGTTTCAATCTTCTTGGTGAGTAACAACACTGAGCGGGTTAGATGACATGCAAGCATTACGATGGGTCCACACATATACAACTAGTTGGGTAATAGAAGCATTCCCCAGGGAATATATGGTTAATCTTTGAGGGAGCGGATCAGGTGTTACTCGGGTAACACCTTGGTAGGTATTAATACCCTTACTATGGGGCCTACCTTGATGATGGGTTGTAAAAACATGATGTCCATTCATTTCTCCAACCCATTTTTAGATGTGGTCCCAAAAATTAAGAAGATCCAAATATCAAGTGGCCCACACCACTTAAAAACAGTGGTGTTTTAGTGCCTCAGCATTAAAAATTTTAAAGGGCCCAACCTAAGGTTTTAGTAATGTGTATTTTCCATCTAACTTATTGATAATGTTAAGATGACCTGGATGAATGGAAAATACAAAAATAAGATTGATCCAAAACTTTTGCGGTCCATAAAAAGTTTTAAATGATAATTCGTCATTGTTTCTAATGGTGTGGTTCACCTGATATTTGGATCTTCTTAAGATTTGGGATTGCATCCTAAATTGAGATGAAAAAACGGATGGATGACATGAATATACAACAAATACATCAAGGTAGGTCTCAGATGGTTAGTGTAACACCCACTAACGTGTTATTCAGGTAACAACTAATCCACTTCCAATCTTTGAATGGCAAGGATGACACATCTGTGATACTCTAAAATAGGGTGAAGATATGTGCAATTAAACCTTCTTGAGAATAGTCCAGAAACAGGGATGACACATCTGTGATACTCTAAAATAGGGTGGAGATATGTGCAATTAAACCTTCTTGAGAATAGTCCAGAAAAAGGAATCGTATGACACAAGCCTAAGGAAATGCCTCCAGTTCTCATTTTGTTAAGTAATGTTCGTGGCTTCTTGATCCGCATTGTTGATTTGATAATTTCATATTCCACTAGACAGTCAATTATCCAAGATTGAAAGTGTTGTACTCTATTTTTGACCCTTTTTTAGATATCCAAATAGAAAAGGGACATGTCTCATTACATGGAAAATGCGTGAAAGATCTTTAGAAATATTTAGAGTATTTTTCATGAAATAACGAGTGTCATCAGATGACAGCACAATTGAAAAACCTAAAGGAAAAAAGTGGTAGAGTGGTTAGAAGAATATGTGTCAAGAAGAGAAGGAATGACCTAGAAGGCTAATGTGGTGACGAATCAACTATCATAACCATAACCGTTAAATAAAGAAAGAAACACATAAGAAATTAGAAAAGATTTATAAATAACGAGAAATTCAACAGTCATATCTTACGATTGTTCCTTGTGATTAACTATGAGTATTTTCTTATTGTTTGATTTTTTCTGCTTATTTACATGTAAGGTAAGGTATAACTCATCTTTGAAAGAAGAACCACACTCTCTGATAACCACCTAATGTTCTTATAGCTATTTTGCGAGTGGTTGAATATGTGACTAATCTTCTAATGTCTCTATTGTATTTAATTACAATCCATGTATCTGCCTATCTTGACACTTGTTCGGTTTAAATCGAGTCATATAATCGGTTTTATCATGCCTGCACACGCCACACGTGACCAAAACAAGCTGAATGCCAACAGGAAGATCCTGACCATCCATTCTTTGGACCAATTCTTGTTGAATTGAATGTGACCCATTGCTTCATTCTTTATAACAATCCATCCACAGCCCTCCAACCAATTGCGTTAGGATTGCTACATGATGGAGATTTCGGGGTATGGTCCATCCTCAGTTGGCCCAATAATATCTAACGGTCCAATTTACCGCCGGAAACATGGCCCCAGTTGCAGGACCGAGGGCCCAAGGACTTACTATACACATCCTCCGGTTGCAGGTACAGTAACCTAGTGCAACTGTAGAATCTTCGATTTGATTTAAACAAATGCTTAGGAATGGCCGTTGGATTCCAACGGCGTGGATTAATCTAGGTTTAGAATCCCTGCGGTGGTGATTTGATGATTTTTATTTTTTAATTTCTTTTAGCTGCTTACGAAAGTGACAAGTGTGCTAGTATGAGTAACAGAGCTTTGCTAATTCCGCGCACGTGTGGAGCTCTGTCTATCCATTGGCAGACGCATGTTCCCAGATATGGAACACGTGTGGGAGATCAGAACTTTCCATCTCATTGGAAACAATGGTAAGATCCTATGCGTCTAAAATCAGCCCATTTCACTCTCCCAATGGGCCAAAAAAAATGTACAAAGTAAACTGACGGTTAAAAAAAAGTTTTCTGGCCATCCATTTAATTTTCACGTTTTAACAAACCTAGGTATGAAATGGTTTATTCTTTTAGGCCAAAGGCCAACTGATGGAAAGCTCAGATCTAAAACACATGTTACAAGTTGACACGTGTGCATGCGTGTGGATTGGTCCCACGCGCGTGGAATTTGATTTTTGGAAGGTGTTGTAGAAGCCTCGTCTTTGGGCATTGGGCTAAACGTCACAATATTCTATCCTCCTGGATGTTTGTACAGTGCGGTTAGGTTTATCAATTTGAACAGGTGGGGCCCATCTTTCTGTGATCCAAACCGTTGATCTTATGAGCCCGAGTATGGATGGACCATGCACCAAAAATCCCAGAATCCTTTCACTTTAGGATGATGCAGAAAAAGTTCACATTCGAAGACCAATGAAGGGCTAAATATTCTATCCTTTAGGATCTTTTGAATTGGGTTAGGTCGGGTTTGGGCCGGGCCTAGCATGGACTCATCTAGCAGGTCCAAGCTCAAGCCCGTTAAAAAAAAATTTTGTTTGGTCCCGGGCCTGACCTGAACCATCTCCAATTGATAAAATCCTAAGTTCACACTTGAATGTTCCTAATCTTATCCATTGATCAAGTGGGGCACACCTAGAGGAACTAAATCAACGGACTACATTCAAATGCTTGGTTGCCTAAAAATGAAGAAAATCCAAAAGTCAAGTGGACCACACAACAAGAAACAGTGGGGATGGAAATGGGAAATTCCACCATTGAAACCCTCTTGCGGCCCACCTTGATGTTGATTTACATGCCATCCAACCCATGTATAAGGTTTCCCGCCGGAACTCTTGTACGGATTCTCCTTCCTTAGTTTGCACGAGTAGGGCCCATTTGCTAGTGATCCAGACTGTTGATGTGATCAATGCGATGTGAACGGTAGTTTCCCAAAAAATTCCAACCATTTGATTGGTGACACGCAGAAATAGATGGTTGATAATAAAATATAGCAACGGTCCACATTCAACGGAAGTTGGACCGTTACGATCTTCCAATCATCCACATCCATATGGCGACCACTGGATCAACAGTTTGGATCACATAGCCACGTACTTCCTCTTTATCAAATGAAAGTACACGTGGCATACTAAGAAAAGAAGAAGAAGATGATCATTACAATTTGAATGGGCGGTCAGATTTGATTCACTGACTGATTTGTTTTTAGCCATTCATTTGTTGGTATTAATCCGTTGAGTAGGGGTCCATGATGTACGATTTAGATTGCCATATATGCCCCCAGTGTATGGTGGCTGAATCAGAACCATCCATAAGGGCAGATGGTGGACGTACGTCTCAGATAGTAGCGTACCCCAACCTTGGGTGCTGTGTCGCTCCGTTTGTGGCACACCCGATTGGCTGCTACAAGTGGATCACGGAAGGTCTGGGACTGACCACATTGGCTGTTATTTTTTTAGGGTTAAAAAATAGAAAATGAATCATTTAAAAATATGCTTAAGGTGTGTCACGATATCGCTATCTTTAAGGCGATATTCGCACCCTACCGGTGATTAAATCAATTTGCAAGAGGGTTACAGCAAATCCGCCTCCATGATACACTAAGTCTCTTCTCCAAGGCCAGAGAAATGTGTGTTTTGGCTTGCAAAAGACATCTTCCTTCATGGTATATATCTTTTCATCAATGGTAGTGTCTTTCCGACAATGGCATTCCTCCATTTCAAATTCAAAAGATGTTGCCTTCACCAAGAGGCATCACCATTCACACCAACAATTACTAAAGCTATAACCATTTTTTCCCCAAAATATAAAATTTCTTTTCTTCTTATTTTGAAAAAAACCCAACATTGGCCACTGGTGGGCCAGGTCACAAGCAACAAGACCAAGAAGAACTGTTGATCTTATGGGTCTCCTTTACGCTTTTGTCTTCTCCTATCTAAAGTGGATACGTCTATTATAGATACCATCTTATCCATAAACACTCCTTTAAGGTAGGTTGCGACTCAGGCTGGCCAGCATTTGTCGCATTCAGGATGATTGGATAATCAGAACCATCCAACTTCAAGGTGGATAATCTATACTCTAAAAGCATAATCCTCATATTGGATCCTTGGGGGAAGAGGATCAAGGTCTTGGATAAAGCAGGGCTGCACCTGATCGACTCTTGATGAAAACCACGCCTTCATCGACAAGATCTAAAATGATGCTAAACACACTACAAGAAAGAGGGTTTTGGGGTTTTTAGTGATGAAACTTTTAGCAATGAAAATTTATTTCGTCGCTAAAAGTCACTTTTTTTGCAACTAAAAGTTTATTTTTAGCGACGAGACTTTTCGCAGCTAAAAATTGTGAATGAGACTTTTAGCAACGCAAATTTTCGTCGCTAAAGGTTGCAAACAATTTTCCATTACTTTTAGCTACAAAAATTTTCGTAGCTAAAACTCGTAGATGAGACTTTTAGTGACGAATATTTTTGTCGCCTACAAACACATTTTTAAAAAATTTGAATGGATTACTTTTAGCTACGAAAATTTTTGTAGCTAAAAATTACGGATGAGACTTTTAGCGACGAATATTTTCGTCGTTAAAGGCTGCAAACCCGATTTCCTAAACCTAGACTTGAAAACTCAAACCTAAACCGAATCCCGAACCCGAACCTGATTTCCTAAACCTAAACTTATAACCTAAACCTATTCTCAAATCCCAAAACCTATAACCTCAACCTAAACCTATAACCTTAACCTAAACCTAAAACTTAACATATAAGCTAAACCTTAACCTATAACTTTAACTTATAACCTAAACCTATAACCTAAACTCAATTTCTTAAACCTTAACCTATAACCTAACCCGAACCTAAATCTATAACCCGAACCTGATTTCCTAAACCTAAACTTTAACGTATTCTCAAATCCCTAAACCTAAACCTACACCTAATCCTAATCTCAACTCTCTAACTTAAACCTAAACCTAAACTTGAAAACTCAAACCTAAACCTAATCCCAAACCCGATCTAATTTCCTAAACTCGAACTTATAACCTTAACATAAACCTATTCTCAAATCCCAAAACCTATAACCTCAACATAAACCTATAACCTTAACCTAAACCTAAAACTTAACCTATAACCTAAACCTATAACCTAATACTTATAACTTAAAACCTAAACCTAAACCTACACTTATAACTTATAACATAAACCTATAGCCTAAACCTAAACCTAAACCTAAAACCCAAACATAAACCTGATCTCGAACCCGAACCCGATTTCCTAAACCTAAACCTTAACACTTTCTCAAATCGTTGAACCTAAACCTAAACCTAAACCTACACCTAAACCTAAACTTAAACCCGAACCCGATTTCCTAAACCTAAACTTATAACTTTAACCTAAACCTAAACTTATAACCTTAACCTAAACCTGTTCTCAAATCCCTAAACATAAACCTATAACCTAAACCTTAACCTATAACCTTAACTTTTAACCTAAACCTATAACCTAAACTCAATTCCCTAAACATTAAGCTATATCCTAACCTAAACCTATTCTCAAATCCCAAAACCTATAACCTAAACATAAACCTAAACCTAAACCTTAACCTAAACCTAAACCTATAACCTAAACTCAATTCCTAAACTTTAACCTATAACCTAACCTAAACCTAAACCTATAACCTACACTTATAACCTAAACCTAAACCTAAACCTATAACCTTAACCTAAACCTAAACCTATACTTATAACCTAAACCTATTCTCAAATTCCAAAACCTATAACCTAAACCTAAACCTAAACCTATAACATAAATCTATAACCTAACACTTATAACCTAAAACCTAAACATAAACCTACACTTATAACCTATAGCCTAATCCTATAGCCTAAACCTAAACTTAAAACCCAAACGTAAACTCAATCTCGAACCCGAACCCGATTTCCTAAACCTAAACCTTAACGTTTTCTCAAATCGCTAAACCTAAACCTAAACCTAAACCTACACCTAATCCTAATCTCAACTCCCTAACCTAAATCTAAACCTAAACTTGAAAACCCAAACCTAAACCTGATTTCCTAAACCTAAACTTATAACCTTAACCTAAACCTATTCTGAAATCCCAAAACCTTTAACCTAAACTTAAACCTTAACTTAAACCTAAACCTTAACGTATAACTTAAACTCAATTCCCTAAACCGTAACCTATAACCTAACCTAAACCTAAACCTAAACCTATAACCCGAACCCGATTTCCTAAACCTAAACCTATAACCCGAACCCAATTTTCTAAACCTAAACTTTAACTTATTCTCAAATCCCTAGACCTAAACCTACACATAATCCTAATCTCAACTCCCTAACCTAAACCTAAACCTAAACTTGAAAACCCAAACCTAAACCCGATCTCAAACCCGAACCCGATTTCCTAAACCTAAACTTATAACCTTAACCTAAACTTATTCTCAAATCCCAAAACCTATAACCTAAGCCTAAACCTTAATCTATAACTCAATTTCCTAAACCTTAACATATAACCTAATCTAAACTTAAACCTACATAACCTAAACCCGATTTCTTAAACCTAAACCTTAACATATTCTCAAATCCCTAAACCTAAACCTTTACCTAATCCTAATCTTAACTCCCTAACATAAACTTGAAAACCCAAACCTAAACCCGATCCCGAACCCGAACTCGATTTCCTAAACCTAAACTTATAACCTTAACCTAAACCTATTCTCAAATCTTAAAACCTATAACTTAAACCTAAACTTAAACCTAAACCTTAACCTAAACCTAAACTATAACCTAAACCTATAACATAAACTCAATTTCCTAAACCTTAACCTATAAACTAACCTAAACCTAAACCTATAACCCGAACCCGATTTCCTAAACCTAATGTATTCTCAAATCCCTAAACCTAAACCTACACCTAATCCTAATCTCGACTCCCTAACCCAAACCTAAACCTAAACTTGAAAACCCAAACCTAAACCCCATCCCGAACCCAAACCCGATTTCTTAAACCTAAACTTATAGGTTATAGGTTAGGTTTAGGTTTAAGGTATTTTTATTTATGATGTTAAGCTTATACGTATTTATGCGTGAATGAATATGATATGGATAAGATTGTTTGTATTTGGATGAATGTAGTTTATGTTTGGATAGATTTACTAGTTTGGGTTTAGATGGATGTAAATGTGAATATGATGAAATATATTATAAAACAGTTGTATATATGGATGAATATGATAAATATATTGTAACAGGTGTATATCAGGAATTGTGTTGGAATATTTTTTAAAAAAATAGAGATTTTTAGCAACGAAAAATTTCGTAGCTAAAAGTCCAATGCTATTTCTTTTAGCGACGAAAATTTTCGTCGCTAAAGGTGCATGTAGGCCCAGCCTAGTGCTAAAACGAATCTGTAACAAGACATCCTAACCCTTTGATCAATATCTTGCAAACCGAACGGCTTGGGGAATAAAACTGTCGGAATTCAGCAAAATCAAGGAGAGTTGCGATATTTAGATTTGGTGATCTCACACGCATGAAAAGTGACATGTTCCAATGTGGACAACGTGTGCAAGATTGAGCCTTCCATCGGGTGGGGCTCAATGATAGATCTTCTACCTCAATTATCTAGCCATTTAACTCAACATTTCAAATCTTAGGCGGACCACACCACATGAAAACAGTGGTGATTAAACACCCACCATTAAAAACTTTCTAGGGCCCATGCAATGTTTATTTTCCATCCAACCTGTTGATTAGGTCACACACAAACTTTGTTCTATGGGTCCATCCATTCTGGATCAGCTTTAGCTAAAAAATGAGGCAGATGGAAATCTTAAGTGAACCACACCACACAAAAACAGTGGTAATTAAATGTGCACCATTAAAAACTTCATAGTACCTAATGTAATGTATATTTTCCATCCAACTTATTGTTACGTCACACATAAATATTATACAAATATTACCTTGATCCAAAACTTTTATGGCCCTCAAAAAGCTTTAAGTGGGAGAACTCAATCACCATTATTTCCTGTAATGCGGTCCATCTGAGATTTGGGATCCATAGCTTAATGCCCAAAAGTTGAGTATGAATGGAAAATTCTTTTTTTTTTTTTTTTGGTATTTTTCCAAAGCATATTGTGTCAAGCTTACTGCTGGCCCAACATAGATGTATGTGTATTATGGATGTTGTATACCCATTTATACATATCATTTTAGGGCATGATCTCAAAATTGAATTATATCAATAATTGAACTATACAACAGGAAAGGGAGTGAATAATGATGTCCACCTTTGAAACCTTCCCAGGCCACAATGATATTTATTTGTCATCACTCTTGTTTATAATGTCACATAGACATGGATGAAGGGATCCAAAATTTCTGGGCCTTAAAAAGTTTTCAAGGGTAAGTGTTCAATTCACACCATTTTTTATGATGCGGTCCACTTGAGCATTTGATATACTTCAATTTTAAGCTCATGCACTAAAATTATGCTCATGCAATAAAATTACCTAATAAAACGGATGGAAAGCATGGATAAAAAAGCATAAATTATGGTGGGCCCCACATAGTTTACTCATTTACTATGTAGACAATCCACTTCCATCAAGCGGATACTTGAATTCATGCAAGTAAAGCTTGCAATGCATGAAAAATATCAACCGTGATATAAGGACACGGATTCCTGCAAAAGCCTTTCACAGGTGGCAACTACGGTGATGTATGTGAGAAATCCACTCTGTTCATCTGTTTTTTGAGCTCATCTTGTGACATGAGGCCAAAGATGAACCAGATCCAAATAATCAAGTGGGCTGGAAACGTAAGAATTGAATGTCCACGGTTGAAATATTCATGGGACCAAAAAAAAAAAAAAAAAAACCTGGGCGTCCGTAACATGGTTTCAATGGATCAAAAAAAACAGGTGATGATGGATTGCACGCTTATCAAAAACAGATACAAACAACTCGTGGACGAGTGGAAGTTTGTGCAAGTCCGGACAACTCACTTTTTATTTCACTTAGTCAGAAATGCCAACTCCACACGCTACCTCACTTGCCAATGTGAAAAATCCAAGCCGTTAATACGACACACACCCCCGTAGTTTCTCTGCCCTACATGTCAGTCGAGTCTGCCTGTGTGGTGGACCACACTAGTATGTTGAGAGTGTGAACCGCTGGCCTTTTTTATTCTTCTCTTTTGAGTAGATGTGACGCGTGCACTAGAAGAGTGGGCCACCCTTCTTATCTTTATATGCACTGTGAGGCCCACCTGATGAACAGTTCTGATCTCGCAGTTTGATGGTTGCAGCCCGCAGGTGCACTTATCAGGATTTAAGCAATATCAAGAAGAAAAGGGTCTTCAAGAAGGTCAAAGAAAAAGGGAGGAGCAGCTCCTTCATAGCTAGAAGTAATGCAATTACCACCATCACCATTGCTGATTGAATTCTCCGTGAGAAGGTCAGTAAAAGGAAGGGACAATGAGGATTTGGGCGTGGTGTCTTCATGGCCTAACACTGTAAAGTTGAAATCTTGTTCCATTTCATTGTTCATGGGTGGCCAAAAATCGCACGGTAATTGAACTTGATCTGATTGATGATTTAAGGGCATTTGATCATTCAACGGCAGGCAAGGTTGGGACAACATGATCTCTTTGTTTAATGGCACTGAATTCAACAGATTGATGGCATCCATGCCCTCAATGGTATTTAAGCCGTCTGATGTCCTGGTCATCGTGGCCGTCGATTGAAGGAGGCATTGCATGGACTCATACTTAGCTAATTCGACAGCTTCTTGTAATATAGCCTCCTGTTCTTCCAATGGCCGGTGATGATAGTCCATGATCACCTCTTTCAGATTGGCAATGGCAATCAGTTGTTGCAAGCCAGCGAAGAGACTCGTCCGTGGTAAGTGGGTCACTGGATCATAACCCCTCTTGATCAGATTCTTCTTTAGATGGGTGTTCCAAAAATTCTTGATTTCATTGTCTGTTCGGCCCGGGAGATGCGTTGCGATCGTGGACCACCTAGGAAGAACAAAAAATATATAAGTAGATGAAAAAATAATTAAAACCCAAAAAACATAGACTAAGTACTCATGAAGTGTGAAAATTCAGAGAATTACTTGTTTCCAAGGATGGAATGGAGATTGAGAATAGTCTCTTCTTCTTCTTTGGAGAACTTCCCTCTCTTTATATCAGGTCTCAAGTAATTTGTCCATCTTAATCTGCAACTCTTCCCACATCTATTCAGGCCTGCAAAAGCAAATATAGCAACCTTACATGTTACATGCATATATAAACATATTCATAGAGGCCTACATATATACATGTATGCATGCATTTCAGCACACATGTTTCTTTGATGGAAAGGAACGGTCTGGATAGATTGCTTGAGGATTGGTGGGGCTCACACGGATGTAGTAATGCAGTTGAATTATAGGGCCTAGGAGTACAGTAACTCCTATGTAGTTATAAACTTGTAGGGCTTTTTCTCTGTTACTAGAGAGGTGTGCAGTCATGCACATGAATTATAGGTCTTAGTCCCCAACTCCAATTACATTTTACACAAAGGCTATTGTGGTATCAGTGGAAGGCCTTAGGTATGATTTTAGGTTGTCATAATCTTCTTGCTATTGATGTACAGATCTAGTGGGCCATGCAGATTTTTCCTCTTACAATGCATGCATACATGAGAGAGAGAGAGAGAGAGAGAGATATGAAGTTGGTTTTTTTTTCTCCTCTAATTTTCATGCCATTTATGCATGGATCTAGTTGGCCATCTAGATTTTCCCTTACAATGCATGCATGGAGAGAGAGAGAGAGAGAGAGAGAGAGAGAGAGAGAGAGAGAGAGAGAGAGAGAGAGAGAGAGAGAGAGATGATATGAAGTTGTTTTTTTGTTTCCTCTAATTTTCATGCCATTTGTGCATGGATTTAGTTAGCCATCTAGATTTTCCCCTTACAATGCATGCATGGAGAGAGAGAGAGAGAGAGAGAGAGAGAGAGAGAGAGAGAGAGGGAGAGGGAGAGAGAGAGACAGAGAGAGAGATGATATGAAGTTGTTTTTTTGTTTCCTCTAATTTTCTTGCCATTTGTGCATGGATTTAGTTAGCCATCTAGATTTTCCCCTTACAATGCATGCATGGGAGAGAGAGAGAGAGAGAGAGAGAGAGAGAGAGAGAGAGAGAGAGAGAGAGAGATGATATGAAGTTGTTTTTTTGTTTCCTCTAATTTTCATGCCATTTGTGCATGGATTTAGTTAGCCATCTAGATTTTCCCCTTACAATGCATGCATGGAGAGAGAGAGAGAGAGAGAGAGAGAGAGAGAGAGAGAGAGAGAGAGATGATATGAAGTTGGTTTTTTTTTTCTCCTCTAATTTTCATGCCATTTATGCATGGATCTAGTTGGCCATCTAGATTTTCCCTTACAATGCATGCATGGAGAGAGATAGAGAGAGAGAGAGAGAGAGAGAGAGAGAGAGAGAGAGAGAGATGATATGATATGAAGTTGTTTTTTTGTTTCCTCTAATTTTCATGCCATTTGTGCATGGATTTAGTTAGCCATCTAGATTTTCCCCTTACAATGCATGCATGGAGAGAGAGAGAGAGAGAGAGAGAGAGAGAGAGAAGGTTTTTTTTTTCTTCTCTACCTGCAAGCTTAGGGAGAGATCTCCAGCTTTCATGCCCATGTCTTTGAATATGTTGGACCAGCTTCTTATCTTCTTCAGGGGTCCAAGGGCCCTTTTTGAGACCATTCTCATCACAGCAAGGAGATCTTCCCATTGTGATTTTTTCTCTTTGTTTTATCTCCGTGGCAAGCTTCCCATTTATAGTTCCTTTTCTTGCAATGGTGCCCTCGTTTATATCTGGAAAAGACAATCGCATCCCTTGTTGATGGGCCCATGGTATTTGTCTCACTGGCAATGGGGGACCAAATCCTCTACAAGACATGTTTTAAGCAGATCCTACGACACCCAATCTCTTTGGGTCCACGATGTTGTATATGTAAATCAACTCCGTCCATCCGGTGAGAACCCTTATTTTAACCGTACATACAAAATATTAGACTGACGGAAAACTTTTATGGGTTACAACAATGTGAATAATATAAAATTGCTCCTAAGACCTCGAAGTTCAATTTTGGTGTGGCCTGCATGAGTTTTGGACGAGGATGACTTTTGTGTCTTCCCTTCATCCGACTTGACTCGATCTGCACTAGGTGGTGCTGTAATCCTGACCATGATGTATGTTATTTTATAATCTATCGTATCCGGATTTTCCTACTTGTGGAAAGCAAAGGATCCATTTTACCAACATTTTACCAACTTATTTTAAATTATGAGAAAAGAAAAGGAAAAAAAAAAAAAAAAACAAGGCGTATTCAAAATTCAGGTGGGCCACACCATAAGAAATAGTGGTGAAGGAACGCGCGCCCACCAATGAAAACTTTCTAAGACCCACTGTACTATTTATTTGCCATCCAACCAAATATTAGCTTGATCCAAAACTTTTATGCTCTCAAGAACTTTTCTAATGGTGGCCACTCAATCACAATTGTTTCCTACTGTGTGGTCCACTTGAGATTTAGATATGTCTTTTGAGCTTGTGAATGCTCCTATCCGCATAGAGCGATCGTCTTTACTTCTACTTTTCAATTTCACAAATGGGATGTGGAATTAACTTAGATATAAAAATGTATTCGATTTTTTAAATTGTCATTAGTTAAATGAAACTTAAAATCTACAGCTAGCTAGAAACCATAAACTTGTTTATTGGTTGGGGAATCATGAAATTTCTCATTCCAAGTGACTTTTGCGGTTGATCTGCAACCATCGATTATGAGTAAGAGTTTCAGTGACAGAAGAGGAAAGGGTTTGTTGCCCTCTTCTACTCGCACAACGTTCGGTCTTTACTCTATGAGATTTTATGGCTTTTATGGGGATTTAGTATAATTTCGACATTATATATCCAGCCATACTTTACATGACCCACAAGGGGATAGGCAGGCAAAAATAAAAATGATCCTAACCTTACTTCGTGAAGCCAAATGACTTCGGGTAAGTGAATGCAATAAACAAAAAGTGATGCAAAAGAAATAAGAATAAAAGTATGAGTAGATAATGTGTGTGTGTGTGTGTGTGTGTTGTGTGTGTGTGTGTGTGTGTGTGTGTGTGTGGAATGAAATGCGATCTAAGCTTGATTGAAATGAAAGAAAGTAAATAGAAGATCAGACACTTTTTTGCTCAAAATAGATAGTTGGATATCCCTAATTCAAACCCTACTCTTGGCTTTACTAGCTTCTTTATTAAATTGTTTTCTCTAGAGCAGGCCTTCCAAGTTGGGCAGAGCCTCGACGTTGATTGAAAATCTTCGAAGTTTTCGGAGAAGAGGCCCTCTCTCGAACTCTCTCTCTCTCTCTCTCTCTCTCTCTCTCTCTCTCTCTCTCTCTCTCTCTCTCTCTCTCTCTCTCTCTCTCTATATATATATATATATATATATTATTGGGTCCCATAATACAATGTGCCGCTAAATTTATAGATGATTGTAGATGACGGTGGAACTTGTTCCATTCTCAGATTGTAGGGTCCGAATATCGATCTTTGTTCGGTAAAAACTACGGCAGGTGGTCGTCAGCTTATGGCAAGCCAACGGTCTACTTGTCACCATTTTGTTTGATAAAATAAGTGCTTTAACACCAATTAGTTTAAAAAACAAAAGAAGGAATGATGACATCATTGTTGGCTACCCATGAGCCTACTTTTTTATTTCATAGATCGGGTCTATCGGTTACTTCTGAAAAATGTCAAGAACCCTTTCTATGTGACCCGTTTGGATTTATGATGTTTTACAGATCGAATAGAGACAAATTTTTTGTGCTAATCATGGTTTTTAGAATGCTTGGATGATCGGCCAAGATCTGATTTGTCAAGTTTTGGATACGCCGATCAGGTTTGTTGGTTATTTTCGAGATGTGCCAATGGTTCTAACATTTTGGTTGATTTTGATTTTCAATGATTCTAAGTTATTATGAATAATTTTATCGAAGCTCAACCAAAGTCAAAAAAGTAAATTAGTCTCATTTGGGTGGAATGTATACGGGCTCATGCTCTAAAATAAGTTACAAAAATGAATGAATAAAACACATGCATCATAGTAGAGTTCAAGAGCTTTTCCTGCACCAACATTAGGATCCACAAACAAACCTAGGCATATCATCTCCATTGTTAAGACCACACATGGCACATTAAAGTGTGCTACATTGAAATATGGGTCACTTACAAGATAAGGACAAGACATGTTACACATGTAGCACAGTAAAAATTTTGTGGTACTTTAAGATGTCGCACAGTAAAAATTGTGTGGTACTTTGAGATGAATAAAAGCAAGCTGGCACGTAGACTACAGAAGCAGATGATGAGTAGGCCCATGTGATTAACAAGTTTCTATATACTTTACCAGGGAAGTGATTATTTTCTCCCATTTCCTGTTATATAATAAAGATGATGTTTTTTAGGTTTGAGCAAGAAAACGGTAGTTGGGTGGTTTTTAAAAAATTAGTGTTTCAAAAAAATTACAAAACTAAATAACGAAAACATTATTTTTTATAAAAATTACATTTTTCACAATTTATATTTCAATGAAGGCCCTTAGGCAATATAGTATTATTAAATATAAATATGTATCATGTTTATATTTTTTTTATCTACAATGTAAATATTTTTGGGACGAGAAATTGCCGACTGTGGATGGGAAGCGGATTGGCCGGTGTACCAGACAGCACCAACCTAGCTGATGCGGGTACGTATCGTGCCAATACGTACGGTTCAAAGGAATCAAAGTTACGTGGCCCCACAATGATGTATTTATCATATCCACACCGTTCATTCATTTGCAGAGATCATTTTAAATCTTGAATACAAAAATCAATCATATCCAAAGATAAAGTGAATCACACCACAAATAGCAGTGGAAACAATGATTCTCACCGTTAAAACATTAATAGGGCATACTATAACATTTATGTTTCATCCAAACTATTCATGATATCACACATACCTGGTGGAAGAGGAAAACAAATATCATATTAATCCACAATTTTTGTGACCCCCAGTAGGGTTTCAGTAGTAGACGTTCAATCCCCCGCTGCTTTGTACAGTGTGGTCTACTTTATTTTTGGATCTGTCTTATTTTTCGGCTTAAGAATTACAACGAACTTGCCAAGTGGACGGACGGTTTGGATATAACTCATACCTCATGATGGGACCCACATAACTTTGTGAGGTCAACACACCAGGCAGGTTGGTGGTATGTGGTACAGCAGCCAATCCGCTTCCGGATGTACGCGGAGTTGAGTTTTTCACTCTGTACGGCTAAACAGGCTACATTGGTCAGCGTGCGCTGACAGCAGCAGATAAATCATTGTATACGACAACAGTGCGGTTGAATTTGGAAAGGGGAATGTCTTACTCGATTCACTTCTATGTTAGTTTTACACCATTTCAAAATGATAGTGATTAGTTAAACGTACGCATGGCCTGGTTATAAGTCAATCTAGACCGTCCAAATCGCTCACCCGAATGTAGATGGAGTATAACCGTAAAACTACGTTGAGAAGATAATACTTCCATCTAATTTTTCCTTCAAATTTAACAACCCATTTCATATCCATTGAATTGATTGATCTATCCACACACGCCAGTGGGGCCCACGAAAAAAAGTTTTAGAACAGTGGACCAGACTGACTTTTCCCCAGGTGGTCCCATGGTGAGGTGGGTCCATCATATCAGCAGCCGGTGTCGCGTAATGATCGCCTCACACCCACTGATACGAATTTAGGACGTTTGTCAACCAGCGTTCAGATTCACGTGTACTCTCCTACATTTGGAGGATGCGGATTGCGTCCTACCCCTGCCGGGACGGTAATCCGTCCAGGCAGGGCTCTGTGGGCCCACAGTAATGTAAGTGTTTTATCCATGCTTTTCATCACTTTTCTCATATCATTTTAAAATATGATCCTAAAAAACAAATCAGGTCTACAGCTCCAGTGGACCACAATAAAGAAAACTATAGTGATAATGACACCCACCGTTGAAACCTTTTTAAGGGCCACTATGATGTTTTTCTACCATCCAACCTATTCATAAGGTCATGTAGACGTGAATGAAGTGAAAAAACAAATATCAGCTTGATCCGAAACTTCTCAAGCTCCCAAGAAGTTTTTAATGGTATATGTTCAATCCCTACTTTGTGGTCCAATTAGTTACTGTACCTGCCTCATTTTAAACATAGTATTTTAAAATGATGTAAGAAAAACTACCAACGGCGTGGATAAAATACTTACATCACTATTGACCCAAAAGAGCCCTGCCCGGACGGATTACAGTCCGGGCGGGGGTAGGATGCAATCCGCGTAAGGTATGTTTTATATCCAAAACTGTCCATCTTTTGATGAGATCTTCGTAAGGCTTGAGCTTGAGCTATAAAATAAGACAGATCCAAGTATGGACTACACTGCAAAACGTAGCGATGTACTGACCATCTATCATTGAAACCATTTTACGGTCACAGAAGTTTTGCATCATGATATTTGTTTTTCCTCTTTATCAAGGTATGTGTGACCTTATGAACATATTGGATAGAAAATTAACGTTACGGTGGGTCCTACAAACGTTTTAACGGTAAGAATCATCGTCATCACTGCTATTTGTGGTGTGGTCCACTTGAGCTTTGGATATGACTCATCTTTCATATCATGATCTAAAATGATATCTCCAAATGAATGAACGGGATGGATATAATAAATACATTATTTTGTGGCCCATGTAACTTTGAGATCTCCTTTTAACCATTCGTACAGCTCCGAGCTCGAGGAGTGTCAGCGATCGTATTCGTACGACACGTACCCACACCAACCATATTGGTGGTGTGTGGTACACCAGCCAATCTGCTTCCCTCACGGATCACGTGCCTAATCCGGTCTCAGGAAGACTACACTGTAAGCATAACCTGACCTAAGAATCAATCTGGTCCACTCATCAGGTAGACCGCATATGTAAATCAGATTTAATCATCCTCTTTTCTTTATTTTTCTAATATCAGTGTGTTCTGTCAGAGGAGTGGACCAACCTTAATTTTTGGCCAGCTCATCCTCACAATGCGCCCTAACTGATGAATGGTCTGGACCTACCCTACATCTGCCGCTTTGCCACTTTGCATCTTTTTCTTAAATATTCAACTATTTATCACAAAATAACCCCAGAACACATGAAATCAGATCAAGGGCAGACGTCAAACCAGGAGAACGGATTGGCTACTCTACCCCTGCCAATCCGTGGGCAGGGGGAGTAGCCAATCCGTGGGCCCCACCATGACGTATTTGTTTCATCCATGATTTTCATCCATTTTTCCATATTATTTTAGGACTTGATCCCAAAAATGAGAGCAATATAAATCTCAGGTCGACCACACCACAGGAAAACAATATTGGTTGGATATCCACCATTAAAATTTTCCTAACACCCACTGTACTGTTTATTTGACATCCAATCTGTTGATTAGGTCATACAGACCCAGGTGAAGGGAAAAACAAAGATCAGCTTGATCCAAAACTTTGATACCCCAAAAAGTTTTTAATGGTCTACGTTCATTCAACACAGTTTCCTGTAATGTTGTCCACTTGAGATTGGGATATACCTCATTTTTAGTCTCATACCATAAAATTATCTATAAAAATAAATGAACCGCATGGATGAAACACATACATCATGGTGGGGCCCATAGAGCACCGCAGCCGTTTGGATAACAAAATCTAATGGAAAAGAAAATTTTGAAACTAAGAATAATAGTTAAAAGTTTATTTCCGTCCAAATTATAACCTTGGTTGGTAAACACATTTGTTAATATTGAATAATTTTGAATTCTGTTTTAAAAACAATATACTATTCTATAATTAAAATTAAAATATATAATGTATAATTCATCAGGTATCAATGAATCTAAATATAATTTCACTATTTTATATTAGTATATGATCAATCTTTGGGCCGTCCCATTATTTAGATCATTTAATTTGAGTTGCATGATTTTCCGTGTGTTTGTTTTATGATCCATCTAAAGTGGGGTTGGTAATTTGGACGGTTTAATTCTAACTTATATATTTCTCATGTGTGGTTATGGATAAGGGTGTCAATTGGCCAAACAGCTCGATGAACCCAACTTAACTTTGAACCGGGCTTGGACCTATTAGCTTAATCCGCATGTCATGCTTGGGCCATGCATGCATGGCCCATACAATTTTTTGCGTGGGTCCCAGCACCACCTGATGTACTCGGCCGCTAAGTTCGAGTATATGGGCTTAAGTGTCAGGATAGGTCTAGTGCAACCAACCATCACTAGAGTTGGGCACAGGGCGATTGGACCGGCAAACTCGACTCATCCTACTCATTCAGATCTGACTCGATCCGAAATGAGTGGGTAAGTCGATCCGAATTGAGTTGACTTCGTCCAATCCGAAATCAAACCGAGTCGAGTTCGAGTCAACCAGTAACTCGACTTGAAATCCAACTCTGTACCAACTCGACTCGATCCAAAACTCAACTCATACATATATATAAAAAATAAAAAACTTTGATATGATGTTTCAGATCTGAAATGTTGTGTAGCTGATGTAGAGGCTACCATTCTAGCAGGTGAATCTAGGCTTTGAGTGCTTATTTCAACTCGTGAATACCCATTGCACTCGACTCAACCCGACTTGGTGCTTGTGACCAGGTCAGACTCAGTCCGAATTAGTCCAGGCCGGACCCGGACTCGGATCAAGTTAAGTATGTTGGACTTGGTACTGGGCCAATTCGATTTCGGGTCAGGCTTATTTCAAAACTGGATTGAGTCAAGTCATCCCTAACTCAGTCCCATTCAACTCGATGCCCAATTCTAACCATCACCTCCCTTAGTTGTATATTTAGGTGAGAGGGAGAGAGATGCCAAAAGTCATTTTTAAAAAATCGCTATTAGAAAATTAAACCAGTAATCAATTTCAAAACTCTTTTGATTAAATCCTTAACTACGTACCACCACGTTTAATTGCCTAATCAAACATGGTTAAGAAAGAGCTAACCCTTTTATTTTTTAAACTTAACTGGTTATTGGTGTATCAAACAGCCCTTAAATCTCTATTATTTTGAATCGATTTTCCTGTATACATATAGAAGTGAGTTGAGTTTTTGGGTTTTTGAACTATGATTTAGACGGTACCCATGCAACTATTCTATATTTAATATGTTTAGGTTACTACCATTTTCTTAAGATGGAGCAAAAGTAACATAGGGGCGATTGTGACATCTTTATTCTTTTTTTTTTTGTTTTCAGTGGGTAGAAATAGAGCTTAGATTCTTGCTTCCACTACAAAGCCTCTTTGTCTTGTTGTCCACCTGAAATCAATGGAAGAGGATTCTCTGAATGAGCATATCTAGTGTCAGATGATCTGGCGTGTATCCAATTTATTATTTTTGGTAAGGGAACAAGCTGCCTTGCAATCTTGGGCTACCTTTGGAATCATTCAAAATAGGATCTTCGTACCTTTTGGATGGACTGGAATCCTAGAGAACATCTGTATTATGCAGTGCTCAAAACAACCATGTCTGTGGGAGCTAGCATGCTGTATATGTGAAATCTACTCCGTCTATCAGGTTATATCATAGATATTAGGTAAAAGGCCAAAAATCAGCTATCTCCATAGCTCAGATGGGCCACACTATTGGATTCCAACCATAGGTTTATGTGTGGGGCCACCATTGTGTATATCTTTGATCAAAACCGTTTATCAAGTGTCACTTAACAGGATAAGGGGTAGACATAGACATCAGCTTGATAGAAAACTCATTCGGGCCACACCATGTGAGCTTAGGGGTTTTGGGGGGGATTTTGCATTGTTCCCATTAGCGTGGTACATGTGACTTTTAGACCGGGCTTATCTACTGAATATGCGGTCCAAATTATGGTTCTTACCTGATGATCAGAGTGGATTTTAAATGCACAACATGGTGGACCCCACAAAGCTTGGCTGTTTTTCCTACTGCCTAAAAACGCGTGTCGTCGACTTACTGTCCGCTTTAGATTCCACCACGCATCTCATTATCCGTTATTTAAAAAATAAAAAGAGGAAAATGATAAAAGGATAAGGGGAAGAAACCCTAGATTTCATGGGGGCAAAACCATGAAGGAATAAAATCAATCTGGACCCTCAAACTGGTTGACTGGTGGGTAACCTGGGACGTGGATTGTTTACCTTCACCGTGGTGTGAAGACTCTTTGGAGTCTACCGTGATGTATGTATTTAATCCACACCGTTCATCTATTTTTCCAGCTCATTTTAGGGATGAGACTAAAATTGAAGCATATTCAAAGCTCAAGTGGACCACACATAGAAAACGGTGGAATTGAACGTGTATGGTTGAAAACTTCTTAGGGGCCACAAAAGTTTTGGATCCAGCTGATATTTGTGTTTTCACTTCATCCACGTGTGTGTATATATATATATAACCTTGTGAACAGGTTGGATGACAAATAAACATCACTTCAGGCCTTAGGAAGGTTTCGATGGCAGACATTATCCCCACAGTTTTCCGTGGTGTGGTCCATTCGAGCTTTGGATATGCTTTTTAGCCCATGCCCTAAAATGAGTTAGAAAAAAGATGGATGGCATGGATAAAACACATATATCACTGTCAGTTCCGAAGAGTTTACTCAACAGGCTATAGTTACAGTTTTCTTCTTGATTCTTTGTCATAATCACTTATTAGGTCTAGAGTTTAAGATGTAAGCCCACCGTCAATAGAGTGACTAACGGAGGAGTCAACATGTACTCATGCATCTAAGAAAAACAGTATAAAAAGGGTTGTATTTGTTGTAATCTTCCTTCTTATTGAAATAAAATTTATAGAATTATGAGTTTATATTCAAGTAAGTGTGATGTACACAGCTAGATCCATAGCTCAAGTGGTAGACTGAGTGAAAGATATCTCGTTTCAACACTGAGGTCTTGGTATCGATTCCCTAGAGGGGGTGGCTAACAGTGAAGTGTGAACAATTAAAAACAAAAAAGTGTGATATAAAGAGTATATTGCATTTAGAAGTCTTTGGTACTATGCATTGTAGATAATGTCACATGGATAATCACATTTTGTCTTCTTAATTGAACAGGCTAAATTATATGTTCAAATTAAAAACATGAAAGCACAGTCCAATCATACAAACAAAAGATAAATAAAGAACAATCCATTATAAAATTAAAAGGAACAGGCTAAAAAAAACATAGCACAGGATGACGAACAATCCATTATAAAATTAAAAGTAGAAGAGATTAGGTGAGCGTATATACATGCTAAAACACTAATTTTCTCCCTTCGAAACCCTAGAAATGATTTAGCTCTCTTTGTTTTACCATAATCCCGTATTACACCCATATAGATAGTGTTACATTCGGAATAGAAAACAAACTGCACACACCGTTGATCTAAGCATCGATCGGTTGACATCAATCAAGCAACTCTCTATCAATCGAGCCTCATGTTCGATCAATCAAACATGCTCAAAAGTGTCCAGAGAGTTAGCATGAATTTTTTGAATTATCTCAATCAATTGAACATGTCTAAAACTGTCCAAAGATTAATATATTTAATTCAAGGTTCACTTAATTGATTGAGCAATTTGTTCGATCAATTGAAACCTCTTATTTCTGCATAAATTGAAGACATTCAAACAACATGATCAACTAAAACCTACACTTGATTATATGACTATTGGATTCATGGACATATATAGGATGGTTGAAATGAAAAATATCTCACAATCTTGTTTGGACAAGTAAAAGTGCCTGAATCAAAGATAAAATCGATTTAATTATGTTGGGGGTCCCACCATCGTGGGTTTAGACTAATGGCATATTTTCAAGGAATGTCTTTTCACTTATGTTTCAAGTTAATGCATGTTATAAAAACTAATAGGTATGGTCAATTCTCTTTAAAGCATAGAAGGATTTTCGCTTGTACTAAGAGTAACAAAATAAATGAGATATAACTTCCCTGAAGCAGAAAATTTTCTCTAGGAATACTTTTTCATATATTAGTAAGATGGAGAGAAGAGTAGTGAGAGATGAGACGGGATAGAGTTTCTCTCAAGAGGAGTTTTCTCTCCAGATATCTTTTCATGTATCCATAAGTTAGGAAAAAATAGATGAGGTGGTCTTTCCAAATGTTCTCTTAATTGCTTGAAGAGAAGAAGTTAGATGGTTTTTCCAAAAGTGAAAAGATGTAATAATAATAATAATAATAATAATGTTTATTACATCTTTTTTGTATTTGGGCACCGCTTCTCTTATATCTTATATATACTTATTTGTTAATGAAATAATTTATCAATAAATCACATACCGAGCTTTCGATTTTCATCACCCCAGATCATGAGATTGTGACCTGTTTTTTTTTTTTTTTAATGAAATGTACACACCCAAACACACCACAACAGGTACTCGAATCCATGATAGGATTCCACAATTTAGACAGATTAATTTGGATTAATGTATGCCTACTCTACTACTTTTAATGGCTGCATATCAAGCACCATAGGATGATAGAGTATAAATTCTCTCTCGACTGACTTTTGGGGGTACAAGAGGTGCATGGGAATGTGATTAGCATCCTCTTGGTTCCTCCTTAGGCACCATGTCATATGCTTTTAATTTGAAACCCACTCGCCAGTTGTAGCTGTGATATAAGGAGCCATACTCTATCATAAACTATTCTAAGATGTCTTGTTATTTGAACCATCCATGTCCTAGTTGCTACCATGAATAAGCTATTTCTGATCTTATAATTCAACAATGATCCTGACCTTTGATTGTTGGATTCAAATATGAGCCATTGAAATTTTATATTATAGTCTTTAAAAAAAAATAAATTTAAAAGGAATTTGGTTATAGAAATATTCGTGGATATTTACTAGACAGTTGAAAAGAAAATCATCCGACATCTTGTTTCGGAAAACAAGTTGTCCACAAATCAGTGGTTAGAATTTTTCGACCAGTTTGATTGGGATTGTGACATAGGGTGGTTGGTCACACCAAATATCATGAAATATGAAATTTCATGATATTTGGTGCGACCAAACACACCCTCAGTTACATAGAGTTCAACAATTAGTTGATTTATGATAAGCATATGGTTTCTGAGTGCCTGACTATCAAGCGTCATAGCTAACAGAGTACAAATAACCTCCCATTTTCTCTCTTGCCCTGCTCAAGTAACCGGTTCCTCTCTCTTTTGAGGACGTGGGAATAACCACTCGGAGTTTTTGTAATCTAATATGGACTACCTAAAAACTGATATTCTTATTGTCTTAACACACACATCACCACAATACACGTCCAATATCAATCCCAATGTAACGTTCTGCTTGCTTGATTTTTGGGCCATTGCATGTTAAGAGCAGGGTTCAAATGTTGGACGACTTTGGATCACACACATTCCGTAGTATATGGTATTAGATTGCCGAAACCAGCCCGTCATGAAATTCAGCCTCATCCTTTCATGAGATAGGCCATATCTTTGGCCATTCTCCAAGGTTATCCTGAATTTTCACTCCAGCTAATATTCATGACAATGCTATTTTTATTTTTTATTTTGCATGGATTGGATGTCCTACACATGAGACATGTCAGCAGTAACATAAACCAACGGTTCTTTCAAAATAGCAACATGGGCCATCACCTATTCGTTTCTTTTATAAAATGTTCAGGCCCATGATTCGGGGGTCCAAAACAATGATAATGCATGGGCATTTTCATACCAGGCTCGAGTGGAGTGGCCTGTGGGATGCGGGAGCACACTTGGGATGGACGGTATGTGTGAGGTGAGTGGCTCGTGTGAGGCGGTAATCATGTGATGTGAGGCCCACGTGAAGGTTCGGCCAAGATCCTAACCCAACCCGGGGCTTGGGCTATGAAATAAAAGGATTAATTCGCCAGCTCTATTAGTGAGCTTTCAGAGCAAGTGGTTATCCTACATCAAATGACATGATGGGACTTACGGTGATGGCTCGTGATCGAAAATCTCCACATTGGAAGATCCTAAACATAGAATACTGGGCCTTTTACTACTGCAAGCCTTGAAGGGAAACTGCTGCTGCATCTACTTTGTTAACAATCTATCTTCTCTGTGGGCCCAAAATATGAATGGTTTTGATCGCAATGAATGTTTATACAGTACCTCTGGAGCTTTCAGTTGTAAGAACCAGGAACATCCCAGAGGGTAACCGTTCAATGGGCAATCAACAAATATGCATTAGAATCGTTTACCACATGATGGGGGTATGCATGGTCTGGCCCACTCTCCCACACAAGAGATGATTTCTCTGAAAAATACAAGTATGTGAGAATTGGATTTCATGGGTTGTTGAACTTATGGAGAGAAGAAGCATGCATCCGTGGTGAATGAATCATATCAACTCACCCGACCAAACTGGAAACTTAAATGGTGAGCATTGTATGATACCTCATCAGATAATGGATAGTGAGTGAATGCTGCAGCTCCTAGCGACTTACCACAGCAGCTGCCATGCCATGTATGGGCAAGATCAAGGTTGTTCATCAGGTGGGCCAACCTTTCAATTCAAAGTTGTGGCCCACAAGTAGATGGTGAGATACCACAGGAAACAACAACAGATCCCATTAGACCAACAGTCTGGATCATTGAACCAAGCTGCAAAATCCTGGTGAACTAGCACACCATGGGGTCAAGGATCCTAACACCATTGAAGCTGAGGCTGCCCAAGCAGTTCCTTCTTACACTGATCTCATTCCCATTAACTAAAGGGGAATGATCGCATTTGTTCAAACATATGGAAGTTACAATATGTTTGAACATAGTGAGGCCCACCCATGATGTGTATATGGAATCCAAATCGTGCATCTTGTGCACCCCCTCATCCTTACTGTACATCCCAAGAATCATTGGGATCCAAGAATCTGGTGAGACATCCACAGGTAGAAAAGTACAATCATGCCTAACATATATTCAATTGTTGTGGCCCACTAAAGTTTTTGAATGGCTTCAGTTTCAGTGTCTCCCCCTCTTCTTAGTCGAGTTCACCTGATGAATGGATTGGATAACATGCGCAACATGATGGATCACACATTTCATCTGGAAGTTTCTATGGTGGAAGTACCCCTCCCCAATGTCCCCCATTGTTCTCTTTGTTGTGGCCCAACTGAACTATGGATAAGATTTGGTTTTGGGATCTAGGGCTAACATGGGGGTGTGAATCTAATGGATGGGTTGGATGGCACTCACACATCACGGTTAGCCCCATGCAGTCAGATTGATGGCAATTACCATATGTTCAAATGTATGCGAACATTCCCATTAACTACATGGTGCTAAACATGGACCAGATCCAGCTACAGGAGCCATGTAAAGATACATATACTCACAGATCGAATGGTTGGAACATCCAACCTCTGCAAATTCTGAGCATTGGACGATCCAATGAAAAAATGCCCTAAATTTTGACTGTGAAATGCAGGCAGTGTGGCCCATCTGATGGACAGCTCGAATCTTGCAAACATGCCATATTGGCACAGGAGCTGACATATAGATGGCTAGGCTACACACACAGCTTAGGAAAACCTCTACATACATCTAATATAAACTCAACTAGGAACTTATGGATGTATGAGCATGCATGTAATGAACCTATGGCACTGAGAAACCAATGAAAAGGAAATCCAATCTGGATAAGGAACAAATGATTTACATGATTATGTTGTTTGACAAATGCGGGAAAAAAAAAATGACACCTTTGAGAAGCTCATAAAGTCTGTTGATTGCAGCGTCGACCAAAAAAAAAGAAAAAACAGAAACAGATCAAGCAGCTTATGGTTCTCACAGAGAAATACCTGAAATTTCATCAATGGAGACAATTCTTCAAGCTTCAGCGGATTGGATGATATTGATCAGAAACTCTCTTCGGCGGCAACTTCCTTAGGATGAACAGTACCAGTGCTGACGGAATGATCTCCACCAACTGGAGAAGAACACAAGATGGGAAGAGAGGAAGACGTTTGTTAATAACAAACAAAAAGCAAAGATCAATTACACAATACTAAAAAAACTGGTCCAGACAGTTGGTTTGATGGGCCCCCCCAGAGTAGAAGATCCTAGCCATCCAATCTTTGGCTTTTGCTTCCAGTTGCATGCGGAGGAAACCTGTGTTCATTTTCTTACCCATCATTTTGAAGGCCACCTTGTGATTGTCCTATTACAGACCCGAGAAGGTTTTTAGTGACCCATCAGATCAACTGTCTGGATCATTAGATGATGGCCCCAAGTTGTGCAAACAAAGGACCAGGAATACCATATCTGATGTTTGTCCTTGAGTTGGGGATCGTGGTATATATCTCCACAAGCTAATATTGGAAATCCAAAGCCCTGGACTTACAACGTAATAGATGAAATTTAGAATAGGATGGTCAAGGACATCAAGGTCTGCTCCCTTCTTAAATGCAGAAAAAGCAACCTGCAAACTCAAACCCATGTTCGTTATGATATATAAGAGCTTCATATCATCTATTATTTATGTAGGATTGTAGAACAAAAACCCAACTTACCACAAAAGATCTTATCAAGAAACAAGCACAGCATATCCCAGTTACAAAGCCAACCTGCAGTGAAGCATCAAACTTCTGTAGTTATAAGAAGCACACACCTCTAAAAGCATAGAATCCTCATAGAAAGGTGGTTTGTTGCATTCTGGCAGGAAAGGATCCACATAAATCTTTTAAAATGGTGCCATTGCTTGCATTGACCATACCGTTGTGTATCAGATTTCTTTTCTTGCTTTCACTTAAAAATCTAATTGATTTTTAAAAAAAGATTTTTCGCTTGAATCTATAAAAGAGAGGAAGCATTTGGACTAAAGAAATACATAGGTGTTGAAAATGGGTTTTCCAAACTGGGAGACGAGAAAAATAAAAAACACTATTGAGTTCTATGATTTACTGATTTCAATGTTCCTAATCAGACTGTAAATGATCAGACTGACAGGAACCACCCAACATCCCACTTGAAATGATACAATAGAGACAGGAAAAGAACAAATCAATGAAGCAAAATGGGGGATTATTGTTCAATAAAAGCCTCTGGATTAAAGTGGCTTCGATCTTGGCAACTGGAATACGAGTTTGATGCCCAATAGCGGTTTCGATCTATGCTCAGTAATGTGCAGCATTGGGCTTTATCATTACGCATTTTATGAGTTCCCCAAGTAAGTTATTTTGTTTTCTGTGGTAATTCTATGCTGTATCTGTTTAATTATAATCTAGTTCTTCACAGTAGTGATCTAACAGCTGATCCCCAACCAAAGGTAGAGAAAGAGAGTCAATGTCAGGTTGGGCATCCCATCGTAAGACTTTTGCCAAGCAACCATGAGAATCCTTGCATCCAGTTGTGATTGGCAAAGAAAGATTAGTAAAGCCAACTTCAAACGGCCAGGACAAAGTTATGATGATGGTGGTGGTGGTGGTGGTGATGATGACAACGATGATGATGAGTAGGGATGGCAATGGGCTGGGTCAGGCTAAGCCCGAGGCCAGCCTGATACTTAAGACCCAAGGCCTGATCCAGAAAAAAATGGTTGGCCCTCGGCCCGGCTACACATGCACAAAGAAATAGACATCTTAGTGGGAATGAAACCAACGGTCTACATTCGAGATGGATGGGTTGCCCAACCAAGGATTGGAGTGGCATATTTGTAGAATATAACACATACATATAAAGTCGGGTCGGACCAAGCTGGGCTGGGCCTGGTCAGTCTAAAATGACTAGAGACCAATCCCAAGCCAAAAATTGATCAGTCATGCATACAAGGCCCAAGCCCAGCCCATGGGCCAAGTCAGTATGTCCAAGCCCAGCCTAAAGCCGGGTTGGGCTCCTCAGGGCAGGCAGGCTACCCAGCCCATTGCCACCCTTGGAGTATCCTTCTATCAACTTTACTAGATACACTTTGGAAGTTGATGGAAACCAACTGCCTATATACTATATATATGACACAAGTAACTTTGCGAGGACCAGTATGCCCCTCGAGTTAATATCAAGAGCATAAGACGAACAATAAAAGAATATATACTTTACCACCCACGTGCTTTTTTAAGGTTGTGCAAACCGTCATATTTTTAATGGTTCGAATTTTTAACATCTGTATCTACAGGGTCGCTATAATGTTCTACTGGACAAATTAAGGGAGCTATATGTAATCAAAGTGGCAGAAACGCGTGCAATTTCATTTGGCTTCTTTATAGTCTAGAACTAAAATAGAGAAAGAAAAAAGTCCAAAAATCTGTAATGGGGTACAAATTAGATCTTCATTAGGAAGTTGTTTTCCCCTTTATTATTTTGGCAATCAGTAGGAAGATAAGTTTGAAACATAAGAAGGAGATGGTGATACATTTTTTACACACACACGCTCACAGTGTAGTGGGATTTCATCACCTATGGGTACTCGAACCCTTGACCTGGTATTGAAACTCTTATCAGTCTACTACCACCAGGGCAAGAGTAAGGACACTTCAAAGAGGTCGGCACATGAAACTAACTGTTAATATAAATAGATAATCCCCCTTCAATAACTTGCCACTTCATCACCTTCGCCCAAAGGGAGAATACAGAGCCTAGGTTTTTCTCTACATTCAATACTTCAAATGAGGATGCATTTATTTCCATACTTCAAACAAAATTAAGAAACATAGAATTGATACACATAAAACAAGGAGTCTCAATACAGACCTCAATTAGCTTTTTCTGACGTCCTTTGGATTCAATCGGGAATCGCCTTAGCAGGAAGAATAACCTAAAACGCATGGTAGATTTATAAGACGTGGTACAGGAAGTAGAGAGATGTCTAGTGCACACTGACATTTTAACTGCTTGAGATTAACTTGAGTCATTACCTCCCACCATATATCAAAAACCCCAAAGCAGCGAAGAATGAAATAGCTGCAAAGAAGGAAATTTCAATCAACAACAAACTCATATCAGATGTTGCACTTCCTAGTAAAAAACAAACTGTACTTTTTCAGTCTTTATGCTTTCTCAAAGAAACATTCATCACTGTCTTATTACCAGATAGACGTATATATTTAAAGTAAAAGACTCCGAATGGAAAGAAAGAAGTTCAGCTGCAAGAAAAATCATATCATGCAAAGGAACTTAACAACAATGACCTGCAAAGAAGACTTTAGCAATTTCAACTGCAATGGGACTCGGACTGAATCGTATATATACCCAAATGCCCACCTGTCACCATAACACAATTACAAGGAAACGAAAAAACATAACTGAGATGAACAATAGAGGTGTGTTTGGATGCACTGCTGTGAATTGCAATAATTACTTTATAAACTGGAAATGGCTGAATTGCAATTACCTTATTTAGCATTAACAACGATGGATCAGAAAGATGCGTGCGCAAAGATTATGTGTTGCAGAGATGAGTATATTGAGAAGAATGCGTGGTAAGATAACGAATGATAAATTAAGAATAAGGTCATCCATAGCAGAAGGTCTTGTGTTCGAATAAGAGTTAGAGAAAGTGGTTGTTTGGCATGGTATCAGAGCAGAAGGTCTTGTGTTCGAATCCCGGGAGCAGAAAATATGCCTCCCCAATATATCATTCTCCCATGGGGGCCATTTATGATGTAAGTTGTGATTCTACCTCCTCCACCATTGCCTAGTATGTTCCTATGTGGGGGAGTGCTAAATCCCCTGATATACATTGATACATCATCCTCTAAACAACTCAAGCTTTTAGAGAAACTGGTTGTTTGACAGCAGAGTCCCAATAAGAGATAGAACGATGGACAGCAGATTGAGATGGTTTGGTCATGTGCAACAAAGATTGGAGACGAATCTGGTGAGAGGAACATTTTTTAGGGTTGAAGGGCCTGAAAGAGGATGAGAAGAAGACCTAAAAGGATTTGGATTAAGGTAGGATAAGGGATACGAACCAAGGTTAAAAGACTTGGTGACTCAGACCAACTTGTCCTGTCTCGAGTCAAGTCATGACTCAGCCGAGTCAGGGGTGAATCGACCCGACGTGACCGAGTTGGGGTTGACTCGTAAATAGAACTGGATCAGGTCTGACCGAGTCAGAGTCGAATCGGACAAGTTGCACGAGACTTGCCTGAGTATTTAAACCATGATATGAAGGCTTGTCTCTTACTGAGGGTAGGGCCTTAGATTAGATCAATTGGCAAAACAAGATTCCGAAAGCTGATCCTAGATAATGGGGACAAGGCTACCAGATGATGGGCATTAACATTGAGTAGGATCCTAACTGCATTGCATTACTTTTCAAGTTCAACCTGAAAGGAGTAACTGCAATTTGGGAGCTCTCTCATTATCGAGATTGAACCGGGCGCTCAAAATATGTTTTGCATCGGAACGTGTCCAAACATATCACCCGCTATTCGCCACAAATTCAGAGACCAAAAGTAAATAATATCAAAAGAATGAGACAGCCTATCCATTACCTGTATTAAGTATATAGCCCCATTGATTATCAAATATGAAGGCCGCAGTTTATCTATGGGAAGGCTTCTTGCCTAAAATCAAATGTTCCAAAGCAAAACAGATGTCAGAATCAGCTTTCACATCGTTATAATCAGGGTATAGCTTACCGAAAAAAAAACAAAGGTACCTGATGATAAATCTCTGCCCAAAATAACACAAGCAACGTGTACGTTGAGAAAAACAGAAGACCCGGAAGATCTAACAGTGCGATTTCAAGAATCTGTTTCAATAAGATAATTTCATAACATCGCAATGTTGGTTGTATTCCATGTTGGAAAATAAAGGTTCCTGGCATATGATGTCAGTTTGAAGGTGTTAAGCAGTCTATACTGAGGATCTCATCTTCAATCCATGGCTGGTTTTTGTCCATTGGGCTGAAAGCGTACCACGACCAGCCATGGAAATTAGGCTTGATGCTAGGCCCATGGGTCAGACCCAGGTAAGACCTGGACCAGAATTTTAAGCCCAGTTAGTAAATAGGCTGGGCGTGTGTCCTGAATCGCCAACTTCTTCTATTGAGGCTGGCCCCATGCCTGGGCCTTAGGCCACCTTACTCTCAGGCATATTAAGAAACAGGCTGCCCCGCAGCACAGGCCACCTCACCTGAGGTCTGGCCCATTGCCACTTAGTGAAGGCCCTGTTACAAAGTGAGGGTCAAAATGCCATGGCATTCCTCTTTCTTTTCTTTTCTTTTTAAACTTAAAAAGAAGAATGAGAACTGCTACAAAATATGCATGGAAATGTAGATCGACGCATAAGCATGAACGACACATGACTTACACCTGATCATTAATCTCAAAAATAAGATTAATCAAGGGTCCAGACAAATGGACTAATTCTCCCATCTCATTAACAATACAGGAAAATTTCCATGGTTCTGAAAAAAAATTTCACCCCTAGGCAATTTTTCTATTTGAGCCACCTTCAACAATGTAGCTGAAATGCCTGCATACATTCTAACATATGTAGAACTGCATTTTTAGCGATGAATGTGGGTTCTTGGTTGTCCACGAGTCTGTGAACTATGGTCTATGAAATGACAGGTATGAAGATGGTAGCCAAACACCATATCAAGCCTGTGACTTATGTTGCCATCATACAGCAAGACTGTCTCCTCATTTTAAGATGAACAAGTTCACGCCCTTCTTATCAATGATTTTTTTTTTTTTGGAAGGTATTCCTGTCCATGCATTTTTACAACCCAGACAGCTCAAAAACTGCAATCGTTCCAAATGAACTGCTCAAGCATATGTATTTTACCAATGTCTTCTGTCTTCTGCCACCCATGCACAGTTCTGTCTTATGGCAACACTAGAATCAAGGCCATACATCATTTTGGACTGGATTTGGGCAATCCCATTTTATGGGTGTATTAGAGAATATAAACAAGCAATCAAACACATGCGTTGTATGAGTCTTCATTTATAATTCCATTTAAACAGAAGAAGGCAGAATACCTTCCTATGCATGAAGTGTTAAACAGCATAGATATCTGAAACCACATCCAGAGGAGTTTGAGATCTAACCAACATGAGAGGAGGAAACTTACTCTTGGTTTGATAAGAAACACACTCTTATAGAATCCAAACACAAATGCATGCACTGAGAAGAAAAGGGAAAACACATTCATTTTAAGCAGGATGAAGACAGAAATTGAACTTGGATAAATTTTCAAAAAAAAAAAAAAAAAGCCAACACTTACGTCCATTCACAATAAAATTCATCAAGTGGAAAACCTTTTGCGTTGTCCAACCATACTCGGGTACTCTCAACTGAATGCGGATTAGTTGTACCTGGAAAAACACATGCAAGACCGGCCCATCAGTAATATTTTTTTTATTTTTTATTTAGTAGGGCATTCACAGGAAAGATAGAATTAGAAATGAATGCATTTGAGGGAATTCAGGAGTATCACCAATAGCTAATAAGATGAGGGAATGTAGACTTAGATGGTCTGGTCATGTGCAACAAAGATGAAGAACTGTGCTAGTTAGAAGCAGTGTTCAAAATATCGGTATCGCACAATGTATCGCACCCTTGGGATACAGATACGTATCAGTTATCGCACGGGATATATCGTTTGTATCACATAGTTTATCGCACTTTTTGGGAAACATGGGGAAACATTGCGAAAATGGTTGAATTTTTTAATGAAACTTTGGGGATTGTTAAAAAGGCCCTTAATACACACTTTTAAATCATAATATCTCAAAAAAAAAAAGATGCACATAATAAATTTCCTTTGTATAGGTTCCTAAGTTATGCGATGTTTAACTGAACTAACACAACTATTTTTAAATTGAATGCATGATATTTATAAATATATCATAGTCATGTATGAAAACAGTGGACCACATTACAGGAAAATACAAAGCTCAAGTGGACCATTACATAGGAAACAGTGTGGAATAATGATTTCCACCGTTGAAACCTTCCTAGTGTCTAAAGTAATTTTTATTTGTCATCCAACCTGTTCGTAAGATCACAAAGACATGGATGAAGAGAAACCACAAACTTCAGCTTGATCCAAAACTTCTTTGGCCTCCAAAAATTTTTTTATGATAGAGGTTCAATCAAACTTGATTTCCTGTGGTGTGGTCCACTTGAGATTTTAATTTGCTTCGTTTTTGAGATCAAGCCCTAAAATTATCTTTTAACATGGATTAACAGAGTGGATAAAATAAATAAATAAAAGTGGACCCCACACAGTTTACTCAGTACCCTAACGGTATTGAGTTATCAAGATGATCAATCAGGGAACGGATTCGCTACTTCCCCCGACACCTGGCCGAATAGGACGATGGTGGTGCTATGTGGGCCACACCATGATGTATGTGTTTCATCCATGCCATACATTTGTTTTTACAGATCATTTTACGGTATAAGTCCAAAAATGAGATATATCCAAATCTCAAGTGGACCACATTACAGGAAACAGTGTTGAATGAGGGTAGACCATTTAAAACATTTTGGGGCCATAAAAGTTTTGGATCAAGATGATATTTGTTTTTTCTCTTCATCTGGGCCTGTATGACCTAATCAACAGATTGGATTTCAAATAAACAGTATAGTGGGCCATAGGAGGATTTTAATGGTATATCCAATCACTATTGTTTTCATGTGGTGTGGTCCACCTGAGATTTATATCCCTCTCATTTTTGGGTTCAAGCAATAAAATGATCTTTAAATATGGATGAACGGAATGGATGAAACACATACATCATGGTGGGGCCCACAGAGCACCGACCACCAGCCACGGAGCGGTGTCAAGAGGAGTAGCCAATCCGTTCCCACGCAATCCACTTCCAGCGTGGATTATGAAGTCACGTCACCAAGTTACGTGGGTCCCACCATGATGTATTTTTTCTATCCACACTGTCCATCCATTTGAACAGATCATTTAAGGGCGTGAGCCAAAAAATGAGTCAGATCCAGAGCTCAAGTGGACCCCACCACAGAAAACAGTGGAGAGAGTGACGTTTACCATTAAATTTAGATGACTGATAAACATCACTGTGGGGCTCATATGATCTTATTAAATTCATATTTTCCTTTCATCCACGTCCATATGATCTTATTAACGGTTTGGATGACTGATAAACATCATCATAGGGGGCCAAAAGGTTTCAACGGTGGAAATCAATGTCACCACTGTTTCCTGTGGTATGATCCACTTACCATTCTAAGTTTTGGGATCAACCCCTTAATTTATATGGGAAAATAGATGGACGGTGTGGATGGACCACATACATTAAAGGTGGGCCCCAACTGAGTTTACTGAGTACAATAGGAGGGTGCTCAGTAAACCACACCACCCCATTCCCCCATTTTGCGGCATGCGCACCTACGCACCTACGCACGTGCCCACCTTTGCAAACGTGTCATTTATGTCGAATCCGAACGGTCCATAAGATGCGGAATCCCTTGTAACCTTAGAGGGTGAATTTTCACCCTGATCTAAGATTCTGATGGGCCATGGAAAAGAGAAATTCAAATCAAAGGAATAAATTGTTTGCATTTTTCATGGCCCACCGAAGTTTCAGATCAACGTAAAAATTCGTACTAGGGGGTTTCATGAGGTTCTGCTTCATGTAGACCGTTCAGATTTTCGAGACTCATCAGATATGATGAGTTCTCAAAAAAGTTCGTATGTAGTGCGATTTGAACTGGTTCGGAGGTGAGCGTTTTCATCCCCATTTCACCCCTCCCACCCCCATCTTCTTCATTTTCCTCCGTCACGAGCGCTCTCCTCTCCTACCGATTTTCACCGATCTCCAGAAATCCGAGAAATCCGGCCTGATTTCTCGCCGCATCTCCGAGAAAGCCTACGGCGACAGGTACTCTCCGATCTCTATCTCTCTCTCTTTTCTAATTCAATTTTTTTTTTTAAATTTTCCGCAACCCACGGCATCGGCTTTTTATCGTTGTGGGTTGTTGGCGATATCGGCGATATGGAGGCAGAAATACCGCGATATGGTGGGTTATATTGGCAATATCGATGATGTATCGCATGATATCAACGATATATCGCACGATATCGACGATAATATCGCACGATATCTAGATTTTTGGATTTTTGGTATCTTCCGCGTGTTATCGGTGCAGTTTCGTCTCGCACTGGTGCGATACCGATAATATCGGCCGATAGTATCGATATTTCGAACACTGGTTAGAAGGAGTGAATTGGTAATATCGTTGTGGGTTGTTGGCGATATCGGCGATATGGAGGCAGAAATACCGCGATATGGTGGGTTATATTGGCAATATCAATGATGTATCGCATGATATCAACGATATATCGCACGATATCGACGATAATATCGCACGATATCTGGATTTTTGGATTTTTGGTATCTTCCGCGTGTTATCGGCGCAGTTTCGTCTCGCACTGGTGCGATACCGATAATATCGGCCGATAGTATCGATATTTCGAACACTGGTTAGAAGGAGTGAATTGGTAAGTGCAAGGAGAAGGCCCAAAAAGGATGTGGATGAAGGTAGTAAGAAAAGACTAGATGACCTATGATCTAACTAAAGAGTGAAGATATGGGCCATTGATGGAATGGAATGGCGGAAAGGGGTTCATGTAACCAACCTTGGGATGAGGCTTAGATGATGATGATGACCCGTGGTAAGACTCGATCTTGGGCCTAACCCACATCAGGAGAGCAATACACACCAGCTAGGATACCGAGCTGGGTGATCGGTAACACTACCATTATAGACAGGCTTTGTGGAGAGTACTTGGATTTTTAGTCATGGCAAGCGGAACCCTTGGCTCAATGATCTAGACCATTGGTCAGTTGCATCTTACCATGGATGACTTGCACAAGGTATTCCAAATTGGAAGAGAATAGCAACCAATCTTGGGACCTTTTTCAATTGAATGTAGACCATCATACTTCTCTTCTTAACCATCTATTTGTATGAGCGAATTGAAGAGGTTAAGATTGCACTATCAAGGAGATTTTTAGAGCATGGTCTACTGATGGTGGGACACAACAACCTAATGGTCCGAATTACTGAACTATGGACTGAAAAACTTGAGTATCTTGAGTTCCTCACAAATTAAATACAATAGCACATCATAAGTGAAAATTATAGACTAATAGAAACAACTCCACACCAAATTACAATCCTTAATCACAAGGACATACGGGAGATTTGAATGACTTGAACGAAGAAAAGATAAAGTATCTGATTAAAGGCTGTGATGATCCACTGATATTTTCATTGAGTTATTCATCACTCTGGCATGGTAAGATAATCCGTGCCCATGCGCACAGCCTCGTAAACAGATTAATTGGATGATCCTAACTCTTGATCAACGAAATTTGTTCGCTATGATTGGACCATTGTTTTCTTTTTCTTTTTCATTTCAACCATCCATTTGATCGCCTCTGATCGGACATCTAGGGTCATCCTTTTTATAGACCCAGGTAAAGTGGGACCAAACAATTTGAATGGTTTAGATTGAGGAAAATGTATGTGATTTCAAAGTCGGCTTTCCTATCCATGAATGAAGCAGTAAACTCCTCTAATCTTTAATCTAGAGCTTTTGCTAAGCGTACATGTGTGTGTAACGAAGCTCATGGTCCACTAATCAGGTGGGCCAGTTTTACACGCCGTCCATCCATTTCTAACATAATGGTCTATCTGAGGGCTGGACCAACCTGATTATTGGGTGAGAACATCCATAGCGTCCGACCCATCTAATGGACGGTTTGGATATTGCAGCTGTTTTGCACCTTGCAAAACCTGCGTGGGCTTAGCAGATGTCTAGTTCGCCAGAAGTACATGATCTTTCACATGTGGGATTCTAGGATCCAGACCGTTGATCCAATGTGCTCCGCCAGGGACAGGGGATGTTCCAGAAATTATCCGCATCTGGAAGATCTCAACCGATCAATAATCACATTCAAGGGTGAGGTCCAAACATCAAAGGGTTAGGATCTTCCACTCTTGGGAGATTTCCAGCGGATCCGCCATCCATGGTGGGAGCCATGCGATCAACGGTTCGGATCGCTGAACTATAGTCCCCACACAAGTTCAGCTCGTATAAGTGGAGCCCACAGTCAGGCAATCCCAGCCGTTGATCTCTCCGGCACCACCGTAAGCTCCAAAAATGCGCCAGATCTCAATATCACATCCATTCCAATCAACGGCATTTCTTTCAGTTTACTCGTGGGCCGTCGTTACATCCTTCTCCTCAACCATCTATTCCCGAACAACAAATCAAGCTGTTACGATTGTCCTACGGAGGAAATTCCCGGAGACGATTAGTCCATCCACGGTGGGCCCCAACAGAATAACTGTCCCGATCATGAAACCGTGGGCCCCACATACAGAATCTCCAATGACAGGTCGAGGGAGAGAGAGAGAGAGAAGAAGAAGAAGAACTTACAAGCGCGACGAAAGAGACGACGGCGTACGCAGCACAGAGCGTATGGAAAATGATGTGCTGCCATTCGTCAGATTCATCGATCTCTTTCCACCAATCGAAAGCGCTTCCTCTGAATTCTCTCTTTTCTGCTCTTGAGACGAATCTCGCTATTTTCTCCATTCAACGGATACAAGGAAGGAAGTGACAGACAGAAGATACAGCGGACGGACGAGCACGAGGTTGCAGGGGAGGTGTATTTTCCATTAATAACATCCTCGGCCCGAGGCCCTCCGCGGGATACTTGATTTCTCATTTCTCCCAAGGGGACCGTTGTCGGGCAATCCAAACCGTTCGTCTCCCGATTTCATCACCATCTAGAGCAGAAATCTTTGCCGAAGTACGTGTCCCACTTTTCAAATTTTAGAGCTGAGTATTCTGTGCAAATCCTCGGGCCGAGGATCTGGCAACTCCTGCTTCATGATCGTGAGATCTCTGAAAGAAGGATTGCCGACACGTGTCGATGAAACAGTCGAGGTGAGCAGCAGGTGGCTGACACGTAGCCGGTTCCCGTCTGTAGCCATGTCGGGGTGCGTTCGTTGATATGTGCTTCGCACACTCGAATGGCCGCTTTCGGTTGTTACGAGGAGGGAAGTTATTTGATACTCCTGTGGGGTATGATGGTTAATACACAGGCACTAAGAAATTGTACACGTGGCACTATCAACTTCAACTAAACTGACTGAAATATAGAACCCATTGCGAATGAGTCGCAGCCTAAAAATCAGATTTTTTGAAAAAATCCACCTCCTTTGCAGGAAGAGGACCGTTCTGCCAGAGTATCAACCCTCAAGACGAACGAGTACGAAACGGGAAATGATACGGTAGAGACGTTTCCATTGTATGATAATACAACCCCAAATCTCACCGTACACGTGTTAGTTTGCACTGTAAATCGAGTCCGTCCAATTGATGATTTTGATTTTATTGGACCATATTACTGAAATTAAGAGAGTAAGAGCCGTCTCTCTGCTCACTATTTCCAGCTGAGTCAATCATTAACCACTTTGGTGTCTCCGTTCATTCGAAGGCTGCCAGTTGGACGTCTATGAATATCCTATTCGCCTGACTTTGAATCATGGCCATCCACAATAGGCCTATTTTGTGGACAGTCGTGATTCCTTATCATGATACGCTACGTGCGTACGCCTTTATGTATCATGTCATTTTCTGAAGTACACGTGGCACGCTTTTAAGTGACAAGTGTGTGAGACAAGAGGGAAGCGGATTGCGTCCGACCCCCGCCCGTCTCTAGCCACGAACGGCCAGATCTGTGTGGGGGCCACCGTTATGTATTTGGCCCACCGTGATGTATCTGTTTATCCACCCCATCCATCCCTTTTTCAGATCATTTTAAGGAATGAGTCCAAGATTACGATTTGGTGTGGTCCACTTGACCGTTGTATCTACCTCATTATTGGCCTCATGCCTTAAAATGATATGAGAAAATGGATTGACGGCGTGGATAAACAGATACATCACGGTAGGCCCCACACAAATCTGCCCGTTCGGGGATAGGACCGGCGCGAGCAGGACGCGATCCGCTTCCCTGCGTAAATTAGTCCTCGGGGCTGTCAATGGAACGGGCTGGCCCGTGGGCTTCGGGGTCAAGCTTGGGCTGGAATATGAGGCCCGAGGGTTGGATAGGGCTTAAAATGTAGGCCCGTTATTTCACGAGTCAGGTTTGGGCCGAGGCCTGTAAGCCCGGCCCAACCTATTAGAGCGTAGATGATAGCCTCTTCTCTCTTCGCCACAGTAATTCATGCTCCTTGCAAAAAACAAGTGCTCGTTCTGAGGCTGGACTTGAGTTCCAGCCCAATAAAAACACTTTGGGCCGGGCTTGGACAGAACCTTGCCCATTTAATGCACACAAAAAAAGAGGTTGTCAACTCAACGAGTAGGCCAGAAAAATAGGGAAACAATGGACGGCTTAGAAAAGTTGCCGATGGTTCCGAATCAAAGTATTGGCCCCATATGCTCATCTTCGACCTTACGTAGCGGCTAGATTTCTCACGTGCTTCCATGTTGGTACGTGTGCAACGTGTAAGGTACGATGCTAATAGAGCGTGTAGCCCAGACACTAATAAATAGGGGTGTCAATGGGCCAGGCTCGGGCCTGCCAAAATGAGAATTTTGAATAGCCGAAACAGTTCAAAATCCGGGCAAGACCAACTCAGGCCTAGCCCATTGACACCACTAATATTAAAGAATGAAAAGCAAATGGATAAGTAGAGCTTTACATCAGCCGAGTAAGCTCGGTTAACTCTCTCAACCTTTTGGAGCTCAAAAAAATTTTGAGCCGAGTTTGAGCTTGTCTGAGCTTGAATCGACTCAAATCGAACCTCAACTCAAATCGAATTAGTCCAGTGACTCGGTTATTTTGATATTGACCAAGTATTTGATGAAATGACTCAACAAAGTATTGTCTCATGTGCATACATTCTCCACAAGACCGACTAGTGGGGAGGAAGGTATGATACAAAACAAATTACTACAAAAAAAAAAAAAAAAAAACCATGATAAAACTATCATCATATTTTGATTTTCATGCTATCTATCGAGTGTTCAACAAAATACCTGTACATTATTGTTGTTATTTTGTATGACGTGAGAAATTGAAAGGGCACTTTATATGTTTGAGAAAATATCGCATAGGATTGAACCGGCCCAAGCTGCTAACCAAATTGAGTCGAGCTGGCCAATCAAGCGCGAGGACTGGTCTAAGCTGAGTTCGAGCTGGGGTCAACTACTAGCCAAGCTAAGCTGAGTTCAAGCTGGGGTCAACTACTAGCCGAGCTGAGTTAAGCTAAGCCAAGCTCAACTCAATTCTACTCGTGCTCAATGGATAAGAAAGGGGTAATTACAAAAAGGAAAATGCTCTTAGTGCTCCTGGTCGCATTGATCCGAGCCGTTCATTAGATCCAATGCACATTTCATCACTACAATGAAAACATAACACCACTCCAAAAAATATTAACCATCCTATCATGGTTATTAATACAGACGGACAAGATTTATTACACGAAAATAGGCCTAATCAACAGTTTGACCCACCAACCTCATCATAGATTGCTTATGATTCTAAAGAATCATTTTATTAGGCAATCGTGCCATCCCATCTATGGCCTGAAAAAGGAATGGCCACGAATAAAAGGCCAAATCAAGGATGGATTGGATATTTGATCAATTGTAATTTTGCATGGTAGTTCATGAAATATGTTCCAGATTTAATAGAAAATTTAGATCAATGGATTGGACGGTCCAAGTGAAAGGATGCAACCCGGAGAGCTATAATTTATGGCCCAAGATCACCCAAGCATTTTAGTAGAGGCCCTGGTCTCTAATACTGATACACAATGAGTTTATGTTGACAGTGATTACGTATTAGATTAAGATTTTAATACATAATTACTATTAATTAAAACTAGAGGTATGTTATGGCATGTGAGAGCTGAGAAGAGAGGAGGACCTGGAGAAAATGGAAGGGTGTGGGCCGTGTGGCTACCTGAGTGCTACCTGTAGAGGGGCGTGGATTTCTTGTTAGGCTTCCGTACCAAGTTCCTGAGTTGGGATTCTACGTGGGGCCCACCATAATATTTGTGATAAATCCATTCCATCCATCCATTTTGGGATCTCATTTTAGGGCATGCGACTAAAAATGAGGCTGATCCAAAACTCAAGTGGACCACACAAGAGGGAAAATTGGGTAAAGAAATGCCTACCGTTGAAACCTTCCTGGGGTTCACCTTGGCATTATATGCCATCCAAAGCGGTTATAAGGTCATTCCCCCTAGGATGAAGTGAAAACATAAAAATCTTAGCCCGCTATGAAACTTTTGTGGTCATATAAATGTTTTAACAACAGTCATTGAATGCCCACTGTTTCCTTTCATATGGCCCAACTGAGTTTTGGACCCACTTCATTTTTTATCCTATGCCCTAAAATGAGCTTGTAAAATGGATGGGCAGTGTTGATTTCTCACAAACATCACGGTGGGCCCACATAGAATCCAAGCCCGCAAGAAATTTGTGTGCCTTTATAAAGAATAGAAGACAACCCATCCTCATTTTTTGATATTGCCGCCCACTGAGTTTTAAATTTGTCTCATTTTTGGATGATGATCTATCATAATGCGCTACAAGAGATTTTTGTAATGGATCTTACACCACTATCATAAGAAGCCTCAAATAGCCTTAGGGTATGTTTAGATTGATTGTATAACATCGTAAATTAGTGTAAAATATAGTTATTATAAATTAGAATACTATGAGAAAAAAAAAAAATCAATAATTTGACTAAGGATTTATATTTGGATAGGTGTGGAAAACTTACGATAATAATATTTTTACATAACTAAAGTATTAAATCAACAAGAAAAAAATATCCAATCACAATGTTAAAATGCACTTATGCATGCGTTTAGATAGGAAATTTCCATCCTAATACAATGTAAAATTGTAATTATTAATTATCTTGTATTATATTATAGGATTACATGAATATAATAATGACACTTTTACATTACTTTAATATGATATCTAACCAATAAAACTAGTATGTCATATATGCAAATGAAATGAAGAGAATGTGCGAGAATGGGATAGTCTTAAGATCAGATTAAAATGACACATAAACTCTGATTGATGTTTAGATGCTCACTAGATGTTTATACCCTACCCATGACTAATTAAAGGGGTAAGATTGGCCGAATGGACTTTATGCAAGGTAGAATCTCACCCACTTGATTCGGGAGTCACCCACTTAGTTCTAATCGAAGTCAACTCAACTCGATTTGAATCAACTCACCCACTTAGTTCGGACCGAGTCAGATCTAAATGAGTTGGATGAGCCAAGTTTGCCGAGTCGACCCGTTCCGTGCCCTAGATGAACCTATCTTCTTCCAAAAGATCTGTAAAGCATGGGAATGGTTTTAACTTTGAAGAATGGATCTGAGCGGCCTAGGCTGGGGCTGGACAAAAAATATGAGCTCAGGGTAATTTTATTTGTAACAATCAACTTTCCTCTTGTTAGGCCCAGCTGACAAGTGGGTTGACCTTGGGGCCCACCATGCTGTATAGTGGCATCGGTCCATCTATTAGGTGTGATCCTCAATGGTAGGCCCCTGAGGCAAAAATCAGCCAAATCCACAATTAATGTGGGCCACATCATAGGGAACAATAGGGAAAGGTTGTCAACCATATGCTCTGTTATGATCATATCTTGACATTTTTGTGTTGACTTTTGGTCCATGTGATGATATAGCAAGAAAAAATATCAATATCAATACAAACATGATAGGTCTAACCAGAACTGTCGGTATAGATAAGTAATACTTTGAAGTTATCCTTATCTGTACGGATAATGATTAATTATTATTGGCTTCCACCAAACGATTAGTAATAAGGGATAAGTACCAAACACCCCTTCCTTTGTGTTTTTAGAAACTAACTACTGCCTCTTTAAATTACAATTCCAATAAACCCATATCTATCTATTAGGCCAATTCATGTTAAGGACATTATCTAAAAAATCAGGTAGATTTAAAACTAATGTTGGTTACACTACAAGAAATAGTAGAGATGGAATGCCCGCAGTTGAAACCTTTTAATGCTCACCAAAGTTTTGTATCAGGCTTATATTTGTATTTTTAATCATGTATGAGTATCCGGGTAGGCAATTGGTAAGGTTTACAGTTGGTGTTTACATTCTCATGGTTTCCTATGGTGTGGCCCACCTGAGTTTTGTATTTACCTAAGTTTTTGGCTCATGTCTTAATACAGCTATGTTGATCCAACCATCATGTGGGCGTCTGCATGAATTTGGATATTTTTATATCATTGTCCAAATGTTTTCTATAGTGTGGCTGATGTAGAGCGGGTCACAAATAATTTCATGGGCCAAAAAAGGTCCGATTGGATACAAAGATGATCCAGACCTTCGGAACTTAAAATGAGAGGACATGTCTCGCAAACTAGAATGAGCTATCAGACGTTCCATATATGATTTTGGGGTAGGATGAGCTACTTTAGCCACCTAACCTTGTTATGCAGTTGTGCACGCAGAATTTGCGGAATACCATTAGATCGAGGTTGAATTCCTGTTTTAATTTTGTTTTTTTATTTATAGTAAGTTTTAGTTTAACTCTTCATTCGCTGGGTTTTAGGACTTGCGCCCAACATGAAAAGTGCTTAGAATAATCAGGGGAACATCATGGTTCAGCCAAATAGGACACTTACTATTTTTGGCTGAAAACCATGCGCACTAGTAGGAATCACAATCGTTTATAAATAGTAAGTTTACTATTTATATTAAGTCACAATTTTTAGGAGTTTTAGTTGTAGTTGTAGTTTAATTCCGAAATTTCTCCTTAGCGTTCATAGCCTTATTTAAAGAGTTGTAATTTCGTTTTCATCATCAATGAAAATATTTCAAATTTTCTAAAAATTATTTTCTATTTTCTTTCTTCTCTTCATGGATTCAAGGTATCTCAATTAGGAGTTCAGAGAAGTTCTGTAGATTCGGAACAATTATCGTTGAGGAAGACGATGCTCAACCTCATCACGCCCATCCCTACACCAATGGCCCGCATAACAAATAGGTCTATTCTTTTGAGTCGTCCAATCATGACAGTGGGACTCATGAAATGCACAAGTTGGATAGCATATACATACATAATAGTCATTGTAGAAAATTGACAACCATCCAAAAATATCAACATTCACATGGTGGCCGACATGATCATTTGATGGGCCTATTTTCGGCACATATAAATTTCAATGTGGGGCAACTTTGATGGAAAGGCTGGGCACTATAAACAAACCCTAGTGGGCCCTAGGCACAATACATTATGATAAGATTAGTTCACGATGACCAAGTAAAAGATACTTGTAAAATACGATGAAAATAAATAAAAAGCGAGTGTCCGTCCTCCAAAAAGAGATAGGGCATAGATAAGGCCGGGTTTGGACCTACTAGCTCGGCCCGTAGATGAGCCTCACATGGCTATGGATTAATTTTTCATTCCAACTTGGGCTCAAGTTCTTTTATCACATCACATCCCAACACGCTGCATATTATCCGTTAGATTTTTCCAAATATGTCATTCTAATCTTTGGTTAGACGACTCATCTATTTTGAATGTAGATTATTAGTTTCATTCATGTAAGATTGGCAAATGTCATGCCTAGTAAAATGGAATTTCAGAAAAGAAACATTTGACACAGAGCTAGCTATGATGTTTCCCAGTACAGTTAGATCTCGACTATGGGTAGAAGCTGAAACGCCATTGCGCACTAGCATGCTCATTAATTTCTTAGCTGACTAATTTCAAAGCCGGTGCAATTTAAAAAGAACTCCTTCAGGGCTAGGTTCATGACAGAATAGCCCTAACTAAAGCGTGGGCACTTTACATTTCAAAGGCCATATTTTTTTTGTGCATGTCTGGTCTAGTTGATCCACAAATAGACTATGAATATTAAAGTGGGAAACAGGGGATCCTTACTCATGCCTCGATGGTAGACTCACGAGTTTCAACAGTTTCAACATAAGAGGGTAAAATCCCACTGGTGTGAGTGACTGAGTGTGTGTGGGGTGTGAGTGCTAAAAAAAAAAGTGGGAAATAGGTAAATAACGGGTGGTCAAGCTGGCCTCGCCCAACCAATTTATTTTAGCTTTGGTCTTCTTTGCTAGGCCCATGCCAAGCTTGGGCCTCGGACGTTAGGTTTAAGTATCAGGACAGGCCCAAACATATATGTTGCAAACCCTAATTGCTGCTCATCATTAGAGTTGGACATGAACCGAGCGAGCTCTCCAACTCAGCTTGACTCGAAAGATAGATTGAACCGAGCTGAGCAGATTTTTTTAGCTCAAAAGCCGAGCTCATATTATATATATTCATGCTCACCTGCGCACCTTTGCACACATGTCATGGGCGTCTAATCCGAATGGTCCATGCGATGCAAAATCTCATGAAACTCAAATGGACAAATTTTCACCCTGATCTAAAATTTTGGTGGGCCATAGCAAAGAGAAATGCAAATCAAGGGAGGAAATTATTTTTATTTTTCATGGCCCAACAAAGTTTTGGATCAAATTAAAAATTAGGCCCGAGGGGTTTTATGAGGTGATGCTTCACGTGGACCTCAAATTTTGGATACACATCACATATGATGGGTTCCGCATGAGCGAACTAGTACGCAACTGAGCATTAGGATATATATATATATATATATATATATATATATATATATATATATATATATATATATATGGGAAAAGGTACTATACACTTGACCGTATTATACCTTCCATAAAGTCGAGCGTTGGCAGCATATTATTGGCCAGATGGTAAAAGTTTTAAACAACAGGGAGATTTTATAGGAAACCGAAGAAACACGGCATGGATTAGATACTAAAATAGCTAAAAACATTATTGAAGTGACGTTACCAAGTTCTGTGGGCCCCACTATGATGTATGTTTTATATCCACACCTTCTATCCATCTTGCGAGATCATTTTAGGGCAAAATACAAAGAATGAGTTAAATCCAAAGCTCCAGTGGACCCAACATAGAAAACAGTGGGGATAGTGAGGCCTACCATTGAAAACTTCTAAAGGCCACGAAAGTTTTAGATCAAGCTGATATTTATGTTTTCTCTTATTTCATGTCTTTTTTAACTTTTGAATAGGTTGGATTTCAAATAAACATTATGGTGGGCCTTGGGTAGTTTCAATGGTGGGAATCACTCTCCCCATTGTTTTCTGTGGTGGGTCCACTACAAATTTTTATCTGCCTCGCTCTTTGACTCATGCCCTAAAATGATATTTCAAAATAGATGGATGGTGTGGATACAACACATACATTATAGTGGAGCTCACAAAACTTGTGATGTAGCTTCAATAGCCAACTCGCTACTCAACTGTGCGTATATCTACTTCCAGATTAAAAGGGGAAGCGGATTGGTTGGTGTACCTCACCCTGTATTGACAGATTGGTTGGTGTACCTCACCTTGTATTGACGTTAGCAAGTTTTTTTTTTTTTTGGTCTAATCATGAGGTATGTGTTATATATATCCAAACCGTCCATCCATTTGGTGAGCTCGTTTTAAGGCTTTGGACTAAAAATAAGACAGATCTAACTATCAATTGGACCACACTGCAAAAAGTAGTGTGAGATTGAACGTCTACCATTGAAACCCTTTTTGGGTCACAGAAGTTTTGGATCAGTATGAAATTTTCTTTTCCTCTTCGTTCAGGTCCTTTTGACCTTATGAACAGATTGGATAGAAAATAAACGTTATGGTAGGCCCTATAAAATTTTCAACCGTGAAAATCATTATCTCCGCTGCTATTTGTGGTGTGGTCCATATGATCTTTGGATATGATTCATTTTTTGAATAATGCTCTAAAAATAGATAAACCGTGTTGATATAATAAATACATCAGTGTGGGTCATGTAACTTTGATCTCCTTTAAACCTGCTCGTCTCGCACGACACGTACCTATAGCAGCTACATGGCTGGTGTGAGGTACACTAGTCAATCCCAATCGCTGGTGTGAGGTACACTAGCCAACCCCAATCCGCTTCCATTAGAACGCGGATTGCGTCCTACCACCTCCTGGACGGTAATCTGTCCGGGCATGGCTCTATGGGGCCGACGTGATGTAAGTGTTTTATATCCACACCGTTCAACGATTTTCTCAGATCATTTTAATATATAAACCAAAAAATGAGGCAAGTCCAAGGCTTAAGTGGACCACAAGGTGGGGATTGAACGTCCACCATTAAAACTTCTTACGAGCTTGAGAAGTTTGGGATCAAGTTGATATTTGTGTTTTCACTTCATCCACGTCTACATGACCTTATGAATATGTTGGATGGTAAAAATTCAATAACAACTTATTTTTCCCTACATAACTATTACAGTGTGCCCTAGGAGTTTGTAACAGTATAAATTCAATAACAACTGTTTTCCCATGGTGTGGTCCATCTGAGGCTCAAATATAACTTATTTTTGGTGTAAATCCCTTAAATTATACTTTAAAATGGATGGATGGCATGGATAGAAAATATACATCATGGTGGGGTCCACATAGCACCAATTTTGTTTCTCCAGATTTCTTATAAAATCCGCGTCGTGTTTCTTCGGTTTCTTATAAAATCTCCCCGTTGTTTAAAACTTTTACCATTTGACCAATAATGTGCCGCCAGCACTCGACCTTATGAAAGGTATAATACGGTCGAGCGTATAGTACCTTTTCCATATATATATATATATATATATATATATATATATATATATATATATATATATATATATATATATATAGAGAAACGCTCACCTGCGAACCAGTTCAATGGATTTACGTCGACGAACTTTTTGGAGAACCCATCATACGTGATGTTGATCCAAAATCGAACCGTTCATGTGAAGCAAAGACCTAGTGAAACCCCAGACCAAGTTTTACTTTTATCTAAAACTTTTATCCATACCGTCCATAGCAAAGAGAAATTAAAATCAAGGAAAGAAGTTGTTTACATTTTTCACGGTCCACCAAAGTTTCGGATCAAAGTAAAAATTCATATTATGGGGTTTTATGAGGTTCTGCTTCATGTGAACCGTTCAGATTTTTGAGATTCATCACGTATGATGGGTCATCAAAAAGTTAGTACGTGCTACGTATTGAACCTGGTTCGCAGGTGAGCGTTTTCTCTATATATATATATATATATATATATATATATATATATATATATATATATATATATATAACTTAATTAATATATTATATTTTATATTACATATAATATATAGCTTGGCATAACTCAGCTTGAGCTAACCTAATTGAACTATTGATTGAAAGAGCTAAGTTGGCCAGTTAAGCTCAACGGTTAAGATAAGCTGTCCGCAGAACCGAACTGAGCTGCGCCAAGGTCGACTCAGTTTGGCTCATGTACAACTCTACTCATTATAACCATAGGGGACGAGTCCAAGAATGCTAATTCTACATATCATCAATTGCACACATGGCATCCAAATTGTGGCCTCAATATGGATGGTGTATATCAATTGGACCATCTAAATTTCTTCTTCTTTTTTTCCTTTCTTTTGAGCTTGAACGGTTGACATTTTCATTTTACTGTCCACTTTACAGTCATTGGTTGGACAATCAAGATCGTCCAATCAATACAATTTTCTGAATACACTCCTTCATCAATGGGCCACTGATTTGAGATTAACTTGATAGATCCGACTGTGAATTATAATATTGAGTATGGAGAAACTCCCATCACGCGCGTAGTATGTGTCTTAAAATGTATAACGTGGATCACTTTCCAAGGGCCAATGTGTTCCAATTCATAGAGAAATGGTCAGCCAAACAAACAGTTTATAGCCCAAGAACGGTCCGGCCGAGTCTTAGGTAGACTCGAGCCATGGTCCGGCGATAGTTACATGGCTATGATAACATGAGCCAAAGGCCATTCATGGTGGCTTTAGGTGCGTGGTCAACTCTCTCTCCCCAACTCTCTCCCTTGCATCACGTTGTCAAGGCCAGATCGTCCATCACGTTTGTAAAAGAATCTCACTTTACAACTCTGCATGTGGGTCCATTGTAGTTTTTTATATGAAATTCAGACCGTTCACAAAGATTATCCGATATGAAAGTGGGACACTCTAAAAATAAAGTTAACTATAAAATCATATGGACCTGATTTTTAACACATCCCATCACAATGGTACGTGGGGCTTATTTCATGAACGGGTTGGATGGCACACACATACAACACGTTGTCGAGCACAATACAACCAATTGAAGAATATTTGCATTGGGTGGATAAGTTTACGAGCAATCCCAACCGTTTTCTAGAAGCATGGCCAGCAATGGACGGTGGCTATTTATTTTCCTCAATGGACCACTTTCTAATATTATATTACCTCATTGGGATCCATCTTGATCTTTGTGCAGCATCCACTCCGTCCATCATTTGAAACAGATCGTATGATGGCTTGACACGAAAAATCAGGCTGATCCAATTCTTAAGTGGGACACACCATAGTAACTCCATTGAAAACCTCTTTGGGACCCACTAAAGTGTTGAATCAGGCCGATATTTGATTTTTTTTTTCCCATCATCCTGGTTATAGTCACTTTATGAACGGGTTGGATGGTATTTAAACATCAGGGTGATCCGGAAATGTTTCAATGGTAGGCGTTATATTCACATTGTTCTTTGTGTTGTGGCCACCTTAGGTTACTTAGTGATCTGAATTTTGTATCTAGAGAATAAATCGATCTGTCTCAACTGATGGACAGAGTGGATTCTCCACAAACATCAATATGGGCCCCACAGAATTTTTTTAATGGAAAAGAATAGTGTAGCGAATCTCTTGTAACTCGTCATAGCACGATAACGTTCGAGAGATGCTCGCCGTGAATATACACCTGAGTAATGCACTGGGTCCTGCTCATCAGCAAATCTACGCCCATTATTCCATACTTGTGGGGTAATGGTTAAGCGATCCAAACCATTCCTATGATAATATAGTCATCAAGATTGAATGATCTGAACCCTTCCATTGGTGGCCCAAAAAAAGATGGTGCATATCAAAATGAAAATAGTACAATGAAAAGGGTAAAATGCTCCAATGTGGAATCTTCTTTTTCACATCCCCCATCTATAGTGTGCCCCATCATATAAACGGTCTGGATCCTTTAAATATATCCCCACGTGTACGGAATTCTATGCGCCTTTAAACGGACGTTATGTTGCCTTTCGGAGGACAGCGCCGTTCTGTGACTTTGACCCTGACTTTTTCTATAATATAAAAATCAGGGGAATGATTCCCTTTGAGTTTTTGAGGCGAGAATGGGAATTTCGGACCACAGCATTTTCAAAGTACGCGAGCGTGCGGTCACGTGATAATCGGAATATCGCGTGCAACGTGGCATCCTAATCCATACGGGCCCATGGTTTGGTTATCAAAGCAGTTGATTTGGTGGGCCCTGTCATGCCGAAGCGGATTGGCTGGTGTACCTCACACCAGCTATAAAACTGCTGTATTGACGTTAGCAGATCATAAGGTATGTGTTATATTCACACCGTCCATTCATTTTGTGAGCTCATTTTAAGGCTTGATGAAAAAAATAAGAAAGATCTAACTGTCAACTGGACCACACTGCAAAAATCAGTGGGAGATTGAACGTCTACCATTGAAATCCTTTTTGGGGTCATAAAAGTTTTGGATCAATATAAAATTTGTTTTTCCTCTTCATTCAGTTACTTGTGACCTTATGAATAAATTGGATGTAAAATAAACGTTATGGTGGGCCTTATAAATTTTTTAACAGTGAAAATCATTATCTCCACTGCTATTTATGGTGTGGTCTAGATGATCTTTGGATATGATTCATTTTTTGGATAATGCTCTAAAATGATCTCTAAAAATAGATAAACGGTGTAGTTATAATTACATCACTCTGGCGCCACGTAACTTTGATCTCCTTTGATCCGTTCGTGCAACTTGGAGCTCGAGGAGCGTCAGTGCTCATCTACATTATAGGAACTTCCTTGATTAGTGGATCCTAGCCAGCCTACAAATAGATGATTAGAGGTAAATATATATTCATAACTGGAAAGGGCCAAAGAACGCAGGCCAAGGATCGTTGGATCTACGCATCGATCATGCGGCTCATATTATCAATGGTTCAGATCACCGAATCAGGTAGTCTATTACCTATGGTGGATCCCCTGACTGTGGGGCTCACATTGATGTGCGTGCCTTAAATCCACACCGTCCAACCATTTGACAGATCATTTTAGGGCATGATCCCAAAAATGAATCTGACCCAAATCTTAGGTGGACGGACCACACCACAGGAAACGGTCGTGATTGAATCCCTACCATTAAAAACTTCATGAATTCCATGGGAATGTTTATTTGCCATCCAACCTATTGATAAGGTTACAAAGACCTGCACGAAGAGACGCTTTCGTGGCCCACAAAAGGTTTTTAATGGTCAACTACCACTGTTTCATGTACTCTGGTACATCTAAGATTTGGATCCGCTTCATTTTTTGGATCATGATCTAAAATGAGCTTTCAATATGGATGGACGGCATGGATTTAGTTGCATACATCATGATAGGCCCCACATTCATCACCTTGTGGATCCAAGGATCCATCTGAGCCCCACCCAACCCATGCCTACCAATGGAAACTACACGTGTGCATATCCACACTCATGTTGGGCCTAAAATGACTACCCCTGGCTTTCAGGGGGTTGGTGTACCTACTAAGTATTAATTACTTATTTTTTATTTGAGTAAAAAAATGTTGAGTATTAGCTCAAATTATTAAATTTTACATAAATAAATTAGGATATTTTCTTTATTTTATAATATAAAATATAGTATGATGGGATGCTATTAAACTATGATATCCTCTATGTTGTTTTTAATTTATCACATGATTGAAAGTTTAAATAAAATTTTAAAAAAATAAAATTTATCACCATAAAATTGCATTCTTAGAATATAAGTGACCAAAATATAAATTATCAATTGAACTATATAGATTATATTAATGAATATCTAAAATTGTATTATTTCTCTAATAACAATTAAATATCTAGAAGAAATAAGCAATTAAATATGTAGAATAAATAAGCGAACTCTACAAGATTTAGAAAGATCCTAATAAATATAATCATAATATAAATAAAAATACCTTAATTCAAGAATACAACGGCAACGGAAAAGACAAGAGTTTGGGAGTTCAAATTACATCGAAAGCACCAAAGCATTGAAAGGGAGATCAGTGTTTTACAAACTATGCTTAAAAATTGATAGAAACGAAGTTCAAAGCCTCTGATATACACCGTAACATAGAAATATACTAATTTAAGAATATTATTCTAATCTTTCTAATATATATCATCTAAATCTCAGACACCGAAGGTTATATTTATTTGATTATTTCTTTGTCGAATTAGTAAATATTTTTTAGGTAATTAAAAGTGGTAAACAACTAAGTTCTATTTTAATAAACAAGTGTATATGAATCAGAGGTTAGGATTAATGTTCAAATAATTTGATTTTGATACTATAACTTAGTAACAATAACTTCATAATTTACTTAATTGAATTTGAAATATTGTTTGCCATATGTACAATTTCTGTATGCCTATGCATCAAGCACCATACATAGCTCATGTATCAAATAACTCCCTATTGAATTACATCCCTTGATTTGACATGTAAATTCTACAATGAGACTCAAGATTGATTTATCGTTCTACATCCGTCATACACGCTAGCATTTGGACTACAAGCCATTTTATACTTCAAGTGGGCCACATGACTATGATAATTAGTAGATTGATTTAGACGATCCATTATTTTTATACATAGAATAAATTATTATTGTTCTTGTTATTGTTTCTGTTATTTCATTTGGTGTGGCTCACATTTAGTTTTTAATCTGTGTGATTTATAGGTTTATGTTTTATTTTGGTCTTACAAAACTGATAGACGGAGTGGATTTGTGATAGGAATCTCTTTAGTCCCACACAGCTTTCAACTACAGCAACTTGGTGTGCCCGGGGCACAGGAAATTTGTATTCCGATGTGTATGGAACGGTGTCTATCATATAAGGCCCACTAGAGGGAGGGTCCATATTCACCAACCTTTCAGACATGGTAGCAATAAACAAAGAACGATTAATACCAACGGTCTAGATTGGGCCTAAAATTTTCAAACCTTTGTACCTTTCCTAAATCAAAGTCCATTAGCAGACCTTGAAAGTCTTCGTTCAACGAGAGATCTTATTCTGAAAGTAGCCATCAAGAAAAAGAAAAGATACCAAATTCCCAACTTTAGTTTTTCATTTCACACTTGTGTAGAAAGATTCAAAGGGTGGCGCATGCGAGAGATCCTGGCGATCATGTAAGGCTCAATGCTGGGATGCTCAAATGAGATTTTTACAGCAAAGTTCCTCCAGGGTTTGAATTTTTACGAAATGATACTTCAAGGAATTACCGTTCAGTGCTTTTTCATAATGGAAATTACATTAATACTTTCGACTTTTCTTTACAATAAAGTGTAGAATTGAGACATTGGTTCATGTTGTACGTGTCTCCCATCCAAACCGTCCAACAGATGCACACCAACATTATTACTAAGCAAACCAAAAATATAACGGATCCGATCATTAGGTGGGCCAATCCATTAGAAATAATATACACCATTCAAAACATCTCAATTCAAGTAATTGACCTTATTTTTTGTTCTGTTATCACTATGGAGCACATTCGTTGTATGGGTTAGATGTTATACACATACCATATGGGCCCCACAACTCTTGACTTTTACTGCATTTTAAACAAAAGCTTAAATAGGGGCAGTTTTATAATTTCATTCCACAAAAAGCACCTGCAAGTAATTGGACTGTTTGTCATATCTGACTGCCCATTTTTCTCTTCCATATATGGGTGGACCCACCTCGTGAGTGGCCCGTGGGGCTAGGACATTTTCTGACTATACCCTACCTGATGAATGGCCAGATCTCTCACAGGTACACCCCAATGCCACGTAATTGTTAGAACCATCTCAATCTTGGTACCTGATGAATGGCCCAGATCTTGCTCTTCATTGAAGTAAGAGAAAAACATTTTATACTGTGGCAAAGCATGATTGTTCTTACCCATGCACTAGGAAATTGACCAAGTGGCACAAATACAAATTAAATCAAACCGACCAAATCGTGGGGCCCACTATAGATGGAGCACAGGCTCAAAGCTATGCTGAGATGATTTTATAAGTAGCTGATTAATATAATTTTAATTGACGGTTGAGATGAAGTATTCAATGTTCTTATTTAACTAACAACGACCCATTAATCAATGTTTGGATCCTTAAACCAACCTGCTTACAGTGGGCCTTATTACTTGGACGGTATAGTTTTGAGTTATCAATATGCCACATGTAATATTTCTGAGTGCGTGAGTATAAACTATCACACTCTTCCAGAGTACCAAACAAGTCTCTTGAAGCAACGTTTTTGAGAATCGGAACAAGTCAAGCTGTGAATCGCATAGAATCGGAATGATGTGATACTCACCTAGTGATATGTACAGCATACACGCATCCTTCGTTTATAACAAGCGGATCTCATGGCCCAATGATCCGTACCGTTGATCTGATGTGGCCCAGTGTGGATGGACTATAGCCCAAAAGATATATATCCTCTAACGAAGAATGCTTACTCATCAATTAGTGGTCTGAAAATGCACAGTTTAGTAAAATGCCACGATGTCAAATGTCCGTGATCAACGGAATAGATGGAATTTATCATCTAGAAATCTGCAATGGGCCCACCTTCAATCTCGAAATCTGATGTGGTTCTAGTCCCAGACCATGTGGACAGACCCAAGCTTGAATCTCAGGGCCGATGGATGAGCAAGTGGGACATAGCCTCAGTTTGGAAAGCATTTCCAAGGACGGCGAATCCAAGCCCAATCCTCAGTCCTCAACTTGAGTCCAATTAATAACCAGACCATATGTGGGCTTAACTTTGGGACGCAATTAAAAGATGAACCATCATGCTTCTTCTTTTTTATTTCACACACTAACACCACGTGGGCACTTGATCCTATGATCTCAATGTTGAACAGTTTCTATTTATCACTGAGCTATGGAGTCTGACTCGTCATAACCTACATTGGCTTAACCGGATATGTTTCTTACCACATATCATCTATTAATGCATAAGATTCACATAGCAATGTAGATTTAGAAGCATGTATGCAAGAGATCCATGACAGATACAGCGGTTTGGAATCGTTCAAATGTTTTACATATATATCCAATTTTCTTTTGGTGAAGAAAAATCATATGTGAAAATATTATTTTATTTTCAATTTTTTTCTTTAAAAAATGTGAATGCTTGTTTAGATTGGTGATCAAACCAAAATATGAGTATAGAATTCAAAATGAATGGACAAGAAAACACAATAAACTATTTGTTTTAGCCTATGTGTTTTCTATAAAAATGTTTAAAAGGTTATATGTCAAATGATGACATATGCCTCTCGTAATCGTGAAAATCTAGATTTAACGTATTTTTTAAATTTATTTTACTCTTTTTTATGAAAACAATAGACATAAAAATTAATGCCTAAACCTATTCTTTTTTTTAGAGTTTTCCATCAATTAGAGAAGAAAAATTGTTAGGAACGTGTTTGTTTTTTCCAATTACCTTAGTAAATGAAAGAATTGGGCAATTATTATAATTTGCTTTACTTATTTGAATGATGTTAGCTATATTTAACTACAATGATGATATACTTTTATTGTTTGTTTTAGTCATGTAAAATTGTATGGATTGGAAATGATTGTAAATGCATTTATCTCTCCTATTAATATGCATTTGACTATTGATTTCTCTTTGTACTTGCTTAAACAAACATTTAGAAATAATAATGATAATCCACTTACATTACTTTATCATGAAATTCAAAAAACAAACTGTCTTTAAAATGTAGATTTATAAGATTACACTACAAGTGCTCTTATGTGTAAAGGGGTTGGTTGAAAAAGGATGTTATTCGTCGTCATTGGGATAATGCCACTAGATGCGACTACCATTAACTATTGCATGTGGCGGTTGCTACCATTGAATGTGGTGGTGCTATTGCACGCAACGGTTGCTGCCACCTGTGTAGTTGATGCCAACAATAAAAGAGGCAAAGAAAAGGTGGGGAGAAAGAAACCAAAAGAGAGAGGAGTGTGGTTTAAAATCACTGCTGTGATACCATGTAATGCAGAAAAGTTAGGGTTAGGATTCATTCAGTAGCATAAATGACTATTGAATGAATGAATACACCACTCTATAGTCACAAGAGAGATGACCTTAATGTTTGACCATTAACCTTTAACATTTCCATAGAAAACTAAACCCAAAAATAAATGAAAGAATTACAATTAGAATTGGCCCATTTCCATTTCTAGAAGATTCCATGTCGGTTTTCATGTCTACAAACTTGCCTAACTGACCAACACCTTCAAATCAAAATTAAGTATGAAACCTGTCCAGGCCTACCTGAAGTTGACGGTTGCTAATGCGTAACATAAATGTCGAAAATGCCGTTCCACAAACGTGTACATCTTAGCTTCATTGTTGCTTGTAAACCATGTTGTGTAATAGTCAAGAAGCCACTTACAAAACCATCACTTCACATGTCATGTAGTTTGGTAATACATCATTTCATCATTATTTCATTGAGCCTCAATACAAAAAGCTAGCCCAAATAGAGGCATATAAGGCTCTATTCACCCTACCTATCTTCCCTCGATGAAGCTCATATAAGCCATTCATCATTTTGCAAGCATTGCCCCACCACATTACGATCCCGACCATTCATCTACTGTAGCAAAAATCCTACTCGGAGATCTAACCGTCCATACAAAGTAAGTTTGGAGCATTTTGGCTGGTTAAGCTAAGGGTCTCTAATGATGAAAGGTAAATCAACCCAAATGAGATTCCCAACCGATAAGAAAACAATGATAAAAAAACAAACTCCATTTGGGTTGGAGATTTCGCAATAGGTGGCAGTCCCCATGTCATCCACATAGGATTTGCTGCACTAAAGTGGCAGTTTCCTCCTCATAAACCCAATTAAGAAAGTATTAAAGAAACAAAAAACTAAAAAACAAAAGCACTGCTAATTGTGTTTATGTGGAGGAAAGCACCGCTTTATAGTATGGAGAATTACGTGGAAAGCATACAAAATCATGATTAGACTTAATCCCAAATTTGTCAAATCTCCTACTCAAATGGACCCCTTCCAGTGGGAGCCTCTAGATGAACGGCATAGATCAGGTTGTTATGCAGGATGGGCCAGCCTTGCAAGTGAAGGTCACTTTTAACGTATAAGCCGAAGTGATAAAGTCAGTCACATGTGCGGTTTTCCATCAGCCCTTGCTAAAAGAGGTGTTTTGGGTCCATAAACGTGGGGCCAGTGTTTAAATGGTTTAAACTGATTCATATAAGGATGGCCCATAAACCAAAAAATAGATGATTATAAAAAAAGAAAAAAAAGTAATAATCTACATTCAAAAGGTAACATATGTATGTCCACTGTATTCCAATCTTAGAGGATTTTTTATATATATAGTACATTATTAGTCATAATAGATGAAAATTTTATTTTTTTTATTTTTATTTTTTTAACAAATACCGTGGGTGGGTACTCGAACCCTTGACCCGTGTTGAAACTCCTGCGAGTCTACCACCAGGGTAAGAGTAAGGACCCAAAAATTTTATATATACATATATATATATATATATATATATATATATATGGGAAAAGGTACTATGCGCTCGAGCATAAAGCAGTCTCCATGAGGTCGAGCTGGGGTGGGCCCCACTGTGATACCGTTCAAACATCTACCCCCTCAGTCAGATGCACCATCCCTGGATGGGCCCACACGGCTGAAAATCACCTCAATCTGTGACTTTTGTGGGCCACACCACGTACAGAAGTGGAGAAGGGCCGTGCACCATTGAAACATTCAAAACCAGTTATGGGGGCCTTTCGAGAGGTTTCTTCATGATCAAAACCGTCCATCATGTGTGTCCCACTTGAATGTAATTTAAAACCATTTTCAGGTGGTATCCACATCTTAGGTGGACCCCACCAAGTGATTTTACATGTTTTCACGTGTATACTTATGTTTTCAGAAGGTATGGCCCACCTGAGTTCCATGGATGGTCGATTTCCAGCCGTGTGGATCTCACTTGGAGCGGTGCATCTGGTGGATGGTGTGGATCTTCGAAAGGAATCACGGTGGGGCCCACCCCAGCTCGACCTCATGGACGACCGCTTTACGCTCGAGCGCATAGTACCTTTTCCATATATATATATATATATATATATATATATATATATATATATATATATATAGATGGTTAGTTCCACTGCATGTCCTTGAATACAATCTATCCAGAAGCGTCACCAGTCACCACACCCTGATATTTGGACACCTCAACGTCCAGGCCAATCCAACCATCATGTGGACTACAACGTAATTTGAAGGTTTTTGGGTGGTTGTTAATTTATTTTTATGTTGTGGCCCAACTGATAAATGGATAGGCCTTTCTTTTCCAGTATCCCATCATTAATAGACACCTAATTGTGCCCAGGTTTGATGGAATACATGACACCATGGGTGCATACATGAGTAAGCAAGCAGGTGAATCACTTGTAGAATAAGCATATTTTCCTAGTACTATTTTGTAGAAGAAATTATCTCATTAGATAATTTTTATAGAGTCATGTACTTGTGTAGACATCCATATCGTGTGAACTATGGGCTCCAACACAAAGGTTGTCTTTAGGGCTATCAACGAGTGGGGAGCTATAGTACATGCGCTTGAGCTAACTATCTTCTGGTCTTGCTAGATCTGGGTCTAGTTCTTAGAGACCTATACGGGAATCCTATTGGGTTTGGGTGCCCACCAGGTCTTTGAATGCATATCTTGAGATAGGTTGAGGCCAAATAAGAGCATTTACATGAGTGGGCACACTGATAGATGGATTAGATCACTTATAAAAATATGCCACCGAGACATGTGCATGTTGTGTGTGTGTGTGTGTGTATATATATATATATGGGAAAAGGTACAATGCGCTCGAGCTGATTTTAACGCTAGGTAGAGCTGCGTGGGCCCCACCGTGATGCGTTTCGAACATCTACCCCATCAGTCAGAACATCTACCCCATCAGTCAGATGCACCATTCCATTGTGGGCCTAGGTCTCAAAAATCAAGTCAATCCGTGACTTGTGTGGACCACACCACATACAAAAGTGGAGAGGGTCCATGCACCATTAAAACATTCATAATCATTTTTTGGGCCCACCGAGATGTAGTTTGCAAATCCAGCCCATCCATTATGTGTGTACCACTTGGATGAGGGTTCAGACCAAGTTTCAGTAGCATTCAAAACTCAGGTGGGCCCCACCAAGTGCTTTTATATGTTTTTGGCATGTCTTCACATGATTTTAGATGGTATGGCCCACCTGAGTTCCTTATATGGCTGATTTTTGGCATATCCCATAATTTAAAGGGTACCCATCAAATGCACGGTGTTGATGGTTGACACGCATCACGGTGGGGCCCACACAGCTCGACCTCATGGGAGCTTATCGTGAGGTCGAGTGCACAGTACCTTTTCCCGTGTGTGTGTGTGTGTGTGTATATATATATATATAGAGAGAGAGAGAGAGGGAGAGAGAGAGAGAGAGGAATATTGCTCAGTTGCGTACCACCAGTTCGTATGAGTTCTCGTGAAAACTCTTTTAGAACTCATTTCCAGTGAAACGAGCCCAAAATCTGAATTGTTCACTTGACGCAGCACCCCATGAAACCCCTGAGGCTCAACTTTTACTTTGATCCAAAAGGCTGGTGGGCCATGGCAAAAGGAACTTGTGCATGTGTGTGTATCATTTATAATTGTACTGGTAAAACTAATTGAACTTGACGAGCTTTAATCATCCATCACATGGTCCCAAACCGAACCTGATTAGACATGATTTAGACGTGACTTTTAACTAAGTCAAAAAGAGATCTTAATTTGACCCTATTTCTTAATGGGTCCAAAAGATGGGATCTAGACCCTTTAATATCGAGTTGGGTCCACTTAAATTCAATTTACATGTAGCATTCTCAACAGCCAAATTGGGATTGAGAAAATAAAGAGTGATTCTTTTAAAGATCTTTGAAACTTTATGCTTGAAATTGATTGTTTGGTTTGATTTTTGAATTCTAGAAAGAAGAGTAGTTTCTCAAATAAAATGTGTCTCACTTAAACATCTCAAAAGTAAATAGGGTGATCAAATATTCAAACGTAATAATATTTTGAATGCATTCATACTCATCACAAAAAAAAAAAAAAAAACAATCTCATATTCACTCAGAGTCATCAAACTGCTAGATTATCCCAAATAGGATAAAAAGCCTAGTTACCTCATTGCAATGTCAATATTATGTTGGGGGCCTTGCACAAAACCTTAGGATCTAGCCCTCCAAAACAAACCAGAATTATGGATAATAAAGCAATGAAAATAATCAATGCATCAATCACACACCACACAAGAGATTTTTACGTGGAAAACCCTCAAAGAGGTAAAAACCACGGGACATCATCCAGATCAACAATCCACTATGAAGTAGAACGTTACAAACTTCTTCACTCACGCAGGAGTGGATAAACAATGAGAGAAACAAAAAAAAACGGAGAGATTTCACCGATTACGAGGACATAGAAGCGCTGAGATATAGGTTGCACAGTAGATAACCTCCACGAGCATAATCTCCCTTCTATAAGCTTCCTCTCTCTCTCTCTCACACCTTTGATAGCCCTAAACCCTTTAGCAAATCCCTTGTAAAGCTTTAGGAAACCCTCTTGTCATACCTAGAAAGTCCTAGGAACTCCTATTTAAAGTTTTAGGAAACTCCTTTCCGCATCCCAATTGTGAAAGGACTTACAATACAAAATTCGCGCAAAATCGTGGAACGAATCTGCGTAACCTCGATTGGTCGAACTGAGTCCACGACCGGTCGAGAGCCACCTTCGACCACTCGAGCACCTCCTTCGACTGGTCGAGCACCCAGAAAAATAGTTCACTATCGCTGGACTTTGAGTCGTGCCACGGCTCGACTCCTGCAACTAGTCGAGAGCAGCCTTCGACCGATCGAGCAGGGCTCAAGACCGATCGACGACGGATCAAAAAATCCATCAAATCTCTCCCTTTTTGACCCAGGAGGGATCCACCTTCTTTAAGCCAACCAGGTTTCTACAAACCTCAAACTTGTCCTTGAGCAAAGCCTTAGTCATCATGTCTGACCCATTATCGTCCGTGTGAACCTTCTCAAGCTGTAACACCTTTTGTTCTAAAGTATCCCTGATCTATCAATACCGAATCTCTATGTGCTTCGACTTGGAATGCTGACTTGGATTCTTGCTCAAGTGTATAGCACTTTGACTATCGCAATAGACCACGTGCTCCTCCTGCTTTAGGCTAAGTTCCTGTAGGAACCTCTTCATCCAAAGAATCTTTTTACATGCCTCTGTGACTGCAAGGTACTTGTCCTCTGTCGTCGACAACGCTATGACCTTCTGTAACCTGCTCTACAAGGAAACCGCTCCCCCTGCAAACGTGAACATGAACCCCGATGTAGACTTCCTGAAGTCTATGTCAACTACCATGTTTGCATCTGTGTAACCCTCTAACACAGGTTTACCGTCATCATAGACCTGGATGAGCCTCTTAGATACCGCAGTATTCATTTCACCGCTGCCCAATGTTCTTTGCCAGGATTGGTAAGATACCGTCTTACAACACCAACCACATATGCTATGTCTGGGCGTGTACACACCATAGCATACATCAAACTTCCTACAGCTAACGCGTAGGGTATCTTCTGCATCTCTTCCACCTCTGCCTTCGTCTTAGGACACTGTCTGTTGCTCAATCTGAAGTGACCATCCAGTTGAGTACTGACCGGCTTCGCTGCATTCATATTGAACCACTCTAGAACTTTCTTAATATACCGCTCTTGTGACAGTCAAAGCTTCCTGCTGCTTCTGTCACGGGTTATTTTCATTCCTTATATCTGTTTAGCTGGGCTCAAGTGTTTCATCGCAAAAGACTTGCCCAACTCTTATTTCAGCCTGTCGATCTTCTTGATGTCTTTTCCCATGATGAGCATGTCATCAACGTATAAGAGTAGAACTAAGAAATCACCATCTGAGAACTTGCTCGTGAACACACAGTGATCCGACTCCGTTCTATCATACCCATGCTGTAACATGAACGAATTGAACTTCTTGTACCATTGCTGTGGAGCTTGTTTCAACTCATAAAAGCTCTTCCTCAGCCTACACACCATATGTTCTTTACCCTTGACTTCGAACCCCTCTGGTTGGTGCATGTAGATCTCTTCTTCCAGATCACCATGGAGAAATGCAGTTTTAACATCTAACTGCTCTATCTCCAAATCCATGCTAGCTTTCAACCCAAGCAACACCCGTATGGATGTTATCTTCACCACTGGTGAGAATATCTCCTCGAAGTCTATGCCTTTCCTCTGACCAAACCCTTTCACCATAAGTCTGGCCTTGAACCTCGTCTGTGAATTCTTCTGCTCAATCTTTTTTTTAAACACCCACTTGTTGCTCAGAGCTTTCTTGCCCTTAGGCAATTTCACCATATCATAGGTGTGGTTCTTATGCAAGGATTTCATCTCCTCTTACATAGCTTTCAACCACTCCACTTATGCTTATCGGCTAGGGCCTCAGAATAATCTTCTGGCTCTCCCCCATCAGTCAGCATAATGTACTCATGTGACGAGTACCTCTTGGACGGTTGTCAGTCCCTAGATGACCTCCTCACCTGTGTCTCAATAGGTGGATCAAGTGGGGGCTACTCCCCTGGTCCATCTTCTGAAGGAACTCTCTCGTCCTCTGCACCTTGCTGCACTCCCCTGTCATCAGGCACCACAGGAGGAGTAACCGGATCCATGTTCTCTAGCTCACCTGAACTAGGCTGGTTCTTCTCTAGATTACCAATGTCTTTTATACACTGATCTTCAAAGAAAACCACATCTCTGCTTCGACGAGCTTCCTCTCGGTCGGATCTCACAATTTGTAACCGAATTTTTCATCACTGTACCCTAAGAACACACACTGCCTGATCTTCATATCAAGCTTGGACCTCTCATCCTTTGGTACATAAACGGATGTCCTGCATCCAAACACCCTGAGATAACTGTACGATGGATCTTGTCCAGTCCACACCTTCTCAGGTACTTCTCCATTCAATGGGGCTGATGGAGACCTGTTTATCAAATACACTGTCATGTGCATTGCTTCTCCTCAAAACGTCTTGGGCAATTTTACATGAGATAACATGCATTTGATTCTCTCTACAATTGTGCGATTCATTAGCTCAGCTACACCATTATGTTGGGGGGTCTTGGGAATCATCTGTTCATGTCGTATACCCAGGGACTTGCAGTACTCATGAAAGTCGTCAATGTATTCACCACCATTGTCAGTGCAGATGCACTTCAATGGTCTACCTGTCTCTCTCTCTCGACCATAGCATAAAATAATTTAAACACACCAAAGACCTCGTCCTTGGATTTCAAAGCATAAACTCAAACCCTCCTAGATGCATCATCTATAAAAGTAACAAAATACAATGCCCCACCTAAGGTTTTTGTCCTCATAGGACCACAAACATCAGAATAAACCAAATTTAATGCATGCACTTTATTAACATGAGAAGCGGATTTAACAAATGAAACTCTATATTGTTTCCCTGATAAACAATCAAGACAGGTTTTGAGAGGTGTACCTGTCAAGTCTGGAAGGAGCCGCTTTCTCGCTAGTAGCTGAAGCCCTTTTTCACTCATGTGGCCTAGACGCCTGTGCCACATGTCAATAGCTCAATCTTCCGCTACGTTCAACCCACCCTTGCACATACTGACACTTGCCTTGTAAAGGGTACAACACTTCTTTCCTCTGTCCATGATCAATGAACCCTTGATGAGCTTTCATCGCCCACCAGCAAACCAGCTTTTATAGTCATCGTCATCCAACCTTCCCATCGACATCAAGTTGAGGAGAAGGTCTGGGATATGCCTCACATCCCTGAGAACCAATGTGCAGCCCACATCGGTCTTCACACAAATATCACCGACTCCCACAATTTTTAACACACCAGAATTTCTCATCTTCACAGTCCCATAGTCACCTGACTTTTAGCTTGTGAAGGAGTCCCTGCGTGGAGTCGCATGAAAAGAAGCTCCCAAGTCTATCACCCAGTCAGTGTCCTGACTCGTAGCCGTGAGACATACATCATGATCTGTAGAAAGAATAACTACAATGTCGTCATTTAAAGCGACCGCAGTGGAATCTGATTCATCTTCCTTCCCTTTTTCTTTCTTGTCATTTTTCTTACCACGACATTCATGTTTATAGTGGCCCTTTTTGCCACAATTCCAGCAATCAACATCCTTTCTGTTACTCAACTTGCCTCTTGATTTATCTCAGGCCTTCCCTCCCTTCCTGTTCTTTCCTCTACCCCGTTCTTATGTCACGAGGGCCTCTTGCTGAGTAGACCCCTGAGACTTCCTCATTGTCTCCTCATTGAAGAGACAACTGGTTACCTGTTCCATGGATATCTTTTTGTCTGACACGGAGTTACTCAGAGACATCACCAATGTCTCCCAACTGTCAGGCAATGAACTAAGCAATAGTAAAGCCTGCAATTCATCATCTAGGACCATCTTCATAGAGGAGAGTTGGTTCACTATATTACTAACCTCATTCATGTGCTTAGCCACAGAACCATCATCCTTGAACTTGAGATTCACAAGTCGCCTTATCAAAAAAATTTTATTACCGGCTGTCTTCCTCTCATACAGTTCTTGTAATTTCAGCCATAGGCTAGCGGCTGAGGTTTCTGTAAACACATGGTGAAACACTGAATCATTCAACCATTGTTTAACAAACCCTACCACCTTTCGGTCCATCTTCTTCCAATCATCATCAGTCATATCCTTGGATTTTACTGATATGCCTAAAATTGGAAAATATAGGTCTTTGCAATAAAGTAAGTCATCCATCTTAGCCTTCCATATGGTCCAGTTAGAACCATTGAGACTGATCATCCTTGATGAGCCGCCATCCATAATTCAAAATCGATCCTATCCGTTCAATGAACTTAGCTTTGATATCACTTTGTTGGGGGCCTTGCATAAAACCTTAGGATCTAGCCCTCCAGAACAAACCAGAATTATTGATAATAAAGCAATGAAAATAATCAATGCATCAATCACACATCACACAAGAGATTTTTACGTGAAAAACCCTCAAAGAGGTAAAAACGACGGGACCTCGTCCAGATCAACAATCCACTATGAAGTAAAACGTTACAAACTTCTTCAATCACGTAGGAGTGGATAAACAATGAGAGAAACAAAGAAAAACGGAGAGATCTCACCGATTACGAAGATATAGAAGCGCTGAGATATAGGTTGCACAGTAGATAACCTCCAGGAGATAATCTTGCTTCTATAAGCTTCCTCTCTCGCTTTTCCACTCTCCCTCACCTTTGATAGCCCTAAACCCTTTAGCAAATCTCTTGTAAAGCTTTAGAAAACCCTCTTGTTGTACCTAGAAAGCCCTAGGAACTCCTATTTAAAGTTTTAGGAAATTCCTTTTTGCATCCCAGTTGCAGAAGGACTGGCGATACGAAATCCGCGCAAAATCGCGAAACGAATCTGCATAACCTCGACTGGTCGAACCGAGTCCATGACTGGTCAAGAGCCACCTCCGACCGGTCGAGCAACTCGGAGAAAAATAGTCCATAGTCGCTAAACTTTGAGTTATGCCATGGCTCGACTCCTACGACTGGTCGAGACCAGCCTTCGACCGGTCGAGCAGGGCTCAAGACCGGTCGACGATGGGTCACAAAACCCATCATATTATTCATTGCTAATCATTCCCATTGCAAATATATTGACATCCATTTCACATTACAACCATTCATTCATGGTGTCTTTTCAACAATCGTCGTGTTTTAGAACAAGGCTCTCATTCCCTTCACAAAAAAGCTCAAATCAGTCCATTATAACCCTAAGAATTGCTATTCAAAAGAGATTGAGCATCTCCCCAACTTGATAAAAACCCAACAAGAAGTGATGAACAAGCTCAAATTCCATGCCTATGAAAAAGATGCAGCCTATGATGCTCTTGAAAGCTTCAATGAAGACTTAACTAGAAGACAGGTAAAACTAATTCGATTTAACCATGAGCAAGAGTATTGCATTGCCCAACTCTTTCAACCGGAACATTCTTCAAACCATAACTCACCCAACTCAAGCTATGTACTGAGTGGTACATATCCGTTGCATTCAATATGATAGCTTCGAATTAACAAATTTCGTAAAATTTATTTGAACACATGAAGTAGAGATCACACTCTTATGCGGGCAGAAAATGTGCCTAATACCTCCATTCTCTATAAACGAAGTCCCTTAAAATTTTAAGTCATAGATCAAAAGTTATTTAAAGGCAAAAGAGTCTTTAGATTTCATGACTTTTAAAATATGTTGCAAGTCTTGATAGGCGCTACGAGATTTTAAATTAATTGGCTAGTGATGACCCGGAGGTTGATAGTTTGAGAGTGCAGCTAACAAACTCAAAAAAGAAGCACCAAATATATATATATATATATATATATATATATATATATATATCTTATTTTCTCTTTTATTGTAAAAATAAATAAATAAAAATCCATACACAGGTTCAAATACCCATTGACAACCCTAGATATAGACCTACTTTATGTCCTTATTTAAATCCATACCTCATCTATGGTGATAATGAGAAATAGCATGATGCTCTAGTGGAGTGCGGTGGATGATGTGCAGGTAGTTATGAATAATTGCCAAATTGCTCATGTAGTATGCAAGTAATTCAAAGTAAATTGTCCAAATTATAATACAAATTTTTTATGTATTGAACAAAAGATTGCTCTTTTTTAACTAACTATTAGATTGTTGAACATTTATCCCATGGATAAAAATAAAAAATTCAGAATGGTCTTGTTTCACAGGCAAATGGCCGATAATCAAGGTTAGAAGGTTAGGATTGTTTAGCTAATCTCAGTGATGGTTATGGTCATTTGTGTGTCCATAGGTGCACTTACCGGGAAGCATGGCCCACCATGATTTAGTGGGTCAACCAATCTTGGACATAGATTGCACGTGAACCCAGCACCACTTATGTTGTGTTGGGACTCTATTGGGCCCACCTTGATGTATGCGTTTTATCCACGCTCTCATAGACACCTCACTCCAAGCTGACAAGTTGATGAAGTTGGATCGAGTTAACTCTACCAAACCCTAATCCTAGGACTCATCCAAAACCTAGCTAAATTAAACCTAGTCAACTTACCCGAACAGCTCAATTAGTCAGCCTACCCAACTAACTTGCCTAGTCAAATCAAACCCAAAGCCAACCCAGAACTAAGCCAATCCGGAATCCAGAACAAACAACAATATCATCTCCCAAGAAGAAGAGCCAACACACATGTAAGGGAGCTCACTTGCCAAAGCAAGGAGCTATGTGTGGCTCTAGCAGCACCTAGGGTGCCACCAACCATGTGGCAGCTCTCCTGCCTAGGTAGGGAGAGGTTCAACACATGTGGGGTTGCTCCTGGTTCGAGGTACAAGTGTGTGGCAAAGAAAAATGACTCTAGTACCCCCCTTTGGTCCATATTTACCATTTTACCACTCAATCCAACCATCAAGATCATGTTATATGGCAATCTTGAATCCTAACCATCTAAACCCCTTCTTACCCCATACTTGCCAAGAATTATCAGAACATCGGGCTTGGGGGCTATAAGTAGCACCATCCCCCTCTCATTTCAATCATCCCTTCCATCTTAAGAATGCAGAAGACCTCTCCCCAGCCCTTAGCCATCTTAGCCATTCCATCCCTCCGCCTAGGAGAGGAAAGAGCAATAAAAGTGAGTCCACCCAAGTTAGCCCAGCCTTATCTGAAGTTTTAGCCACCCGAGCTACCTGTCATTAGTGCGCAAGAACTAATCCTGATCGTCAATGGTTCGAGTGATCTCGTGAAGTAGAGATTGTACGTTTATACGGGCAAAGTGGGTGCCTAACACCTTCCCTCTCTGTAAATGCGATTTCTTATTCAGAATCTTCAGTTGCAGATTAAAGAGTCATCTTAAGGCAGAAAATTCTCGGATTCTTTCTCTTAATATTTCTATAGGGTCTAGCCGACTGTGGAATCAAATTAATTGGCTAGTGGTGACTCCGGTCAAATATAACATCTTTACAATCACCCATAAACATTCAATCCACCCGCATGAGCGTGATCCGGCACCATAGAATGGCGACTCCACTAGGAATATTTTGGCTCATTAGTCATGACTTGACTCAAAAAATGGGATCTTATGAGCCTTTAAGGATTACAATTCTTGTATACCTACATTAGCATTTTGCATTCATCTTAATTTCCATAAATACCAAAAAAGAGAAACTCAAAAAATCAAAAATCAAAACCATTACGCTCATTCAAGCTAGGCATTTTCGAGCGAATCCCATATATTGTAACCCAATCTAAACCTAATATCAAATAGCCATGGCAAACTACAATGAAGAAACTCTCCCAACCTTTGAAATGCTTGAAGCCTCACCTCTGTAGCCAAATCTAGAAGAATCTGTGCCAATCTCTTGCATTTAAGAGCTGGCCCAAAATATAAAAATCTTGCAAGAAATGTTTCTTCGGCTCGTACAAGTACAATTTTTAACAGCCAACACCCAAGCTGGCCTATCACAACAACTGACTCTTACCCTTTTCTCAGCCTTCAGTTCAGTTCAACAGCAGCAATCAGGGTTTGCACAGGATACCTGGCATCAAGCCGCACAACCATCCAACTCAAAGTGTTGCTTCCGATATCCTCCCATGAATGGGAGTCAGTTCCGTCATCCCATAGCCTAGACTCCCAATCAATTCCAACATCCTATCCCTAATGAGAGTTTCAATTAATTTCAACCTCATCATACAACCAGGGTTTCTGTGTAGTCTCCTTTTCCAATCCCAGTCCAACAAACTCCCTATAATGGGAGAAATTACTAGGTCTAGCCTCCTCTTAAAAGGAATCATAAGGGTGTCAACAATGCTAATTATTATCAGAGAGGGGTAGTTCAGGCTTGGCGAGGGACAAAACCTCTCTTATTTGATCCCTCTGAAATTGAACAAATCCGAGAGAAATTAAAAGAGATGAAGAGGAAGCTACATAAGTAGCATAGGATGGATCTCCCATCCACCAAGTTCATGAATCTTCGTCCCTTCCTAATGCAAAGGTACCTCAAGGCTTTGAGGTACTAAAATTCAAAAGATATGATGGTACAAGGTGTCATGTAGACCACCTAAGAGTATTCTATAGAGAGCTTGATGTCGTGGTAAGCTATGACGAAGCATTGATCCGTCTATTTCAGAAGCCCTTAAAAGGTGATGCATTAGACTGGTACGTGTCACTAAATTACCATTGAATTAAGACTTAAGAATAACTTTCTCAAGCATTTGTCGATCGTTTTGCATACAATCTTAATGTAGCACTTAGAAGGAAAAATCTTGTTATCTTAAGGCATAGGAATGATGAACCATTTTCAGTTCACGTTAGACGGTGGCGGGGCCATGGCTGCCAGAATGAAGACATCCATCAACAACAAAGAGCAAATCTTCATGATTGTTCACTCGGCAGACCCGAATATTTATGTATACCCTATCTCATATCCGTATGCCAACTTTACCTAACTTATCTACGCCAAGTACAAAAAACAATAAGATCGAATCATCCCAAAACCATACCCCTAGCATAGCGTATCCCTGGTAAAGCTATTTGATTACAGGATGACGAATCAAATCTACCCCTAAAATCCAAAAGAGTACTTTCCATAAAGACCAATCTAAACATATTGGCTCCCCTTGCATGTTTTCAATAAAAACCAGTTCACACGAGAGACCCACGGGCATCCCCAATGGAGCGACCAAGTGAGTTGGACTTTTTCACATAATCATTTGCAATAAAACACCCACGAAGTGGCACTCCCCAAGGCAGGGTGACTTTTATATAAAAATAAAATAAAAATAGTTTCAAAATAAAGCGTCAGGCGTCCGAGGCACTAAGAGGTCTTCTATACCTCTGGGTGGGGGCCAGCACAGCATCAAAAGAGATCCGATGACTCGCAGTTCTCCGGAGTAGTCAGATACGTAAGCACAAAGCACAATCGGTCTGAACTCCAATGTCAAAACAATTGTACTAATACTCAATACAAGGACAGATGATAGGTCAAGCCCTAGTAAGAAGAAACCACTTGAGACAGTGGGAAAGATAACTGTAACCTAAGTGTCGAGACCAGAAGTTTGCATGAAGAAGATCACCCGCACATACCTAGCCCTAAATGTTTGCAAAGCTTGATTGAGTCCAAGTTGGCATAGCGAGTTTCCCGTAAGGCCCCAAAAAGCGTAGGACAGCTAACCACTTTGACTATCAAGTGAAATAAGTACTCCTATGGTGATTTAGGAAGCAACAAACATTCCATTTCCCGTTAGTAAGGCGATCCTCGTAAGGTCACAGAAAGCACAAGGGCACTATAGTACCAATCGTGAGTAAAATGGTTGCGATTGGTTACTCGTAATGCCACAAAAAACATAGGATAACTGCAACAATTTCCCCAAACCCTCGTGATATGTGTAAGTTATTTATTTTCAGGCAACCCACTGACACATACACAAAAGTAGATAATGAATCCAGACCACAATCCACGACTGAATAGTAAGGGTGGTGTATCAATGTATATAAAGGGACTTTATCACTCCAACAGAATCCAGAACAAACAGCAATCTCACCCCCCAAGGAGCAGAGCCAGCACACGTGTAGGGGAGCTCACCTGTTAAAGCAGAGAGCCACATGGAGCTCTGGCGGCACTTAGCCACGTGGCAGTTATCCTGCCTTGATAGGGAGAGGTCCAACGCATGTGGGGTTGCTCTTGGTTTGAGGTACAACTGTGTGGCAATGTGAAATGACTCTAGTAACCCCTCTTTGGTCTATATTTCCCATTTAACCACTCAGCCCAACCATCATGATCATGTCATGTGATAATCTTGAATCCTAGCCATCCAAACCCCTTTTAATCTCATACTTGTCAGGAATTACCAGAAAATCGAGCTTGGGGGCTATAAATAGCCCACTTCCCCTCTCATTTCAATCATCCCTACCATCCTAGGAAATCAAAGGACATCTCTCCACCCCTTAGCCATCTTAGTCATTCTAAACCCTTCACCAGGGAGAGGAAAGAACAATAGGAGTGAGTCCAACCCAAGTTAACCAAACCTAGCCCGAAGTTTTAGCCACTTGAGCTACCCAAGCCTTTATCTAAGCATCTCAATCCAATCCTTGTGAAATTATTGTCCTTCCAACTGTCCAACTTTCAATCACCTTCATCTATCCATCATTAGCATTGTGCAAACATCCATCCATCAACCTTACATGACATTGTGCACCTAATTGACACAAGCCTATGTTTTATAGCTTACCAATATAATCAGATCTTGCCCATCAGAAACTCTGGTCAATTAGTCTATGCATGATAAGTCGAAGAAACAAAACGGATTTATCCAGCCTAGGGTACAACCTATCATAGGCGTTGCATCTAACACCCCATCACACACGTCATTACATACATAATTTCATTCCTTTGTATACATAGCAATCAGCCCTCAATCAATTCAAACGTATGCTTTGCAACTCACCGAGTTAATCGGATCTTGTCCATTAGAAACTTGAACTGGTTAGTTTATCACATGACAAGTGGGACAATGTGAGTGGATTTATCTAGCCTAGGCTACAACTTATCATAGGTGTTGCATTTAAAAATGCATTGCATACACTTTGCATCATTAGTGTGCAATAATTAATCATAGTCGTCACTAGTTTGAGAGATCTCGTGAAGTAGAGATCGTACATTTATATGGGCAGAGTAGGTACCTAACACTTTCCCTCTTTGTAACAATAGTTCCTTACTCGAAATTTTGTGCCACAAATGAAGGAATCATCTTAGGGTAGGTATTTCTCAGATTCTTTATCCTAATGTTTCTATAAGGTTTATCCAATTATGGAATCGAATTAATTAGTTAGTAACGACTCTAGCCAAACACAACCTCTTTATAATCACCCCTAGACATTCAATCCACTCACATGAGCACGTTTCGCCCAGGATCTAGCATCCACAATTACATCCATTTCCTAGGCTAATTTCAGGGTATGAGCGAAAAATTGAAGCATATATAAAATTCAAGTGGACCACACCATAGGAAACGTCTTAAGACCATAGAAGTTTTAGATCAAGATGATATTTGTGTTGTCTCTTCATCCACGTATGCATTATAACAACTTGGGTGAACGTCATTATCTCCGTTGTTTACTATTCTGTGGTCCACTTCAGCTTTCCATATGCTTCAATTTTAGGCTCATGGACAACATGAAGTACATCCATCACTGTGGTCCTCACATGGTCTCTACTTACTGTCGAGGTCATCGTACATTCCATCTTCTATCAATCTTACATAAATAGAGCTGTACTAACTTCGAACTGAATCCGGTGAAGCAGAGAAACACTGCCATCTATGATAGCAGCATGTGACCCGATAAAAAAATTACCACATTAAATGCTCACTGTACTCATGTTTACCCAGCAATACTGAATCCGGCCCCTACTAACCTGACCCATGTGAAACGCGGATTCAGTGGATCCTGTCGATGAATCCTTGCAGGATTTAACTGTGCCACATGCTGCCTTAGCCAAGTAATGAAAGGACTCCATTTGGATAGTGACCCTTCAGTGCCGATGTCAGTGCTGGTCAGCACCAAAGTGTTTACTAGTAATTTCTAGAAAACCTCCAAGACCCCATTATGATGTATTATGATGTATGTGTTTCATCTACACCATATACCCATTTTCTAGCTCGATTTTATATTGGTGGGTCACCACATAATTCATCCTCTAAGTAAAATCGTACTAACCTCAAATCAAATTAGGTGAGCAGGAAAATACTACTTATCTCTGACACGTGTTACTTATCTCTGACAGTAATACGTGGCTCAAAAAAAATAAATAAAATAAAATAATTGCCCTCACGTGGATGCAGTGGACCTTGTTGGTTGCTCTTACACCACCCGGGGTTTAATTGGGCCACACGCTATCTGGGTCGAATATTGGGCAACTTTCAAATGGACTCCAATTGGGTAGTGATCCAGTGCAGGTCAGCACCAATGAATTTGCTGATAGTTTCTAGAAAACCCCGGTGAGCCCCATCATGATGTATGATGTATGTGTTTCATCCATGCCATCCATCCTTCTAGCTTAGTTTATGTCATGATTGAAAAATTATACGGATCCAAATTTCAAGTGCACTACACTACGAGAAAGAGTGGTAATTGAACGAACACCATTAAAAACTTTCTAAGGACCACAAAAGTTTTGGTCAAGCTTTAATTCGTGTCTTTCCTATATCTTAGTGTGACTTGATGGGCAGGTTGGATGGTAAATAAACATTACAGTGGGCCCGAGAAAGTTTTTAACAGTGTGTGTTCAATCACCCTTATTTCTTGTGTTGTGGTTCACCTGAGATTCGGTTATAAAGCATACAAAAATGAGGTAGCAAAATATATGGACGTTGCACACCCACCAATACCCACGTCAGTACTAAAGGGGGAGCGGATTAGGTGAGGCAGGAAAATACTACTTATCTCTGACAGTGATATGTAGCTCAAAAAAAAAAAAAAAAATTGCCCTCACATAGATGCAGTGGACCCTGTTGGTTGCTCCTTATACCACCCCGGGATTTAATTGGGCCACAAGCTATCTGGGTCGAATATTGGGCAACTTTCAAATGGACTCCAATTGGGTAGTGATCCTTCAGTGCCAATGCCAGTGCAGGTCAGCACCAATGAATTTGCTGTTAGTTTCTAGAAAACCTCGGTGAGCCCCATCATAATGTATGATGTATGTGTTTCATCCATGCCATCCATCCTTCCGGCTTAGTTTATGTTATGATTGAAAAATGAGACAGACCAAATTTCAAGCACACTACGCTACAAGAAAGAGTGGTGATTGAACGAACACCATTAAAAACTTTCTAAGGACCACAAAAGTTTTGGTCAAGCTTTAATTCAGCTCTTTCCTATATCTAGGTGTGACTTGATGGGCAGGTTGGATGGTAAATAAACATTACAGTGGGCCTGAGAAAGTTTTTAATAGTAGGTGTTCAATCACCTTTATTTATTGTGTTGTGGTCCACCTGAGATTTGGATATAAAGCATACAAAAATGAGGTAGCAAAATGTATGGACGTTGCACACCCACCAAGGTAGCAAAATGTATGGACGTTGCACACCCACCAATACCCACGTCAGTACTAAAGGGGCAGCGGATTGGTGGTTACCTGGGTAAGAATTTAGCAGGGGTTACCTAATGGTGTGGGGTCACCTTGATGAATTTTCTATATATCCACATTGTTTATCTATTTATTCATCTCATTTTAAGACCATAACCCAGACCTTAAGAAGATCCAAATCTCCAGTGGACTATACCACTAGAAATGGTGATAAATGACTATTAAAAGCTTTTTGTGGACCACAAAAGTTTTGGATCAAGCTCATATTTATATTTACAATTCATTCAGATCTTATTGGCATTATCAACAAGTTAGATTGCAAATAAATATTCCTAAAAGGGCTCTTTGAAATTTTTAATGGTGAGGCACTCAATCACCTGTGTTTCTATAATGTGGTCCGCCTAAAATTTGGATTTGCATAGTTTTTGGTAAGGCTGTTCACCGAGCCAAGTCAAGTCGAGGTGGGCCAAGCTCAGCTTGACTCGTCCATGCTATACTCGAGTTCGAGCTTGACCTCGAGGTTGCCTTCGAGTTTAACATTGAAGCTTGGCTTGTTTACTAAAGTTGTCGAGTCAAGTTCAAGTCGGGCTAGTGGTTCGAATCGAGTCAAGTTTACCTCGAGACGAGTCGAGTTTACCTCGAGTCGAGTCAAGCTTGTTCATATGTCATGGATTGGGAGCGTGTTGCTCGAAGTCGCTGACTGGGCTGCGCGGATTGCTTGGAGAAATTAGGAGAATGAGAGAAAGAGAGAGATAGAGCGGGGTAATCAGTCGAGCAGAGAGTCTCGAGCAGTTAGGCTGCCATGCCAAGTGCGGCCGTGTGGGCCGCAGTGTCTGCTCGTGCTCGATAGGATAAGGGAAGAAAGAAAGAGAGTGAATGAGGATAGATGGGGTTTTTTTAGTTAAAAAGTTAAAAAGTTTTAGGTTTTAAGCTTTTTAACTTAATATATATATTATATATATTTAATATTTATATATATATATAATATTAAAATATACTCTTCGAGTCGAGTCAAGTTCGAGTTCGAGTCGAGTTGAAATGTACCATGGTTGAACTCAGCTCGAGCCCAACTCGATCTTTAAAAAACAAGCTTGACTCACCCCAAGTCGGCTTTTCAAGTCGAGTCAATCTGAGCTGCCTCGAGCCAAGTTGAGCGAGCTTTTCGAGTTAGCCTCGACTTGTGAACAGCCCTAGTTTTCGGCATCCCATGTACTGTGTGAATATATATTTTTTTAATCATTAAGGTGGGGCCTACAATAAGGGTAACACCCCATTAAATCGTTACTCAAGTAACACCTCCCCTTTCAAATATGTTTTGCTTGGCTTATCTTTAACCAGCACATCGCCAATCAAATCTCATCCAACCTTAACCATCCATGCTCGCATGTGAATGTGTTACATCAAAGGGAAGCAGATTGCATACCAAGTAAACTTCATGGGACCATCGTGATGTATGTGTCTTATCTGCATTGTTAATATGTTTACTAGCTCATTTAAGCCATGATACAAAACAGACGTATATCCAAAACTCAAGCGAACCACACCGTAAGAAACAGCCGGGATAATGACATCCACCATAAGGACCATGGGATGTTTATTTATCATCCAACACTTTGGTAAGGTCGCACAAACATGGATGAAGGGAAAACAAAAATATTAATTCACACATCTTATAGTGTGTTATACTAGCTTTGGATATGCTTCAATTTTTGGCACATTTACTAAAATGAGCTGGTAAAGCAGATGGACGGCATGGATAAGACACATACATCATAGTGGGCCCGTAGAGCTTATTCGAATCCACTTCCACATTGGAGAAGTGCAGAAGATGGGTCCCACCACGAAGATGGCCACACTCTGTTGGCCACAGAGTAACCGTTATTTGTGGATTGTTTGCAAGTTTTTTCTTAAACAACCCATTCTTTTCACATAAGATGGCCCACCTGATGAGTGATCACCGACTGGCTTTTTCTCGTGGTCATGTCCAAGGGAGGTTACATGATATGGACGGCTTAGATGTTCCACGAACTTGCCAAGTTAGCACGTGTGCTGCGTGTAATGGTGCTGGTGGGTGTACAAAGGGTGGTAACTTAACACGCCACTTTACAAAGCGTGCATTTTGCGTTCTTTATGCCAACATGATAGGATGATTGTAGGCTTTTAAAAAGAAAGGTATTGAGATGCCTTGGAACTTCAGCTCTCGATCGGGAGTCGTTTTCAATGATCCAGACTTCTTCTAGATGGGCCCCACCTGGATTGGAGATATCGAAGAAAATTATCAGATTATACTTTTCAGAGGTTTGATTTTTCAAAAGTTAAGGAAACCATGCATATTTAGAGGAAAAGAGTCAAATCATCCAACGGATGAAATATTCTAACAAAAGAGATTTAAATTCTTGTCTATACTCCATCCAAGTTGTGTTCCATTGTATAAACGGTTTAGATCATTTAAAGATTACCCCAGATCCAAAGACTAAATGACGGCGTATACTAGACAAAAACATCCCAATGTATCCTAGCAAACCTCGTGAAAAGACTGATATCCCTCGAGGAGACGTGGATTACCAAACATATCTTCATTACTGTCAACCTCTTTAGGCCCACCTTGATGTGTACATCAGATCCACTCCGTCCATGAGATGAGACCTTAGACTTTAGTATCTAAGGACAAGCATCAGCCTTATCGAAAACTCATGTGGGCCACACCACACCAAATAGTTGGGAGGGGATACTCAACTAAAAAAACCTACCAACTGTTTTGTGGCCCACCATATTGTGAATATGCCATCCAATCCATTCAATAGATGCACCCATAAGGGTGAAGGAACAAACAAAAATAAGTCCATCCCAAGTTTTAGGTGAAGTGATATTAGCCGTTCTTTTCACTCTTCCCTCAGGTGTGGCCCACCTGAGTGTTTGATCGTTTTTTTAAGCTCCATAATGAAATTGAGGCAAAGCCTCGGACGGACTGAACAGATGTCACGTACACATCACAGTCGCTCCCACAGATGTCGACACGACTTTAAGTTCCGGTGGTGGGATCGGGACATTGTCTCCATGGTGGCCCACCGTGATGTGTGCATCAGATCTGTCCTGTCTTTTCAACAATAATTTTGAAGAAGTACACGTGCGCTTGCATGTTCTTCTTTGCACACACGTATACACACGCGTGTGTATCTAAATCAGGTGCGTGTATGATGGCACGCGCATCTATATACATGGATCTAATCGGTTACGTCAGTACATGTATGATAGTGGGGATGTTAATGGGCTGAGCTAGAGTTAAATTATTACGTAGGTGGGCTAGGCTTGATGGATTTTGGGCCCAAAATTGAAACGGGCTGAACCCGAATCTAACCTTCACTCCATTTGGGGTTGGCCCAAACCTTTTGGCCTGTGGGCCCATGATCTAGCCTACCTTTCAGGCCCGAAATTTAAATAGGGTGGGTTGATAATAGGGCTTGTCCTTACACGACTTTGAATTAATCTGGCTCAGTTAGCCTTCCTGCACGTTCAAAATCCGGGCCCCGCTGGTTGCTGCTTCTAATCGACGGTTATTAGGCCTTCAGCTTATATTGCTTGAATGGTGGAGATGATTGAGAAGTTGTTGCGGGTGTCCAATGGGTTGAGGCCCATCTTTGACTGTCACAAGCTGGCCCAAGGCTTCCAATATCAGCCCATGAATCAGGCCCAGTCGGAATTTCACTTCCGTAAGCCGCGTGTCCGTGAGGTCAAACTCGATCAGCTTTGTTACGCCCACACGCGTGTACAAGGCATCTCATGTGGAAGCCACCACACGTACCAGCGTCTCAGTATCCAAGCCACCCATTAGGAGGCACCCACCGTCTAGATGCATTTGCCGATAAATAAATCTAGTACAGTGAAACCAGTGGATGGATTAGAAAACTTCAGCTGATAATTTCACAGCCGTACATTTGTTCTATCAACTTTGTTACATATTACTTTTGTTATATACTACTAAAGATTTTTAAGTATGGGAAAGATAAAACATGCTAAAGATTTTTAAGAATACTTGAAGTATCCAAATAGTCTTATGTAAAAGCCACTATACATTTGTTTTGTAAACTTTGTCATGCATTACTTTTGTGCCAATTTTGTTATCAAGCACCCACCCATCAGGAGGGAGCCACACCGTCTAGATGCATTTGCCGATAAATAAATCTAGTAGAGTGACACGTAAATTAAAAAAAAACCAAAAAAGTTATAAAAGGTGGATGGATTAGAAAACTTCAGCCAATAATTCCACAGCCATACATTTGTTCCATCAACTTTGTCACGTATTACTTTTGTTATATACTATAGTATGGGAAAGATAAAGCATGCTAGAGATTTTTAAGAATACATAAAGTATTCAAGTAGTTTTATGTAAAAGCCACCACACATCTTTGGAGGAAGAAACACATCCTCCGATTATCACCTAATCGGTGTCTACTCAAGATTCAAGCCACCCATCGGAGAGAGCCCTTGTTGTTGAGATGCATTTACCGATAAATAAATCTAGTAGAGTGAAACCAGTGTATGGATTAGAAAACTTCAGCCGATAATTTCACAATTGTACATTTGTTTTGTAAACTTTGTCATGCATTACTTTTGTGCCAATTTTGTATCAATATTCATTTTGCACTAGCCATGTAAAAATGAACGTTTTTAGTTATTAGGAAAGTTCATCCTGAGCAGATCCCTTTCCAATTTACATATACTCGTATGTAGTGATGCCAAAAGAACACCTGCGATGCCTCGGCGATAAGTCGATACTAAAAGATAAAGTATGCTAAAGATTTTTAAGAATAGTTGATATTTTCTCAATCAAGATGGTCGAGTTCGATCAAGGTGATTGAGTTCAACTAAAACGGTCGAATTTGATATTTTTCGACCAAGACGATTGAGTTTAACTAAAATAACTAAATTTATTATTTTTTGATCAAGATGGCCAAGTTCAACCAATATGGTTGAATTTGTCATTTTTTTTTATCAAGATGGCCGAGTTCGACTAGGACATTCGAATTTACTGTTTTTCGATTAGGATGCTTGATTAAGACAGTCGAAATTGATATTTTTTTCCAAGATTATCGAATTCGACCAAGATGTTCGAATTTGCTATTTTTCGATCAAGATGGGCAAGTTCAGCTAATTTGGTCGGCTTTGAGGTTTTTTCGATCAAGATGATCGAGCATTCATATTATTACACTAAACATCGAATCAACATCACATTTACCTTTTACTAAAGACGAAGTGACATTAGGGACAATGTTGTACCTTATTTTTTTATCGTTATTAGGAAATCTAATTGAAAATGATATGTGTTATAGCAAAGGAAAGATATAACATGCTAAAGATCTTCAAAGATATTTGTAGTACTTTTTACGGAATCACAACTGACATGGTGATAATGTAAAGAGTAGTTGATAAGTATTAAAAAAGTGGACCAAGTGACCGAGAGGCATCAAGGAAGCGCCCGAAGGGTATCCAAAAGCAAATCGAACAACCGAGAGATGTCTAAAAGTATAAGAAGGGACCTAGAAGCGTACAAAAGCGAAATGGATAACCTATAAACACATAACCTGAATGACAGAAGATGAACAAGCACAAAAGAGAAAAGTAACAAAATAAATATTTAGAAAAAAACTTCTCAACTATTGTAACGGTTGCATTAATGGAAACAAGATATGGAAAAATCAACTACAACAAAACTCCATGAAAGCATAAAAGTTCAACAGAGAGATACATTTCAAATAATAAAAAAACAACCAATTAAATCTATCAATTTATTTGATCTTAATCTATCTTAGGAAGAGTGGTAATTAATTAACTATAATTCTTGACTATAGTCCTTAATTGTAATTCAAATATAAGGTTACATGCTTGAATTTTTCTCTCTTTAACATAAGACAATTCTTTCAATAAATACATTCTTATAATCACTTTAGTGGTTGATAACGAGTGTTTCCTTTTGTTTATTATATTATTACTTCTCACCAAAGGCACGCAGAAGCTCATTTAGAGAAAGAACCCTGCTATTTCACTACCACCTCATGGTTATCAAATGACTTTTATTTTGGATATATTTACTTATTTTGAGCCCATAATCTTGGGTCGAGAAGCGGTATCAATTCTGACACGCTCGTGCACTACGCGGTGGCAGAAAGCAAATGGAAGTATCAACACTAACTAGCGGCCCAATCTGATTCTTGGGCCAGGTTTCTACATCATACTCCTTGATGGACGGACTGGATTTCACAAATATATGCATATGCCACGCTGGCACATCCGTGGGGTAAACGGATTGGCTACTCCCCCTGACACCAGCCAATGGCTAGTGGTCGGAGCTCCGTGGGCCCCACCATGATGTATGTGTTTCATCCATGCAGTCCATCTATTCTAACGGATCATTTTACGGTATGAGACAAAAAATGAGGTATATTCCAATCTTAAATGGACCACATTATAGGAAACAGTGTTGAATGAGCGTCGACCATTAAAAAACATTTTGGGGCCATAAAAGTTTTGGATCAAGCTGATTTTTGTTTTTTCCCTTCATCTGGGCCTGTATGACCTAATCAACCTATTGGATGTCAAATAAACAGTACAGTGGGCCTTAGGAGGATTTTAGTGAAGGATATCCAATCACTATTGTTTTCATGTGGTGTGGTCCACCTAAGATTTATATACCTCTCATTTTTGGGGCCAAGCATAAAATGATCTGTAAAAATGTATGAACGGAAAGGATTAAACACATACATCATGGTGGGGCCCACAGAGCACCGACCACCAGCCACGGGGCTGGTGTCAGGGGGAGTAGCCAATCCGTTTCCATCCGTGGGGTAAAATGTAAGATGCACGCGTGTGGGAATCGCAAAGCTCCAACTCGATCAACCAAAGTCAACCACTTTAGTCTCCGATAATCCGTACGTAAAGTATGGGTAATTTTGGTATTTCAACGCTTTTCCGTGTCATTCCTGAGATTGTCAGTATACGCAGGGGCAATTCTATCGCCTTCCCGTCCCACTTCAGGCGATGAGGAATTCTACGGTACGCACTACCTGTATTTAAATAATATAGTTTTAGTATAAGTGGGGCCTACGTTTCTCTAATCCAAACCGTTAATATTCTAATAAAGGCCCTTATAGACCTTATAACTTTCCAAAATATGGATCTTGGTACTTCTTCAGTTGAAGGTGGGCCATTGTTGTATTTTTATTTTCAACGATCTATATGAGGGACACAGTAGAAAGTATAATATTGTATTTTGGAGTATATTTCAGTGAAATAATCCATTTACGGTGGGAAATAAACGCACCAACGGCCTGGATTAACAACTCATAATCAACACTTGTATGAAATAGAAACCCTCGTATTCTGTCGAATGAGTGCGCAGCGTATCATACAATTCCTCTTTGGAATAGATGTCACTTGTAGGACGTTTGCTAGGCAATATCTCCACACGCACATTTACACGCTCCACACGTTTGAACTCTTTGTGGACATCTGATCTGTGAATGATGTATCTCTCACCTTTTAGAAAAAAATATACAAAAATCAGGCTGGTCCATTCATCAAGTTGTCAGAGAAACTAGTGGGCTGATATAAAAGACTTTCAACGGTTCACATTAATTTTTTACGCATGACCAAAATGAATATATTTTCCGTCATTTTTTTTCATATAATAATCTTAATGATGACTTCCTTCTTATTCACCGATCAGATGGTCCGTAGACTCTCTATATTAGCACGTGTGCTTCCTGTAAAAGTGCGTGTTGAAAGGGGAGCGTGTGGGGCCGCGAACCTCCTTTTTCAAGAAGCTGGCAGAGAAGTCAACAGAAGAGAAGTCTGCCTTTTGTAGCAGCCCCCCTTTTACCTTTGGTTTGCACACCGATGACCTAAAACGGTTACGATGTCGGAAAAACACGCAGAAAATCACTTCTTACTCTGCAAGACTATGATCATCTAATACGCATGCTCACCACTATTTCACACGTGTATTAACAAACATCAGATCCAACCGTTAAAAATAGTGTATATCATTTCATATGATTCACATAAAGAACATATTTACATTAAAATTGTAAATTCAACTAAGATATATTTTCTTGTTTCGATGGATCAGATGACTGTTTAATTTTAAACCGTCGGATGATGGAAACGGTCGTATTTTTTTTTGTATTGTTGATTTACTTTTTCTATTATGATCCATACACGAAGGACTAAGGAATTGAACGGCTGGATGTATTCCACTTAATTGTTATATGTGCATGGTTATGGATAGTAGTGCTCAGCCAGCGGATCAAAGAACTCCTCCTTATATCCACTGGCAGAGTATCTCCATCTATACTCATGCATGCAGTCTCTATATGTTTGGGACGTATAAACATCAATCTAGACCATCCAAATAGTTAGCCCCACTACAGATTAGATATCCATACAAAATCACATCGATTGAATAAATAGAACATCTGATTACTTTAGTTGAATTCTGGATCATCGAAAATTTTATCCTAATTATCCGTTATCCGGCTGCAGATAAGAGAGTTTTAGGATAATCTCTTCAGTTCCATTTCATATGACTTATCCACAATGGACGGTTGATTGTGGCCACAGCGAATATCACATCAGGTAATAAGCAGGGAGGACTTCGTATTACTAGGCCCCACTCGCAGAGACTCCAAAACCGTTCATCCACCATTGATGCAATCCTACGGCTGTAGTCATCTGATGAGTGGCTTGTGTGAGTTCTATCACCGAGTGTGAACCCTTCCTACTTTAATTACAGAATAGAGAATGGCCCACCGGCTCATCTATTTGAATAGGACTTTCGGCGCCGTGGGCCACAAGATGAACAGCTGGGAGACAATGGAGTCGAACTCGTCACGTCCTGCGGCGAAATGTTTTTTGAGACGTAGTCCTGCGACTCACCGGCTTTTTTACGTGTTCTTTAATTTTACTCTCTCTCTCTCTCTCTCTCTCTCTCTCTCTCTCTCTGTACAAAGAAGAAGAACAAAACATCTCTCTCCCTCTCTCTCAGAAGAAGATTGAAGGATCGGTAAGAGGATTTCCAGAAATCCCAATTCGATTTTTCGATTGTTTTTTTATATTTTACGTTGGGTTTTTCTTATTGTTCTTCTTTTTTCTAATTTCGTTAGTCGTTTTTTTCGACTTTGATGATGCAAGTTGCGAAATTCGTCTAAAATTCGAGGTTTCTGAGGTTGGTTTTTTTTTTTTTCTGTTTTAGATGATGGGTTTTTCTTCTTTCCTACTTTTCTTGATTGGATTCTCGGCTTCATTGCAGTAGGCCGTGAAATTCGCCCTAAAATTGAGGCTTTCTGAGGTAGGATTTGTCTGTGAGTCTGATTTGAGCCGAGAAGAAGGTGGTAGATGTTGAGAATTTAGTGTAATTTGAATCTGAAGTGGTGCAGATGTGTATCGATAGGTTATGCTGCTTTAATTCTCAGGTTTGGAGATTTTTCTCTTTACTTTCTTCTTAGTGCGTTTTCATGTATGTTTGTAGATATATTCAATTTCGAATTTTTTTTTTTTTTTTTTATTTCTGTTTGATATTTCTGTTAAGTTGGATTTAAGGGTATTTTGGATTTCATATATTGATTAGAAAATTAATGACTTTAAGAGGGATTATGTGTTAGTCGATTCGTACCCATTCCCATTCGTTTACAACTTCTATTGGGGTTAGAATTTTGGGTTGGGTGTGGGATTGGATTAAATTCTTAATCTTTCCTCGTTCTTCTTCTTCTTCTTCTTCTTCTTTTTTTCGATGCCGATGATTTCATGTAAAAGGTGATTTTTGAAAAAAAAAAAAAAAAAAAAAAAGGGTTTCTATTTTTTTTATTAGAAAGCTTGCAGTTTTTGGGTTTGCCAAGAGATTGTCTTAGAGTGATGATGTTGGCTGTCTAAGGGCATTTACTTGTAGTTATCATCAGACTAGGTAATTGGTGAATGGAGGTTGATTTGTTGAACATTGAGAATTTTTTTTCTTTAAGATAATGAATTTATAAATAGCATTTTCTCTATTTTTGGGATGTCTTGATTGCTTCGGATGAGATAATATTGAGATTGGCAGTTTTCGCTTTGTAACTTTTCATTTCTCGGTTTTAGGACACTGGTATTCTTTTTCTTTTGTTGGATTGAGTGTTCATTGAATTGGATTTCTCTATGTGCAAAAAAAATCCATATCTATAACCACGCCAATTGATTTGCCTATACCATTTTTCATATTGGGAATTGATTATTTACATGCTTATATACCATTTGAATTCCCAACCTGGGAAGTGGGTTTGTGTAAATCAGAAGGGATGAGTGTAAATAGTGGCTCACTTTTCAAAATTGTCATTTCTCAGTGCTTGAGTTATGGTAGGTTTATCTAAGGTTGAAGTTAGTCTTTTGCTGTTTAGCTGGTAGGCGTACGTTCCTCATGCAGTTCAGGTAAAGGAAGAAGCCATCATGGGCCAACTAAGATTACTTATGGATACAGCCTTGTCAAAGGGAAGGCAAGCCATCCTATGGAGGACTATCATGTTGCAAAATTCGTGCAAATAAAGGGGCAAGAGTTTGGGCTGTTTGCAATATATGACGGCCATATGGGAGATACCGTGCCCGCTTACCTACAAAAGCATTTGTTTTCCAATATTTTAAAGGAGGTGGGTCACTGTCTCAAGCTTAAAGATTACGTATTTATATGTTTATTTTGGGTTATTACCTCTGGAGATGTATTGTGCTGTTTGATCGTAGTGGCTGATTTTGTGTTTTGGCTATTGTTTTTCTAGGAAGAGTTTTTGACTCATCCGGATAGATCCATTTCAAAAGCCTATGAGAAGACAGACCGCGCAATTCTTTCTCACACTCCTGATTTGGGACGAGGAGGCTCCACTGCTGTAACTGCTATTCTCATAAATGGTCAGAAGTTGTGGGTAGCTAATGTCGGGGACTCGCGGGCAGTTCTTGCAAAAGGCAGAGATGCAATACAGATGACAACTGATCATGAGCCGAACACAGAGCGTGGGAGCATTGAGACAAGGGGTGGCTTCGTTTCAAACATGCCAGGTTTGCCATATCAACATTTTGAAAAGTATTTCTTGATTCTATTGCCTCAGTTGAATAGTTTCTAGTTCTGCAAGTCATTTTTTGCATTCTCTAATTTATGTACTTAGTATAGTTTGAGCTTAACTCCTACTAATATAGATAAGAGACCCCATCCAATAATGTTCATCATCATCTTATCCATATCCCAACTAATTGGGATCGGCTACACGAATCCTGTTCTGCCATTCCACTATCAAGGACCATATCCTAACTTAAACAGTTGGGGTCAGCTACATGAATCCAATAATGTTGTGGAAAGTAATATCAAGCATAAAAATGGTTCGCTTTTGCAGCTAGTTTCCAAATTTAAAGAAAATCAGTCCTCACAAAATCGAAGTGATTTTCATGTGAAACTTTAATTATTATATTGTTGGCTATTTTTTTGGACTATAATATCCATCATAATCAATGCATTAACTGTATCTGGTACTCCAGATTTAAGCAAAATGGGAAAAAAAAAAAATGCCCATGACATAGTAATGTTTAGATAGTTTGGTTAGACTATTGTTTGTAAGTGTCGGACATCTGTCATATCCTTTAAAATTAAGGTTTATAGGACCCCCTGATCGATCCCATGCTTGACACCCAGACCAGCGACTGAGTTAACACATTTAAAAACGTTATCAATCTTATATGTGTTGAAAAGCATGGGTAGGAGACAACGTGATTCCTCTAGGAGTGAAGGTGAAGATGGTAATTATGTTTCATGGACTAGAGGAATAAAAGGGGTTCCTCTATCCATGTCTTCATCTCTGTATTATAGTGGACTGTGCTAACATGAACATCCCCCTTTTAGTCATGGGCAATTGTAGGCATGCAGTATCATCAGAGAATACTAACTTGGTTTGTTCCTGGATTCCAAGTGTGTATTTGACTTTAATAGGGAAAGTTCCGGACTGGGCGACTGTACCTGAACTGGCCATAAAAACAGACTGGGCACTAAAAAGCAGACGTTCTATTCACTGTCCCAAGTTTGGTGTTTACATATTCCTTTTCTTTTCTCTCTATTCAGTAATAAGTCAAGTACATAGGCTTCCCCAGTTGGAACAGGTCAGACTGGTTGGATTGAACTACCGACAAAAAATGAGTTGGGTCCAGTCCGGATTTTTTAACACTGCTTGCAATGATAGCCCTGATGATAATTGTAGGTTTAGGGGCTGTTTGGGATATGGCGTTTTCCTGTTTGTATTGTAAAAAGTAGTCGTGGAAATTGGTTGTCATTATTACACTTTTTCTTTGGAAAAAATGAATTAATTTCTTCCCAAAAAGCTAATCCATGGGTATTTCCATGATAATGAACAACGTCTCTTACTATTGAGCATTGAAATTTTAACATTTCCATAGAAATCAACTTGCAAAACAAATAATGTATATTGATCATTGACCTATCAACATTTTCAATGTTTTCCACGTTGTCAGATTTGAAGGGAAGACTTATGTTTCCCTGTTTTTTATTCCTCATACACGCGCGCACGGCGAGTAATGTGTTCATTTGGATAATTGGTACCTACAATCATCTCTTCCCGACGCTCGGGGTGTGCTAAACTTTGAATGGCTCCAATAAGGATTTGATTGGATGTTGATCGCTGCCTCATTGGGTTCATTTACAGCTAGAAGAAGTATTTTGTGGAAGATATCTTGTATGATGTGTTATGGGGTATGTAAAAGGAAAAAATTGACATGATTTTCGAAAATAAAGCAGTCTTGCTACAAATTATCAAGCAAAAAACTAGTTGTATGGTAATCGACTGGGCTTCTACTATTCTAGAGTTCAAAGGAACTTCACTCTTGGACATTCTCCTGGAGTGTAAGATGGTCAATTAGACTAAGAGTAAGGGGGTGGTTGAGTGCCCGAATCCATTTAGGTGCCGTTGCCTCCTAGTTTCGTCAAGGTTAATGTTGATGGTTTCTTACAAGGTTGTTGAGGACCCTTTGGGATTTGGAGTGAGGCCGAGAAATGATTGTGAGGAAGAGAAATCGGCCTTCTCTGGGTAGTGCGTGGGGCTATGAATGGAAAAGACCTCACACTTACAGAACACCTTTGTAGATTTGCCACATCATCCCATGGGAGATTCTCTGTATTTTAAGTGGGTTTTGAAGTACAAACCGGGTCCTTGGTTCTTCACTTGTTGTATTGCTGAATTTATAAATGGTTAGTCTCTTCATAGGAGTGGTGTGATCTTAGATAAAAAGTCGACTAATGAGGTTGACTCCACTCTTGCCAAAGATGGAGTGACAAGATGGTTGCTCACTTTCAAGGGCCTCCTTGGTAATATATTCCCTTTCGGAATAAAGTTGGTCTTCTCAAGAAAGAAAATATCGTATCCTCTCCTTCATCCTCACTAATGCATTCTATGTGGCATGTGTAAATACCTCATGACCACTTTCGTTACTCCTTAATGGCTTGCTATGGGCAGCACATTTACAATAGCTAATGCCAATATGGCCAACAGATTTTGCGAACTGAAATTTCTATAATGTTGGCATAATCAACTCTAAGAGACCATGTGTAATTTGTTTTTTGTGAACATTGATGGATTTGGCAACGTTGACTGCCTTTGGGCCTCTTGGGTAGATGCCATGCTATACATGGGAGGTGGATTATTGAAGATTCAATGGTTGTGTTTGAGCTTGACACCCGATAACATCTCTGGTTTTGTTCTTCTTCTTCGAGGGTTCTCTTATTGTGGGTCTATGATAAGTCCTACAATTTTTATTAATTTAAAATAGCATAAGTTTTGAAAGGCCTTAAATCTAAGAAAATTTACGATGGGCACAAGCTTGCCCCATGTATAAGCCATCTCTAACACTCCATTTCTGGTCAGATTGTCAGGCATATTAATCAATTCCCTGGGTGTGTTTGGATAGAAAGAATCCAAAACGTGGATGGAAAACCCCATAGAAATCTGAAAACGTGAAAAATAATGGAATGTTGAGGTCAACTGTCAATATACGTTGTTTATTTTGCATGTTTGATTTATATAAAAATGTTAAAAGTCGATGGTCAAGGACGAGAAGCATCTCTCATTATCGTGGAAATGGCCATGAATATAACTTTTCAGGAAGAAATTAATTCACTCATTTTTTGAGGAAAAGTGTAATAATGACAGTTAATTTCTACAACTAGTTTTAACAATACAAGCAACTAAAAACACCATATCTGTGGAAACTGATTTTATTTCCAACCATTTCTGCTTCCCAAGCACCCCTAGGAGTCATTTGGCTCCTAGATTTCGTAAGGGCATAAAGAATTTGTTTCCAGGAAACAAAATCCTTGAGAAAGAAATTATGTTTGTCATTTTTGGGTATTAGGAATTTAATTTTGTGGAACTAGCTATGTTTGGGTACTGGGAAAGAATTGACAGAATTCTACTATGTATAAAATTTAAAAAGTGATTGTTGGGAATTAATCTGTTTACTTGGAATTTGCAAGCCAGCTTTTGTCCAGGAATAAATTAAAGGGAGAAAAAAACTCAAAAGCGAGAATGATTTTCCAACTGGAAACCATCTTTAATCTTTTCTAGGGTCCCAAATTCAGGAATTTACCGCTACTTACGGATACTATTTCCTGATGGGTACTTTCCAGGGAGCCAAACGACCTATTTGGTTGTGATGAAAGGAAAACGACCATCCTCCCATTATCTCTAATTTGGTCAAAGAGCCCAACGAATTACCAGTGGACCTGATGTGCATGTGTGGCCACACAGTGACATCTGCCTTTTTACATGCTTCATTTTTATCGCTTTTATTTTGATTTGCCCTCTTTGGCAGTCACATAGTTCCTGCTATCATGTTGCATATGCTCATTGCAGCCATTTTGTTTGATCATTGCCTTTGGAAGCATTGATGTCATTTTCACATAAGGAGAGCACTCTACTGGATATACTTCCACCCTTCTAATCATGCACAAGTACAAATGCCCTCAGGACTCAGGAGTCAAGGAGGCTTCACTAAATTTCTTAAACTTGTTTATGTAAATTTACTACCCATCTGTGAAATTTCCCTTTGTTGCTCGCTAGATGCGTAAGGTCTAGGTCCTTGATGAATGGAAGCACCACAATGCTTTTGCACATGTAATGTGGTGAATTGATAACGATCAGTTGCTAGCATTCTTGAAAGCGTGTCCTCTTTTACGACAGTGGACAACAGCTTATGTGTCCCTAGGGAATCAAATGTCTAAGAACAAGATAAAATAAGCCGACGAGATCTAAACCTTCTTAGTGCACATATGGATCGATAAATGCTCCTCACTGACTGATAATTATTATTTAATTATGCTGCCTCCGTTCTCTCTATTTTGTAGGATTTCTGATTAGAGATACACGTCGACTTCTCAACAACATTAGAGTTTTTCATATTAAAACCAGTCTTGGGCTTTACACACAACTCAAATCACCTACTAGAAACCAGGGTGGTTGGATCAGTTCGGGTTGAGGGGAAGCCCAGACCGACCCATTTAAGAATTGGGTTAGAATTTTAGACCCAGACCCAACACATCAAAATTTAACCCAAATTGAACTCATTTAAAAATTGGGTCCGGTTCAGGTCAGGTTGAGTTGATTTTGAGAGGACCCAGATCCGACCCATTTAGAAATTTGGTTTGTGCTTTTGGACCCAGATTTTCCCCATGGGATTTTGGACCCAAACGCACTAATTGTTGGGTCAGGTCCAATTACCCATCAGGTCAACGCAACCCATTTTCACCCCAACAACTAGAAACTCTTTTTGTAATTTCTTGGGTTTTCAAAAAGAATATATAACCTCTTAATTATAGTTTTCATGTGCCATTGGATGAATCACGCGTCATGAGACGCTGACTGCTAATCCAACCTTGTCCACCAAACTTTATTATAGATATATCTGATCACAACTATACAACCACTAGCACCTTAATCAATAACAATTATGTGACTGTTAACCTAAGTATACAAACCTAATACATAGGTTTTTGGATTGATACATCCATTTTGTGGGGCTCTTTCTTTCCCCGGAAACAATAATTGACAAAAAAGAAAAGGTTGTTGACGTGGAGTCATGGGGCACTACGTTATCAGTTGTTGTCAGAATGCAAAACTGTTTTGTGTTCTCTCGACAGAGACAACACCTTAGAGGGGGAGATCTAGACCTCTCATTTCGTTTTCTGCCAAAATGTAGATCGATATCGCGAAGTGGTTGTCCACAGTATAACAATTACTGGAAATTCTTTTAACAATTATGGATATGGATTTTGTCAATATCACCACCAGGCCATTACAAGTGTGGATGGTCAAAATTATACATCATCATATAAATAGAGTCAACGTTCCCTCTAGTGAATTTAATGTCACAACCTTCATTACCTAGGCATGTTTAGGTGTCAGACTCAGTGCCTGTTTGTTAACGCTGAATTTTTGCACTTAATGCAGAATTGGGAAAATGTTTCGCGTTTAGTGGTGTTTGTTAATGCATCGTTAACGCGGAAGAAGGAAAGCGCTAAGTGTTTTTTCACTGAATTCTTTCCGTGATAGGAGTCTGGCTTAATGGTGAATGCGGAATGAGCTCAATGAATTTTTCATTAAATAAAAATTTTTGCTTTCCAAATTGCCCCTTTTCAAGTTACTACGGAAAATTTTTTTCTTTAAATTGTTTGAGCAATACAAAATCAACTTTTAACCTGTGAAACTTCTTTATGCTCCACTATGATGTATGTGTTTCATTCATTCCATTCATCCATTTTTAAAGATCATTTTAGGGCTTGATACCAAAAATGAGAGGAATATAAATCTCAGGTGAACCATACCACCGGAAAACAATAGTGGTTGGATATCCACCATTAAAATTCTCCTAAGGCCCAATGTACTGTTTATTTGACGTCCAATTTGTTGATTAGGTCATATAGACCTAGATGAATGGAAAAAACAAAGATCAGCTTGATCCAAAACTTTTATGGCCACCAAAAAGTTTTTAATGGTCAATGTTCATTCAACACTGTTTTCCTGTAATGTGGTCCACTTGAGATTGGGATATACTTCGTTTTTGGTCTCATACCATAAAATGATCTAAAAACATAGATGGACGGCATGGATGAAACACATACATCATAGTGGGCCCACATAGCACCGACCATCAGCCATTGGCTGGTTGCAGGGGAGTAGCCAATTTGTTTCCGCGGACGCGGATTGGATACTGACAGGTTGAGTAGCGAGACTCGCTACTGAAGTTACGTCACCAAGTTATGTGGGCCCCATCATGATGTATGTTTTGTATCCACGTCGTCCATCCATTTGGAAATATAATTTTAAGTAAAGATCCAAAAAATGAGTCAAATCCAAAGCTCCAGTGGACCTCACCACAGAAAACAGTGGGGAGAGTGACGCCCACCATTAAAAACTTAAATAGGCCACAAAAGTTTTTGATCAATATGTTTTCACTTCATCCAATTGGGAATGACCTTATAAACGGTTTGGATAGCATATAAATATAAGGTGGGCCTTATTCTTGAATTGTAACATCTTGAACTTGTACTTGAATTACATGATCTTGAATAAGAAGATGAACTAAACAAGATACAAATACCAAGAGGTTTTGGCACTACAAAGTTTGACAATCATAGGAGCTAGAAAGCATAGCACTTACAATCTCCTCCTTTGTCAAATTCGTGACAAAACACACTTTATTAAAATAAGATAAGCATAATACGCACAATAAAGAATCATGCACCAATTTCAAACAGGTCAAAGAATCATGCACCAGTTACAACCTGGTCAAAGAATCATGCACCGGTTATAAACTGGTCAAAGTATTTTAGTTTATTTGAATTAAATATAATGATTTTATTTTCATTTAATAAAAAATAATTTCTTTATAATATAAAACATTTCCAAACGAGAGATAGGGGCAAATGTGTCAAATTAACATATTTCACACATTTAAGATGTTTGTTAACAAACAATTTGTTTCAGATTCAGTACTTAATTTTTAGACTTCAGCCATAATTATCAAACAAGTTTTTTTACTTCAGATTTCATATTCGGGCTTTAGATTTCAGATTCAGGCTTCAGATTTCAGATTCGGTCTTTAGACTTAAGATTTAACAAACGGGGCCTCACTTGATCTTCAAATGTACGGTGGGAGGGCACAACTATCCATTTAGTCTTTTAGCACTTTTTACCATTGGATAGATTTATCGTCTTCATGAATTCGATTAAATGAGAGGATGCTAGTTGCAAACATCCGTCTTCAAGCACCAAGAAACACGCCATGTGTGCCACAATTGCAAACCTGTGTGTGATCTAGGGTGTTCATACAGTGGGCCCTGTAATGCATGCGTGCATTTCAAAAAATTAGGTGAGCCCATTCATCAAGTGAGCAACTTGTGCATGTTGGATATCATTTATTGGTTAATGCTTTTCTAGCCATTCATTTATTCGTACATTTGTGGCCTACTTGATAAATGGACTAGTTAGATTTTTGGGCTAAGTGATGTAGGTCCACATCCCACAACCCACCACAAGGCCCAACATGTACTGATTTTAGGTTGTTTATTTATAGATTTAGAGCATAAATATCAAGAGCTATGTATTATTTGTGGGTGATATGAGGGGATGTGATTGATAATATGGGGGGTGATTTTAAAATGTGATTGAAGATGTAATAAAAAGATTGATATCAATAAAGTTCTCTCTCTCTCTCTCTCTCTCTCTCTCTCTCTCTCTCTCTCTCTCTCTCTCTCTCTCTCTCTCTCTCTCTCTCTCTCTCTCTCTCTCTCTCTCTCTCTCTCTCTCTCTCTCTCTCTCTCTCTCTCTCTCTCTCTCTCTCTCTCTCTCTCTCTCTCTCTCTCTCTCTCTCTCTCTCTCTCTAAGAGTGTCGAGATCTCATTGAATTGATAACCGGGTTGCACCACTAAGGAACAGTCACTATGGGGACAACCTAAGAAAGCCCAGCTCACACACATGTGATACATTGGCACATGTGGTGCACTTGTTTTGGAATTATCATTCCTCTTTTAAGTACAATTTTAGGGTTTAGGTTGTTTATTTATAGATTTAGAGCATAAATATCAAGAGCTATGTATTATTTGTGGGTGATATGAGGGGATGTGATTGATAATATGGGGGGTGATTTTAAAATGTGATTGAAGATGTAATAAAAAGATTGATATCAATAAAGTTCTCTCTCTCTCTCTCTCTCTCTCTCTCTCTCTCTCTCTCTCTCTCTCTCTCTCTCTCTCTCTCTCTCTCTCTCTCTCTCTCTCTCTCTCTCTCTCTCTCTCTCTCTCTCTCTCTCTCTCTCTCTCTCTCTCTCTCTCTCTCTCTCTCTCTCTCTCTCTCTCTCTCTCTCTCTCTCTCTCTCTCTCTCTCTCTCTCTCTCAGTGTCGAGATCTCATTGAATTGATAACCGGGTTGCACCACTAAGGAACAGTCACTATGGGGACAACCTAAGAAAGCCCAGCTCACACACATGTGATACATTGGCACATGTGGTGCACTTGTTTTGGAATTATCATTCCTCTTTTAAGTACAATTTTTCTTCTTAAAAAATACTTTGGATTAACTGAACTGTGTCCTATGGAGGCAGTAAGAAAAGAGTTAATGACCTATGGTCTAACCGAAGGTCTGGCCCTTGATAGAGTGAAATGGCGGAACAAGATTCATGTAGCCGACTCCAATTAATTGGAATGAGGTTTTGATGATGATGATGAAGTGAACTATGTCCTACACGGATCTCACACTACCAGTTTTGTCATACCCGATGCAGGTACCTTGAAGGATTTGAAGGATCCATAGTCATTGTGAGAACTTCATTCATACAGTTATGCATATGTATTCGTGCATGCATGAGTAGAAAGAGAAGTTTCCAGTTCCTTTCCCCAGTCTCATTTTCTACTGGCTTGTGATGCATCATGCAAGGCCCAATGTATAATCATGTCATGGTGTTTTGTTTCCATGTATCCGTAAATTGACTGTTCATGGCTGCTTTTATCAGGAGATGTCCCAAGAGTTAACGGGCAGCTGGCTGTTTCTCGTGCATTTGGTGACAAGAGCCTCAAATCACATCTACGGTCAGATCCCGATATAAAGGATGCAGATATCGATCACAATACCGATCTTCTCATCCTTGCCAGTGACGGTCTGTGGAAGGTAGTTCATCGCCTAGTATTGACTATATATTCATTGCGTCCAACACATTAGTGGTGCTATTTATTAGAATTTTTTTATTACCTGTTCTTTCGTGGTTTTATTGCAGGTGATGAGTAACGAAGAGGCAGTCACTCTTGCTAGAAAGATCAAAGACCCGCAGGCTGCAGCTAAGCAGCTGACGGCGGAAGCATTGAATAGAGAAAGTAAAGACGACATATCTTGTGTTGTCGTTCGGTTTAGGATGTGAAGGGCCAGCAACCCTTGTCTGCGTGATATCGAATTTGTTTGCATGGAAGCTGCCTATAGACTTCAGTGGCAGCATTCGTGCAAGAGGAATGCTATTCCTGGATGCTCCATCTTCAATCGCCAAACACAGGTGCTCCTTGTGTGCTGGCATGACACCTGTGTGTGGGATCCACAGCATTCATCAGTTGGTGCCCTAAGTGCATGTGTCCTATACGACAAACCCAGGTGACTGTTTCGCTTTTCTAACCATCCGCTTCTACATAGACGTTTGGCCCACCTGATAAGTGGGACTTTCTGGATGTTGGGGCTCAAGCTACATTCACCATCGGACCACCCAATTATTGTCCCAGATCCTGCAGAAATACCACGTTGACGAGTGCGGGGGCATTTGTGTTTGGCATTTGGAGATTGGTTTTTCTGGAATTAGCATTTTTAGTATGATTCAGGGCAGTTCTCGTGATATCAGCAGGATTATGAAAATACCTGAAAAAGATCACGCCTCCCTTGCCTCTCTTCCTGTAAATTTCTCCTCTTTCCTACCTTACGTGGTTTGATATTGTTTGATTTCTTCAATGTGATTAGCAATCCAATGCATACCTGGATCTCAATTGCATCGAGACTAGGAATCTCTCTACCAAACAATGACAGATTTTCCTTGATTAATGTATGGAATTATGTTTTTTATTTTTGTCTTTTTTGTTTATGGTATTCAAGTTTAAAGGCAAAGGCGTAAGAACATTCCAGTGCTTCTGTGACAGTTTATTTTGTGATTTTTTTAGACTGGAAGATACACATTACACATGGTTCATGATGCCATGGATTTTTGTGATTTTATTACCTGTTGGTCGTATCGATGTGGTTGAAATCTAACACAAGATTTTCAATCTAATGAACAAAGGTTGTGGAATGTTGGAATTGGTGGGCCTTGAAGCCTCACTCAAAATCATATAGGGAATGTGGTGAGACCAGATTAAAACGATTTTGGTGCCACTAATCAATGCAATTTACTGTATGTACGACGTGTGTTCAAGCCTAATGTGTGTGCAGTGATCCAGACCACTGATTTGGTGGGCCATCTTGTGGGTGGGAAATAGTGAAAGAGGCAGGGCAATTGGACTGTCATCCTGTGATCAGTGGCTGGGAAATGGATGGTTAAATCAAATTTGCGCAATAACTGGACAGGTTGTAACTTGTAATGGTGGGGCATGTTTGGATGTCTGAATTTCAGATCTTTTCCAAATAGTGAGCAAAAATCATTGTTAGGCTTTTACCACCAACTGCTAGTATTTAGTATACCCAGTCTAGTGATAGTTGGTCCTAACCAAACAGTCCCTTAATACAATATGAGACTTGATATTGAGATTTTGCGGACAATTTCAAACTAAGGGCCTCTTTTGGACGGAATGTGGACGGTTGTGTAGCCAAAAAACAATTTTGGCGAAATGAAGAGTTGAATCTCCTAAGATGTTAGGTGGGTATATTTTTGCCCATAGATTGAGAACACGTTTCTCAGCGAGTAGATCTTTTTCCACTCCGGATTTTCTCTTTCTGGTATATTCCATTTTTCTAAAGATTTTTATTTGATGATATACAGTATTATCCAAGCCCATCATCTAAGCTGGATTGTGTCCTCACACTCATCTGAATCATTGCCGTCCCATACATAGATGAGTTAGAAAGAGTTAGAAACAACGGTCCAGATTTCAATATATTTGCATTGGTATGAGGATCTACAATGAGGGGACCTTTTATGCGATGAGGACCATCCGCCACAGAACCTATTGATGAACGGATATGATTGCATACACATGAAAAGATGGGTCCTCCATGCATCCTTGATTTGCATAGAGGATCCACCTTGTTATGTGTTTTCAATCATAACTATTTATATAAAACATTTGCCCTAGACAATCAAAAAAATAGGCCATTTTGAATCAATGGTGGGCCTCCCCACCCCAATAATTCTTGCTTGTGTAGCTCACCTGCGTCATGGATCGGCATGATTTTAAGACCCTTGGCCAAACGAGAGAAGTATGCATGATGTTCAAAGTGTACGCATTTATACATCATGGTGGGGCCTACCCTAACTGTAACTGGAAAAAAATATTTCTACTGAATAATATTCCACCATACATTTTGTATAAAACTGGAACAACTAATAAGTGTCTTTAAACTATATATAGTTTTATATAAAGGTGCTCCACTTGATTACTTGACCAGTTCAGCTGGTTGGGTCAGACGTTCCCGAGTCTAAAGTTCAAATTTAATGTGGGGAGTTGCTTCTTTATCGATGAATAACGAGGTGCACACTTCCTACAGTTTTAGGTCACCTCAAAAGGTTCTTTTGATGACTAAAAGCCATTTTCCCTTTTTGCATTTGGATGCAGATTTGCAAACCTGTCTTGTATCTACTCGTGATAATAAAAAAATGTCCACAGAAAAAAAGGATTTGGCATAAATCCTTCTTGAAAGAGATACATCCAAACGGGCCTCAGTCTTTTTGGTGCTGTATATATTTCAATAGTCACTGCTGTGTGCGTATGGGCTCATCGTATGTGTTTAAGTGTACGTGCGTGTGTGTGTGTGTGTGTGTGTGAGAGAGAGAGAGAGAGAGAGAGAGAGAGAGAGAGAGACTATTGGTCCATGCGACTATTGGTCCATGCTCGGTGTACATGTGAGAGGAAACAGAATGTAAAATGGATGAGACCAAATTCCAATAGATTGTAGACTTGAAACAGTAACGCCCGTTTGGACACAACTTTCGCAAAAGGCCTGCTAGAAAAGTGATGTTTTTATTCAGTTGATGGTAAGTGAGCTTTTTAGTGCATATTTCATGGGTTGATCTTGAAAACCACAATTTTCGATGGGTTTCCAAATGGCCACAAAACCAGTTTGTCTCCAAACACCACTTTTGACAAACTGTCCAAACGGGCCCAAGGTTGTGTTTGGATGTGCTATTTTGGTAGCCTCTGCTTTGTATAGATTGGGACCAATGTTTTAGTGTGGGGTCCACCGTGGGTGGATAATGACCCAACGATACTATCCTATCTGGTCCATCTGTGGCTGCTATTCGGGAACTTTATTCTGTCCTAACAAATGTTTTTGGCTGCTAATTTTTAGGGCTGGAATAGTCTAAGCTGGGAATTCTTTTAGGAACCATCCTTCCATTTAGGATTTCAATTTTGGGTTTCTTTGGATCAACAGCATGGATCCAACCAGGAGTTCTATGTATACAAAATGACATATCAAGGCATTATTCACGTACTAATGCATTGCATTATTATAGTTAGAGAATTGTTTGTGGGCATGCCTGGGAAATCTCTTATTAGAAGTTCATAGCCACTGATCGACTGGACCGTTTCAGTTTGAATGTGGATCGATGATGTTTTTGCTTTCCTTACCTATGTGCAGCACACAAATCAAGTGAAAAGGATGGTCAATCAATTTTATTTTTTTTTTGGCATTAATGATTTGGATTACCGAAGCACGTTCTTTGCTTTGAAACCTATGCATACTAACAAGTCATATGGTTAGGATGATTGATCCAGCAGATCTCCATGCCACAAGCAATCCAGTGTGGGCCCACCAATTGAGTGGATATGATCTTTAGGACTGGCTTTCATGTTATCAGAGGACCAATTAAATGATACGACTGTCTGCTTGCACAATGCATTTTACAGGCAAAAACACGTAGATTTCACCTACAAAGGCATGTAAACAATGTAGATTTTACCCACAGAAGCCTGCACCTTTTCTCCGACTCCCAGCATAACTACTCTCTCTTTGCATGTGTGGCTTCGGCCAGGCTTGAGACTTTAGTCTTATGTGTTGAACCGGGTGATGGGTTTTTTGACCTGTCGTCGACTGGTCGTGAGCCCTACTCGACCGGTCGAAGGCCGGTCTCGACCAGTCATAGGAGTCGATCCGTGGCACGACTCAAAGTCCAGCGACTTGGGCTATTTTTCTCCGAGGTGCTCAACCGGTCGAGGGAGGTGCTCGACCGGTCGTGGGTGGCGCTCGATCAGTCGAAGGTTCGTCACGACCGATCGTAGTTACGCAGATTCATTCTGCGATTTTGCGCGGATACGGGATTTCGTATCGCAAGTCCTTTCGCAACTGAGATGCGAAAAGGAGTTTCCTAAAACCTTAAATAAGAGGTACCTAGGGCTTTCTAGGTATGACAAAAGAGTTTCCTAAAGCTTTACAAGGGATTTGCTAAAGGGTTTAGAGCTATCAAAGGTGAGAGAGAGAGAGAGAGGAAAAGAGAGTGAGGAAGCTTATAAAAGGGAGATTATACTTGTGGAGGTTATCTATTGTACAATCTATATCTCAGCGCTTTTATGTTCTCGTAATCGGTGAGATCTCTCCCTTTTTCCTTTTGTTTCTCTCATTGTTTATCCACTCCTGCGTGAGTGAATAAATTGTAACGTTCTACTTCATAGTGGATTGTTGATCTGGACGAGGTCTCGTGGTTTTTACCTCTTTGAGGGTTTTCCACGTAAAAATCTCTTGTGTGGTGTGTGATTGATGCATTGATTATTTTCATTGCTTTATTATCCATAATTCTGGTTTATTCTAAAGGGCTAGATCTTAAGGTTTTGTGCAAGGCCCTCAACAAAGTGGTATCAAAGACAAGTTTATCGAACGGGTAGGATCAGCTTTTGAATTATGGAAGGTGGCTCATCAAAGATGATCAGCCTCAGTAGTTCTAACTGGACCATATGAAAGGCTAAGATGGAGGACTTGTTTTATTGCAAATACCTATATTCTCCAATTTTAGGCATATCAGCAAAATCCAAGGATATGACTGATAATGATTGGAAGAAGATGGACCAAAAGGCGGTGGGGTTTATTAGACAATGGTTGGATGATTCTGTGTTCCACCGTGTGTCTACAGAAACCTCAGCCGCTGGCCTATGGCTGAAATTACAGGAGCTGTATGAGAGGAAGACAACCGATAATAAGATTTTTTTTTAATAAGGCGACTTGTAAATCTCAAATTCAAATATGGTGGTTCTGTGGCCGAGCACATGAGGTCAGCAATATAGTAAACCAACTCTCCTCTATGAATATGGTCCTGGATGATGAATTGCAGGCTTTACTTTTGCTTAGTTCATTGCCTGACAGTTGGGAGACATTGGCGGTGTCTCTAAGTAACTCCGCACCAGACGGAAAGATATCCATGGAACAGGTAATTAGGATGAAGTCTTAGGGGTCTACGCAGCAAGAAGCTCTTGTGACATAGGAATGGGGGAGAGGAAATAACAGGAAGGGCGAGAAGGCCCGAGATAAATCAAGAGGTAAGTCGAGTAAAAGAAAGGATGTTGATTACTGGAATTGTGACAAGAAGGGCTATTACAAGCATGAATGTCGTGGTAAGAAGAACGACAAGAAAGGAAAAGGGAAGGAGATAAATCAGATTAAATTACGGTCACTTCAGATGACAACATTGTAGTTATTCTTTCTGCAGATCATGATGTGTGTCTCATGGCTACGAGTCAGGACACCGACTGGGTGATAAACTCGGGAGCTTCTTTTCATGCGACTCCACGCAGGAACTTATTCACAAGCTACAAGTCAGATGACTATGGGACTGTGAAGATGAGAAATTCTGGCGTATCAAAAATCGTGGGAGTCGGTGATATTTCTGTGAAGACCGATGTGGGCTGCACATTGGTTCTCAGAGATGTGAGGCATATCCCAGACCTTCGTCTCAACTTAATGTCGACGGGAAGGTTGGATGATGATGGTTATAAAAGCCGGTTTGTTAGTGGGCGATGGAAGCTCATCAAGGGTTGATTGATCGTGGCTAGAGGAAAGAAGTGTTGCACCCTTTACAATGCAAGTGTCAGTATGTGCAAGGGTGGGTTGAACGTAGCGGAAGATTCAGTTATTGACATGTGGCACAGGCGTTTAGGTCATATGAGTGAAAAAAGGACTTCGGGTACTAACAAAGAAGCGGCTCCTTCCAGACGTGACAGGTACACCTCTCAAAACATGTATTGGTTGTTTAGCAGAGAAACAACATAGAGTTTCATTTATAAAAACTGTTTCTCATGTTAATAAAGTGCATGCATTAGATTTGGTTTATTCTGATGTTTATGGTCTTATGAGGACAAAAACTTTGGGTGGGGCATTGTATTTTTTTACTTTTATAGATGATGCATCTAGGAGGGTTTGGGTTTATGCTTTGAAATCCAAGGACGAGGTCTTTGGTGTGTTTAAATTGTTTCATGCTATAGTCGAGAGAAAGACAGGTAGACCGTTGAAGTGCATCCACACCGACAATAGTAGTGAATACATTGACAACTTTCACGAATACTGCAAGTCCCTGGGTATACGGCATGAACAGACGGTTCCCAAAACTCCCCAGCATAATGGTGTAGCTGGGCGAATGAATCGCACCATTGTAGAGAGAATCAGATGCATGTTATCCCATGCGAAATTGCCCAAGACATTCTGGGGAGAAGCAATGCACACGGCGGTGTACTTGATAAACAGGTCTCCATCAGCCCCGTTAAATGGAGAAGTACCTGAGAAGGTGTGGACTGGACAAGATCCATCGTACAGTCATCTCAGGGTGTTTGGATGCAGGGCATCCGTTCACGTACCAAAAGATGAGAGATTCAAGCTCGATATGAAGATCAGGCAGTGTGTGTTCTTGGGGTACGGTGATGAAAAGTTCGGTTACAAATTGTGGGATCCGACCGAGAGGAAGCTCGTCAGAAGCAGAGATGTGATTTTCTTTGAAGATCAGTATATAGAAGACGTTGATAAGCCAGAGAAGAACCAGCCTAGCTCATGTGAGCTAGAGGACATAGATCCGATTACTCCTCTCGTGGTGCCTGATGACGGGGGAGTACAGCAAGGTGTAGAGGACGAGGGAGTTCCTTCAGAAGATGGACCAGGGGAGCAGCCCCCACTTGATCTACCTGTTGAGCCACAGGTAAGGAGGTCATCTAGGGACAGACAGTCGTCCAATAGGTACTCGCCACATGAGTGCATTATGTTGACTGATGGGGAAGAGCCAAAAGATAATTCTGAGGCCCTAACAGCCGAGCATAAGGGGGAGTGGTTGAAAGCTATGCAAGAGGAGATGAAATCCTTGCATAAGAACCACACATATGATATTGTAAAACTACTAAGAGCAAGAAAGCTCTAAGCAACAAGTGGGTGTTCAGAAAGAAGATTGAGCAGAAAAATTCACAGACGAGGTTCAAGGCTAGACTTGTGGTGAAAGGGTTTGGTCAGAGGAAAGGCATAGACTTCGAGGAGATATTCTCACCAGTGGTGAAAATGACATCCATACGGGTGTTGCTTGGGTTGGCGGCTAGCATGGATCTGAAGATAGAGCAGTTAGATGTTAAATTTGCATTCCTCCATGGTGCATTATGGAGCCAAAAGGTAAGGAGGTCATCTACCTGTTGAGCCAAAAGTTAGATGTTAAATTTGATCTACCTGTTGAGCCACAGGTAAGGAGGTCATCTAGGGACAGACAGTCGTCCAAGAGGTACTCGCCACATGAGTGCATTATGTTGACTGATGGGGAAGAGCCAAAAGATAATTCTGAGGCCCTAACAGCCGAGCATAAGGGGGAGTGGTTGAAAGCTATGCAAGAGGAGATGAAATCCTTGCATAAGAACCACACATATGATATTGTAAAACTACCTAAGAGCAAGAAAGCTCTAAGCAACAAGTGGGTGTTCAGAAAGAAGATTGAGCAGAAAAATTCACAGACGAGGTTCAAGGCTAGACTTGTGGTGAAAGGGTTTGGTCAGAGGAAAGGCATAGACTTCGAGGAGATATTCTCACCAGTGGTGAAAATGACATCCATACGGGTGTTGCTTGGGTTGGCGGCTAGCATGGATCTGAAGATAGAGCAGTTAGATGTTAAATTTACATTCCTCCATGGTGACATGAAAGAAGAGATATACATGCACTAATCAGAGGGGTTCGAAGTCAAGGGCAAAGAGCATATGGTGTGTAGGCTGATGAAGAGCTTGTACGGGCTGAAACAAGCTCCACGGCAATGGTACAAGAAGTTCGATTCGTTCATGTTATAGTATGGGTATGACAGAACGAAGTCGGACCACTGTGTGTTCACACGTAAGCTCTCAGATGGTGATTTCTTAGTTCTGCTGTTATATGTTGATGACATGTTAATCATTGGAAAAGACATCAATAATATCGACAAACTAAAATAGGAGTTGGACAAGCCTTTTGCGATGAAAGACTTGGGCCCGGCTAAACAGATCCTATGAATGGAGATAACCAGTGACAGAAGCAGCAGGAAGCTTTGGCTGTCACAAGAGCGGTATATTGAGAAAGTTTTAGAGCGATTCAATATGAATGCAGCGAAGCTGATCAGTACTCCACTGGATGGTCACTTCAGATTAAGCGACAGACAGTGTCCCAAGACGAAGACAGAGGTGGAAGAGTGCAGAAGATACCCTACGCGTCAGCAGTAGGAAGTTTGATGTATGCTATGGTGTGTACATGCCCAGACATAGCATATGCGGTTGGTGTTGTCAGCCGGTATCTTACCAATCCTAGCAAAGAACATTGGGCAGCGGTTAAGTGGATACTACAGTATCTAAGAGACTCATCCAGGTTGAGCCTATGCTATGGTGACGGTAAACTTGTGTTAGAGGGTTACACAAATGCAGATATGACATGCGACATAGACTCCAGGAAGTCTACATCGGGGTTCATGTTCACGTTTGCAGGGGGAGTAGTTTCTTGGCAGAGCAAGCTACAGAAGTCGTAGCGTTGTCAACGACAGAGGCCGAGTACATTGCAGTAACAGAGGTATGCAAAGAGATGCTTTGGATGAAGAGGTTCCTACAAAAACTTAGCCTAAAGCAGGAGGAGCACGTGGTCTATTGCGATAGTCAGAGTGCATACACTTGAGTAAGAATCCAAGTCAGCATTCTAAGTCAAAACACATGCAGATTCGGTATCATTGGATCAGGGATACTTTGGAAAAGAAAGTGTTACAGCTTGAGAAGGTCCACACGGACGATAATGGGTTAGACATAATGACCAAGGCTTTACTCAAGGGCAAGTTTGAGGTTTTGTAGAAACTTGATTGACTTGAAGAAGGTAGATCCCTCCTGGGTCAAAAAGGGAGAGATTTGATGAGTTTTTTGACTCGTCGTCGACCGATCGTGAGCCCTGCTCGACTGGTCGAAGGCTGGTCTCCACCAGTTGTAGAAGTCGAGCCATGGCACGACTCAAAGTCCAGCGACTTAGGCTATTTTTCTTCGGGGTGCTCGACCGATCGTGGGTGGCGCTCGATTGGTCGAAGGTTCGTCACAACCAGTCGTAGTTACGCAGATTCACTCCGCAATTTTGCGCGGATTTTGTATCGCAAGTCCTTTCGCAACTGGGATGCGGAAAGGAGTTTCCTAAAACCTTAAAAGAGGTACCTAGGGCTTTCTAGGTATGACAAGAGGGTTTCTTAAAGCTTTATAAGGGATTTACTAAAGGGTTTAGGGCTATCACATGTGAGAGAGAGAGAGAGAGAGAGAGAGAAGAGAGAGAGAGAGGAAAAGAGAGAGAATAAGCTTATAGAAGGGAGATTATGCTCGTGGAGTTATCTCTTGTGCAATCTATATTTCAGCGCTTTTATGTCCTCATAATCGGTGAGATCTCTCCGTTTTTCCTTTGTTTCTCTCATTGTTTATCCACTCCTGCGTGAGTGAAGAAGTTGTAATGTTCTGCTTCATAGTGGATTGTTGATCTGGACGAGGTCCCGTGGTTTTTACCTCTTTGAGGGTTTTCCACGTAAAAATCTCTTGTGTGGTGTGTGATTGATGCATTGATTATTTTCATTACTTTATTATCCATAATTCTGGTTTGTTCTGAAGGGCTAGATTCTAAGGTCTTGTGCAAGGCCCCCAATACCAGGCACCTGCCTAACTTAGCCTGGCTGATTGCCACCCTACTTCTAGATGTTACAGTGGAGCCGATAGAATGGGAGCATGGTACACTGAAATTCATTAAAGGAAATAAGAGAAATGTATTGATGGACAGGATTGTCTAATTGATCTATTATAGAATATGAGGCCATTTAAGAGCCAGCTATATGGATGGTCCCGGTCTCACTTCATGACTCTGTTAGATTTGTATTGCGCTTTGTATTGTGGAATTGATAAGTTTTTCATGCATTAATAATAGAGATTTAATACCATAACCTACAAGCATATGTAATTGAAAAGATATTCCCGATGCCTCAATGTCACCAACGACAATCTTGATCTTCCGCATCACATACTCTTTAATAGAACCTCTCAATTGAATTAAGATTTTTTTTCTTATATATCGGTGAATGGACTAAAACATTTATTTATAGAAAAAGAGGGCTAAAAGCTTACCTATCACACTTCTTTTATCTAAGGTCTCATAGATTTTCATATCCGACTTAATAACCGTGTATAAGGACTACAGTTTAAGTGTCCTGCCCCAAACCTATTTACAATGATTACTACTGTAATGGAGTTACTGAATCGCTCAATCTGAATAATCCAATGGTCTAAACTAAATCGATGATCATATATGGCCCACCTAATGGAGTCGTATTTCAATTCTTTAGCAGTATTATATTTATATCATCCTCCTGTGGGTACGCCGTGTACCCTTCTCTCTCCACGTGTGTTGCGTTGCATGTGTCATGGCTTTCTCGACCTAAACACGGACTCTTAGTTCTGGGGCCCACTGTTTGTTAACTAAGACCATTGGTCTGCTGATTTCCACGGTCGTTGGAGCATTCTCCAGAATCACCTAGATTGGAAGATCCCAATGTGGGCCGCCATCATATTTCTAATCTCAACCGTCCATCTCCACCGGTCACATTAAAAGTTTAAAATCATCACATAAAGGGATGAATGTGACACGAAGTGGTCTGTATCACATAAAAATGAGCTCTGCTGAAAAACATATGGCTTCCTGGAATTACAAAACGAGTTTAGAACTCGTATATTAGCTCAGCAGCAATAAGAGCAGTGGTGACTGACCTCTAAAAATCCTGACCTAACCGTGGGAATGGAGCATAAACCACAAAATAAAACTAATAATCTCATTCTGCCTTTCGATCTTGCCACCACTAACTATTGTACTTTTACCTTCCATTTTATAGCTGTCAATTGGATGGATAGGATTACTTGATCAGTGTTATTTTATAAATATGCTCCATCCAGAATGTGACCGTGAATATGGATGGTCTGGATATCTGTAAAACGTCCCAAATGGCAGGAGGATGGCTCACCACCATTTTCAAAATGGTGGTGAGCTATCACAAGAGCGTGTCTGGGCCAACGAGCCATGGTCATTGTCCATGGCCCGGGCATCAGCGTCAGTCTGTCAGTCGGGTCCGTCCCAACATATATAATGAGCATCGCTTCCAATTTCCAGAGCTCGAACCGCCTTTCAGACCTTCTCCAAAACCCTCCAAAAACCCTACTCTCTCTCTCTCTCTCTCTCTCTCTCTGAAGTTTCTATAAACGCTCTTCCAAGCTGGAGAAGACACTCAAATCCTTCAAGCTGGGGAAGATCAATGTGTCCAACCCCAAGCTCTGGATTGTCGTGGGCATCGGTGTCGCGGGGGTTATTATTCTCACGGAGAGGAGGAGAAGGAGACGAGGGAAATCGGAAGTGATCAGAGAAGATTTTGGCGCTTTCATTGAACGGTTAGAGCTACTTCCGGCCCCGCAACCGCCACCACCTGCGGCCCGGCATCCTCTCGCCGGTCTGACCTTTGCTGTCAAAGACATGTAAGCCCCTTTTCTATTTTATTTCGATTCAGGTCTTTACCCTTCTTTTCTTTCTGATTGTGTGCCTTTTGGTTTTGTAGTTTTGATATAAAGGAGTATGTGACTGGGTTCGGGAATCCAGATTGGAAGAGGACGCACGACCCCGCGAATCGGACAGCTGTGGCAGTGACATGCCTTTTGAAGCATGGCGCAGCTTGTGTCGGGAAGACTGTCATGGATGATCTGGCATTCGGGTTGGTAATTTGATCGTTCTCTCTCTGTTTTTTTTCCCTTCCATTTTGGCTGTATCTTGACGGGTTTGGTATCGGATGGGTATGAAAATGTTTTAGTATCTGATTAGGGTTCTGTTTCTTGATTTTGCTGCTTCAGCTTAAATGGGGAGGATTTTTGGTAAATTATCCTGTCTTAAGATCTCTTTCAAGGGCCATAACTTTAGTTAGACCAAAGGGCATCAAGTCTTTTCTTACTACCTCCACCTATGTTCTTTTGGGCCTCCCCTTGCACTTTTAGAGCCTTCAACTTGTACCAACTCACTCCTCCTAACCACTGCAGTTCTCGGCGTCCATTGCACCAGACCAACCCATCTAAGTCTACTTTCCCTCATTTTATTATGGATTGGTTCTGCTCCTAAGTTCGCTCAGATGCATTCATTTGTAATTATATTCTTCTTCCTAGCACTCATCCATCCCAACATCTTCATTTCAGCTACACTCATCCTATGAACATGTTGTTTCTAAACTGCTCAATATTTTGCCCATAAAGCATGGCTGGTCTTATAGCTATCCTATAAAATTTCCCTTTTAGTTTGAGTGTTACATGATGATCGCATAAAACTCCATGGGCACATCTCCATTTCTTCTACCCTGCTTGAAATTTACAGGCAACATCCTTATCAATCTCACCACTCTCATCAATTATTGACCATAGATATCGAAAGTAGTCATTTTTGGAAATTTCTTGGTCAACCAACAATCTTAACTAATTCCTCATGTCCACTCATATTGTTACTATTGCACTCCATATACTCTGTTGTAGTTTGACTAATTTTAAATACTTCAAATTCTAAAGCACCCTCCAAAAATCTAGCTTTGTGTTTATGCTCTTCCTCGTCTTGTCAATTAAAACTATGTCATTGGCAAACAACATACACCATTGGGATCTTTTTCTGCAAGTGCCTCGTTAGCTCGTCCATAATCAATGTGAGAAGGTATGGGCTCAATGCCGACCCTTGGTGCAAGCGTATAATAATTGTGAACTCGTCTCTCCACTTTGGTGCTCATATTTGTTACTGCTCTCTCACACATATCCTTAATCATGTCAATAGATCATCTTGAAACTTCTTTCTTTCCCAATAACCAACAGATTAACTTTCCAAGGACCCTATCATAAGCTTTCTCCAAGTCAATAAGGACCAAGTGGATATCCTTTCTCCTCTCCCTATATTTCTCCATCAATTGTCTAAGTAGGAAAATATCTTTAGTGGTAGATGTCGCTGGCATGAAACTAAACTAATTAATGATATATTAGTCTCATGTCTGTCTTTGGTCAATCACTTCGAAATTTTCATAGTATGGTTCATGAGTTTAGTCCCACGATAGTTAGTGCAGGTTTATATGTCTCGTTTATTCTTATAAATAGGTGCCGTGGTGCTTTTCCTTCATTTGTTTGGCATTTTATTCGATCTTACAATCTTGTTGAACAACCTCGTCAATCAAAATAACTTGGTATCTTCCATACACTTCCAAACCTCTATTGGTATGCCATCTAGTCCGAGGGCATTTTATATTCGTAATGTATTTTCTAAAATTCTTTGCTTGGCTATATTCTTGAAACGGGAAAACTCATATTATCTTGTAATTATTTAGAAATTAAACAGGCTTTACTTTTTTGAACTTGTGGGAAATGGCTCTTGTACAGTTAACGTGTTCTATAATCGAGATGGCGGGCTGTCCCTTTTTTTTTTTTTTTTTTTGTAGAATTCTTTCCATTCATGTATCTGACCATAGATAGTGTCAATTATAGTGGTTTCCTTTTGTGGGATGAAATTCTAATTAGTTCAGTTGTGATTGTTCTTGCAGCATCACAGGAGAGAACATGCATTATGGAACCCCTACCAACCCGGAAGTGCCATCTCAGATCCCCGGAGGGTCATCAAGTGGTTCTGCCGTGGCTGTTGCCGCTGAACTTGTTGACTTTGCTCTCGGTATATATTGAATTTTGGTTGGCATGCTCAAGTTTGGAAACCTAATCACATCAGAACAAGCGTATTTTGTCTGGTTTAAAAGAACATTTAGTTTGATCATTGATGATATAGCTGGAACTGATTTTCCTAAATGTTAAGTATCTAGACCATTGATTTATAGTTAATGTGTAATTTGAATCAGACAACTGGACTTTCACCGCAATCATTTGTGAGACAGTTTGAGTTGGTTCTATGGAGGTTTTCCTACATTTAAATATTTAGTGGACCAGGTAAAAGTATGTTGCTTGCTAATATATGTGTATTGGGGCTTTGAAACTCTTGGAGGAGGAGGTCAATCTCTCTTGCCTGTCATATCCATATCATGCTGAATAGCTTGGTGGGTTCTTGAACTTTGGTATGGCATCTGCTCAAGTTCACCTCTCAAGATTTTGTCCATCTCTAGTTCTTACTGTTGGGAACTTGAACACTTCAAATATTCTATTTCAACTTCGGAGAATTAATTTCAAGGGGATGTCACATGTTCACACCATAATGTTTTAAAGCAATATCATCGTTTAGTCCAAGAGTTTGTCAAATAAACTTCATTTGTATATTGGATATTGCTTGTTGATCTATAGGTCTTAATGCATGGGCATTTTCACACCGGGCTCGAGTAGGGTGGTTCGTGGGATGTAGGGGCACACTCGGGGTGGGCGGCCCGTGTGAGGTGGGCCCTACCCTTGAGGCAGGTGACTCGTGTGAAGCGGAACCCATGTGAAGTGGGGCTCACAAGGGGGGTCTGGCCGAAGTCCTAACCCATGGGATGTGGGGCTTGGGCTATGAGATAAAGGGATTGATTTGCCATGCTTTATCAATTCGAGCTTTTAGAGCAAGTGGTTAATTATCTTGCTTTAGGTCTATTCTATTCCTTAAAGTTAAGCGAGGTGAAGGAGTACCACTGTAACCCAAGTCTAGGTGTTGATGCTTTGCAAAGTCTGGGTGATTTTTTCATAGGTGTATTTTTAAAGTAGTTCCTTAGTTAGAAGTTGGCTCATTTAGAATGTGATGAGGACATCACTTCACGTACACCTTGCGTACTTATCAGAGGAGGCGGGCCGCACTGATTTCTCTGTGGCTAGGCGAATACCCATGATCATGTTGAAGACCTCATATGCATGTGCGAGCATTTGAAATACCCCAAACTGGGAAGATGCACATGAGTTGCTTTAGAGAGCGATTTGGACTGTCGGATTCGAGGGACGTGGCGATCGGGCCATTGGATCACATGGATTACATGATTGGACCATTGATCGCAGATCATTTTCATCATCATTGAACATTATTATCTTTTAGGATTTAGTCTATGATTAATTTATACTTTGGACACCTTATAAGTGATTTTATTTGAATTTTCATTAAATTATGGTTGTTTTGGTCAAAATTCACTAAACAAGGTTTAAATTGTAATTTTGGAAAAGTCTTGAAGCTATAAAAGAGGGGGGGCGTGTGACTCCTTATTGCTTGGTTTTTGTGAAAAAAAAGAAGAGAACTTTTTGTTTTCTTCACCAATCTTCATGTGATGTGAGGGTGTCTTCCATGTGAATTGGAAGGAAGATTGGTGTGGAGCTTATCTTCATTAACGGAAGTGCGAGGCTTCCTTCTATCTCCTACACTCATCTCTTTATCAACAATCACTGTATTCTTTCAAGTTTTTCGTTCATTCTTTCCCCTTTATCCGAATCCATCAATATCCTCCTGATCTTCACCCCTTGTACATTCATCGACGAGCCAAACCCTAGAAACCCAAAACCCCACCTACCTAGCCCACCCGTGTGACCGTATGGCCACACTTGTGGACCCATAGGGTTGGCCGTACAGGCCCACCCTTACTCCTTTGGCTTTCCCCTACCCATACTACAAAACCCTACCTTTTCTTGTCCTAACCCTAACCCAAAACCTATAAATCCCAAATCTTTCTATTTCCCCAAATTACCAAATACTCGTTCTTCACAATCTTCAATTAAACCCAAATCCCTACATTCCCTCCATCTAAAACCCTAATTCCTTTACAAGGTGTTCCAAAACGATAACGGTGGCCGTAACGGCCACCACCATTATCGTTATGATACGGGCCGTAACGGTCGTTACGGCCCCCATATAGTTTGTGTTACGGCTGTTTTTTATTTTTTGAAAAAAACCGTTACTGGATCATTATGGCCTGTTTTTCTGTAACGGCCGTTTCAACCCTATAACGTGTAACTGTTATGACCGTTACCATTACGTAACAGCCGTTATGTAACCGATTTTGAATACCTTGTTCCTTTATCCTAGTACCTAAACCCTTTAACTCCTTTACCCAATTTATCCCATTAACCATAATTCCAAGTTTTCCCCAATTTCCTAAACCCTAATATCACCCTAGGTAGTATTAGACATTCTTCTTTAAAAATAGGCTTAACCTTATGCTATTTGGATGTCTTTATATCCATTAGATCCTAGTTTCTCTTATTTAATGATCTTGTAGGATGATGCTCGGTAACCTAGGTTTAAATTATGCATGATCTCCTCTTGGGATTTTGGTATTTGTGATGATGGTACCAAGTTTTGTGATTTTAATTAATTAATTTAATTTTGTTGGTTGATTTCACACAATATTCGAGTTCATGCTTCGGTCCACATCAGAATGCTTGCTATTCTATGTGTAGTTATTTTTTGTGGTGGCTGTTATTGATGAAGAATTACTATGATTTGAAGTTAGCTCCCATGACTCATTATTAATTGCATTTGCGTAAGAGAGAGATTAGGTTTGGCACTTCTGTTTCTTTTTTAAAATATCTATCCATGGATACCGTTAACCATCCTGGTCTTATGTTGGTTTAATAGCTGTCCTTTACCACTGTCACTTCTTTTATTTCACATGGACGAGCTTGGAAAACTTGTGATTCCTTTTTCCATTCACCCATAAGTAGAGATCTTTGCACTTCCCTATCTTGATGGCATTTCACTTGCAATGTTCTCATTGTTACCTCTCCTATATCGTTGTCTTCTATTTCAATATATGCCCGTTGAAGTAGGCTTTTGATATGCTTGCTGATCAGTTTAATGCTCTCTAATTGTGTAGGTACTGATACGGTTGGATGTGTAAGAATCCCTGCATCCTTTTGTGGTATCCTTGGATTCCGGCCTTCTCATGGTATTGTATCTACTATTGGAGTCTTGGCAAACTCGCAAAGTTTAGATACTGTTGGTATGGAAACTTCACTGCTTTAATCTTACTGCACCATTTGAATCCAAAATATTAGGTGATTACATAAATTCTTTGCCTTTACGTGGGCTTGGCATGCAAAATATCTTGTTTCTATTTGATCCGACTTTTCTTGTTATGGTCTTTTGTTTTTGTTTTTGTTTAAAGTTGGCCTAGTTTCATGTTCAAGCTGATGAAATATGTCATGCCCTATTAGGATGATTTCATTTTGGATAATTAAGAATTCCAATTATTAATATGAGACTACTGATGTATCTTGAATCGGTAAGGCCTCTTGCCTACCCTATTTGCTTTCATTATTTGCTAGAATCAGTTTACGTTTTTTGGAGGAATATGTATGATGGGTCTATTGTATGCCAGGCGTTTGTGGTAGGTTCTTGATGTGGTCTTTTTATGTCTCCATTGTAGCTAGGGCAACTTGATCCTGCTTCCTTAGTATGGGTACTGTAACGCCCTGAAAATTGGGGGTCGTGCATAAGCTCGACTCCCGAGTTCCAGGACATCACTTATATCCGATTTTTATTAGTTTGTGTTTAATCAAGTTTAATTGCGCAGCGTGGAATCGCTTGGAACATGAAGTACAATCACAACTAGTCTACTGAGATGAATGAGTCTAAATTTATACAAGTCCAAATTAAGATAAACAGGTCGCACAAGGCGTTGCCCAACAAAATCACAGAAATATATCCAAAAGGAATAATGAGCTGAGTTCAACACTCAGCGATCCAAGTCCATTTGCGAACTCTGTGACGAACCACCCATCAACTGGAGATAGGACAACTCGTCCTCCTCATCCAAGCTCACGCCGCAAGGCTCCTTGTACTCGGCGTCACCTGCAACTATTGAAGAGTCTGGTTGATGTTTTAAAACATCGTCCCAGAGTGGGAGCGAGTGATCAACTCAGTGGGTGCTATTAGTTCTAAGTTACAACAGACATCAATTATACTATGAATTTAATGAAAATCAGTCATTCATAAACACCTATCTAATCTTATTAATGTATATGCATGATGGATGATATGATGCATGCCCTCGCCATAACTCTCCCTTAAGCGACTTCGTCTAACGATCGCGTATGTCAACACTCCCTCAGAGCGACCTCGACTTCCGAGTCGCTACCCTAACTAATGCAATGTAGTGATAATGTTAACCGAGTTTTTAGTTAAGTCCATTCATCCAGCAGGTTGGGGAATCTGAAACACCCCACATATCAAATACCCTGAACTAGTTGCGAGGCTAAGACCCCCCAACGTGTGAGGCCAAGACCTCGCAGTCCTTGATCCCGTCGGGTTCATCCCCGACTTCAAGCACATGGGGAGTGCCGAGAGAAGGGATCGCTCGCGGTCACTACGGGGAGGCGCGACACCCCAGCGTAGGCCGACAGCTCAGACACAGTGTCCCATTCCACCATGCCCGGCTCATGAGACAGTGGACCCATTTCAATCTGATTATCGATGAGCTACAACGGTTGTAGGGTGTTTCAGGTTCCATACATATGTGAGCAAACAAAGTTAACAATCATGGTTGGCCAGAAAGTAGGCTAGACCGCAAGAGTCCAAGCAAGTACGTGGCGGAACGGCATCGGGTGCAAGCAACCCATGTAGTCTAACTACTGTCGCCCACACGCACTCTCCCAAATCCATGGGTTTAGCCTCAAGGCGGTCCTACCAACGGAACCACCTTCGCCCTCCTCATGTTCCTGACCAACCCAAGGGTATGAATAGTGAATCATAGCATGCCAACTACTAATGCATCATCCAACATAAACAACATCATGTTCTCAACATACAATTTAAGTTCTCATAGCAAACAAGGCTAACAATATCATGAAATAAAGTGCATGTGAGTTATGTGTGTGGGTGAGGAAGTTAAGCACTTCCTACATCCCTTAGATCCAAAATGCACAAGACTCAATAAATCATACACGCTATAAGGCACATCATATGAGAGATCAAGCAAAGCAAAAACATGTGATCATCCATGGTAGCCTAATCATGTGAGAACCAGGAACAATATCATATGAGAACTAAACAAACAAACAATCCCATACAATCCTCAAGCAAACATCCAAATCCTAGGGTTTCTCTAGATTCTTCAAATATAGCATCCAAACAATCAAAATCATTAGATTCGTAATAAAATTGGTGCTAGGCCACCTAAGGATAATAGTCCGCACCTTCGGATTCGTTGGAGACTTGGAAAACGACCTATGAATGAGGGCTTTTGGGGTCGGACGGCCAGAATCCCTATAGCAACGTTTGCATGTTAGAAATCCTTGCCAAATCCCTCTCAATACATGGGTTTCAAGAAAAAGATGAGAGGTTACCTACCCAATCGGATGAGAGGGGTTCTTCCGGTTGTGGGTGAGGGATTCGTTGAAAAAGAGATGAAGAGTTACAAGAATCAAACTCCTTTGGGCCCCACTTGAGCTATGGTCCACCTTCACCCTTCTTCATTCTCTCTTCCTCTCCTCTTTGCTCTCCTCATTCTTCTCTCCCCTTTCTCTCTTCTCTCTCTTCTAGGGCAAAAATCGTATGGGGAGAGGGGTGCCCCAAATGAGGCCCCTTTATAGTGCCAGATTTGGTGTCAATGGCCCCAAGTGTTGGGTTTTTACCAAACTAACCCTATGGGAGGGTTTTTCTAACCTCTAGGGCCCACTATGAGGTGTACACATTGATTTACACCGTAGGATAGTTAGCCCTAATGATGATCTACGTATGGATATGATCGGCCCGCCATTTGGATGTGTCAATCAATGGATATGATTATAAGTCTGTTTAACGGTCACCGATAGTCGATCGGGGCCGTAGCTATACGGATATGAGCAGGGAAATATTCTTAATCCACGGATAAAGTGTGGTCGTAAACCGACGGTCCGAAATCCTTAACTTGGCATAAGAGTGGATGACCCAATTCACTTAAGTTCCAGCTCCTTTTCTTGGGGTATTTATACTTCTCATGCACTCGTCCTTTGGTTCAAGTTGAGCGGTTTTGGGCACTACTCAGGTCCGACTCCCGCGATGGACGTCGAGCCCAACAAGACGGACGTTACTCTATAATTTTGGGACTAGTGGCCCACCAACGAGCGGTTTAGAGCTTGTTTGGAAAATCGGGGCATTTCTGGAATGAATTTGGTAGTGAGACTTCTCGTGGGCAATGATTAGTGTTTGGATTAACTATGCTCATAGTGTGGCCTATTTATAATTAGTGAAGGTGGAGATTTGGTCGTGCTTACTCTAAACCGTCGGTTTTAGGCTAAAAGAGTAACGGGGTTGCTCTGGCTCCACGGCCTAATGAAGGGTCATACAAAGTTTGAAAACAAATGAATGAACGATTATGGGGTTTGATCAAATGGTTCTGATTGTTAAATGGCTCTGTAGGGTCCATTCTGATTGATGGGGCATTTCTGGTGGCCCTATGGCTATAAAATTTATAGGATAAGTGGTCCATGGCCCGATGAAGGGTCATGCAAAATTTGAAAATGATCGGATATGGGGTTTGATCATATGGGCCCGATTTGCGATCAACGGTCACCGTGCCACGATCGGGACCCAGATTTGGTGGGCGGGTGTAGAAAAATACATTAAACATTCACCGTAAATTTGGAAGAAAATCGACGGTCGAAAAGCCTAATATGTCGGTTTTATTTGCAAGTGCCAGATTCCAATTCTGGCATTGGTGGGGTGCATTCGGCTAGTGCCAGATCCCAGTTCTGGGTGTCCACTGGGTCCGCAGTCCGCGATGGACCACAAGCCCAGTAAGATCTATGATTTCCTAAATTTTTAGATTTTTCCGACCTTCCTCGGTCGCTGGGCGGCCCACATGGGCTGTTGTTAAGTGTAATCGGGCTACTTGGCTTGACGGCTCGCACATGGTCTGATTGTGACCAGACTGCACCACTTGTGTATAAGCTAACGTTGGATGCTAATGGTCAATTAGTGATAATATAAGTTAATTACAAAAAAAAAATTTAAGAATTTTTGAAAATCCAAAACAGTAAAAATCTGGGATGTTACAGGTACTGATAAAGAGGCTTTTGACGTGGCCAGCTTTCTACATAGAGCTGTCAATAGGCCGGGCCTGGTATCAGTTTTGGCCAGGATTTTGAACTATTTGGGCTGGCCTATTCAAAAATTTGCTTTTGCTTGCCCTGGCCCAGCCTATTGCCAGCCCTATTTACCTGACAGAATGCTTTCTAAGCTCTCATTGCAGTGCTTGGTGCATCATAGTAGAATATTGTGTTCCTTTTGGACCAAATATGTTTCTCATCTGGTCTATTTTGTGGAACATTCTCCAGAGCCCACTGCTGCAATTGGACTGTTGTAGTATAATTTATCTCGGTGTCTCTTGATACTGTTTCCGAGACAAATATTGATCTCCTTATCCATCAAAGTTGATATCCTTATTTGGTCTGGTCGGTCTTGTGCATAAGAACCTCTTTTGCAACCTTCCAAACTCGAACCAAAGCCCCTCATCTCTATGCCCCTTTTTGCAGTTTTTGTGCAAGTGGAATGATTAGAAATTAACATGTAAAGAAAGGCCCAAAACAGGTCGAATGACTACAAACCAGGCCCATATTTCCACTGTTTAGGTATGAAAATCCTCAGTGACAGGGGTGCATTTAGGGCCATGTGTACGGGATATCCCTGTTGGTGCCGCAGCCAGTGTTGCATGTTGCTAGGTTAGAAGGCGCAGATCCTACTACCAAATAAACCGAGTGAAAGTTTGCAGCCCCCCATCAGGAAGCTGCCTCAGCTTCTGCCATGGTAAGAGGCTCTGGTGCCTCCTTCAATCTAAAAGGCAGGCATGAGCCCATCTTGCTGAAGCCTTTGCCGAAAAGGCGACTGACACCCTTCTAGTGTGACCTTCCTCAATCCAACTAAAACTGCAGTTGCAGCCGCATGGCAACTAAGTGGCCTGTAGCTTGGCTCCAAACAAGACCCTGCTATTTGGACTGCCAGACCAGATCAGGCTATAGTTGCACGACTTCTTCACCTAAGTGCCACTTCTGCTTTGTATCATGCTTGAATTTCCGTGCTCAAGCTCTGCTTCTGAGCTATTTATACTTTTGTCCACCCACTCGCACCCGAATCTACTGCTATCACCCTTCATGCTTTATGCAACTCTGTGCACAACTTCCCTGCTTTCCTGTAGGAGGGTGTACCTGTAGTGGGCAGATGGTTGCTTGGCATGTATGGAGTGGTCCCTTTAATCCTTTCCTTTCGCTTTGATGCATAACTGAAGACACCCTCACGTGCTTCTTTCATTGGAGCTGCAACCCATGATCATAGAGTGTTTTTGAAAGGGAAAAGTCCTCTCTGGTAACACGTTGAATTTTTCTTTGGAAACATCCGATAAAATTGGAACAAGACGGAGAAGATTTGCATAGCCCCCCTGCATAAGGATGACATACACAAATTGAGATGTAGGGAAGTTACCCTTGTGAAGGATTTCCTTGTTGACTTGTTGCTAGTCAAAGGTTGCCATGTTAGCACAATGGTAGGGGTGTCCATGGACCGGGCTGTAGGGGTGTCCATGGACCGGGCTGCCCAACCCAACACAAGAGACTTGGCCTTGAAGGGCCATGACTTGGGCCACTAAACTTGGCCTGAGGACTGGGCTAGGATTTGACATCTAGGTCCTCATGTTCAGGCCGGGCCGGGCCAGGCCATGGCCAATGATGAATAGCCCAGTCCGTTTCCCGAGTGCATGCTATATTGTACATTGGTATTTTATTTATTTATTTATTTTTTTACACACGCACACACACCACCACACACTCACACCTTAGTGGGATTTCACCACCTATGGGTGCTCGAACCCTTGACCATAGGTATTAGTAGCATAGCTTTAGAATTCGTATAATGGTGCATATAGTGATATGAAGAACTTTGACATTGGTAGTGAGATGGTGAACAATATTATTGATGCATTGATTTAATTCCACGCATACAGTGGATAGTTGGGTGAGGCATATTCTTGGCTGATGAATAATCTTATTTGACATAAGTGTGCCATAGAAAAACGAGCATTCTGGTTCATAAGCACACACTCACCAATTGTGCACCAATTATTCACGTAGCATGCATATAACTTATCTTTAACTTATAGGGCCGGCCTTGGCCCGACCCAACCCAACCCAACCCAGCCCAGCCCAGCCCAGCCCGGCCTTACCCGGTCCTCTAGGGCAATTAATCACTTGTTCTAAAAGCTCGAACTGTTAGAGTATGGCGAATTAATCCCTTTATCTCATAGCCCAGGCCCCACATCTCATGGGTTAGGACCTCAGCCGAACCCCCATTGTGGGCCCCAAATCACATAGGTACCGCCTCACACGGGCCGCCCACCCCGAGTGTGTTCCCGCATCCCATAGGCTACCCCACTTGAGCCCGGTGTGAAATGCGCATTAATCACCCCCGGTGAGGAGTCTCGAACATGAGACCTGCCCTATGGGCCTCGCCCATCCCGAGTATGACCTTGCATCCCACAGGCGACCCCACTCGAGCCCGGTGTGAAAATGCCCTTACATTATTGCTTCTTAGCAACACGCCCTATGTGGAGGTAGGATATCCTTATGGATCCGATTCTTGATTTCTTTTGCTAAGGAGAAGGGATGTTTCATCCCCATGACAACAAGAGGATGCAATGTTGTCCTATGTCAAGGTGAAGCTCTTGGTAACTGCTGAACAATAGGTTCCCCTTTCTTTCATACTCGGTAGATTGTGTGGTTGCACTTCATGAATTTAATCTATTGTTGCATGAAGCATGACGAGATTTGCCAACAAGTTTGGGTGTGGGGGTAGGGAAGTGTCTATTTCAAAATGTTTGCAAGTATAAGTGGCTAGGAAATGGGAGCAGGTGGTTGAGTTTGAAGCCGATTCAAGTGGGAGCAGCAAGTAGTTAGATGGGTCCTGCAACTAAGAATTTCTAACTGTCATTGTGTTTTCCACTGTGGTTAGCTGAACTGCCACCGTGCCTTCCACTGTGGCTGGCTGACGACCTTGCCAAACCTCAGATCCTTGCATATTGATCTATCAAGGTGTGGTCCATGCATCCACTGCCTTTGAGCATCATTCTGCTCGTCATTGTGGTCCTCTTGAGACTTTATCAGGGTGCTTCATGCTACCCAAGTATGCCCCCATAAGAGTGCACTGCATGCACTGTACTCTTCAAATGCTCTAGTTTTCTTCCTTGGCTTGGACTGCATCAGAGTGTCAGCCTAACCCAATTGAGCACAGTGATGCTCTCTCTTGTGCCCTGACTGAAGGCTTTGGTAGAGTGAACCCATGCACTCTCCTTATTTTAGCACACTTGACAATCTTAGGGTGTCCCCCATGGCATCCCACCTTTGAGCACCCTTATGCACTTCTTTGAGTTTGCTCTAGACACTGGGAAAAGTACAAGTCATACACTCGCTAATAGAACACCAAAGGTCCTAATTTGGACTCTGTTAGATGCACTTGCTAATTTGGAAAAGTACAGGTCATACACTCGCTAATTCACATCATAATAAGATGTTCTGATGTCACAACTTCAGACCCTAATTGCGTGGAATTCATAAAGACTTCCTATATTTGAGGGGATGCTTCACATCTCTCTAAGAATTTTATTATTATTTATTATTTTTTTAAAGCTATAGTGGTATTCAGGCAAGTACTCCGGACAATGGACATTTTCTTGGCATAGATTTTATAAGATTTTATATATATATATATATATATATATATATATATATATATATATATATATATATATATATATATATATATATATAGTGAGCCCGCTAGTGGTTATCAAGGATAATGAGGGACCGGAACAGGTGAGCACAACGCTGAAGAGGATAGAGGAAAGGTCAGGCAGTGGTAAGAGGCAGGAGAGAGGTAAAAAGAAGAAGGTTACTATGGCCCAAGGCATGAGAAGGGTGAAGAAAGTGGCGCGTGAGATAGCTAGAATGGTGGGAGTGACCTTTGGGGATAATCCTGAAGATTACGTTGCATTGTTCGAGTGGGTGGAAGATCGTGGGCGACAAAATCAGTTGCAAATGCAGTCCATCATGGAACTAAGGAGTTTGGAAGCGGGAAAGGAATCAATGAGGATCTCCTGCAATAGGATTTTCAGTTCAGGGAAGCTGGGGGTTTGATGTTTTCTTATGAAGATAGTGAGCTGGAACATGCGCGGTCTAGGGTGCCCTAAAAAAGGCTACAAGTCAAGGATCTTTGAAAAACATATAAGGTGCAAATTCTCTCTTTAAGAGAAGTTACGGGGTGTTGATAGAAAGTTGGTGGACTCGTTGTGGGGTGGACACAATAAGGCATGGGAAGCAATAGATGCAATTGGATCGTCAGGGGGTATGCTGGTGGTCTGTAATTCTTAAAGATGGTGTGTCGAGGACTATTTCAAGGGGCAATTCTCATTATCGGTGTTGTTCAGAGATATCCCATCAGGATATAAATGGTATCTGACATCGGTCTATGGCCTGAACAATCTTAGACAGACGTTTTGGGAGAGGAGCTCGACGACTGTGGTAGGAAGTGGGCATACTGTTGAACAATTTGAAGTGTAGGACAGCGAAGTAATATATTCTCGGTAAGACCGGGGTCGATCTATAAGGATGTGCGTGGTCGAGAACACAATTAGAACTAAGCTACTTCTAAAATTGAGAATCCAATGAATAATTAGGGGTAAAAACAATAATTAAAAAGCACTAGGGATCCAAGGATCCACTTCTAGCAATCACAATGTCTAATCCATTGATTCAACTTCTATTACTCAACTAGAATCGAATTCCAATCCATTTTAATCGGAAGATCAAATAATTAAATCAATCACAAACATCCAGCAGTATTTGAACTTAATTGAACGATTCTCTCATAAAGCACTCGGACATCAATCTCAGAGAATTCAATCATCTATTGTGCCCAATGTCTATAATGGATAAATGAACTTTTCATATTAATTCCTTCTCTAATCAAGCTAAGCAATTGTTAAATCAAAACATCCATTGTAACCTAAGTTTACAACGAATCCAGAAATAAACAACTTGTAGACTTTAAAGTAAAATTCAAACCAAATTCAATTAATAATCATCATTCAAATCCAATGTATGAATCAAACGAATTAGAACATTGTAATTAACCACAAGCTTCACCCCTTATTAGCCTTAGCTAAGAGATTAGCTAGACATAGCTAACTCTAGAATAAAAGAAAAATAGAAACTACTACAACCCAGAAGAAAATTGAAGCGGAAGGGTGTTGTTAGCGCTCCATCCTAGCCTCCTCTCTCTTTCTCTCCAAACTCTAGAGAATGCCTAAGAACGTCCAAAACAACTCCTTATATAGATAGGAGGCTTGCACTTTCGCATCGACTTGAAAATTTCACAAAACTTACGCAGTCACCGCCTTCGTCGATAGGATCGAGACCTATCGAAGACTTGTCGATATGATCGAAGATGCACTCGATGCGATCAAAGAATGTCCAAAAATTGTCTAGCAATGATCTTTCAAAATTCATGAGTTTATCGATGGGATCGAAGTGTCTTCGATGGGTCGAAGAATCAGTTCAACAACCAACCCGGAAAATTCAATATTTCTCGATATTTGACTCAATGGCTTTATTATTGGCTTCAAGTCCTATCAATGACCTATTGATGGGATCGAAGACCCATCGATGGAATCGATAAGTGCTGTTTTTTTCTTCAATCTTCAATGTACTTTAAATGTTCCATTTTCTTCCTTTCGTACTTGGTTTCCTTGATCTTTTGGCACTTCAAATCTTTATCTTTAATCCTCAATTCTTCAATTGTATTCTTTCGGACCTTAATTCCTCATTTTAAGCACATATTTATATTTAGATCCAAAATCACCTCGCGTGTAGAAAACATATTTAATTAGATCAAATTAATAATTCAATACATGGAAAACTAATGCATATGAGATGATAAATATGGAATATTTGAGTCTCAACACATACCTGTGGTGTGTGGGCGGTGATTTTAATGTGGTTAGATTCCCATATGAAAAATCAAACGGGGGTAGGATAAATCGAAGTATGTGTGATTTCTCGAATTGGATATCAAAGAATGAGTTAATCGATTTTCCGTTAGGTGTAGTTAGGTTTAGTGTTTGAATTATCTCCAATATTATCGAAATATCTCTGATATTATCTTTATCTCCAGCTCAGCGATACCGATAACTCTGGTAGCGATACCAATAACGTTGGTAGTATCAGAAATTTCAAGTATTAGCAATATAACGCCAACGTATCGCCAACGTATCAATATCACTTATATAATCGACAATATTTTCAACTATCTAAATTCTAGGTGCGGCTTGTCTTTCCAATGCATCAATATTGCTAATGTATCGCCAATGTTTTCGACTATGTAAATTCTAGGTAATGCTTTTATCATAAGTGTATTGACGATATTTCAATAATATCACCGTATTGATATCATCAAAATTTTGTTTATTAGCAAAAAAAATTATTTCATATTTTTTTTTGTTCATGGGCACATGGTTGTATGTAGTGTTCATTTTCTCATTGATAATATTGATAATATCTCGATATAATCGATATTGCAACATGCACGATATTGAGACCACAATATTTCGTTTCCTTTCCAATTGTTGATGATTTTTTTGATGAAATATCCTGTGTTGTTGATATTTTGCAATATTGATGGATGCTTGGATGGTTAAATAGGCTGGATGGGATAGTTGAACTGATTTCTTACAACAACACATGCTTTTAAGGCCCCATTAAATATAAACTTGTTATGTATGCATTCTTTTTGCAATATATATATATATATATTTTAAAATTTTTAATTTTTTAAATTTCTAAATATGCAAATATGTACACTTTAACATCTCTTGAAGTTTGGCTGAAAATTCTACCGTTTTTCCCATGTTTCCCCGCATTTCCGGTTATCAGCGATATTATCGGCGATATCGATATTGTTTCTGTATCCCCGACCAGCGAAACTTGTAGCGATACCGATACTTTGAACACTGGTTAGGTTCATGTGGTCCAATGGGCAGGCCAGTGCAATTCAATCAAAGCTAGATAGAGCTTTCTTCTTTCTCAGAATTGCTCGACAAGTTTCCTATGCTAATTCAAAGGGGTTTGCGAAGATCGATATTGATCATTGTCCAATTTTGCTAGAGTTGTACGAGGATTAGGGCCCAAGGCCGTTTAGATTTCAATTTTCGTGGCTAGAAGTGGAAGGCTTTCCGCAATTAATTAAAGAGTGGTGGGCGTCTTTCTTGGACTGTGGGGGAGTAGATTTCAATATATTTCAGAAGCTGAAACTTTTAAAAGGGAAGATAAATGTGTGGAAAAAAGAAGTCCAGAGTGTTTGACGATATCTGATCATTGTCCAATTCTACTGGAGTTGTACGAGGACTGGGGCCCAAGGTTGCTTAGATTTGAATTTTTGTGGCTAGAAGTGGAAGGCTTTTCAGAATTAATTAAAGAGTGGTGGGCGTCTTTCCTGGACCGTTGGGGAGCAGGTTTCAATATATTTCAGAAGTTGAAACTTTTAAAAGGGAAGATTAATGTGTGGAAAAAAGAAGTCCTGAGTGTTTGAGAAGAGGAATCGTTAGCCATTCTGAATACAATTTAGAATCTAAACTGAAAGGAAGAGAACATGGAGCTATCAGAGGAAGATAGCGTGGAGGAAAGTTCATTCAGCGAAGTATTAAGCCCCCAAAGAGTGTATAGGACAAGGTGATCAAGCGATTTGTTAAGAAACTTTCGCAATGGCAGACGAGGTCCCTATCTTTAGGGGGCAGGCTCACACTAATAAAGGCAACAATATCAAACTTACCAGTCTACTTCATGTCTTTGTTTAAATGTCTGAAATCAGTGCTGGATATGATTGGAGAAAATAAGGAGAGACTTTTTATGGAAGTAAGAGGAAGACAAACACAAGTTTCATCTTATGAAGTGGGAGGAAGTTTGCAAACCATGAGAGTAGGGTGGTGTAGGCTTGAGAAGCTTGGCGAGAATCAATGATGCTTTGATAGGAAAATGGGTGTGGAGGTTCGGGGTTGAAGATGATTCCTTTTGGAGGGAAGTGGTGGGTAGGAAGTATGGGGTGGATGAAGGGGGCTAGTGGACACGACATTCATCGCTTTGTTGGTCTTCCTCGGTTTGGAAAGTAGGATCTCAAATAAGGAATAGGGTGTGGGAAGGGGTGGGTTTCTCATTAGGAAATGGGCTGAAAATCAAGTTTGGGAAGAGATTTGGGTGGGGGATAAAAAAAATTGGGGGAGGTTTTTCCTAGGCTAGCATCGAGGGAGGGGTTGGTAGAGGCTAGGTGTTTCTCAATAGAAGGGAATGTCTGTATTTGGACTCCACCCTGTAGAAGGAATCTTGTGAAGGGATAGGGAGATCAGTTCGTCTGCCTTAATATGGAGTTATGGAGCGCCTTCTAAGGTGGCGGCTTTTGCTTGGTTAGTAGGGTGTAGTAAGGTTCTGACGGTAGATAATCTCAGAAAAAAAGAAATATAATTCTCCTGAATGTTTGCGTGATGTGCTTTCGAGATGAGGAATCGGTGGACCATCTCTTCATTCACTGCGAATTTGCGAGGTAGGTGTGGCATATGTTCTTTAATCTCTTTGGAACAATGTGGGTTTCACCAAATTCAATTGGCCCATTCCTTGTCATGTGGCATGAAGGTGTGAGTGGGAAGGTGGGACAGAAAGTGTGGCAGCTCGTCCTATTGGCGAGGCTTTGGTTCTTATGGTTGGAAAGGAATAACATAACTTTCAGAAATCGATTGGGTCACCCTCAGGCAGTGTTTGAAGTATCGGTATCGCTACAAGTTTCGTGATCAGGGTCGAATATTGCATATCAGACCCAGTAATTACCTGATTTTACATACATGATAATGTTTAATGCCGGATTTTAATTGTATTTTTGTTACAGGATGAAATCAGGAGCGTTGATTGAAAATTAATGTTAAAAGCATAAAATTGACGTTCCGAAGTTATCAGAGCACGGGATGGACTCCAGAGAACCAATGGTGACGATTTTACCTGGGATCGGAGGAAAGCAAGCCAAAGGGGAGAAAAGGGTGGAATGCAAAATCACATGGTTCCCGCCATCCGATCGATGAAACTTCATACATGAGATGAGGCAATAAATTAACCGTACATATCAAGTTTCGGCTCTTGGATCACTATGAAAGTGCCCCAACGGTCGATCAGCCCCTAAAATCATCATTGCCCATATGCTGAAGTACTTCAATTTTGGTGTCAACTCTTCAAACTAGAAGCTACGACAAAAATGGATGGATTGGATTTAACAAAGACATTATAGTGGGCCTTGTACGTGTGGCATGTGCACGGAGTGTGGTAGCCGCGCCACACCGTCGGTAAATGGAGCACGGGCCGCCGACCCGCAACTCCCTCTCCTTCGCGAACCAAAAACGTGAACATAACAGCATTCTGTTGCCCGAATGGTTATTGCGGGTCCCCACACCACCCATCAATCGGATGATCCGGACCGTCCATCATGTCCAAATGAAGGCCCTCTTCAATTCCTAGGTGTCGAATCGTGAAAAATCATCATGAGTGAAATCTAGCCGTTCAAACGTGGAAAGCTTTGTAACGAGATCTATTCGTGGCTAGGACCAAAATGGAGAAAAAAACTACATAAGGACCGAAATTTGAGACGAGAAATCTCAGAACGGAGTAGATTTTCCATTCATTGGAGGGAATGGGACCCACCATCATCCCGATAGTTGGCGTCGCGTAACGCACGGCGCAGCCGTTTTTTGCGAAGACAAGGTGGGCCCCACCCGTCAACCCTCTGGACAATCTGATCCGTCCATCTTGTAGAGGGCTATGATAACTACAAAACCGTGATCTTCCACTCCCATGCGTGCGTTTGTAAGGTCGGTGACGTTCAAAACCGATCTTTTCGAGATTTCTTCGTGGGCCGCGCCAATGGACCTTCAAAACCACCCATTCTTGCGAAATTGATCGAATCCAATGGACGGGGTGATTTTTCCGTAAAACACTCTCGTGGGGCCCACCGATCACGGCTGCGAAAAATTACACTGGGCCTTCACGACGACTCACATTACCATCCAAGGAAGGGAAGTTTTGGACGTGGGGAAGTCATTCGGTTTATCCAAGAATGGAGATCACTTTGAGGAGAAAGAGAAGGAGTGTTTGAGAGAGAGATTGTTCGGTTTGGTGTTTTGATTTTATGAATTTTATTTAATATTTTTTATGGATTTCATGGGTCCCTAATCTCAAAGAGTGTATGAACAATTTGATCAAGCTCTTGTATTAGTTGATTTACTTTGAATTTTATTTAATTTGTTTCTTTCTCTGAGTGGGCTTTATGGGTTTAAATTCCATACTTCTCCATCTATGAACTTGACCAAAGTATAGATGGATGTTGTTTGGATGCTTATCAGTTTCCTATAGAGGAAGGAACAGAGGTGCTTTAATGAATTTTGCATACCATGTGCCCGAATAAGGACATGGGATGTATTGTTCATGGCATTGCTTAAAGGAATTAATATCAAATGCCGATTTAGGACACGTGATTGTGCTTTCTCTATTTAAGTGGTATCAATGTCAAGGTGAATCAACAGACAAAAAATGTAGGATAATTAGGGGTGGATTCGAAAGTCCTCAGTGCTCTCTCTCCGATTGAATTGGATATGATTGGAGAAAATAAGGATAGTTTAGTTCATTATTCATTGGATTAGTTAAGAAGAATCATAGATTTTATGAAGTGGGAGGAAGTTTATTACTAAACAATGAGAGTGGGGGTGGTGTAGGCTTGAGAAGCTTGGCGAATTAATTCGAATCAATAATATGCATATTTGATAGGAAAATGGGTGTGGAGGTTCGGGGTTGAAGATGATTCCTTTTGGAGGATAGTGGTGGGTAGGAAGTATGGGGTGGATCCAAGGGGGTTTTAATGGATCACGACATTCATCGATATATGTCGATATATCTTGTATACCCTCGGTTTGGAAAGCACAAGTAGTGTTGATATATCCCACCTATTCGATAAGGAATAGCATTTTCAATTTTTGATCCATGTTTTTGTTGGGGTCAAATGGTTACAAATCTATGATTCTTCATATTTTCTATGAAAATCATTGGAACTTTGAAGAGATCGGGGAGATGGGTTTATTATGCGGAAAATTGAGAAAAATCTAAATTTCTCAAATAAATGGGCAATCTTTGTATCCAAACACAAAATTGTACATGTATGTAACCTCATCTAGTGATTCTTCTTTTGCTTTTGAATGTATTGCTCGGGTTTCCAATTCCAAACATGGCTTCCTGCTTTTATAAATTATATGAATAGACTTTGAATAAGTTTAATTGGAAAGCACATATATTAGGAGGACCCCATACAAAGTAAACCCCTATTATGTGCATTTTTTTTTTTTTTGTAATGTTTTGATTTCTATGTGTGTATTGATGTCCTTTTCAATTATCCCTGAATTTTCAATGAAAAATTGACCAATTTCCCAATGTTCCCATGTTCTACCTTCTAAGGATATATCTCATGCGATAACTGATATGTATCCATATGCCAAGGGTGCGATACATTACGTGATAACGATATTTAAAACATTGGTCCAACCATCCCATCGCCTATTTAACCATCCAACCTTCCATTCAAACATCTATTGATATTGCAAAATATCAACAACATATGATATTTCACCATGCAATCATCAACAATTGCGAAAGATTGTGTCTCAATATCGAGATGAGGAATATGATATTATCAATATTATCAATAACAAATTGAACGCTACATACACCCATGTGCCCATGAAAAAAAAAAAAAGTTGAAATTATTTTTTTCTTCTTCTAATAAACAAAATTTTGATGATATCAATACGTTGGCGATATTATTGAAATATCGATACACTTATGATACAAGCATTACCTAGAATATTCATTGTTGAAAATAATGGCATACATTAGATATTGATGCATTGACAATATGCGACACCTAGAATTTACATAGTTGAAAATATTGGCATTATATTACTCGATATTGATACGAGGCGATTTAGGTTCTAATACCTGATTTCTGAAAGGAATAACGTTATCGATATCGCTACCAGTGTTATCGGTATCGTTGAGCTAGAGATAAAGATAATATCGGAGATATTTCGATAATATCGGAGATAATTCGAACACTGCCCTCAGGATGTGTTCAATGCAGCGAAATGACATGTAATAGAAGGGGCAGTGGTTGCAAAGGTCGTACTTAAGTTTCCAGCCATTTTGGCGGAGCTATAAAAGCTCTTGGGGGTTGTATAGTCGTCTGTTTTGTATATTCTGGCTTTGGCCTCTTCTTTTAATAAAATTTATTTCTATCACTCAATGTGTGTGTGTGTGTGTGTGTGTGTGTGTGTGTGTGTGTGTGTGTAATTTCTAGGAAGTTATTGCAAGTAGATCTACCTATGCATTTCTTTCTCTACTGTGTAAGAATAAATCACTATATGACATTCTTGGGTAGTTGAAATGTTCCTTAAGAGTTGAGTTCCTGACTATTTTATATTGTATAGAAATAAATAACTGCATTGCTTCCTCTCTGTCCTCCTTTTAGAGTTTTTATCAGCTTTTGGGAACTGCTATGGTACTTTTTTTTTTTTTTCCCCGTTTCTCCATGACATTTCCAGATTCCTCTTGCATCTTGTGATTTTAGCAACCTTTCAGGATGGTTTGCACGAGATCCATCTATTTTACACCGTGTTGGACATGTACTGTTACAAGCGCCCCTCGTGGAGCGGAGAAGAGCAAGACGCTTTATCTTTGCTGATGATTGCTTTCAGCTCTCTAAGGTTCCTACACAGATGTCAGTGCATGTTGTTAGCAAAACAACTGAAAACTTATCTGGCTGTAAGTGCACAAGCTGTGGATGTCATTGTATGCCTTTGTTTCTTGAGATGAAACTGTCAGTGTTTCTATTATGAGATTATTAGGATCTGTTTGCTTTGTTAATATAATTTTTTTTTTTTTTCTGATTTTGATTCTCACAAAATCACCTTTTTAACCATCAAGTGTGTTTGGTTAGCCACCAAAAATAAGTGATTAGAAAAAAACACTTCTTAAAATGCATGCTTTTTTCCAAAGTGCCCAGCCCCTGTTTCCTAGAGGCATTTCTGTTTCTATGGACTCATGAAAATCACCCACTCTCATATCATCTAAAATCACTCTCCTCGTTCGAATGTTTGCTGTATTCAACATGAGTATAGAGCTGTGCGCATCGTTGCATCCACATAGGGGCACATGGGGGTACATGTGCAAATGTGAAACATGTGCGTGAGATCTGAGCTTAAGGTTGGAAATAATGCTTAGATCTTCTGCCCACAAAATCAGAAAATTTCACTATTCGGGTGGGCCATAATGCACAAAAGTAAATTGACGGTTAGAATTTTTCCCTAGCCATTCATTTGTTTGATGCGTGGCCCAACTATGGTGTGAATGGCCTGATTTTTATGCCAGAAGATATAAATAGTGTTGGTCAGCTGATAGAGAGCTCTTATCACACAAATGTGTCACATTGTGTTAGATGCCACCCTGTGTGGAATTAAAAAATCTCCCTTTAAATATAGGTGAAAGATTTGATACTATATATATATATATATATATATATATATAACATGCACTAGAAATTACTTAGAAATTGCATAAGTGGAGTAAATGCAACTCAAATTAAATTGACCAAATTATGGATCCCAGTTTAAGTGTATAATGAGCCAAAATTACATTTTTGGTTATCTGACAATCGGATTTGTGGACAGTTATTGGATTAAAAATGAAAACATGCAAAATTCAACAAACTAGAGTCCACAAATCAGTGGTTTGGAAATGTTCAAGCAAGCTGGTTTTGTGAATGTAAGGTAATGACAATGAGTTCCACAATGTAGTTGGTTCAATTTAAGTTAATTTATGCAGAGTGTTGAATTTCAATTTGCCTGTGTATCAAGCATCATATGCAGCTGGATTATTAAATAACTCTCCATACATTTGTAAGTATGGAATCAATGGGTGTTGTTGGATTCCATCCAATGACTGAGATATAGAGCCCACAGTCTTGAGAGGGAGAGATATGAGGATCAGGTTCCTATTATGGGGAGCCCGTGCAACCATCTGTGCAGCCCACCATGATGTCCCTGTAACATCCACTCCGGCCATCAGTTTGGCCAACACATGTTAGGACATGAGCCAAAAAATGAGGCAAATCCAAAATTCAAGTGGACCACAACATAGGAAAGAATGGTGATAGAAACGCCCGTGGCGTGGTCCACTCGAGGATCCTAACTTTTTCGAGTGGTGTGGCCCACTTGAGTTTTGGATCTGCATGATTTTTAGGCTCATAATCTAGCATGACTTGGCCCAACTGATGGATGGAGTGGATGTACGCATATCTATAATTTGATGTGTCAATCAATACGGTAGAGGGTTTGTCAGGGTTTCCATTGTGTGGGGGTCATCCTTCTCAAAACACTTTGATTGGATGTTTCTAACCATTCAATAATGGCTATGGAAATTAATGATCCGCATTGACAAATATCAGAAAAGGTCTAATCATTGATATGGACTGTCCATCATATAGGTCCCACACTTTATGGCCCACCCATTCTCAAATTACTTTGACTGGGTGATCCTAATCATATGATCAATGTCTATGGAAAGGAATGATCCATGTTGATTATGCTAAAAAAGGTCTGATCATTGATATGGCTCCACTCTTGAATCTTGATGGCCCATCCCACCCAAATCACTTTGATTGAATGATCCTAGCCATCCAATAAATGGATGAGAATGGATGATCCATATTGATTATGCTAGAAATGGTTGATTGTTGATATGGATCATCCATCATGTGGGGTCCACCCTTCATGGCCCATCCATCTCAAATCACATACACGACAGACCCACTTTACCTTGTTGGCACACACTAATCACATTTATGGAAGCCCAAATGCATCTTATGTATGTTTACCGTTTACCAAATATGCAGTTTTTCACATAAGCAATTCTCAAGAAACAATTCTCTTATTGAGGATCAATTTTGCACTTGGTAGAAGCAATGCCAAACAGGGCCCTAGTGGTTTATCTTTCCAACTAATAGTGTGTCTCTGATCAAGCTCATGATGTAATTGAAATGTTGTCATGTAACTAAGGCCCTGTTTGAGATGTCCAAAAATGAGTTCATCTCATTTTAGTTAATAGTAAATATGTATTACAGATCTTGATCTCTAATACATAGTTACTGTTAACATGAACTCATTTTTGTATTAGAGAGATTGATCTCTTATGCATAATTACTGTTAATTGAAGTGAGGTAAACTCAGTTTTAGGCATCTACCAAACAGGGCCTAAATATATTGATATGATGATCCCATTGGGTTTTATTGTTGTTTCTGTTGGTTGTTCAGACCAGCCGCCAAAGCATATGAATATTGGCCAGTATATTGCTTCGACTGTACCAAGTTTAAAGGGTTTTCGTGAAGCATCCACAAACATGAAGCAAGGAATATCTACTTTGAAGGCTCTTTCCCATGTGATGCTATTGTTACAGAGGTATTAAAGGATGAACTTATGATAATTTATGCCAGTTCTCATCCTAAATGAATTATCTTTGTGCATTCTGTATTATACTCTGCAGTTTTGTCGGTTTTCTTCTGATTAGCGATTTGTGTTGCCATACTTTCGTAAATTTTGTGGGTACTGCTGGATGGCTTGCATATGGTAGCTTATCTCATGACCTTGCTTTGCATTGTAAATATTGCATCAAATTCAATCTGAGCAACTTCTATAATATCCCTTTTTTTTTTTTTTTTTTCTTTTCTTTTCAGATATGAGTTCAAATCAAATCATGAAGAATGGGTTAAAACAGAGAAGCCCAAGTTAGGACCTGATATCTCTGCTCGTGTTCTTGCAGCTGTTAACACGACCCATGAGAATATTAAATTATTCTACAAAGCAAGGACTGAAATACGAGGCGCTCTGAACAGTCTCTTGAAGGTATTCACATTCTGTACTTCCATAATATTTTATTGGAATTATAAATATTAGAAGTGGTTGATGTGGATGTCCGCTGCTAAATGCTGATACCATACTTATGAAACACACAATCTCAGTACATACAGCACATATGCATGATCCAGACCATTCATCTGCTACTGTAGTTTTAGCCTTCACGAACAAGACATGAATCAGATGATTTGAGCTGTCCAGTAAAGGATTTCGCTCACTGAATGCTGGCCATTGGTTGGTCCTCCTACGTCCTAACATCTCATTTGTAATCCTAAAATTTTTTCCAATCAGCAACAAGGACTGTCCTCTTGGCTTATTTTTTGGGTATGCCTCATCCATTGTAGGGCCAATAAATGCTGGTATGTGTATTCTACATGCGCAACTCATTTATAGAGTTTTGAGTTCATTGCCCGGCTTTCTTAATAAATTTTCTTCATCGATAAAAAAGAAAAAAAGAAGAAAAGAGGAGGAAGAAGAAGAGCGCAAGTTCTTGATAACTACTTATATATTGGAGTTAGTACCATATGCATTCTCTATTATCAATCAAATTTAAAACATGCTAACCCTTGCATATGAATTATATTTGTATTTTAAGCTGCATATTCAATTGCACAATTTCATTTCTATTTTTAATTGTATGTATTTTATGCATTTACATGTGCATATTTTACTTTATATACGATGACTATTTATTTATTTTTATTTGAGGGTACACATTTAGTGTCAATATCTCGTCATCATAGCCATGTCCCAACTATTTGTTGCTGGCTTTACGAATCCTGTTTTACAAGTCATTCCTACCTAAGGCCCTATCCTCGGCATGTGAACATGAATTTAATCCTTCTACCGCCTTGATCCAATTGCTTTTGGGTGTCCCTTTAATCTTCTTTTCTGTGTGTTTCAATATAGCCAATTTACATGTAATTTTATTGTACTTTTTAATGGTAAAAATATATAATATGCAAATATGAATGTCATACCTTCTTGAATAACAATTTCTATACAGATTAATGTTTATTTGTTGCATAAAATTGTATATCTTTAGGAAATGATAACATCCCGATCATCAATGGGACGTTTTCTACATTAGCAATGCTTTTAATTGACATGTGAGACAGCCAATCGTCGTTCCAGTTTGTCCGTCTGTTTGGTGCCACCATTGGAGAGCCATGGTACAAAAAATCATACTGATTGGATGATCCTAACCCTTTGAATGTTGGTCATTTTTTATGACCAAAAAATGACCATCGGATTTTTACAAGCTGTAGATTGGATCATCTGCCCAAAGCGCTTCGTCAAAGTCCTAAGCAATCCACTGTGAGGCCTATTGACTAGATGTCTCAAGAAGATAATTGGACCTATTCTTTTTTCACAGTCAATCTTGACTTGACACATTTCATGTTATTGATTGGAATGGTGTGATTTTTGCATCATGGCTTCCAAATAGTGAGATGAAAGGAATTTGCAATCTGGATCAATAATTGGCCATTCCATGTGTTATTTATAAGGTGTATAGTGATCCTTATGTATTAATTTACATTTTCATTTGCTACCATATATTTCACACTCACCGTGTGATGTAAATTCACTTTTATAGTTTTAATCCCACCTTGATGATGGATGGAGAAGTTCTGCTCCATGCACTTCTTTGCTGACCCATCGAAGGACCACCCATATGCCTGTATGTCGGTTTTCGTACACATTGTAGTTTTAATCCATTTTTATTTTTATTTTTTTAGTTTTATCACCTAGTATAGACATCCCATCTTGAAAGCTGTCTGGATTGGAGAAATCCTTCTAGTTTCTATTAATTCTCTTCTACCCATTTCATTCTTATAGAGGCTCCTCCAAGTGAGAGGTGAGAGATCTCGATCTTGAATTCTCATACCTTAAGCATAGAAATTTCCCTCTAGGATATCTAAGCCATCTCTCTTGACGCAAAACACACACACAATTTTTAAAAAATGGAAAAACTATGAAGCCTTGCTCTAGGATATGAGAAGAAAGAAATTTAATTGCTTTGTCTCAGGAGTACAGCTCAACTTCCTGCGAGAACCAGCCAACAACCCTTAGGAGAGAAAATTAGCTTAAATTCCGGTTTCATCCCACTTCATAGTGCACTCGAAAGACCCTTGTCAAAGCAAGACCCTCCAAAGAAGATCAAAGACAACTGAAGAAGGATTTTTCGGCGTTAATCCGCCACATCCACGATTGACCATCATGCCTTGTTTTTCTCATAAACTCTCCCCCTTTTAAATATTTAAGCAATCAATGTTTCACCATGCAGGAATTTCGTTTTAGGAATTTCACTTTCAAGCACCAAGTAGAGACTTCGCTTTTTTGCATGGGTTGGAAGGTGCCTAACACCTTCCTTCCCCATCACTGCAGCTCTTATGTGGTTCTTTCTTGTTTTTTTCCCAGTGTAGATAGCACAGTAATTTACGTAGTATGCATATCACTGCTATTTTCCTTCTCAGTAGGGGATCCCAGCAAAATAAGGATTAGGCCCAGTCCTGATTTTGGTGGGCCCCATGCCCTTCACGACAGATTTGCATCACGAGGCTGGCACTTTCTTCCTCTTAATCACAACTTGGACATTAAAAAGAAGAAGAAAGTAATAGCTTGAGAAGTGTTACTAAGTGGAAGAAAGTACTCCTGCAACGTGACCTGACATGGAGAGCATGAGGCATGCCAAATTCAGGATTGCTTATTCCCCTATTCAAATGAAGCCTCAGTTCCACTGGTTGGTCTCTTTTGTCCATAAGCTAATTAGAATGGCACCTGATCAATGTATTTTCTTGTTGGATTTGCGCATTTTTGTCCAAGTTCTTCACTGGGGGAGAGATGCTTCATTGTATCGGTCCACCTTTCTTTTGGGCTGTATGATGTGTAAACTAGTCAGATGTCACGACATCCTTGCATGCAGTATGCACCATCTTCTCTGCATTTTTCCTTCAATGTTTTTTTTTCTTTTTTTTCTTTTTTTTTTTTTTTTTTTTTTTAAGTGGTGAAACTGTTCCAAACCTCTCGGCCATATCAGATTGTGCTTTTATCAGTCAACTTACATTGCATTAAGGTGAAGTTCCATTTTTCTTTTTCGTTTGACATCTATTGATTTGCTTGTGGTAGACAGGTGTTTTCTTTGGGCATATTTTTAACTGTTGTTCTCTTTTCCTCGTCAGGATGATGGAATATTAGTGATTCCAACAGCTCCTGATGCTCCATTAAAGCTTAATTCAAAGAAAAGTCTGTCCACTGAGTTCCAGGACAAAGCTCTTGCATTATTGAGTATTGCAGGGATGTCTGGCTGTTGTCAGGTATCTAAATCGAGCACAGCACAACTTTTTCAAATATGAAATGCATGCTGGTGGAAGACTTTCTTCTTCTTATTCTGATTTTTTATATCGTTAAAGTGGTTTCATTTCTTCCAGTTCATATCTATGGCTTATGACATACTGTTAGCTCGTGATGCCAGGTTTCCATTCCACTAGGAAAGCATGATGGCTGTCCCATCTCTGTTTCATTTATAGCATCATATGGAGCAGATAAGTTTCTTCTAGATACTGTTTTGGATATGTATTCATGCCTTCAGGAGCAAGTCAGCATTGCCTCAAATTCACTGCCATTACCTGATACCAATGGTGATATAGATGCTTCCGAACTCTTGAAAGAAAAGGTTTATTATTCTCTCCAACATCTTTAGTATGGACAGATGAATAAGTAAGAATCTAGTTCAGCATGAATTCTTTTGCAAGCTTCAATTATCTTGTAATGGTTCACCAGATGCAGAATTCATTATGTTCTTTTCCCCAATTTGATTGTGGCTGTTAGATGAATTTGGTATAGGATGGTGTATTAACATTCAGTGTGGTAATTGGTGAACAATGGGGAATCAACTTAATTTTGGGAAGATGAATGGATTGTTTCCTGCCCACTGGCCCTTGGTCATGGAAAGATATTTCAGTCAGAGACTGGAAATTTTGGAAGGAAGGTTGTCATGGAACATCAGGCTTAGGAGGAATTTGAAGGAATTGGATGAGAGAACCTGGAAGAGGGATCCTTCCAGCAAGTGCACACCTAAATCCTTCATCATCTGAATGTCCCATGATGCCAAGACCCACTTCGCCACCCGGCTTTGGAATCTCTCATACCTCCTCGAGTTTCGGCCTTCCTGTGGCTCAAGATTAAAAAGAAAATCCTAACGATTGATAAATTCCAATGTCATGGAATGACGATCCCCAACAGATGCATGATGAGCATATCTAATGAAGAAAACAGCCCCCACCTTCCCCACTGCCTGGCGGCCTCTTTCATCTGGAGCCTTTTCCTCTCCGAATTTCATTCCTCAGGGTTGTAAGCTCCCACCTAGAGGAGGAATCCATATGTTGGAACAGCTGCCATACTCAAGGGACAGGAAGAATTCTGTGGGGATTGGTGCCATTCGAGATTTGTTGGGGTATCTAGAAGGAGAAACTCTAGAATCCTCAAGGGAGTGATGTCATCAACAACCACGCTGGATGCTGGTCAAGAAGATGAAAGAATCAATAATTGAATGGGCGTCACTCTCTCCCAACATTTGTCTCCTATGCCTGAAAAATTAGGAAATCGTGGAGCACATTTTCATCCATTGCACTGTCCCAAAGGGGGTTTGGGATGGTGTTTTTCCAGTCTTTAACGTGCCTTGGGTCATGCTGAAGCCTATGGAGCTGTTCCTTCTGTGGCACAAAGGGGACCCTCGTTCCAAAGATAAGTCGAAGTCGCAGCTTGCCTTGCTTGCAGTTCTTTGTTCTATTTGGCTGGAAAGGAATAGTAGGTGTTTCAGGAATAGCAGTCAATCCTTGGACATTATTATTAGGAAGGCTTTATTGTTAATCCAGGATTGGGATCCCTGACCCTCCTGCTGTTGGGTCTGTTAGGTTTCTGGGCCTCTTTGGTCTTTCTTTCTGTTGTTGTTTCCGCCTTTTGTCTCTTTAATAAATTATCATGTCTCAAAAAAAAGAAGAAGAAGAAGAAGAAGCCGAAAATTGGTCATGGATTAAGTCTTGAGTGGTCCTCTATTGTGGCGAATATCACTGTGTAGCTCTCCGATGTTCAACATCTCATTTAACATTTTGTCTTGCTTTGCTTTGATTCTTCAGTACATATTTTGTCTCTTGCAAGTGTTTCTTGCCATCTCTTGTATCCGTGAACTCCAGTTCTTTTTTCGGTAGAACTTGTTGCATCACCCTTGGCTGGTTCGCTTTGGGAGATTGTCCATGGGAGGTGGCTTAACCTTATAGAAGAAGCGAGGGACCTTCGTGAAGCTATAGTTGTTGTGTGCTCGCGCATGGCTATTGACGCTAATGGCGTAGCAGATAGATTGGCCAAAGAGGTGATTGGGAGAGGGGCGGTTAACATAAATATATGAAGAGGGTTCGAGGGGTCAGTTGTATTTGCTGCAATTAGCAGGGAGGTCATTTCAGTGGCCGAAGATGATGCATTGAGTTGTATTTTATTTCTTGTTTTGTTTCTTTTTGGTTCATTTATTAAACTATCCATTCATAAAAGAAAAAGAAAAACTTCTTGTTGCCTGTTAAAAAAAGAGAGAGTGAAACTTTAGGCTTCTCTTGCACTTTAAGTGAACACGTGAATATTTGAATATAATATGAAGCCATGTCATCATTGTTGTTCGAAAATGTGACCACATGTGACCATATTCCATCAATTTTTATTTTTATTTTTTGGGTTGGATATCCATATTCCATTGAATGGTTGTGCAAATTTGTGCTTCCAAATAATGCTTGATGTTTTTTTAAATACTAAATACATTTAGGGGCCTGTTTGGATTATCAATTGTGTAATGATTACAAATTCCTTTACCTATTTCATGACAACATCTGCATTTGACTGCTGATCCCCTTGTTTGGTTTATCAGTGGTAAAATCATAATGATGGCATTTTTCCATTACTTTAATGTCAAATAATCACATTCATACACTATTGGTGCTATTTGGATTCAAGATTTCCAAGATAATGCCATAAAAAAGTGCGATGATTACAAATTTCTTTACCTACCTCCTGAAAACATCTGCTTTTGACCAACGATTCTCGTGTTTGTTTTGGCAATTGGTAGTGTTAAAATCGTAATGATGACACTTTTCCTTTACATTACTATGGTAATTGGTAATCCCAACAAGCCCTTGATGACTTGTGTTGTTATTTGGGAGGTGCTAAATACACTTAGGGCCTGTTTGTTTCGCCAATTACCTCAATAATGTAAAGAAAAAGTGTGATAGTTACGATTTTACCACCGGTAAACGAAACATGGGAATTGTCGGTTAAATGCATGTATTAAGGAGACAAGTAAAAGAATTTGTAATCATTGTATTTTTTCTTCGAATTATCGTGTAAATTTGAATCCAAATAGCGACGATAGTGTATGGATGTGATCGTTTGACATTAAAGTAATGTAAAAATGCCATCATTATGATTTTACCGCCAATTAACCAAACATGGGAATTGAAGTCAAATGCAGATTTTTTTAGGAGACAGGTAAGTGATTTGTAATCATTGCACATTTTTTTTTTTTTTTACATTACCATGGTAATTAGTGAAACAAACAAGACTGTAATGGTGTTTGATCAAAGTGACTGTCAAGAGTGATAGTTGTAGTTGGCTCCCTCAACCCAAAGCCATTTTTAGAGCATGCTATATTATCGACCAAACAGTCTAAATTTTGTAAAATTAGGAGACAACAAAACAAAAATTTATTACCACTTTTTTTTCTTTCTTTCTTTCTTTCTTTTTTTTTTTTTTTTTTTTTTTTTTTCCTGAAGGTAATCAAAATACAGGATCATACAACTACAAGAGAGATGGATTCTCCTATGACAAGAACGGGAAGGGAGGATCCCTTTTTTTAGCAAGATCATCTCTGCTATTACATCATAATCTCTCTAATGGGGGAGTTGGAGAAAAAGAAATTGAGATGGTCTCCTTCAACTCTCCAATCTCCTTCATTCATCATGAGAATCCCCACAGATGAGGCCGTGAAGATGCTGCCCAAGAGATCACATTAACCCAACTCCCTCCTAATACATGGGGGAGTTGGAGAGTCTTGGAAATCAACTTGATACCCTGCCATAGAGCATGGACTTGGGCTTCATTTGAATGCTAGACTCGAGCCATATATTTTTAAATTTGAAAGGTCTTGGCTCCCTATAAATGTCACCAGTGTTCGAAATATCGGTACTATCGGCCGATATTATCGTTATCGCACCCCTGCGAGACGAAACCCTCATGATAACCTCCGGAAGATATAAAAAAACCCAAAATCCAGATATCGGCCGATATATCGTCGATATCGCACCATATGTTGGCGATATCGCGCAATTTCCTCCATTTTTTTCGGAATTAAAAAAAAATTCAATCAGAAAAAAAAAGAAGAGAAATCGGAGAGTACCTGTAGCCTGCAGCGAAGATCGGTGATCGGAGGTGGGCCATTCGACAGGTAAGTACGCTTTCCCTCTTTTTCTCGCAATTTTCTTCCATTTCCTTCTTTCTTCGCTGATAGGAGAGTGTCTGTGGGAATTTTTCTAAGATTTCGGCGAGAAATCAGGCCGGATTGAGGAAACCTCGCCGTGAACGTCGCTCTGGAACGCATGCGTTCATGAAGGAGAGGGGTGCAGATGGGTGAAAATGGATCGCGCGGATGGGTTAAAATGAAATCGGGACGCGTACTGAGTTACTCAGTACACTCTCATCGTACTGAGTAAACTATGTTGGGCCCACTGTCAATTCATGTGGTTTATCCACACCGTCCATACATTTTTCCAGATCATTTTAGGGGTTGAGCCCAAAACTGAAGTATATCAAAAGCTCAAGTAGACCATACCAAAGGAAACAGCGGAAGTATTGATTTCCACCGTTGAAACATTTCTAAGGCCCCCGGTGATGTTTATTTGTCATCCAAACCGTTCATAAGATCACGCAGACATGGATGAATGGAAAACACAAATATCATCTTGATCTAAAACTTCTGTGGGCCCCGAGAACTTTTCAACGGTAGACTTCAATTCACACTATTTTAGGTGGTGTGGTCCACTTAAACTTTGGATATGATTAAATTTTGGTTTAAAGCCCTAAAATTATATGATAAAGCTGATGTACGGAGTTGATACAGTGCATGAATGACGGTGGACCCCACAGAGTTTACTTAGTACGCAATCCGCTTCCATGAAAATGCGATTGGTGCATGGTGCGTTACTCAGTACGCTCTTATCTTATCGAGTAAACTCTGTTGGGCCCACCGTGATTGCACGTGGTTTATCCACGCCGTCCATCCGTTTTTACTAATCATTTTAGGTGTTGAGCCCAAAATTAAACCATATCCACAACTCAAGTGGACCACATTACAGGAAACAGTGTTGAATGAGCGTTGACCATTAAAAACGTTTTGGGAGCCATAAAAGCTTTGGATCAACCTGATATTTATTTCTTCCCTTCATCTGGGTCTTTAGGACCGAATCAATAGATTGGATGTCAAATAAACAATACAGTGGGCCTTAGGAGGATTTTAATGGTGGATATCCAATCATTATTGTTTTCCTGTGGTGTGGTCCACCTATGATTTATATCCCTATAATTTTTTGTATCAATCCCTAAAATTATCCGTAAAAATGGATGAACGGAATGGATGAAACAAATACATTATGGTGGGGCCCACAGAGCACCGACCACCATCATTAAAGCAATTGACATTTAATGCTTTGTGCATTTTAATGCAACTAAGCTTATTATTTGCTGTGGTCCACTTGAGCGTTGGATCTGCCTCATTTTTGTGCTCATGCCTTAAAAGAATCTGAGAAAAGGGATTGAAGGCTTGGATGTACAGATACATGACGGTGGGCCCGCCCACAGAACTGCCCGTTCGGAGCTAGGGACGGGCGGCGATAGTACGCAATCCGCGTCTGGATGCGGAAGAAACTGACAGGTTGCGTAGCCAGACTGGCTACTGAAGTGACGCACCAAGTTCTGTGGGGCCCACCATGATGTATGTGTTGTATCTACACCGTCCATACATTTGGCTATATCATTTTAAGGCATGAGACAAAAAAAGAGTTAGATCCAAATCTGGAGTGGACCCCACCACAGAAAACAGTGGGGAGAGAGACGCCCACCGTTGAAACCTTCCTAAGGTCCACTATGATGTTTATCTGAGATCCAACCTGTTTATAAGTTAAGATAGACATGAAAGAAGGAAAAAACAAATTTAAGCTTGACTGAAAACTTTCGTGGCCCTTAGAAAATTTTAATGGTGGGCGTCACTCTCTCCATTGTTTTCTGTGGTGGGGTCCACTTGAGCTTTGGATCTGACTCATTCTTTTTCTCATGGCCTAAAATGATATCTCCAAATAGTTGTGTTTTCATACATGACTATGATATATTTATAAATATCATGCATCCAATTTAAATATAGTTGCATTAGTTCAGTTAAACATCGCATAGCTTAGGACCCTATACAAAGGAAACTTATTATGTGCATATTTTTTTTGAGATGTTATGATTTGAAAGTGTGTATTAAGGTCTTTTTTAACAATCCTCAAAGTTTCATTAAAAATTTCAACCATTTCCTCAATGTTTTCCCATGTTTCCCAAAAAGTGCGATAAATTATGCGATACAAACGATATATCCCATGCGATAACCGATACGTGTCTGTATCCCAAGGGTGCGATACATAGTGCGATACCGATATTTCGAACACTGGATGTCACCAGTTTGTAGGAGAATTGCTGCACAATCAGAAGGCAGCTTAGGCAGAGTGCATTGACCACATTTCATCCATTTCAAGCTAGCCAATTGTGGAATAACCTTTTTGGTATAAGTCGGGTTCAAAATGTCGCTTTGGGGAAGCTATGGGCCTTCTGCTATTAGGAGTGCCGTGACTTGGAAAATGATTCCTTACATTACAGTGTGGGGTTTGTGGAAAGAAAGAAATAGCAGGATTTTTTTATTTATCATCTCTGTGCTTTCAGGAAAGTAGTCGAAAGAACAATCATCTCCCCTGTTCTTATTTGGGCATTTATTGGATTGGAGACCAAAGGTCCATCTAGGATTGTGCTTCTTCATGATTGGCAAGTTGCAATTTGTGTCAGTGAAGGGACTTCGAAGGCCAAGGTAGCTTCTTGGTATCCTCCCTAGCCAGATATTTGATAGGTTAATTTTGATGGTTGTTCATATGGCAACCCGGAGTCCCTTCGGGGTTGGAGATGTCGTGAGTACATGTGCAGCAGGCCATGTGCTATTTGTGAATATCAAGCACTCTGAGGTTCAGAATGATTGGAAAAAATGGCTGATTAGTGAGAGTTAGCCCAGCACATCTTCTTCCTTGGAAGGATTACTCATTGGCAAAGGTACAAGATTCCTAGTGGGGGTGTTTCAGACTTGTGGAATAGGGAGTATGCTTGTAGATGAGGGTGGATTAGTGCAGTGGGCCTTCATCAAATAAGAAGGGCATATACTTAGCAATCAGGGAGTTGGTACGATCCATGCACAACCATTTTTAGTTAGATGTCCATTGTGATAGAAGTCCCACACAAGGAAGTGTGTTATTGGATGCTAGGGATTAAAGATCATCCTTGGAATGTAGATTTTTTAGTTAAAGAGATTAGGGTCCGGGCCTGGGGTATAAACATTTCGTTTATCCCCAGTATAGGGTTGCTCAATCCTCTTGTTATTGATCTTGCTCATTCAGGGGCCCAGCACTAATTTAGTACATTTCTGCTAATCTTTCGGAAAAAGAAAAAGAAAAAAAAAAAGAAATGACAAGGGAGATACTTTTTTGTCATTGTTTGGTCCACGTGGTACAGTTGGTTCCATTGAAGCAGCGGATCTAGCTCTTCACGAGGGTTTGGGAATTTTTGCAGGGCCTTACTGATTGAGGTTGCCTCTAGTAATGTTATCAATTGGATCTTCTCTTTGGAGGTGGGGCCATAGGAATATGCTTTTTTTTCTTCTGAGTGTAGAGCTTTTGCTCTTCACTTAAATGTAATTGCATCCATTGTCCTGAGGGCAGTGGACTGGATTGCCGATGCCCTTTCAAAGGGGGGAGTGACGAGAGAGTCACTTGTAATCAGCGCTTTCTTCCCCTTTTTTAATTTGTAGTTTGCTCTTTTTCAACAAACTTCACTTATCATTCAGAAAAAAGAAAAGGATTGATAATGGCTTGTATTGTATCATAAAAGTTCATGAACACGTGTTTGAAAACTGACCTCCCAGTTCCGAAATCGGATATTTCTTTTAAACACACACACACACACACATGTATCTCAAAGAATAGTAACCAAAAGGACAACTATTTTTTTAAGTCTTTCCGATGTGTTATCTTCAATTAAACAATTATTGTCATACTGCAAATCCTTCACCCTCTCGTACTCATTGTTATTCTCAGGTCTTGAAAAAGAGAAATTCCATTTTGCTGACTGGCTGCAACTTCTGGCTAATTAATGAACATGGATGCATTTGAAGTTTGAAAAACTTCATCTGATTCAAACTGAGTATCTAGCTTTTTTGTTTACATCTTTGAGTTATTGTTCTCAATTCCTCTGCAGGGCAATGCTGCCTTTAAGGGAAGGCAGTGGAATAAGGCTGTAAACTTCTACACCGAAGCCATCAAGTTGAATAGCACAAGTGCGACTTATTATTGCAATAGGGCAGCTGCTTATTTAGAGCTAGGATGGTATTATACATCTCGGTGTTTTGTCAATCAATTCATTTTGCTAGATCTCATAGTATTTGATAGTTCCTTTGCTGATAGTTTTCAATCTATGTGCAGCTTTCAGCAGGCTGAAGCAGACTGCAATCAGGCAATTTCACTGGATAAGAAGGTGAAACAAGCTTATGAATTTAACATGTTTAGACAATGCATTATTAATCGTCCAAAATTGTGGCATCTTGCAAGTCATGCATGTACAGACTGCATTTTCAATCAAACCCCTCCCTCCCCCCCCCGAAAAATAATAATAATAATAATGGTGATGAAGAATTTATAAAAGTAAAAAAGAGATATACAAGAAGCCAAAGAGCCAAGAACATCAAAGATGATAAGGGATTATTAAAGGACTGACCTTTGGTGAGGCTGGAATCTCCTGGTGCTTCAAGTTTTGTGTCTTTCTTGCTATGGGCTCAGAAAGACCCGAACTAATGCGTGTCTTTCCTTGCCTCTTTAGTATGGTCACTACTGATTGTATCCTCCAATGAACTCGAAGGTTCTGTCATGCTTTTTGCTGATCGGTATTGGTAATGCTAATCTGTATAATGGAGAATTCATGCTTTATAGGTATTGGATGCTTATTCTTTTCAACATAGATGTTCCTGGTTGCATAGGTCATTCATTTTGTTATGTTTTTCCTTCGTTCTTGTTTCGATAAAAATTTCCTGGCTCAATAGGTCATTCATGTTTTTTTTCTTCGTTCTTGTTTTTGATAAAAAGTTCCTGGCAGTATAGGTGTTCATAACTGTGGGATGTTTTACCCATGCAAGCTCATAGTTGCGAAATTGTCTAGGGTTTTAATCATGTTGCGGCAACTTGTGGTTGAATTTTGTTCTACCTGATTTTTTTCTGCATAAAAAATTTGTGCCAATGTGGATCCAATATGGGCGATATTGTCTGACTGTCAGAATTGCACAGGTTTTGGGACGAGGCATTATGCCCACCAAAACTGATTTTCATAACCTTGGTAGAGACGATTTGCACTTGGGGTTTTGAAAGATTGTTTTTGGATGATCCCGTTCTGAGTCTTTTCCTAGACTTGCAAGAAAAGAAATGCTTATTACATTTCTCTTCAAAACACTTATGGCTTCATTTACACATCAGACAATATATGGTCCCATTTGCACTATTGTAAAGCACATCTTTTCAAATCTTCTGAGTGCCATTGAACAAGCTTATTGCAACCACATGCATCATGCATGTAATGGGACTCTCAAACGTTTCTGATAATTCTTGTGTACCTTTATAATTAATCATTTTATCAGTTGTGCCAATGAGGAAAACATAATTTTATCATTATTTATTATTATTATTTCCATATACAGAATGTGAAAGCATATTTAAGACGAGGAACAGCCCGGGAAATGCTTTTTTGTTATAAAGAAGCTACTCAAGGTGAGAAAACCTTTTTGAATATAATCTGATTTCATTCTTTTGGATAACATATTGCTAGTCTTGTAATATGGTGATCACATTCCTTTTCGCATCAAAGTTATGTTTCAGTCCTTGGACCGACTGGCAGATATAATGGATTGAATCTTAATTAGTGCAATACAAAACCCTTATGTTTTGAAATATCAGTTAGATTTTTCTAGCTCCCAAGGATATTGGATGGTTTATGTAGAAGTTCCTTTTCGATTTCACGCAAAGACAATCTTGTTTCTAGCTCTCTGCAGAGGTTTAAATGAACCTTGCATACTCCAGCCTGATGCCTTGCATAGTTGATAAGATTGTTTTATCCCCCCCCCCTTTTGTTTCCTTTTCTTCTGAGCTAGCGGATGTTAACATTTTATGAATCAACGTAAAGGTGATGTCAATAAAGGGTGAAAGAAACACAATTTTTAGATAGTCCTACACTTTTTAGAAGTTGCACCTAAGATAGCCAGTTAATCGTTGGAGCACTTCCTTTCCTATGAATATGAGATATCTTGTAATTCTTCATGTTCACCTGCTATCTGTTGCTGCATGCTCACCCTGGACCAAGTACTTCCCTATGAATATGATAACTGCTCATGCATGCATGTGGATGTGAGTGTTCACGTGTGCTTGGGTCCGTGGTAATAGTGCTCCATCTTTGTTGTCACTGTGCCTCTGAAACAAGTACTCTGGGCATCACACCTGCATGCATGAATTCTTTGGTGTTTGTATGAAATTGTGTTTCAGCCGGTGAGTTTTAAGTTGATCAAATTTCTATGTTGAGCTTCTCATGTGATTGACTTCAATATGTCGGGAATTGTTGGCCTCCCCAGTCATTATTCTTTAGGTAGTTCAGCTTCATCCTCCAATCATTAGAGATATGAACCATGTTTCTTCTTTATTTTTAAATAAAGAGAACCAAGGTTTACTTAGCACGGACACTTTTGTCATTATAGGCTTTCATCTCCCAAATTAGTGTAGTACGTCACCATGGCTAAATTAAGTCCTTGCCCATTTGTTCATGTTCCAACATTCATTGAAGCAGTCATTTTATGGCACTAGAATGTTTCCATGTAGTCATGATACAGACAAGCATCTAAAACAAGTCAAAACATTAGAAAAAACGCCCGCCTGTTACTTGTGCTATGGTTAAAATCCATAAATGGTATTTTAGTCTTCTTCAACCTTGACAAGTGTTGGGATGATTTCAGCACTGATCTTGTAATCACGACACTTGATTGATTATAGCAAGGCATTATACTTGTGAATACCAGATCGATATTGGTCTCCTCTCATCAGTAGATTTTAACTCTCCTCCTCCTCACAGATTTCAAGCATGCTCTAGTTCTGGAACCACAAAACAAGGCTGCACTCCTTGCAGAGAAGAGACTAAAGAAACTGGCGGGCTGATATTCTGGAATTGAGATATTCAATCCCATATTTTTCATACAGGTGACAGATAAGTCTGACAGATTTTGGTGAGTGATGCATTCTTTTGCCGACCCCATGGTGAAAGTCGGTATTGCTGAGCTCTTGTCAATGCACGCCCTATATAACATAACGGTTTTGGTCTAAATAACACTGTAATAAGCATGTAAGAGGGAATGACATGGTCTGGAATTTTTATTTCTCAAATTAGTAAAAGGGCTTCGGGAAGTGTGCTCAACCTTATGGTGTTACTGATATTCGTAGGTTTTACTAATGCTTGTAAAGAGAGACTTTTGATTATTATATATCCTCTACATCAACACCATTTCATTCTCAATTTAGACCTGGTCAAATGCTCTTTAAATCTATTTGGATTTTTTTATTTTTAAATAATTTAACTTCAGTCCTAGTTGTGAGATGATTGATCAAGTGGATACCCGGGCGTTCCTTCCATGGGATATGAGAATTGGGAATGAGCCTACCCTAGGTGGGGCACTAAACCAATTGTGGTGTCTTTGGATGAGTTAGAGCAACTCTGCTAATCATTCATTACTCGTGGAATAAATCTTAATAGACTGCTAATTAATATAATATTTTGTTGCAGTCAACTTTCCGATTTCTTCCTGCCCGTCTCTTCTCCTCTACTTTTGTTTATTTATTTTTTATTGCATTCCTTTGAAGAAAAGAATATAACGTGCGAAAGTAGTATTTGTATCTCTAGTTTTGACTGCTATATTTGACAATGATGTTTTAAATTCACAAGGAATTAGTGTCCGCTGTGAAGAATTATATGATATTCCCGTAACATGATAAAGAAGGAACTAATGATGTTATTGCATGGGTTGCTTTGTTGAGAATTTTAACGGCTCAGATCAGTATTTGGTAATCTTAATACAGCCTACGGGCTCATCAGATCCCTTTGGTTGTCCTGTCCTAATCATTTAGCTGGTGGACCATTTTTTTACCAGTCATTTAATTTCCACATGAGTATGGCCAGATTAGATGGACGGCATATAGATATAGATAATCGCAGTTTCGGTACCATCTATACATCTTCAAGACATGGATGTATCCCAGGTGTACAGGAATGAACTGGATGCTTTCTAAAGCGAATGAGATCTTCCAACCATGCTAATCATGTGTGAAAAAGGGCACTAGGTATGATACATGATGGGATAGATGTACGATTATGTGGGTTCGTTCCAATATGTATAAATGAGTATGGGGCGAGCTCCAGTCCTATCCAATGTGGGCCCCAGTGGTGGTTCACGGAATCCAACCCGTCCATCAGATTGCATACCTCAAAAAGACCCAAAACTCTGGTGACCATGGCATAATGGAAAATGTTGAGAGGGAATGCCAAGTGCTGATTAGATTGGGGGGGGCCTACCGTGTCGTATATGCAAAATCCAGTCCGTTCAGACCCTTCATCTGGGCGGGTAAAAGGGTAAAGCCAAAAATAGGCTGTTTTATGACACTGTGTTCCCTCCAGCTTGTTCCCTTTCCTGAGGTCCACTTCAATTTTGGATCGAGTTGAGTATTGGGCCATAGGGGTTGGTTGAGATGATGCACTGATGGACGGATTGGATGGTGCCAATACATCACATGGGCCCAGATTTCTACTGGCACCACTGGAGCACACGCCCTTCGTGGATGTAGTTTTAGGTACTATGCTAAAATTTATTTTATTTGTGAAATATGAATCCGACATGAATATATAATACATCAGTGATACTTGGAGATATTATCGGATATCAGTGATACTTTCAGAATAATTTCTTATAAAAGTTCATTGGTATCCACTATACCATCCATAATATCTCCCATGCTAAGAAAATATTTGTAAATAGACCAAAATTATTAGAAAATTGACAAAAGTTTTCAAAACTAAAAAATCTTTATTTTTTAGATTTTTTAAGAAATTTTTTTCCTTGAGTGATCTCTATCACTCTTGTTTTTATTGAATACAAATTTGAATAGAGAAAAATCTCGACTTGAAATGAAGACAATTAATTCAAGGGTGATGAAAAATACATAAAAACTTCATGTTTTTTTTTTTTTTTTTTTCAAATATTAACGTGGATTGCAATGGAAATCCATGTATATGCATAATTCTCATGTGTTGACATGGATTTGTGGTGAAAATTAGCATTTAAGTGAAAATTGAGAAAATACTAATTTTTCTATATATTGGGAAATGTGCTCTTAATTGTTAGTTAATGTGAAATTTTTATATATTAAATGAGTATTGGTCAATTTATTGATTGACAACAAATTTTAATATTTATATTATATTAATTTTTTTAAACAACACATGGTTGGGGTCCCTTTAAAATGAAAACTTATTATGCATAGTTTTTTTCAAAATATATATATAATATTTTGATTTCTACATGTGTAAACATGTCTTTTAACATTTCACTTTTTTTTCACTTTTTTTCACCTTTTTATTGAAAATTTTCACTTTTTTTTTCCTAGCATTTCCCTGATATTTCCTTCACAAAAATCGGTGATAAACTGATAATATTGGTAATACCAATACATATTTCCATATACCCAATCATTGATGCACTACGAACATTGCATTCTAAACATCAATTTACATACAACTTGATACTAAGAGTATAGAATAAAATTTCCAGGGCAGTAAAGAGTAGCATTATGGATTGCAAATGACTCGCATGATTATGGAAAGGAAAACATAAGGGGGTTGGTCCTAGTTCTGTAAAATCAAGTAACAAAATTTTCCATTATCCATACTTGCAAAACAGCCAACTTTCTGTGCTTGCATTGCATGCCTACTCGTGGCTCGGTGGTAGACTCAGTTTCAACAAGGAGATCATGGGTTTTGAGTACCCATGTTGTTTGTGTGTGTGTGTGTGTGTGAAATTCAAGCACCTTCCTTTGTATCCATGTTTGTTTGAGGGACCCAAATTGCAATGAAATTACTTTCATGTTGAACTTGAAGAATGCGACTGCTTAGGCCACTTCTTATGAATGCTAGGATGCATGATTACAATCTGGTCATTTCCACTTGATTGAATTGCATTTTCGCAATTCAATTCAGTTGTACATCCAAACACACCTAGAAGCTTACCTAGCAACCATTGTATGGATTCTTTTGAGCAATTATTATTTCCTCAAGAACTGAGTTTTCAGTTTGGGTTAGTGGGGCCCATGGTTGAGTGATTCAGAGCATTGGTCTGCTGGGCTCCAAAGCTGATGGACCATGCCATAAAAATCTCCTCGATGGTATAATTCTGACATTTCAATTTGTAATCTCCAAACAGAAGGTTAAGAAGACGAATGCAACAAATGCCTACATTCAACTGAAGAAACACTCAAGATCGATGACTAGCATCCCATCTGGTCTATCAATGTAACATATCAATGGTCTGGATCACTGAACCACAGGACCGCTCATCCAAACTGAAAACCCAAGTACTGTGCAATCCTTGCCTCAAAGATCATGTAATGGTAATCTTTGAGTTATCCATTGCTTCTGAAGTTGTGAAGATCAAGACGGATCAAGCGTCGACGATCTCAGTGAAAAGGGTTGGGAACGTGGAATTTGTATTATAACAAACAAATCCAAATACAAGCAGCTTTCATCAAACCCACTATAAGAGTACTCTACCGTGACCCATCAAGGCTTTTGCTTTCAACAACCTTAGTATTACCAACAAATGATACATACCTTTCCCTTTCTCTAGATTTAAACTTGGGCCGGATTGTCTAGATTTCTTCAGCTACCTTCCGCCGGACAATTCGACAGCCTCTGGGTTGTACATTGAATCCTCACCCCAATGGAATCTCTGTTGTATCCGCTCGTAATCCTGCCTACGTGTGACTTCAACCTGCTGCCACTCCCGCCACCGCTCGGCTAGCCCCTCCCCTTCTAGCATCCGGACTACCTCTGACATCGTCGGACGGTCCTCAGGTGATGCTTGGGTGCAAAGCAAAGCGACCCGGATCATCATCTCTGCCTCATGACTGTCATAGTTCTGTTTTAGGTTTCCATCTACAATAGAATTCAATTGTTTGTCCCTCTCCATCTTCTTCACCTTCACAAGCAGAAACAGATAGTGTTATTGATCCACCAATACATATAGACAATAGAAGGGGATCTAAACCTGACAAATATAGAAATTAGTTACACAAATGAGATCGTTTTTCCCATGTAAGGTTGTGACATGGATGGGATTCAACTAAAGCGTTGGAAAACACACACACACACACACACACACACACACACATATATATATATATATAATATAAAATAATATAAAATTGTGTGTATGTTATCCATGTACTCCTGTGCAGCACCATGTTTTCTCTCAGGTTAATATACACGTGTGTTATTCTTTTGGGCTAACACTTGTTTGCCTAAACCATTTTCTCCTTCTGTTTCTTACTCTTCCCCTTAAATCTCTCCACTTTCTACTTAAAAGTTCCAAGTGTGGCAGAAAAGGCAATGAAATTTTAAAATGAGCAATAGAACCTGGCGTCATGTGAGCATATCAAACATTCAACACCGAATCTTCAGCATATGAAATAGCAAACAATAAATAAACCTTCGTCATGTCCTCATCCTCATTGCCATCAACAACAACCAAGCCTTTTTTACTTCTCCTTACCTCAATCCAATTCCTTTTAGGTCTCAATCTCATCCTCTTTCCGAGCCCCCAACTCTAGTCAATGTTCCCTTCCTTATGGTATTCATCTCCAGTCTTAGTTGCATGTGATTGAAACTTCTCATTCCTAGTCTTTCTGAAGTCCTATCATTCCTAGTATTCACGAATATCTATTTCAACACCCTCATCTCTATGACACCCTGATCACTTCTCCTGTTGCTCTCTCATTACCATGGGATGTATTGAATCATTTGCCAGTTGCCACCCAGACGGGTCATATCGCCCTTGTATCGGGCAGCCATATCGTTCATGGGCAAATATGTACTGGTATCAGACAATACGTCAATACTTACTCAATGCCTGATGCGCTGCACAATATAGTGCATCTGGTCATATAGTTGTCTTGTAGGTTTTTTTCTTGAAGTTTCATAGGCATGCGTCACACAACACTCCAAAGGCAAACCACCACTTCATCCACCCAGTTCTAATTATATTGGAAACATTCTCGTCGGTTCCCCACCCTTTTGAACACAGACAAGGAAACAATATAAATTTCTTTGAAGAATCTCTTGGCCATCATTTTTAATTAAAGTCTAACATCTGTAACCGTTCTTACTCAAATATTTCATCTTGATTCTACTAATCTTTAGGCCTCCAGACTCTAGAGCCTTCCTCCAGACCTCCAATTTAGCATCTGCCCCTGGCCTAGTCCTCCTCGACCACAACCATACCATCTACAGACAACATACACCAAGGGACTGATGGGAAATTAGCTCTTCCTCGTGTGGTTGACTGAAGACAAATAGGTGGATCTGAATGACTGGCCTGATCATAGACAAAGCACCTGTTTAGGTTACACACCCAGATTTTGGGTCATGGTCATCTCAAAGACAGCTCAATCCCAGTTATACATATGGTATGAATCTCTAAATCCCTGCCATCCATTTTTCTCGTTAACTTGGTGATATAAATACAGCTAGTGTAGGTTCAAACCCGAATATACAAGCAAAGTTTTGGTTTTACTAGGAACCTTCTCAGTTTTGTTCATCCTTTTCCCAATGAAGAGTCCAGCCATATGGAACTGGGTTATGTCCGAGTAGGTTTATCAGAGACGAGATTGGAATATTTACATGATCTTCAATATTTCAACAAATTTTCAGCAGTAAATGTACACTAAGTCCAAGTAAGACAGATACTAGAGGATTTTTTATGTACAGATACTAGAGAATTGCAAGGGCCATGTCAGCAACCATACAGGCTGCTGGCAGACAGGCATATTTTGGGTCCATGCTTTGGTGATCCAGACAGTTGATCTGATTGGCCCCACCATGGATGGGAATGCACCAAAAATCTCCCAGGTTCGAACATCCTAACCCTTAGATCAATTGCCTACGAACTGACTGTTAGGAGAAAAAAAAATATGGTAACTGTCTGTATTCAACTGAAAATGGTCCAACTACAAAGGATTGTGATATTTCTAATATGGGAGACTTCGAGATATCGTAGGCGCCAAGTGGCCCAGGCAGCTAAGGTTGTAAGGCATAAACTGTCTGAGTCGCCAAACCATTGCCCCCATATAAATGGAATCCTGCTGGCCAGCAAACTGTAAGCACACTAACATGAAGGACCATTTAACAAGGCTGAGAGAGTGTGGCAGAAAGATACAAACAGCGAGGATTTCCAATAACAATCTGCAAAGATGATCAATATTCTCAAAATACCCCAGTAAAATTAGCGGAAAACATTTTAGAATGGTCGAAAAATTAGAGGACGTGTATATTGCTAAAAAAAATAGTCACATGCTATTGACTACATTCCAAGTTTCAAAAAAAAAGAGTGGGAATTTGCAGAAATTAAGCACTCTTACATGATCAAGCAACAATACATCTTCTTCATCTGAAAAGTCTATTGCACGCCGTCCTGTCACAAGTTCTAGAAGCATAATCCCATAACCAAAAACGTCAGTCCTCTCTGATGACCTCCCTGTGGATAAATATTCAGGCGCTATATGACCCATAGTCCCACGAACTTGGGTTGTGACATTAGTCTTTCTGACATCCACCAATTTTGCAAGACCAAAGTCCCCAACAACTGCTTCAAAATCTTCATCCAGTAAAATATTAGCAGCTTTAACATCGCGATGGATAATCTTTGGATTGCAGTGTTCATGAAGGTACTCTAATCCACGAGATGTGCCTAATGCCACTCGCTTTCGAGTAGGCCAATCTAACGCTGGCTCTCCAGGTTTAACATCTGCATAGTGTCAACAACAAGCATATGCTATCAGAAACACAGAAGCAATTGAGCACTACATTCCGTTTTCTGAAAAGTTACATTAAGGCAACACGCCAGCGCTGCCAATCGGCTGCGCTGTCTTCTCAGGCTTCTGGATCTAGCCTACCACAGGCTGGCTCGGGCCTCAATTTTAGGCCAGCGAGCCTGATTTGCAGGCCTGATAAATAAGGGGCTGGGTTCAGGTCATTGTCTTGATAATTTTTCCCATTGAATCTCAGCCCAAGACTGCTGCAGGCCCTTTAAGGCTATCAATAGCTGGGCTTGCGATTTCTTCAAGCCCACGGGCACAGGCTGCACCTGGGTCTAACAAATAAGCTAACTGAGCAAATGTTGTTGGCCCTGCCCCGGCCTAAACCCACCCCAATGATAGCCTTAAAAGATATCTTACACTGAAGTCAAGAAAACACTACTATACACAGTATCTAAAACTCTTAGGGCCATCCTCTAAAATATTAGGAGAGCACTAGGGAACTCGGAACTCATGTTAGAGTGGAGGAGGGAGGGATAAACATCAGTATGAGTTAATAAACACCAATACAATTACATTTTATTGGTACACAACAAGCAAGCCAGACTCCAAAAATCAGTTTAAAGGATAAAATCAATGTGGAAGACAAAATTCCCCATTAGACTTGTAAATGCATGTTTGACAGTGCAAAGAGCGGAGCAGCAGTTAAGGTAAGTGAGCATATGATATAACCGTGAGAGCATGTCCGCAAGAAAGTAAATTGCAGATTATTGAAGGCTATATTTCACCTATTATGACAATTACACAAAACTTTCAATAAATTACAGAAACCACTAGTACCTCGTAAGCGACAGGCAACACTTAGGTTTTGCATAAAAGGATAAACAAGAAGCCGTTCTGATGGTGTTGTACAAAACCCTATCAGCCTTAAAAGGTTCTTGTGAACCGCTACGCTTATCATCTCAACTTCACGTAGAAAAGCTGCCTCTCCACCAGGAGTTTGATAATTGGTCAACCGTTTCACTGCTATTTCTGTACCATCTGCAAGGACACCTTTATATACCTTCCCAAAGCCTCCCTGTCCAAGAACGTTTTCCTCACTGAAGTTATCAGTAGATACTTGCAGTTCTCGCCACGAAAATCTTTTCAATTGCCCAAATTCAATTATATGATCATCTTCCCCTGAGCACCAAACATTTTATAACTTGATCAGAAACTACCACAAAACACTAGTGAATGATAGAATCATTTGAAAGATCATTGATGGCATTTTAATGTCAAAAGAGATTAAAGTGGGGAAATGTCTTGAAATTTCAACACGAGTTTATGCAAATAAACTACATTTATATGTAAAAATGGTTTCTCTTCGAGACATTGTAGAACACAATTTCCTTCTAATATAGCTCCAAATGTTTACAAAACAGTCAAGTTGGCATCCTCTACCAAGGATACACACATTATGCTTTGGTTTTTAGTTTGGCAAAGTGGGGCCCATGGTTCAATGCTCCTGATCATTGGTGTGTTGGGCAACAGTACAGATGGACTATGCCCTGAAAATTACTGAGTTCAGACTATCCTTGCTGCCAATATGTGGGCAATCTTTTCACTTGAACGCAGACCAGTGGTGTATTTTCTTTTTTAACTGTCAATGTGCAGGCCACAATTGAATGGTTTGGATTTTCCAGCTGAGGAGATATTTGGGACATGGTCCATCCACGTAGGACCCACCAGAGCAATGGTCTTGATCATTGAACCATTGGTCATGCTTGTTTTGTGCATATCCACTGGTCCAGAATCCGATTATGCCTTCCAGGCAGTAGAATTTACTAGAACGGTAATCCGAATTCATAAATTACTTGCTAAAAGTACCCCTTACTCAAACTAATCAACTTAAGTGTATTTGTCCATTATCATGTGGAAGACCAAAATGGATACATGGAGCTGACTGGAATCTCTACCAAAACAATATCATGGTGATTGTATTCTCTTCTACCTGCCAAGCTTCAAATAATGCAAATGACCTGTAAAAATAGTTTCAAAGGAAAATATACAACATGATTTAAAAGTGTACAGCAAACTCATTGATTGTAATCAACCTATGTACTAGACTAGTAGACAACGCTTGATTGTTATCAACCTATGTAATAGACGCCTGTGGTAGTTCTGTGCTCTCATTGCCAACCCCAAGTCCAGATGGAGGAGGGTCGCATCAAGTTGGCAGCCGGCATCAAGCCTATGCCATAACTTCTATCATGAATCCGAAAAATGTGACATTCCAAACTCATGCTAGGGCATTCCCCATAAGCGACGCACTGCATTGGAACCTGGTTGTGGTGAGAAATGGACAAGAGTTGGCTAGAGCACCCTCTAGAATAGACACGCCGCAACAACGTCTAGTGGTTGTGAGAACTAAAGGTTTGGCCCTTGATAGAGTGGAATGGTGAAAGAGGATTCATGTAGCTGACCCTAATTAATTGGGATAAGGCTTAGATGATGATGATTTAAATGTGTACAGCAGCCAGCATGTCTGGAGATGAGACTGAAGAAAAATAGAAACACTTTACAATAATTGGGAGATGGGGTGCACTCCAGTGGCACTTGTACTACCATAAGCAACTGTGATACGGGCAGAAGTGGGGTCCACATGATGTATTCGAGACATCCAATCCGTCCATCAGATGCATTGCCTTACGTTAGACGAAGAGACCAAAAATAAGCCCAAATAGAAACTCAGCTGGGCCACAGAACAGGAGGGAACGCTCACCCTTGATTTGTGTGGGGGGGCCCTAATGTTGTTTATACAGAATCCAGGCTGTCCAGACGCTTAATCTTTCATGCAACTCAGGTGGTCTCTAGTTAGAATCAAGGGTGGATGTCCCATCCCACCTTGTTCCGAGTTTTGGAACGCGGTGATTTCCAGGCCCCAGGTGTAACCTTAGAATGCATCCTATGGATGCTTGGATGTTATACATACAGCACGTGGGCCCCACATCTTTCCCGTACCACCGTAAGCTTACAGTGGTACCAGTACCATTGGATCACACCTCTTGGCAGATATATCAACATCCAGAATATTCTTGAAAATTGAAATTAGCATTTGAATTGATGCTAGGAAGGTGATTTATTTGGTAATTGAAATTAGAATTTGAACTGATATTAGGAAGACAATTTATCTGTTGAAAAGGTGTGCATACCTGCAACATCCTCAAAAACATCACACCGGTGGCCTTTAGGCCTGCGTTTCCACAGCATAAACACGACAGTGCTGCACAGCAAGAGTGCTGTTGCGCCTCCAATACTTCCAAATATAATTCCAATCTTTGATTTATTTCCACCTGTCAAGATAAGAGAAAAAAACATTACGCCAACCACGAGGAAAAACAGAAATTTCATTAAGACTCCAATATTTTTCCAATATTTTCTCCAAAAGCATGTTTTTGGACTCTGACAGACAAATGAATGATTTTGAAACTACCTTGATGAGAAGCATCAGATGCACAAGGGTGTGGAAAATTAGTCCCGCAATTCAAATTATTTCCTGTAAAACTTCATTAATTAACCCAAATTAAATCAACAGAATAACCAAACTTTGGCATGATTAATAAACAATGAAAAATAATATTTGCTGTGCTATCACCAGCTGTGGTGCTATGTGCTATACCATAAAGAAAATCAACCATACTTGTATTTGGAGACTTTTTGAAAGAAACGATCAGGTATCTGACCACTGAGATTATTGGAAGCCAGCTGACTGCAAAGATAATTCAAATGAGATGTTTTCAAGTGCTTTAGAAAATCATTCATGCTTAAGCTAGGTAACTCTAACTGGAGATGGATAGAAAATTGTGTAGCAATCTAACAGATTGCACTAGCAGTTCACTAAATACACCCCATATTTTAACACAGTTACTGCATGATACATAAATGCACAACGTACAGGCTGATCAAGTTTGGAAGATTCAAAACAGAGTCCGGAATAGTTCCATTGAGATAATTATGACTCAAAATCCTGCACATCCGAACACAGAAATAGTAATTTCCCTTAGAAAATCCTATAACAGCTTCAAAAGCAAAGTTAAGTATGGTTCAGATGATTTAAACAATAAAAATAATACCAACTTACAAGAATTTAAGATTCGTAAGATCGCCAAGGGAAGGTGGTATCTCTCCACTTAAACGGTTAGATTCCAAATCCAAGGTTGTAAGGCTTGTCAAGTTCCCGAACTCTTTTGGTATGCTGCCTGTTATGTGGTTATCTTGCAACCCCCTGCATGATGAATTCATCCAATAAATCTCAATTGACAATACTAAAGGTCCAGTGCTAAACGCTAATATCTGAGTAATCAAGCCCTGAATATCTGTAGACATGGACATATGTATGACATTTGGACGATTTATCTGTTGGGTGAGTCCTACTGTAGATGGACCATGATCCAATAAACACAATGTTTAGATGATATGTATGCCGATCGGAAGACTTAGCATGTTGAATGACCATTCGTTCGACCTTTTTCCCCACCTTTCAATTCTATTCCTCCAAAAACTTTTGAATGAGTCATAACTCGCAAGGACAACCTGACTGGTGTGGTTTTCAGCACCCCCAATCCACTGTACCACCCAGACGAATGGTCTGGATCTTGGAGATTTGTGCCACATTTATGGATATTGAGTGTTTGATATCTGAGATATTTGCATTAGCACTGGATACTTAGCCATGAAGTTTACCTCATGGAAAAATAATCGTAAAAAAAAAAAAAAAAACCCAACAACAACTAAGAATGGAAGCCACTTGCTTCAATTTGTGTCAACAAACAAAAACAGAATTTCTGACCCTAAAGATTAAGAAAAGGAAATTGTTCGTATGCCACATAGATAAGAAACGTAAGAATTTTTCACCCTAGGGATCAAAGTTCTAAGAAATCGTGATACCCAGATACTTGAAAGTAGGGAAGCATTTGGACTGTATTCATATCTGATATGCATAGCATATCCAGGTATCATAGTTTAGGACCCAAAGTTCCTTAAACATTTCAGACAAACAAATGTAATCCCGAGTTCCAATTTAATTCTACCCAATCTCCCATACATACAGGTTAGTGAGAGTCTTCAAAACTCCAATACTGGGTGACAAGGTTCCGTTGAATCCCTTGGAAGGCAATGATCTGCAAGCAAGTGTAAACTAAAATTTCGTAAACATCATGAATGTAAATATCATGATTTATTATGCATATCTTGATAAAAGAGTTATGCCACAGAAAAACTTACACTTCAATGACCTGAGAATGATCGTTGCATTTAACAGAGACCCAAGTGCATGGATTAACTTGATTTTGAAGCCAATCTGGGAGTTGACTATTAGAGGCATTTAATGAAGTCTGGAACTCCTTCAACGCCGTTCCTGAAAACATTCAGAATTACTCAACCAGTGTTCCGATGAAAGATAACGACAAAACAACGACAGCATACAAGGAAATGCGAACGGAAATGTGAAAGGAATCAAGATATTCATGATTGAAAAAACAGACACCATTTCAAAGTTCCATTTGAATGTTTTGAAGATTTGTGTTTCCTGATCAAATTGAGCTGAACAGACAAACTGCAGAAGGATGGTAATAACATCTCTCTCTAGCTAATCTTTGGAAGTGGTTTTGGTCAAATATCAGTTAGCACTAATAAGGAGCTAGAGTTTGATGTAAAGCAGGCCGCGGATGCATTCTTAGTACAACTGGACCAAAAGAAGCTCAAACGAAAGTGAAAGTAGTCTGTCAAAATTGGGCCCAGTCCTACATAAGGCATGACATAAATGGGCTCCAAGTGTGTCTAGTTCAAAATTGCAGTTTTAGGGGAAAAAAATACTATTTTTAGAAATTTCCGTTTTCATTGTATCTCCTTATTCTTGCAATTTCAGGATTTCCGTCTTCTTTAGAAGTTGCTTGTAATAATGCCGGGATTGATCTGGAAAGGTTTATTTTGACATTTCTACTCTTGGCCAATTTAGCCTATAGGAGAGATTTTGCTATTTCGGGTAATTTTTAAATGAATTAGGGTTTTGGTTTTCTTTTTAAGTAATGTAATCAGTGTTCTCAGAATTATTATTCAATAAAATTAACCTGACTTTTCTCTTTTATTTCTTGTGGACTCAAGAACTACCCTTGTGGATTCAAGGTTTGATTAATTGGGGAAGACAATTATCTTCTTCTTTTTCGTTACACACGCTTCCCTTCCCTGTGTCAGAGCTTCATCTAGGAGAAACCCTCCTCAGAATTCCGTTTTGGAGAGTGACTAGCCTGGGGGCTGAAACTATTGCGACTTGTTCTGTTCAGATAAAAACAACAAGTTGGACAGCGACTTCTCTGGAACATACACAGTTAGTTCTCCCACGAAACCGAGTCAACTCAGACAAGTGAACTGAGTCTTCGGTATCTGCAAGTTGAAAACCTTGCATCTGAGAATTCAGAAATGCTACAGAGCCTAGTGTCATCCAATCTACAAGTCCGTCCTAGCTTCCTCCCACTCTGACATGGTCTTCTCTTTCTCCCCTCAGATTCTGTTGAATCTGCTCTTGCTCCAATCATCCATTATACACTGTAATTATTGTGGCCCTTAGCCCCTCCATGGTACATTCATACTATTTGTATCGCAAGATCTAAACAACAAAGACATCATTGCCTGTATTTTAGATAATTCAAACAAAATGCAACTCTATTACAAAAATATCAGTCTTATCTCCATCAAAGACCACATTTGATGAAACCATTTTCAGGTACAATGGTATTTACTAAAAAAATACTAACAGAAAATGCTGCCAAAAATAAATATATTTAAATTGCTTGAAAATCCCCAGTAACATGAAACAAAGGCATAAACAAATATGCACAATAATAACATGCTGCCTTCCAAAGCCCTTCTATCAAACACCCAAGCCATCCATCAAGTGGGCCCACTGTGCAGCAGCCCTGACCCAAAAATCAGGCTGGTCAATTCATCAGGCGGGCCTTGCATATGAGCAAAATGGATGGTTAAAAGTTGGCTGGCCGAGTTTATAAGCAGTCCATTAGTTCTGTGCACGTCCACCTGATGAATGGACCAGCCTGGTTTCTGGGCCATTTATAGACATCTCTGATGTTTGACAAGCATCCCGACCTGATGCCTGGTTTATATGCTGGCACGGGATTAGCAGATCTAGCAACTAAAATGTCAAACGAATGAGACAATCTACGTACCTTGATAATCAGATGCCCCGAAAGAATTCAAAGAAGCCAACATGAAAAACGCATAAACCAACTCCATCCTTCTTGAGTTAGTCTCATTGGCTAACTCAACAGGTCACGCACACTCCAAGAGATCTTTGAATAGACTCTATTCCCTATGAAGATGTGCCACATCTTCTGCTAAAGATATGAGATATCATAACTAGAAACATGTACATTCAGCAAAAAAACAAAATTCACTTAAATTAGATATTTCAAATTTGCAATAATGTTTGGATACATGTATTTCAAGGGAAAAGAAAAGAAAAGAAAAGGTACTGATTTAACGTGGATTCCATTCTTAAGGTTTGTATTTGGATAGCAAGTGAAAATCTCATATTTGTGAGACAACGGTCACTACTTTCTTCTATAAGAGAATCCAAATCATGGAAAAGTCAAATAATACTTGCTTTGTGGAAGCAACCCTTTTCTTTGCTATCAAAACATGTGAGACTGTCAATGAAAAACCTTTCCGATTTCCATCGATTTCAATGGAATTGGTGACATTGAAAAATGCCTAGAAACATGGATTCCATTTTTAGAGGTCTTGGTTAGATAACAAGTGGAAATCTCACATTCTAAAACAATGTTCACCTACTTTCTTGTGCCAGAGAATCCGAACTATGAAAAAGTGTAATGACTATTTTGTCAAATCTCAATTTTCTTGTCCAAACATCTCAAACTGCTGCATCAATTGAAACATTGATTTCCATAGAATGGATAAAGAAACTTGCAATTAGGATAAGTCCCAAAAGGTTATAATACATAGAAAATGATCTTGGCCCACCTTTGTTGCAGCTCAGAATGACTGGCACGTTGCTAGCCCATTTGGGCCCACATGTATAGATGGTCTTGCGATCAGAACCATCCAAGTTCTGAGCTCTACAACAGACAGAAACATCCAGTCCTCAATTCAAAACAATCACCAGAAAATTTTAAAAACAAAAAACAAAAAATTTTTTAAAAAAAAAGAAAAAAGAAAAACACGGAGCAATGAGAAATTAGAATTCAGAGCAATGATTCAAGAAACTTCAAATCCATGGGAAAGAAAGTGGCGGGTAACTGAGAGAAACCAGTAAGGCGTAAACTAGCAAACATACACATGCGTAAGATAGCATAAACACGTGAGAGGGTTTAGACCTGGGGTGGGCGGACTCCGGAGCTGCCTTCGACGGCTGTGGTGACTTACGAGTCAGACATGGAAGGCAACCGATGATCTGAAAAAGATAATCCAGATTCTTGTTAAGAAGGGTTATCTGCTACTCGACCCCGTGTCTTTCTATGTTATACGCGGGTTTTCGATTCTTGGAAGTGGGGCTCCTGATTCGTGTTATCCGGACCGATAGTCTGTCGCCCCCTACCTCGGATGCCGGTATTTCCAAAAAGTTACTCACCACCGACCTCCTGGTGAAATGACGTGGCTAGATTTGATTGGTAGAGGGAAACGGTAACCGAATAGTACTGAAAAACTTGGAGCAGCCCCACTAGGACCTAGCTAGGGATGGACGGTCCAGTAAAGTGATCCGTGGGGTGCACCGTGATGTAAGTGTTTTATCCACACCGTCCATCTATTTTAAAAAATCATTTTAGATTATGAAGCTAAAAATGAGATTGATATAATTCTCAAGTGGACCATACCATGGGAAACAGTGGGGATTGAATGGATACCGCTGAAAACCTCTTGGGGCCACAGAAGTTTTAGATCATGATGATGTTTATTTTTTCCCTTCATCTAGGTCTATGTGACCTTCTGAAGACGTTGGATGGAAAATAAACATTACTGTGGGCCCTAGAAAGTTTCAACGGTAGAGTCACTATCACTGCTGCTTCCTGTAATGTGGTCCACTTGAGCCTTCGATCTTACTCCTTTTTTATGTCGTCTTACAAAATGGTCTTTCAAAATGAATGTATGGATTGGATAGAACACATATATCAAAGTGGGCCTCACAGAGCCCTGACAGACCGTCCGTCTGTGGGTAGGTACTAGTGGGGATAGTACCCAATCCGCGCCTGCAAAACTTCAAAAGCCCGGCCTACCTCCGACGGAGCACGGCCCTATCAATCAAATCTCACTGCATCATTTCAACGCCGAGGTCGTGGCAAGCTACTGATCACTCAATCCGCGTCCAAAGTTATCGTCCACGATAAAATCTCAACGTCTCGATTTTTGGATTATAGATAGACGGTCGAAAGGATAGACTTTCAGCTAACAAAATTTCCCAAGATTGATCGCTCGGAGATTTTCGAAGAGTGGACTATCAACAGTTGGAGTTAAAATACCAATGGTCCTGATTATCGAGACATGGGACCCACTTTTCAGTAATGGAAATAGATGTATTCTGTGTAAATGACGCGATATACCATGCAACTTTCCTTCCGGCCTCCAGGGAGCAGCCCCTGGCCCCCTCGTGTTAGCAATGGATCGATGGAATACGTTCAGAGATCTGGGCTTCATCTGGAATGGCGGACCGCCAGCAGACCATATAACAGAAAATCTTGCCACCCACTGGGCCCCACATGCTGAGATATTCCAATGATTTGAACCGTTCATGTTCTCATTATCATCGTAGATAAATTATTACCCGATAATCACAGTTCAGGACGATCCTAACCTTTAATTTTCAGAGTTGAATGCGAGCCACTGAAACTCTTCTTTTCATTGTGATCATTTCATCAACTGTTAGTGATGGTTACAATCAGCCGTTCATCTTAAGATATTTACTTGGTCCCTACAACGTAGAGCCCATTAACATGGACGGTTCCGATCATCTGAACACTCAGCATGTGGGCCCCAGTGAGTGGTCAAAGACACTAGATCTGAGTCGCAGAAAGAGCAAAACGAACTAATTAAAAGAATGAATAAAATAAATAAATACAGCTTTGACCTGCCGAATTTGCTGACGAGCGTTCATTTCGATCCGCTGCATGTCCGCTGTGTACCTTAGCTTATGAAATGGATCTCTGACATTTTTCCTCTACCCCATGTTAGAGGACCCACGCCACAGTGATGTATGTTTTTTTTAATCTATGCCGTCCATTCTATTTTTCCGGATCATTATATGAGCCAAAAACGAGGCAGATCAATAGCTTAAGTGGACCACACCAGGAAATAGTGGGGATTGAATGCCTGCCGTTGAAAACTTTTTCAGGGTACAGAAGTATTGGATCAACTGATATTTGTGTGTGTTTCCTTTCATCTAGGTGTGTATGACTTTACGAACGTTTTGGATAGCAAATAAGCATCGTGATGGGCCTCAGTAAGGCTTCAAGGGCGTGGATTGGGAATTACCCTAGAGGGGACCAGCTAGCTAGAGATGGAGGGTCATGTCTGGGACTCTGTGTGGCCCACCGTGATGCGTATGTTTCATCCACACCCTCAATCTATTTTGACAGATCATTTTAGGTTATGTAGCAAAAAAGGAGCTAAATGGAAGGCTCAAGTGAACCACACCAAAGGAGGTAGTGAGGATTGAACTCCTACCCTTGAAAATCTTCAACGGCTCACGGTGAAGTTTATTTGCCATCCAACCTATTCATAAGGTCACATAGACTTGTATGAAGGATAAAATATAAATACCAGCTTGATCTAAAACTTTTGTGACTCCTCGGAAGTTTTCAACGGTAGACTTTTAATCCTAACTGCTTCCTATGATGTGGTCGACTTGAGACTTCAATCTGCATAGTTTTTGAGATCAAATCTTAAAATGATCTTTCAAAATGGATGGACGGTGTGAATAAAATATATACATCATAGTGGCCCCCACAGAGCCCCTGATATCTAGCCCGGCTTCATGATAGGTGCCATGGACCCCTCTGTTTCTTGTGGACCGGTCTCCTCGGGTCCCACAGGGAGCGGATTAGGTGAGACCTCGGATCGGGCTCACTATCATGTATGTGCCTTATATCTCGCCGTCCAACCGTTTTGAAAGCTCATTTTAAGGTAATGACCTCAAAATGAAGTAGAGCAAAATTTTATGTGGATCAGACCACTGGAAACCGTAGTGATTGAATCCCCACAATTAAAAACTTCATGGGCCATTAGAATGTTCACAAAGATATGAACAAAGAGACCACAAACATCAACTTGATCCAAGCTTTTGTAGCCCACAACGATAGATTAGCACAGTTTCTGTTGATGCACATTTCCTGTAGACCCTCTTTGGTGAACCCTTCCGAACCTGCAGAGATGAAAGAAATAGACAAATGAGACCCTGACTAGCTTGTACAAGAGACCCTCCGATGCCTAAGTCAAGCTATTGGGTCTTTTGTAGGTTAGGATCTTAAGGAAAAGATTCACCAGTCAAGTGTTAGGATATGTATACGTACTTTACATTGGTTAGGGGTAGAGGTGGGCATCGAGCCGAGTCAAGTCGCGGTGGGCCAAGCTTGGCTTGGCTTGTCCATGATGTACTCGAGTTCGAGCTCGAGCTCGAGCTTAGCCTCGAGCTCAACATTGAAGCTTGGCTTGTTTGCCAAAGCTGTCGAGTCGAGTTCGAGTCGAGCTAGTGGTTCGAGTTGAGTCGAATTTACCTCGAGTCGAGCTCGAGTTTGTTGGGTGAGAGAGTAATGGATTTTGTTCTTAATCCTCCTCTATTGATGAAAAATTCAAAAATCTTAAGAGAATCAAAGCAAAACCGATGAAAAAATCAAACAAAGCTTCAAATCGGATGAGGAAACCTGTAAGAACCGATCTGTTCTTGATCTTCTTCCACCAGCAGAAATCCAAGTACTAAAAAAGGAATAGAGCAGAACACAGATCAGAAATCCAGGTAAAGAGCTCTAGCTAATCAGATCATTAGATTTCCTTGAAGCTCTAACAAATCTGAGAAGAACCCATCTCGAATTTATTGGGTTTCTTGCCTAATAAGTAGATCTCAAGAGATTGAAATTATACTATTGTGAAGCTGAAATGAAAACCGGTGGTGGTGGTCGGGGCAGGCGTGTAGCTGGTAGTGGGCAGAGAAAGAGAAAAAAATGGAAAGGGAAGGGGGTGCGTGCGGTCAGGTAGAGACTCTAGGGTTTGTTTTTTATTTTTTATTTTATTTTTAAGTTTAGACTTATATTAATATATATATATATATATATAATATAATATTTAATATATTTATTAATCGAGCCGAGTCGAGCTCGAGTTCGAGCTTCGAGTCGAGTCGAGTTCGAGTCGAGTCGAGTTGAAATGCCCCCTGGTCGAACTTAGCTTGAACTCAACTCGAGCTTCAAATAATTAGCTTGGCTTGGCTTGAATTGGTCATTCAAGCCGAGTCAATCCGAGCTTACTCGAGCCGAGTCGAGCAAGCTTTTCGAGCTAGCTTGACTCGTGAACAACCCTAGTTACAGGTACCTCTATTTATAGGAGAATGAAGATCATGCCGTAAGAAGTTTTTCCTACAATGAGCTTTCGGGATGGATGGCATGAATGTAGTCATATACATCACATTAGGCCCCACTGCGGGGGTCCTACCTACCTTCAGTGGATCTAGGGTCCCACCTATTAGGCTCTCGGACCCACCAAGGTGGGTGGGCCCTTGACCGTGGGGCTTACAGTGAGGTTTGTGCCTTTAATCCACACTATCCCACCATTTTTAAAGCACATTTTATGGCGTAATATAAAGTATGCCCAAATCTTAGGTGGACTACACCACAAACAATCATGATTGAATCCCCACCATTAAAAACTTCATGGGATCCATTAGAATGTTTATTTGCCATCCAACCTGTTGATAAGTTATATACATATAAAACCTATATGAAAGGACCACACAATTATCACCTTGATTCAAAGCTTTTGTGGCTCGTAGAAAACTTTTAATGGACTGTTACTACTGTTTCCTATACTATAGTTCATCTGGGTTATAGATTTGCTTAATTTTTTGGACCATTCTATAAAACGAGTTTTAAATATAAATGAATGGTGTGGATGTAATATAATGGCCCCACAATTAGGAGTCCCATGCATGATCCTAAAATGAGATTTAGATCTACTTCATTTTTAGGATTAATTTGATATTTGTTTTTTCCTTTCATCCATGTCTCTGTGACCTTGTGATCAGGTTGGATTATAAATAAACATCACTGTGAACCCTAGGAGGGTTTCAATGGTGGACATCATTATTAATACGGTTTCCTATGGTATGGTCCACTTAAACTTTGGATATGGTTCAATTGTCAACTCTTACCCTAAAATGATATATAACAACGGATGGACAGCATGGGTAAGATATATACACGGTGGGTCCCACATAGTTTAGATAAGCGTACTGGGTTACTCGGCACCCAATCTGCACAGTAGAATGTGGCCATGTAACACATGTCGAGTACCTATTCTACTTAAATCATCTTTGGCAACACGCGCAATCAAACCTTACCACGTCCAAACGACACCCAGGAGCAACGTGGCATTTGCTTCCACGTGGTCAAAAGCTAACCGAAAAGCTCTACAACACGTGCTTTCGTAGCGGCGTGGAACACACAATCTCTGTGGGTCAGTATTGCATGTTTAATCCACTAGCTAAAAACCTTTATTTATAAAGAAGAGAAATTTCATACTGTACGACTCATATATGGCTCACGAACCTTTTTATGCCCCACTTGAAAATAAGCCCAGCCTGTACGGAAGCTTTTCTCATGTCGAAAATGCCCCTGCTTTATCAATTTCACTCCATTCTCTCCCTCGCGTCCAAATACAGGTCCGAACTCAACTCTGTCATCCCTATTCCTTTTTTTTTTTTTCACCAATTTTCTTCATTAAATCTCCACGGAATCTCCATCCTACTATCACATTTCATCTTCCATGTTCTATTCTACTCAAGGTTACCTGCATTAATTTTCTGAGAAGACGTGAATGCATTGATAAATGTGAAATCTTGTAGGCTTTTCTCTGAAGAACGTGTTTCACAGCAACACACTCTTATTCTTCTTCTTGAACACGAATTTAATTGATACGATGGCTGTGGGAGGTAAGGATGTTTAAATTCTTAAGGCTACATATCACCTTCCATTCTACTCAAGGCTACCTACAACCTTCTTCATTATTTGTACTGCTCCCCGTTGTACATGGCGATGAATTACCAGATCACATATAAAGATTCCGTGTACCTGATATGGGACAAGAACCAATGAGAAAATTCATTAGGATTCAAGGAGTATTGCATGAGTATGAAGCCACCGCTATAGAGGAGGGCAGCTGGAAGACCAAAGAAGGCACGAATCCTTTCCCGTGGAGAGGAATGAACAAAAAAAAAAATACGGACGTTGTAAGCAAACGGGGCATAATCGTCGAAGTAGCAAATTTCTAATACCTCCGGAATAGTGTAAATTATAATGCATTTTTTGCAATACGACTGTGAATGTTATATATTGAATATATTCGTTGTTTTTTTTGAAATTGCGAATTTCTTACCAGTACGATTCAAATTTCCAATAAGACATTCATTTCACGGTCAATTCCATGCATTTCATGGTCAATTCCCTTAACTTCACGGTCAATTTCATAGATTTCACGGTCAATTCACTTCACTTCACGGTCATTTCCATGCATTTCACGGTCAAATCGCTTCACTTCACGGTCAATTCCATGCATTTCACGGTCAATTTCCTTCATTTCACAGTCAATTTAACGCATTTCATAGTCAATTCCCTTCACTTCACGGTTAATTCTATGCATTTCATGGTCAATTCCCTTCACTTAACAGTCATTTCCATTCATTTCATGGTCATTTCCCTTCACTTCACGGTCAATTCCATGCATTTCACGGTCATTTCCGGCAATTCTCCTTCACTTTACTGTCAGTTCCATGCATTTCACGGACATTAGCCTTTACTTCACGGTCAATTCCACTAATTTCACAGTCAATTCGCTTCACTTCACGGTTAAGTCCATGCATTTCATGGTCAATTCCTGCGATTCCCCTTCCTTTCACGGTCAATTCCCTTCACTTCACGGTCAATTCCATGCATTTCATGGTCAATTCCCTTCACTTCACGGTCAATTTCATGCATTTCATGGTCAATTCCCTTCACTTCACGGTCAATCCAATTCATTTCACAGTCAACCCCCTTCATTTCACGGTCAATCCATGCATTTCACGGTCAATTTCCTTCATTTCATAGTCAATTCAATGCATTTCACGGTCAATTCCCTTCACTTCACGATCAATTCCATGCATTTCACGGTCAATTCGCTTCACTTCATGGTCATTTCCATGCATTTCACGGTCAATCCCCTTCACTTCATGGTCAATTCCATGCATTTCACGATCAATTCCGGCGATTCCCCTTCACTTCACGATCAATTCCATGCATTTCACGGTCAATTCCCTTTACTTCACAGTCAATTCCATGCATTTCATGGTCAATCCTGGTGATTCCCCTTCACTTCATGATCATTTCCATGTATTTCATGGTTAACCCCCTTCACTTCACTGTCAATTCCATGCATTTCACGGTCAATTCCCTTCACTTCACGGTCAATTCCATGGAGTTGACAGTGAAGTGAAGGGAATTGACTGTGAAATGCATGGAATTGACCGCAAAGTGAAGGGGAATCGCCAAAAATGACCGTGAAATGCATGGAATTGACCGTGAAGTGAAGGGAATTGACCGTGAAATACATGAAATTAACCATGAAGTCAAGCGAATTGACCGTAAAATGCATGGAAATGACCGTGAAGTGAAGCGGATTGGCGATGAAATGCATTGAATTGACCGTGAAGGAAAGAGAATTGACCATGAAATGCATGGAATTGACTATGAAGTGAAGGGGAATCACCAGAATTGAATGGAAGTGCAGAAAATTCATCCTACTTACATGAACTCTTTCGATTGTTAAAGGGATTTCTTCTTCTTCTTCTTCTTTTTTTTTTTTTTTTTTTTTTTGTTTGCATGCTACAGAACAGAAAAGTCATCCAAAAGATGCTGAAACTGTTTCATCGAAAATGCTTCAGGCTCATTTAGCAAATTGGAATCAGACGGATGTGTGGGGATTTTCTGTTTTCTGGGTTATTAATTATAACTAGAAATTGGAGGACTTTGAATTTGAGATTTGAGAGGAAAGAAAATCATCAAACTCTGTTTAACTCCCATCTCAACCGTCTGATTTCAAAAACAATTGATTCCATGGAAGTTCAAATCCACACCGTGAAACTAGCCTTTAGGTTCTTGAAATGCTTATAAAAGGGGTGACTCTTTATTTATTACCTAAACACAATTAAAATAAAATCCTATAAACACTTTCTCAAAATCCAAGCATTATAAAATTGAGACTTTCTATCAGTGGAACTGTAAAACCATTTACTTGTGTAAACATTTCAAGGCCTTATTTAGGATAAGGAAATGAGAAAGTAAGTTTGAAAACTCATGAACTTGTTAAATTATAAAGTTCTTTCTTTAGGAAAATCAAACTAGAGAATCACGGATTTTGAGCATTTACTAAAAGGAAATACCCTTTAAGAAGGTCTCTCATCCAACTAGTTGTAGATGTAAAAACTGGCAACTAATTTCATGTGGGCTGATCTTGGTGTGTGCATGACATTCAATCCATCAAATAGGGTTGTCCCATCATGAAAATATGATGGCCCAAAAATCCTACTGATGAATAGCAACTACCCAAAAACCTCTGAACATCCATTTGGGCCCCACATAGCCCCGGACCCTGGATACACCTGGTCGATCGGGTCCCAACCCGGTCGACCCCGACTCACTGTCCCACAGACCTGGTCGACCCGACTGGCTGGTTTTTTAATTTTTTTTCCCTGTTGTAATCTTCACCGCTTTTTGTGGGTCCCATTATGAGGTATGTGTTATATCTAAACCATCCATCTATTTGGCGAACTTGTATTAAGGCTTGAGACGAAAAATAAGGCAGATCTAGCTATCAAGTGGACCACACTGTAAAAGGCAGTGGAGGATTGAACGTCTACCATTGAAACCCGTTTAGGGGTCACAAAAGTTTTGGATCATTATGAAATTTGTTTTTCCTCTTCATCCAGGTCTTTGTGACCTTATGAATAGATTGGATGGAAAATAAATGTTATGGTGGGGCCTACAAAAGATGACTGTGTAGCTGTTATAGTCAGAGTGTTTACTTTTCAGCATGTGCAGAAAGACTGAATCTAGCTGGTTGGGACCCGGTCCACCGGATCAGTGGGATAGGAAGTTGGGATCAGAACCCATCCTACTAGCAAGATGCTTCTACTCTGGGCTAGTTTGAAAATACTCTTTCTCTCTCTCTACGTCGAGCAGCAATCATGTCAACATTCTTGTTAATATCAGCTTGAGAACGATTAACAACACCAATCCATGGAAACTGTAGACGATATGATTTTCCTTCCAATATCTTTTTTTTTTAAAATTTTAAAAAACAACAATTAGTGGTAGTCAAAATGTAGTTATTGTGCCAACAGGAAAATACATCCAAGTACAAGACAAAATTCCAAGCTGGAGATCTAGTGCAAAGAACATATACACTTCTTTAGTTTTTTATTCACACATTGATTTTTAACTAGTGCAAGAACAAAGTTGCATGTGAAGAGAAACATACGGAGCATACTTTTCCTAGATTAGCACGTGCACCAAGCAAAAGAAAAACAGGCCTGTTCAGTGTTGGGGGCCTTGCACAAAACCTTAGGATCTAGCCCTCCAGAACAAACCAGAATTATGGATAATAAAGCAATAAAAATAATCAATGCATCAATCATACACTACACAAGAGATTTTTACGTGGAAAACTCTCAAAGAGGTAAAAACCACGAGACCTCATCCAGATCAACAATCCACTATGAAGTAGAACGTTACAACCTTCTTCACTCACGAAGGAGTGGATAAATAATAAGAGAAATAGAGAAAACGGAGAGATCTAACCGATTACAAGGACATAGAAGTGCTGAGATATAGATTGCACAGTAGATAACCTTCACGAGCAGAACCTCCCTTCTATAAGCTTTCTCTCTCTCTTTCTCCTCTCTCTCACCTTTTGATAGCCCTAAACCCTTTAGCAAATTCGTTGTAAAGCTTTAGGAAACCCTCTTGCATTCTCTTGTTATCCCTAGAAAACCCTAGGCAACCCCTTTTATAGTTTAGAAAACTTCCCTTTCGCATCCCGGTTGTGAAAAAACTCAAATCCGCAGTTTCGCGCAAAATTGCGAAACAATCTGCGTAACCTTCGACTAGTTGAAGCCTGTCCACGACTGGTCGAAGCCTACCTTCAACTGGTCCTGGAATTCCAGGACTGGTCTTAGCCTCTGAGAAAAAACAGCACGAACTCGTTGGACTTTGAGTCGTGCAAGGGCTCGAACCTACGACCGGTCGAAAGCCTCCCACGACCGGTCTAGCGGGGCTCAGGACCGGTCGAAGATGGAAAAAAACTCCATCAAATCTCCCCCTTTTTGACCCAGGAGGGATCCACCTTCTTCAAGCCAGTCAGGTTTCTACAAACCTCAAACTTGCCCTTGAGCAAAGCTTTGGTCATCATGTCTGACCCATTATCGTCCGTGTGGACCTTCTCAAGCTGTAACACCTTCTGTTCCAAAGTATCCCTGATCCAGTGATACCGAATCTCTATGTGCTTCGACTTGGAATGCTGACTTGGATTTTTGCTCAAGTGTATAACACTCTGACTATCGCAATAGACCACGTGCTCCTCCTGCTTTAGGCTAAGTTTTTGTAGGAACCTCTTCATCTAAAACATCTCTTTACATGCCTCTGTAACTGCAATGTACTCGGTCTCTGTCGTCGACAATGCTACGACCTTCTGTAGCTTTCTCTGCCAAGAAACTGCTCTCCCTGCAAACGTGAACATGAACCCCGATGTAGACTTCCTGGAGTCTATGTCGCCTGCCATATTTGCATCTGTGTAGCCCTCTAACACAGGTTTACCGTCACCATAGCATAGGCTCAACCTGGATGAGCCTCTTAGATACCGTAGTATCCATTTCACTGCTGCCTAATGCTCTTTACCAGGATTGGCAAGATACCGGCTAACAACACCAACCGCGTATGCTATGTCTGGGCGTGTACACACCATAACATACATCAAACTTCCTACAGCAGACGCGTAGGGTATCTTCTGCATCTCTTCCACCTCTGCCTTCGTCTTGGGACACTGTCTGTCGCTCAATCTGAAGTGACCATCGGTGGTATGCATCGACTTCACTACTTGCATTCATATTGAACCGCTATAGGACTTTCTCAATATACCGCTCTTGTGACAGCCCAAGCTTCCTGTTGCTCCTATCACGGGTTATCTCCATTCCTAGGATCTGTCTAGCCGGGCCCAAGTCTTTCATCACAACAGACTTGCCCAACTCTTGTTTCAGCCTCTCGATCTTCTTGATGTCTTTTCCCATGATGAGCATGTCATCAACGTATAAGAGCAGAATTAAGAAATCACCATCTGAGAACTTGCGCGTGAACACACAGTGGTCCGATTCCGTTTTGTCATATCCATGCTTCAACATAAATGAGTCGAAATTCTTATTCCATTGCTGTGGAGCTTGTTTCAGCCCATACAAGCTCTTCCTCAGTCTACACACCATATGCTCTTTGCCCTTGACTTCGAACCCCTCTGGTTGGTGCATGTAGATCTCTTCTTCCAGGTCACCATGGAGAAAGGCAGTTTTAACATCCAATTGCTCTATCTCCAGATCCATGCTAGCCGCTAACCCAAGCAACACCCGTATGGATGTCATCTTCACCACTGGTGAGAATATCTCCTCGAAGTCGACACCTTTTCTCTGACCGAACCCTTTTACTACAAGTCTGGCCTTGAATCTCGTCTGTGAATTCTTTTGCTTAACTTTTTTTCTGAACACCCACTTGTTGCTCAAAGCTTTCTTACCCTTAGGCAATTTCACCATATCATAGGTGTGGTTCTTATGCAAGGATTCCATCTCCTCTTGCATAGCTTTCAACTACTTCCCCTTATGCTCGTCGGCTAGGGCCTCAGAATAATCTTCTGGCTCTCCCCCATTAGTCAGCATAATGTACTCATGCGGCGAGTACCTTTTGGACGGTTGTCTGTCCCTAGATGACCTCCTCACCTGTGGCTCAACAGGTGGATCAAGTGGGGGCTGCTCCCCTGGTCCATCTTCTGAAGGAAATCCCTCGTCCTCTGCACCTTACTGTACTCCTCCGTCATCAGGCACCACGGGAGGAGTAACCGGATCCATGTCCTCTAGCTAACCTAAACTAGGCTGGTTCTTCTCTGGCTTACCAATGTCTTCTATTCACTGATCTTTAAAGAAAACTACATCTCTGCTCCTGACGAGTTTCCTCTCGGTCAGATCCCACAATCTGTAACCGAACTTTTCATCACCGTACCCTAAGAACACACTGCCTGATCTTCATATCGAGCTTGAACCTCTCATCCTTTGGTACGTGAACGGATGCCTTGCATCCAAATACCCTGAGATGACTGTACGATGGATCCTGTCCAGTCCACACCTTCTTAGGTACTTCTCCATTCAACGGGGCTGATGGAGACCTGTTTATCAAATACACTACCGTGTGCATTGCTTCTCCCCAGAACGTCTTGGGCAACTTCGCATGGGATAACATGCACCTGATTCTCTCAACAATGGTGCGATTCATTCGCTCAGCTACACCATTATGTTGGGGGTCTTGGGAACCGTCTGTTCATGCCGTATACCCAGGGACTTACAGTACTCATGAAAGTCGCCAATGTATTCACCACCATTGTCAGTGCGGATGCACTTCAATGATCTACCTGTCTCTCTCTCGACCATAGCATGAAACAATTTAAACACACCAAAGACCTCGTCCTTGGATTTCAAAGCATAAACCCAAACCCTCCTAGATGCATCATTTATAAAAGTAACAAAATACAATGCCCCACCCAAGGTTTTTATCCTCATAGGACCACAAACATCAGAATAAACCAAATCTAATGCATGCACTTTATTAACATGAGAAGCAGTTTTAACAAATGAAACTCTATGTTGTTTCCCTGATAAACAATCAAGACAGGTTTTGAGAGGTGTACCTGTCACGTCTGGAAGGAGCCGCTTCCTTGCTAGTAGTTGAAGCCCTTTTTCACTCATGTGGCCTAGACGCCTATGCCACATGTCAATAGCTGAATCTTCTGCTGCGTTCAACCCACCCTTGCACATACTGACACTTGCCTTGTACAGGGTGCAACAGTTCTTTCCTCTGGCCACAATCAATGAACCCTTGATGAGCTTCCATCGCCCACCAGCAAATCGGCTTTCATAACCATCGTCATCCAACCTTCCCATTGACATCAAGTTGAGGCGAAGGTCTGGGATATGTCTCACATCCCTGAGAACCAATGTGCAGCCCACATCGGCCTTCACACAAATATCACCAACTCCCACGATTTTTGATACGCCAGAATTTCCCATATTCACAGTCCCATAGTCACCTGACTTGTAGCTTGTGAAGAACTCCCTGCGTGGAGTCGCATGAAAAGAGGCTCCCGAGTCAATCACCCAGTCGGTGTCCTGACTCATAGCCGTGAGACATACATCATGATCTACTGAAAGAATAACTACCATGTCGCTATCTGAAGCGACTGCAGTAGAATCTGATTCATCTTCCTTCCCTTTTCCTTTCTTGTTGTTTTTACCACGACATTCATGCTTGTAGTGGCCCTTTTTGCCACAATTCCAGCAATCAACATCTTTCCTGTTACTCGACTTGCCTCTTGATTTGTCTCGGGCCTTCCCGCCCTTCCTGTTCTTTCCTCTCCTCCGTTCCTGTGTCACAAGAGCCTCTTGCTGAGTAGACCCCTGAGACTTCCTCCTTGTCTCCTCATTGAAGAGATAACTAGTCACCTGTTCCATGGATATCTTTTCGTTTGGCGCGGAGTTACTTAGAGACACCACCAATGTCTCCCAACTATCAGGTAATGAACTAAGCAATAGTAAAGCCTGCAATTCATCATCCAGGACCATCTTCATAGAGGTGAGTTGGTTCACTATATTGTTGACCTCATTAATGTACTCGGCCACAGAACCACCATCTTTGAATTTGAGATTCGTAAGTCTCCATATCAGAAAAAACTTATTACCGGCTGTCTTCCTCTCATACAGCCCTTGTAATTTTAGCCATAAGCTAGTGGCTGAGGTTTCCGTGGACACATGGTGGAACACAGAATCATCCAACCATTGTCTAATAAACCCCACCGCCTTTTGATCCATCTTCTTCCAATCATCATCAGTCATATCCTTGGATTTTGCTAATATGCCTAAAATTGGAGAATATAGGTCCTTGCAATAAAACAAGTCCTCCATCTTAGCCTTCCACATGGTCCAGTTAGAACCATTGAGGCTGATCATCCTTGATGAGCCACCTTCCATAATTCCAAACCGATCCTACCCGTTTAATGAACTTAGCTCTGATACCACTTTGTTGGGGGCCTTGCACAAAACCTTAGGATCTAGCCCTTCAGAACAAACCAGAATTATGGATAATAAAGCAATGAAAATAATCAATGCATCAATCACACACCACATAAGAGATTTTTACGTGGAAGACCCTCAAAGAGGTAAAAACCATGGGACCTCGTCCAGATCAACAATCCACTATGAAGTAGAACGTTACAACCTTCTTCACTCACGCAGGAGTGGATAAACAATAAGAGAAATAGAGAAAACAGAGAGATCTAACCGATTACAAGGATATAGAAGCGCTGAGATATAGATTGCACAGTAGATAACCTCCACGAGCAGAACCTCCCTTCTATAAGCTTCCTCTCTCTCTTTCTCCTCTCTCTCACCTTTTGATAGCCCTAAACCCTTTAGCAAATCCCTTGTAAAGCTTTAGGAAACCTTCTTACATTCTCTTGTTATCCCTAGAAAACTCTAGGCAACCCCTTTTATAGTTTAGGAAACTTCCCTTTCACATCCCGGTTACGAAAGGACTCAAATCCACAGTTTCACGCAAAATCACGGAGCAATCTGCGTAACCTTCGACTAGTTGAAGCCTGTCCACGACTGGTCGAAGCCCACCTTTGATTGGTCCTGGAACTCCAGGACTGGTCTTAGCCTCCGAGAAAAAACAGCACGAACTCACTGGACTTTGAGTCGTGCCAGGGCTCGAACCTATGACCGATCGAGCGCCTCCCACGACCGGTCGAGCGGGGCTTAGGACCGGTCGAAGATGGGAAAAAAACCCCATCATTCAGAAGGATACAAGAGGTTCACACTAGTCAACCTCCAAACTGATGCTACATCATTCAGGCAATCACAGAAGCCAAGATGTATACATCTTACCTTCCTACTCAGAACAATGGTGACCTCTTCTCACATTCTACCATCATGGAAGAAACAAAGCATATTGAATAATGCAACATGCTCCCAACAAATAATAGCACATTGAATAAAGCATATGATCAATTGAACGACTTTCAACATATGATTAGCAGCATCGATAAATCTACATTAAGATAGATTCAATCTTTTTGCACATGATGAAAAGTAAACACCCTGACTATAACAGCTACACAGTCATCAAGAAAAGAATCCTTTTTGCACTTGACAGCTATGAACACATACCTTTATGATCTACTTCTCAAGAGATCTTAATTGCATCGGAGGTAGCAAGATCTTGATTGACAGGTGAAATTGCAAGAATTATACAATTGGGTTGCAGCAGAAGTTAAACATTGTTCCATCATCAAATTTTCTTCCTGACGGGTTCTTTATCCTATGATAGCATTAATGTCTTCAAAATTAATCTGTAATTTTGTGAAAGAAGTCACCTAGAAACATATTTGTCATCATCACCGGAATTGACCGTGAAATGCATGGAATTGACCGTGAAAGTGAAGGGGATTGACCGTGAAACGCATGGAATTGATCGTGAAGTGAAGGGAATTGACTGTGAAATGAATGAAAATGACCGTGAAGTGAAGGGAATTGACCATGAAGTGAAGGGGAATCAGCAGAATTGACCGTGAAATGAATGAAAATGACTGTGAAGTGAAGGGAATTGACCATGAAATGTATGAAATTGACCGTGAAGTGAAGCGAATTGACCATGAAGTGAAGGGAATTGACCATGAAATGAATTGAATTGACCGTGAAGTGAAGGGGAATCGCCAGAATTGACCGTGAAGTGAAGGGAATTGACTTCGAAATGCATGGAATTCACCGTGAAGTGAAGGGAATTGACCGTGAAATGAATTGAGTTGACTGTTGTAAGACCCGTATCCTAGTTCGTACTGTTCCGATGAATCCTGCGATCCTTTCCGTCGAAGTCCGGCAATCCGCGACTGATAACCGACGTTGCGTACAACCGTATGTCATTTTCTTTAAATTCAAGTCGACTTAATCTGAGACCTGTATCATTGCGACCACACCGTCGCCGCGGTTCCAACGCCGCGACTCACGCATCGATCCGATACCCTGACAGGAAGATGTGAGCCGACGTTTATTTCGAAGAAACGCCGCGCTTTTACGATCCCGAGAGAATCTCTACAACATGTCAAATCAATCACATCAATCAATCAAATGTCAAGTACACATCACCTTTCACTCCATCCCCAAGCAACCACTAAGTCAACTCTCTCTCACCCTCTCTCTTACACACCCATACCTAGTCAAGTACACATCACTCCATCACTCACATCTCCCATCTCTCACATCTCCTTACAACTCTCTCTCTCCCTCTCATTTCCCAATACATTCCAAGCCAAGCAAGGGCACTCCCACGTCCAAGCTCCCAAGTGAGAGAAGAGAGAGTTTGTGTGGCCCACTTTCCTCATCCCAAGATCTCCCATCCTAGCCATCCATTTCCTATCTCCCCCATCCAAGAGGAGCACAAAGAGGGTGGCGTTCCAACGGACCGAAGAGATCAACCGGTGGGTGCTTTGATAGGGTAGTTTTCATGCTTTCTTCGATGGGCCAAGTGAGACCTACCGATCAATGGTATGGATCTCAGTTGGGACCCTAAGATGTGGCCGATGGCCCACTTGATTTTCATTTGATGTACGGTTAAATGCAAGGGAGGGCCCATAGTGTCGGGGTCCCTCCATCACACGTGTGTCCCACTCTTTTTCTCTCTCTTTCCCTCTCTTTTCTTTCTCCTCCTTTCCTTGTGATGATATGATTGTATGGCCCACTTGGATGGACCCCACAATGGAGCATGTATTGGATCCAAACCATCTAAAGGTGGGGCCCACTTTCCATATGTATGGTGACCACACTACCTCACCATGTGGTGGCCCACCTCCAAGGATGCACCTTAAAGATATTGCATGCCAAAAAACAAATAGAGGAAAGAGAGTCCAGGGACTCTCTGGACGTTGGAAGGAAAACATGAAAAAAAATGACTTTGTTTCAAAACTCATTGGGTGGGCCACTTATGCAGGCCGCTCCTTGATGCATGTCTTCAATCCACGCCGTCCATCCTTTTCCCTGTATTATTTTAGACGTTGAGCCGAAGAATGAAGTCCATCCGATTTTCGGGCGGGCCATAACATGCAAAACAGTGGTTCTTACCGTTGAAAGGCACCCTGACTTTTTTTATGCGCCGAAAAATATCGGATATTGGACTCCTTTGGAAGGTATCGGGTCGTAGAATCCGGTGGACGGGGTGGATTCACTTGAAGCGGGCCTCACACCTGAAAAACCTCAGAAATACAGGTTTTTTTTAAATATATATATTTATATAATCAAGGCAGCAGAAGCTGCTGCCGCTGACACTGGCAGACGCGCGTGCAGGCGGGCGGACTGGGTCCCACAGCCCTGTCATGTGGTCCCTACCATGATGTATATTTTGTATCCGTACCGTCCATGAGGTGGACCACCCTCTAAGGTGGGTCCCCTCAGAAAATCAGGCCGATCCATGGCTCAGGCAGCCCACACCACAAGAAACAGCGGTGATTGAATTCTACCATTGAAACTCTTTTGGCCCACAGAAGTTTGGAATCAATCTGATATTTGTTCCTTCATCCAGGTATTTGTGACCTTATCAACAGGTTGGATGGAAAGTAAACATTATAGTGGGCCCCACATGGGACCCACATTGATGTATGTGCTTTACATCCACCGTCCAGGCGGACGGTGGAACTCACCATAATGTATGCATTTTATTCATGCCGTCCAGCAGCTGCTGGACGGCCAGTTCCCCCCCCCCCCCACCCCCACCCCCACCGTGACGTGTGTTGGTCCACACCGTCCAGGAGGCTGGACGGTGGGCCACCCCGTTTCATCCATGCCGTCCATACTATTTGGGGCCCACACCCTCTGGTTGGGCTGGATTTACAACCACATCTTTGTGGGCCCTCAAAAATGATTACGAATGTTTTAAATGGTGCAAGGCACCCATCGACGGTTGTATCATGGTGTGGCCAATACAAGTCACGGATTGACTTGATTTTTGAGACCCGGGCCCTTGAGGGAATGATGCTTCTGACTGACGGGTTAGATGTTCGACAAACATCAACGGTGGAGGCCCACATAGCTCAACCTCATGAGCTTCTCCTTGGCTGGAGCTCATTGTACCTTTTTCATATATATATATATATGTATATGTATATGTATGTATATGTATATGTATATATTATTATATTGTATATATATCATGTATATTTTATATACATATCATTTATATATATATTATGATATTTATACATTATGATGGGCTTTAGGAGTTTTATATATATATATATATATATAGTGGTTTGGCCCATTTTGATCCATGTGATTAGGCCCACCTTAGTGCATATGAGAGGCCCAAGTGATGGGCCCATATTAATGTATCTGTGGTCATTGTTGAGGCCCACCTTGGTTTATATATAAGGCCCATGTGATCAGGCCCATTTGATGTATTCTAAGGCCCATTATGATGTGTTAGGGCCCATGGGTTGAGGCCCATTGTGATGGATTCATGGCCCATGGTTTATAGCCCTTTGCAATGTACTTAAGGCACATTAGTACGGCCCAATTGGTGTGGCCCATTTGATATACATAAGACCCATGTGATATGGCCCATTTGATGTATTTAAGGCCCAATGGGTTGTACCTAAGGTCCATTGCAATGTGTGATACCTCCGTGGTTTATATAATGATATTTATAGCGAGCCGTGCCTTAGGAGCAATGGTGGTTTGACGCCCACATTATAGGTACAATGTTGGTTAAATGTCCGCATTGTAACTCTCCTTAGGGCTCGTTGTTTGGCCCGTACTTGTTGTGTGTAAGCCGTCCAGGTCCATCTGTATTGTAAGAGTAGCTCATTACTTTATAACATGCTTAGTGTAATCTCATGACTTATGGCCATACGCATCATATGTATGCTTGATATGAGTAGTGACTGAGCATAGCATACGCCGTTGGGTAGACCATTTACGGGACTCCTTATGAGGCGGAGTGCCCCACATTATCGTATTGTACGCGCATGGATTGCTGCATGGTTTGACGGTGTGATTCATGCATCTCGCATCTGTGTGACTTGATCACTGCACGCCCTAGCGACATCAGGGCCGTGGCCTCCATAGACACATCGTGGATGGTCGCATCGGATACCGGAAATACCTTGTTCGAGCACTGTGGGCACTTAGGATGTCCTTGGGTGAAAGTCCCAGAACCTTTTGGTACCAGGAGTTGCTCCAACGTCTAGACCGAGTGGATACACGAGCGCCCGAGTGTCGAATACCCGTAGACCGCATCTCCCACTGTGTCGTGGTCGGTTGGAAGGGGGTGTGGCCTTATTCACCTGAGTGAGGGGGCTATAAGCTAGGCTGAGTTTGACCAGCTCGCAAATGTGTCCGCTATCGACGAGCCTGGGTAGGTATGGCGGATCGGTCGGGTGGATAGTGTGGTCTCTTCCACTTGCTTGACCGTGCGGCTAGGGAGGAGCGATCGGTGTGATGTGTATTAGACCTGGTGATATCCAAAGAGGAATCGATTGACATGTGTACTTGAGAACTTGGCATGCTTGCTTTGCATCTCGCATATGACATTTGGCTACATAGGCCTCGCATCGCATGGCCTTGGTATGGCCAATCGCATTCATACCTTGCATTACATGGCTTTGGTTCAATTGATAGCATTCATGGACTTACCGCACATTTCCGCATTACTCGATGTTATACACTTGGCACTCGCCTCGCGCACACACTTACACCACCCTCTAAGCTTTGTAAGCTTATGCACGACCGTTGCGTGCGGTAGCGTTAGACGAAGGAATACGAGGCGGAGTGCGGATCGAGATCATTTTGGAGCCTTTTGACTAATTGTATTTCCTTCACGCATTGTACTTAAAAGTTTTTGTTATAGTGGATATGTGGTGTTGTTGTCTTGTGACTTGGTTATGCTTGTGGTTATGCTCCATTACAAAAAAAAAAAATTCATACTGAAAATCCTCCTTGTAGGATCCCGGGATCGAAATTTGGCGTAATTAGGAGGCCGAGAATGGGGTGCAGCAAGGCCGGATTCGGCGATCGGGAATTTTGTGAGCCCGGTTTCCGTGTTTGGGGCGTGACAACTGTAAAGCGAAGGGGAATTGCCGAAATTGACCATGAAATGCATGGAATTGACCATGAAGTGAAGGGAATTGGCTGTGAAATGAATTGAATTGACCGTGAAGTGAAGGGAATTGACCGTGAAATGAATTGAATTGACCGTGAGTGAAGGGGAATGGCCGAAATTGACCGTGAAATTTATGAAATTGACTATGAAGTGAAGGGAATTGACCGTGAAATGAATCGAATTAACCATGAAGTGAAGGGAATTGACCGTGAAATGAATTGAATTGACTATGAAGTGATGGAGAATCGCCAGAATTGACCATGAAATGCATGGAATTGACTGTGAAGTGAAGGGAATTGACCGTGAAGTGAAGGGAATTGACTGTGAAGTGAAGGGGAATCGCCGGAATTGACTGTGAAATGAAGGGAGTTGACCATGAAATGAATTGAATTGATTGTGAAGTGAAGGGAATTGACTATGAAATGAATTGAATTGACCGTGAAATGAAGGGGAATTGGCAGAATTGACCATGAAATGAAGGGAATTGACCGTGAAGTGATTAACATTGACCGCGAAGTGAATGAAATTGACCGCGAACTGATTGAAATTGACTACGAAGTGAATGAAATGGATTTTCGACCATCGACTTGACGAAATCTTGGAAAATAACTAGGTTGGTTGGCTAAAGTAGCTTCTCCTACCCCAAAATCATATATGGTAAGTCAAGTAACTAATTTTGGTTTAGAAGATATTTTTGTTAAATGAATAAGAAAGAAATGGAAAAAAAAAGAGAGAGAGAATTTTTTTTAATATACTTATATATACATATTTATATAAATATGTATTAGAGAAAAATGTAGGTAGAATAAAGTTCTCCATGTAAATAAATAATAAAAAATAAAAAATAAAAAAAAGTGCATAAACTGTTGCGGCACTATGGTTATGGCTACGGTTATAATCCGTAGCCATAGGGTCTCAACCTGGTTGACCTAGTCGCACTGGCTTTTTTATTTTTCTTTCCTATTGTAATCCCCACCGCTTTTTGTGGGTCTCATTATAAGGTATGTGTTATATCCAAACCATCCATCTATTTGGTGAACTCGTATTAAGGCTTGAGATAAAAAAATAAGACAGATCTAGCTATCAAATGGACCACACTGTAAAAGGCAGTGGAGGATTGGACGTCTACCATTGAAACCCTTTTAGGGGTCACAGAAGTTTTGGATCATTATGAAATTTGTTTTTCCTCTTCATCCAGGTCTTTGTAACCTTATGAACAGATTAGATGGAAAATAAATATTATGGTGGGCCCTACAAAATTTTTAATGGTGAAAATCAATTTTCCCGCTGCTCTTTGTGGTGTGGTCCAGTTGATCTTTGGATGTGATTTATTTTTTTGATAATGCTCCAAAATGATCTCGAAATATGGATGAACGTTGTGGATATAATAAATACATAACTGTGGAGCCCATGTAACTTTGATCTCTTTTGAACCGTTCGTACAACTCAGAGTTCGAGGAGCGTTAACGCTCATCTTCGAGCACCAACCGATTTGCTTCCGGAAAGAAAAGCAGGGGCATTTTAAACCTAAGAAAAGCAGTTTGTACAACTTGGGCTTATTCTTGGAAGGTAAAAGCAAGTGGGCTTAAAAAGGTTCGTGGGCCATATATGGGTCGTACAGTAAGAAATTTCTCTTTAAAGAATATAAGAACGATTAAAAAATCCTGTAGCTTCGGTGGATCCCTGACTATGGGTAGAGCCCTGACTGTGGGGCCCACCGTGATGTACGTGATTGCATCTATATTGTCCATTTTTATTGAAAAGATCATTTTATAGCATGATCTAAAAATTAAAATAGATTCAAATCTCAAAGGGATCATAATAAAGGAAACAATGGTAATTTGCTATTAAAAATTTATTGTGGGCAACAAATGCTTTGGATCTAGATGATATTTGTGTGGTCTTTTGTCTTAAGTCTTTGTGACCTTATCAATTGGTTGGACAAAAAATAAACATTCCCATGAACTCCATGATGTTTTTAATTGTGAGAATTCAATAATGATTGTTTCCTGTAATGTGGTCTACCTAAGATTTGAGTTAGCTTCAATCTTAGGATCATGCCCTAAAATAAGCTATCAAAATGGTTTGTTGGTGTCGATTTAAGGCACATACGTCATTGTGAGCCCCAGAGTCAAGGTTCCCTCCCACCTCCATGGAACCGGGCGATCCACCGAAGTTGCACCCTAATAATGGGAACAAGAATATAAAAGTCACTTGATGTTCTCTACATGTGGGTTACACCTTTAAAGATAAACACAATAGTGGCCTAGTTTACACCCTTTTTTGGCACACTTTTATGGATCAATGAGATGTTGTCACGTCTCAGCACTACGCAATAAATGATGAACGAAATCCTACTCATGTATGAAAGTATTGTTTACACTTGATCTGGTGCATCCAAATCAAATGATTTATAAGACACCACGTGGCAATCATGCCATATGTGGTGTATATGACATCGATATGATCAGTTAGAGACGTGGACATAAGAGATCATTAAATTTTAGAGTTTTATCAAAAGTATTCTGTCTCGTTAAAGCAAGTCTCTCTCTTAAAATTAAATGTGAATATCCTATCAAAGCATATCTCTATCTATCATTAAGTGCAAGAATCCTGCGAAAAAGCGCTCTTTATGGATGCATAAGTCAAGTCAAGTGACATGAGGACCACACCAATTTTTTAATGTGGGAGTCCAGAAACAGGGGACTTCAGTAGAGACACGATCTAAAGAAGCGAGAGTATATTTCTTATAAACATGGCTGCATGGATAGGCTAATTTGACGTGAAAAAATCAAGGAGATTTCATAGACGATCACCCAAATCATTCACAATGCTGAAGACTATGCAAGGCCACCACCTCCCAGAAGACTATATATACAACACTCCACGAAGAGCTCTAGGCCTTATGTCAAAAATAATCAAACCTAAATTTATCTATCCATCTACCATAGACATGTATCTTTTTACTTTATTTTAGTTTAGTCCCTCATTGCTACTCATAGCATGGGGGCCTAATTTTTAATCATTAATTTATATCTCCACCCTTCATCTACGGCATCCCCTGGGTCATAAGGGAGATTGCTTGATTTCAAATGGATTGCAGCGAGACTTTTCTGCTGTGTACTAGGTGATTCTGTCGACCATTTCACCATAAAGTTTGGTCTACACCAGATAATGAACAGATAGTCGATTCACGACTGTCTTACCATGTGCTTGTTTCCCATCAAAACTATGAACAAGTTGTCACCTCACCCGCCATCTCGCCACGAAGCTCAGTTTCGATCGAGCAATGAATAAATTATCGAAGATTCGCCCTCTATCAGTCGTTGCGCCATGAGACCTGGTTTCCAATCGAGCAACGAATAAAAGACCATCTAGAACATCACAACTATCTCACTATGAAGCTCAGTCTATGATTGGGCAACAAATAGATCATTGTCCATCAAGCCAATAGTGAGTGTCAATATTGTAAATAGCATTAATAGAAGAATACTTTCAGTTTTTATCTCCTTTCTTCATAATTTTTTTACTGTTGAACCACGATAACTATCACACTGAAAGAACAAGTCTTTAAGATATAAGGTAAAAAGAATCCATCGGGAAGGAGTAACCCATGCCCTTTTGCAAATCGCTTGATCACTAATCACAACAGGTGGTTAAGAGGATAGTTAGATCATGCGTTTAGTCCCTAATCAGTTTAACTCAACGTGGGGGCACCAGCATTCAATCAAACATTGAGTCAAGAACAACTTTGGCATACTCACATTTCTTAACCACACATGAAATCTAAATAAAGGCCATCGATCACATGTGTGGCCTTGTGTTTGACTGAATTCAACCAACAGGCCCCACAAAAAACCTATGGTTAGTGTTGTGTCAATTCAATCAAACACGAGGCCACACGTGTAAGCGAGGGCCTGGATTGATTATTTGTGTGAGTGTAAGATGTGTGAGCATGCCATAGTCTACTCGACTCAAAGGTTTTGATTGAATCACTAGTGTCCCTCACATCGAGATGGACATATTAATGACTGAATCAGGATCTAGTTATCCTTTCAACCATTAGTTTGCACTTTGTTCAGGCAATTTGTGAAATGATAGGGGTTAGCCCCTCCGAACGAGTTCTTTTTCAATAGACGCGCATCTACGGACTTAAGGACTTGTGTCTTTCAGCATGATTTGCTACTGTAGTTTAAAGTAAAATAGAGAAAGAAGATATAATTCGAAAGTATTCTTTTGTTAATGATTTTTACAATAATATCACTCACAATCGGCTTGGGGAACGACGATCCGTTCGTTACCTAATCAGGACTGAGCTTCGTAGTGGGACGGTTGTGATGTGCGAGATGGTTGTCTGTTCGTTACTCTAATGGAAACCGGGCCTCATGGCGAGATGGTTGATTGAGTGTGGATCTTCGACAATTTGTTCGTTGTTCAATCGGAATCGGAGTCTGTTGCAAGATGAGTGGTGAGGTGACAACATGTTCATAGTCTTAGTAAGAATCAAGCACATGGCGAGATGGTCTTGAATCGATTATTTGTTTGCCATTTGGTGTGGATCAGACTTCGTGGCGAGGTGGCTGACACAATCACCTAACACGTAGCAGGAAAAACCCTCGTAGCTTTCCGTTTGAAAATGAGCAATCTTCCTTGCAATCCAGCGAGATGCCGTGTATGAAAGATTGAGAGATAAACTAACACTGAGGTCTTGGTATCGATCCCTAGTGGGGGTGGCTAATAGTGAAGTGTGAACTGATAGTGGGGTGTACTAACAAGCTAACAAAAAAAAAAGAAGATTGAGAGACAAACTACGAATTAAAACTAACTAGGGGCTCATGTTATAGGTAGCGATGGGGCTAAACTAAAATAAATAAAGTAAAAGATAAATATCTATGGTGGATCCCACATTTTTTTTAGCTTGTTAGCACACCTCACTGTCAGTTCACACTTCACTGTTAGCCACCCCCACTAGGAATCGATACCAAGACCTCAGTGTTGAAACGAGGTATTCTTCACTCAGTCTACCACTTGAGCTATGAATCAGGGTGTATTGATTCTTCCACATAAGTGTAACTTAATGCGTGGAAGTTACTAGAGTCCTTACGTCACTTGGCTTCGTCACCTGTATAGAGTTGTTTTCACTTGGCTTTGTCACCTGTATAGGATTATTTTTGGTAAAGTTTTAACATTTAATACTAGACAATGATATTATTTTATGAGATTACTTATGGCATTTAATGTTGAGAATAAGAGTCATACTTTAATGAGACCGTTGCTTTTATAGGGAGTATGTTTTTATAGAGATCTAATATTTAATATTCTCTCTCGTGTGCATGTCTCTAACTCCTCGTCTTAAGATCGATCAACACCTCACATGACACGGCTATCATGTTTGTGTTTTCTAACATCGTTTCTGTAACACCCCGTACTTTTCAATACTCGGGTGTTACCAGGTAACCTAATTTAGCATAAATACAAACCTAACTTAAGTGAACATTCAAGTTCATTCTAGTCTCAATCTGACTGTTGAAAGAAAATCACTATCCTTAAATCAAGTGATCCACCCTTTAGTTTTAAAAATGGACCATCACACCGCCAGATGGATCTAATTTTGGAGTTGTAATCTCCTTAATTGACGAATCCAACCTTGGATTGTTCAGGATTAAGGACTAATGGTCGGAATGTTAGCTAAATGGCCCTTTCAAGTACTAGAGCGACTCTTTATTGGGGTGCCATACTCGGTTTAACAATCCACCCCTTGATGTTACAAATGGGGCCTTAGTTCACCAAATCCACTAAGGATTTCCATATAAGCAGGGCTAAAAATCATAAGAATCACTAATGACCATACGAAGAATTAATCTGACTGTCGGATTGATGGAAAACTGACATTGACCACATTTTTCTTAGTGTGACCCACTTAAGCTTTGGATTTTTCCTCATCTCCAGTCGGATGACCTAGATGGGCACAGAGAATCATGGGCGGAGTGGACTTCGATAAAACATCACGGTGGGCCCCACACAAGTGCACGTGTGCACAACCAATGTATAACCACGGTACACCGGACCCGGTCAAAATGGGTTTGACCAGGATTTCTGAAAGAAGGAAGATATCTTCTTCCTTTTTCACTCCCACACTCAGCGCGTTTTGAACAGGCAAGTGACTGTTCATCTGTTCAAGTTGTGGCCCACCTCCATTGCCTGCATGCTCGATCAAAATCGTTCATCATGTCCACGAAGGAGATTTGACTAGAACCTAGGTCATTCCACACGTTTCATAACACGTGTGCACAGGAACACAAGCACAGATAGAGGCGTGCGTGCGGTAGTTTTTGAAAATAGAAACCTGCTATGTTGCCAACTTGGTGATCCGTGTAACATCCCATCTTTGCATCTCCACCGTTCAAACCAGGGAAATCCTAGCCGTTCATTCATAGGAAGCTGGTTTAGGGCTTCCTCAATACTAGAGGCAAAACCAACGACCGGTTTCTGGTTTACCACCTGTACTTGGAAGCAATTGCAAACTAGAGCGATCCTGGCCGTTTAGTTCAGATCATACGGCTCAGGAGAGCTAGGGTTTTCTATAAGGAGAGTAGGAACGGGTAGCAACAGTCTTCCTCCATCTCTTACAACAGCTCAAAGGTAAGCCCATCGAAACCTTCGTCTGTGGAACCCACCTCAAGAACTGATCTTAACCTTCAATTTTAGGGCCCCTTAAGCTTCCGCTAACCCATCTACGCCATTTAGCAGAGCCGTTCTAAAGGAATATGAGTGTTCGGAATCTTCCATGGAAGCCGATCACCTTCCGCGCCACTCCAAATTGAGTCTGACTTGATTCAGGATGCCGTTTTCAGGCTCTCACCATCTGGTGATGGTGTTGGAAGAGAAAGAAGGAGAAAGAAAGTGAAAGAAAAGCAAAGGAGAGAGAGAGAGAGTGAGTGCGGCTACATCGCTGCCTCGCTGCCTGCTGTCCGACTTCATGTCGCATCGAGTCACTGCAGCTCGGATCGGGTTGAACTCGGTCATCCAGTTGTTGTTGCTAGAACTTCAGCAGATGGGAATAAAAATGGAGGAGAAGAATATAAGAGAGAGAAAGCAGGAACGGTTGGTGGGTTTGCATGGTTGCCGAGTTAACTCGACTCACCTGAGCTGAGGCAACATCTGGTTGGTCTCGGGTTGAGTTCCATGACCACTGACCTTTCAGCCGAGAGTGCTGGGCTCAGCAAGGTCCCGACTCAATAACTCAAGGAAAAGAGACTTTAAAAGAGTGGCGGGTTATTGATTGAGTTGCAGAACCGAGTCATCTCTGACTGATTATCCTTGAGCGTTGAGTCGAACTTGAGACATTGTTGTTGTTTAATCTGATGCTGAACCAGGGTGGAGTTCGACATGTGGTTGCCGCGAGTTAACTCGGTAGAAACGCCGAGGCGGCAACTGGGTTGACTTAGCCATTCATCCCACCAAGTTCAATGGGTGAGGAGGTTGGATTTGTCATCTCCAAGGTACTGGCCCCATTGAGTTGGTAAACTTGCTCTTAAACTAGTTTTAGGACAACTAAGTTGAGCTAGATTCTTTCCTTACACCAACGGGTCATTGAGTCATTGAATTAGTGTTTGATTTATGTTTTCAGGGATTGATCCGGATCCGTATCCATACGCAAGTCGTCCTTCTCTTTGACTAAGAGAGATTCAGATTTTTAAGGTGAGTTGAGCCTCAACCGCTCGTTTGATTGAGGTTTGGTGATAGATTAAAGTTAATCTTAATTTCTTAAGAAATTAATTGTAGAAAATATATTTCCTTCAAATGGGAGCTTGCCTCTTAAAACATGCCTAGTTGATCAGATTCAGGGCCGATTGTAGCCAACTACTTCAAAAAAGTGGGCCTTCGCATAATATCGCTTTGAGTCTAGGCGAGGGGAAACTAGTTACCTTTGTCAAGTTGGTCCAGATGAGTTGGCTAGGTGAGTCTCAGTTACTGTTTTTAAAATTTACCCAGTGTTGGTCCTTGATAGTTTTTATTGGGCTGTGATCATGTGTGGACTGAGCAAATTGAGAGTATTAGGACATGATCATATTGACATCAAATTCCCCCTAACATACCGATTGTGTGAGCTTGAGGATTTGATTCTAGAGGCACATGCATTTCCTTGCATCATCAGTTGGTGATTTGATTTACAAGGTGATGAATCTTTCCCCTTTGAGCTTTCCTATTCCTTCTTAGTTTAAGTAATAGTTCATTTTATTTCAACAGATAATTGATATCTCTAATTCATGATAACTTCTGTTAGATATTGAATCTGATTATAAATCATATGCTCAATACTCAGCTCGAATGAATATCTATATGTTATACTTGTGTATCTTTCGTATTTATGGATTGTTTATGAATTGGTTGAAGAACTTGAACTGCTACATCTATCAGTAGAAAACCCCACTTATATATGTACACCTAGACTTGGGATGTAACTTGACTGATTGTGATTATAATGGACCCTCACCTAGTGGTTACTTTGATTGATGGATTAAATAAAACATTGATGTGGGCCCACCATCCATGGATTGTTGTGCCTATATGGCTTTTTCCTGCTTGATATTTGTCCCTTGCGGCCCTGATTATTGCATCTTTGCCTTAGGCGGCTTAATGGATTATTTTGTGTGACCATGCGATGACAAGTCCCACTTGATAGACTGTGATTAACCATTGGTTGAGAGGGATGCCATTAAACATCCTAACGACGAAGTCTCATGAGTTGAGGATAGTGGAATGGGACACTATGCTCGAGCTGTCGGCCTATGCTGGACGACGAGCCTCCCAGAGTGTCCTTTGAACTTTTCTAAATTGACTGCTTGTAAATTGAAGTAATAATGGATGAGATTAATCATACATTCATGACACTTGCATTCTGAATGGATTGACTGTTTGAAAGGTCCATTCTCTTACTAGGGATGAGCTGACTGTTTGAAAAGCCCATCCTCATGCTTGAATCAGCCGACTGTTTGAAAGGCCCATTCTTGCTTAAGTGAGCCGACTGTTTGAAAGGTCCATTATTTTATTTGAGCGGGTTGACTGTTTGAAAGACCCGTTCCATTGCAAGTTGAACGAGCCGACTGTTAGAAAGGCCCGTTCACTTGTTAAATTGACTGATTGTTTGAAAGGTCCATTCTCTTATTAAAGAGGGGGCTAACTGTTTGAAAGACCCATCCTATCGCTTGTGTGAGCCGACTGTTTGAAAGACCCACTATCTTACTTGAGTGGGTCGATTGTTTGAAAGGCCCGTTCCTTTATAAGTTGAATGAGTTGACTGTTTGAAATATCTATTCTCTTGCCTGAATGGACTGACTATTTGAAAGGTCCATTCCCTTATTAGAGATGAGTTGACTATTTGAAAGACCCATCTCCAAGCATGAATGAGCCAATTATTTGAAAGGCTCATTCATGTCCAAGTAAGCCAACTGTTTGAAAGGCCCACTACCTTACAAATTGAATGGATTGACTATTTGAAAGGTCCATTCACTTGGGTAACTGGATGTGCATCCTCAGTTGATGTGCATTCACACATCCACGCACTTAAACAAGATCGCATCATGAAATGTTTTGTATGCCTTATTGTTTAAAAACTATGCTTAACTAATACGGCGGTGTGTAATCTTGAAAAAAATTTACACTGAGCTGACCACTCATTCATCGAATATATAACCGTACAGGTAGCGCAGATGGTTTAAATAATATCCATGTCCAGACTGATGAAGAGCAGGGCACAATTATCAGGGATGCATGATAGTATATGCCAAGAGAACCTACGTGTTCTTACAGCTCAAGACCAGTTGCATTTTATTTAATTTCATGTATTAAATTGTTCATTCCTGTATTTATTAGTATGAGACATTGGTCTGTATAAGCTCTATGGGCAACCGCTCGTATACTCTAAACGTAAATGTAAAATTCCTTCAAGTTTGAGTTGTTAATCCTCTACCAAGTTGCTAACCCTGAGGAAAGAAAAGAAAAGAAAAGAAAAGAAAAAATTTTGAAATTTAGTTATCTTTAAAGGTTAAGACTCAAGTTTTTAGAAAACAAGTCAAATACTTGAGTTATGAAAACACTGATATTTACAATTTCGTCTAGATATGATAGATCACGTTTAAACATATCATGTGCAGACAATGGTACATGAGTAGAATTTTGCCCATCATTTAACTAAATGATGACGTGGATACATGGAAGCATCTCATTATCCCTAGTAAGTGTGCTATAATTGGGTATAAACAATTATCATCTCATCCTCCTTTCATTTGAATGCATGGCCCCATATAAGTTGTCGTTGCATATGATATGTGGCTCATCTAAGTCGTAATGTAATTAATGTTTTTACTTAGCATCTAACACGGAGGATAAAATCTGATAAACGGAGTGAATTTTACATATACAACATAATGGGCCCCACATATCTGGGCGTTTTACGCACTCAAGAAAAGAAACTGGTGCTCACAGGATTCCTGTCCGGTAAAAGCCGCCACCCGTGCGACACGCACATAAAGATGCACATGTTACCATTCCGTAGATTAGCCAAGCGTATTCCCGACTCGCAGCAAACTTGGCAAGATCGCCCACGTGCGCGAGATTCATCATGTGGATCTCGCTGCCAGCATGACATGTGCCAAATCAGAGCAGTCCACCAGGTGGGCTACGACTGTGAGATAATGCACAGTTGGAGAAAAATTGATCGGTGGTTTATAATCAACAGCATGCACGCGTGGCTCACCTGATGACTCGATCAATCTCTCTTTTTTTTTAAAAAAAATTTCTTCATCCAGATGGCCCCACCTAATGAGTAGCCTGGATGCCGGACATGTATGCAACAAATCACCTCTCTAATCCCTACTCGATTCCTACTCGCGCAGATCGTCTCAGCATTTCTCAAAGAGGACTTGAGTCGTCTCTTGCTCCCACTTCCGGGAGAAGTGGGCCCGTGCGTTGGAAGCAAGCAACTTCCCGGAGGACCGTCCCTTTCGGACGCGGATTGTGTCCTTCTTGTTTTTTTTGTTACACACGCGCACACACCCCTACACACTCACGTTACTGGAAATTCATCACCTATGGGTACTCGAACCAGATGCTCGAACCCTTGACCGAGAGTTGAAACTACTGAGATTCTACCACTCGCGCGCGAGAGAAAGGACTCCAAAGTGCCCTGCCCTGCCAAGACGGCTTCGGTCCGGGCATGGCTCTGTGGAGCCCACCGTGATGCATCTGCTTTATCCACGCCGTCCATCCATTTTTACGTATCATACACTATAGGAAGCAGCAGTGATAATGACGACCACGGTTGAAACCTTGTTAGGGCCCACCGTGATGTTTATTTGCCATCCAACGTGTTTGTAAGGTCACATGGATCAGGATAAGGGAAAACTCAAATATCAACTTGGTCAAAACTTCCGAAGATCCTAGTAGGCATTCGATCTGCACTGTGTGGTCCACTTCTTCCTTGGATCTGCCTATTTTTGAGCTCATACCTAAGATTGTTTGAAAAAAAAATGCCGAAAATACATGTGTTACATGAGGCCCAACGTTAATAGCAAAGCATTCTTTCTTGGAAAGTCATTGCCAATCAAATTTTAGGGTTCTTCCCCTTGTATTTAGAATGCATTAGAATTTTTTATTATATTCATGCTATCAGCTTTAAGAGCCACTGACATAAAAATAATGATGGCAAATGAGTAAATTATCGAATTTTTCTAGCCGACCAATATATAATTGAATTGTTTTAGATCTAATAATTGAATTGTTTTAGGTACAAGTAGTGGCAGTTACACGCGAGACCCTGACTTTAAAAAGAGCTAAGACGACATTTCACCTCAGTTATAAAGACAGAAGTGTGTATTTCAAGAACACCTAAATGTACAATACCGAAAAATGATTTTAGGGTAAAATTTTAAAATCTTTTCAAATACAAGGTGCCGAACAGTCTCTTATTAGGCTGATATTTTGTATGAAGGGTGGAAATAAGGCTTCTCACCTGATTTACTCATCGATTACATCGTACATAATGATCTGAACCATTCATCTTCTGTTTTCTTTGTAAAATCGACTATCATGTAGAAATATTTTGTTGAACGAATAACCGTATTAAAAGATAAATTGAAAAATCACAAGGTAATTTTCAATGGCTCATATTCACATCGAAGAGTTCAAGGTCAGGATCATCAATGAAGAATGATCATAAGATTTTAGCTTCCACGTGACAGTAACAAGAACATGAATGGTTCAGATCATCATTTAAGATGCAAACCAGGGGTGTAAACCAGCCCCACCGTGACTGGGGAGCACCGTACGCTATCAAAATGTGCTTCCCACAGGCACATGCGGGGTCAATATTTCTGAGATCCAAACCGCCCTTCTTCTGCGCCCAACCGTGGATGGAGGGTTAAGAAAAAGCCTTTGAATTCAACTCTTTGATATGGTTGCCTGCGAATTGAAACTAAACAAAGACTATACAAACTATCCACATTCACTGGGGCCAAATATAGAACGGTTAGGATCTTTCAATACAAAAGACTAATGTAGAAACCCATCGAAAGGAAGTCTGGCTTGGATGGGAGGTTTTCTGGAACCTTCCAGATTGTAAGGTCCTAACCCTTCAAGTTGGTCCTCACCATCTGATAAGGATTTGGTAACCTATCTCGAAGGTGGTCCCTAACAGACCAATGGTCTAGATTTCTGAACTATGGGCCCCACTTGTCTAAATTGAAAACTCGTGTACACCGTTCAAAGATGCCATCTAACTATCACACAAATTCCGCGCAAGTATTTAGAGAAATTTCCAACTGTAGGACCCATATATGGCCCGCCAACCTTTTAAGCCCATTTGCTTTTTACCTCCCAAAACAAGCCCCAGCTGTACGGCCCAATTTCTCGGGTCGAAAATGCCCCTGCTTTTCCTTCCGGAAGCGGATCGCCTTGTGCTCGTCCGACGCCCCTCGATCTCGAGTTGTACGAACTGTTCAAAAGATATCAAAGTTACGTGGCCCCACAGTTATGTTTTTATTATATCCACAACGTTCATCCATATTTCGAGATCATTTCGGAGCATTATCAAAAAAAAAAAAATCATATCCAAAGATCAACTGGACCACACCACAGAGTCGCTGGAAAATTGATTTTCACCTCTAAAACTTTTGTAGGGCCCAGCATAACATTTATTTTCCATCCAATCTATTCACAAGGTCACAAAGACCTCGATGAAGAGGAAAAACAAATTTCATAATGATCCAAAACTTCTGTAACCCCTAAAAGGGTTTCAATGGTTGACATTCAATCCTCCACTGCTTTTTACAGTGTGGTCCACTTGATAGCTAGATCTATATTATTTTTCGTCTCAAGCCTTAATACGAGTTCACCAAATAGATGGGGGGTTTGGATACAACACATACCTCATACCTCATAATGGACCCACAAAAAGAAGTAGGATTACATTTTGGAAAAAAAAAACAGCCAGCGAGTCGGCCTACAGGGTAGGGGCCTGGTCAATCGGTCAGTGGCTACGAATTATAACCGTAGCCATAATTGTAGTACCGGACCAGTCTATGCACTTAAAAAAAATAAAAAATAAAAATAGAGAACTTTATTTTACCTACATTTTTCTCTGATACATATTTATATAAATATGTATATATAAGCATATAAAAATTTTTTCTCTCTGCTTTTTTTTTTTTTTTCATTTATTTCTTTATTCATTTAATAAGAATATCTTCTAAATCAAAATTAGTTACTTGATGTACCATATATGATTTTGGGGTAGGAGACACTATTATAGCCAACTAATCTGGTTATTTTCCAAGATTTCATCAGGTCGATGGTCGAAAATCCATTTCATTCACTTCGTGGTCAATTTCATTCACTTTGCGGTCAATTTTATTCACTTCGCAGTCAATTTCGATCAGTTCGCGGTCAATTTCATTAACTTTGCGGTCAATTTCATTCACTTTGCAGTCAATTTCAATCACTTCACGATCAATTCCCTTCATTTCACGGTCAATTCCATGCATTTCACGGTCAATTCCGGCGATTCCCCTTCACTTCACGGTCAATTCAATTCATTTCACGGTCAATTCCATTCACTTCACGATCATTTCCATGCAATTCACAGTCAATTCCATGCATTTCATAGTCAATTCCGGCGATTCCCCTTCACTTCATGGTCAATTCAATTCATTTCACGGTCAATTCCCTTCACTTCACGATGAATTCCATGCATTTCGCGGTCAATTCCCTTCACTTCACGGTCAATTCCAACAATTCCCCTTCACTTCATGGTTAATTCAATTCATTTCACGGTCAATTCCCTTCACTTCACAGTCATTTCCATGCATTTCATGGTCAATTCGCTTCACTTCACGGTTAATTCCATGCATTTCACGGTCAATCCCTTTACTTCACGGTCAATTCAATGTATTTCACCGTCAATTCCCTTCACTTCACAGTTAATTCCTTTTATTTCACGGTCAATTCTATGCATTTCACGATCAATTCCGGCGATTCCCCTTCACTTCATGGTCAATTCAATTCATTTTACGGTCAATTCCCTTTACTTCACGGTCAATTCAATGCATTTCATGGTCAATTCCCTTCACTTCACGGTCAATTCTATGCATTTCACGGTCAATTCTGACAATTCCCATTCACTTCACGGTCAAATCAATTCATTTCATGGTCAATTCCCTTCACTCCATGGTCATTTCCGTGCAATTCACAGTCAATTCGCTTCACTTCACGGTCAATTCCATGCATTTCGCGGTCAATTCCTGCGATTTCCCTTCACTTCACGGTCAATTCAATTCATTTCATAGTCAATTCCCTTCACTTCACGGTCATTTCCATGCATTTCACGGTCAATCCTGACGATTCCCCTTCACTTTATTATCATTTCCATGTATTTCATGGTCAATACCCTTCATTTCACGGTCACCATAACATTTATTTTCCATCCAATATATTCATAAGGTCACAAAGACCTAGATGAAGAGGAAAAACAAATTTCATAATGATAAAAAACTTCTATGACCCTTAAAAGGGTTTCAATGGTAGACGTACAATCCTCCACTGCCTTTTACAGTGTGGTCCAGTTGATAGCTAGATCTATCTTATTTTTCATCTCAAGCCTTAATACAAGTTCGCCAAATTGATGGACAGTTTGGATATAACATATACCTCATAATGGGACCCACAAAAAGCGGTGGGGATTACAATAGGGAAAAAAATAGCTAGCGAGTCGGGGTTGACTGGGTCAATGGCTACGGATTATAACCGTAGCCATAACTGTAGTAATCCCCACCACTACAGTTTTGGCTATGGTTATAATCCATAGCCACTGACTCGGTCGATTGGATCCCAACCCGGTCGACCGGCCGACTCGCTAGTTGTTTTTTTTCTCTGTTGTAATCCTGTGACGCCCCGACTTTTCCAGACCCCAGTACAGGAGCCGTTTTCCAAAAACTCGAGTGTTAACTTTAAATGATGGTCAAATTTGAGTTTATATATATTTTTTCAACTATCAGAGTAAGCAGATGAGCGTAGAATGGACAAATTATATATAATGAAAATTTTTATTTATGTTTAGGGCGTACAAGAAGTTGCCTATAATGACTTATACAAACTAATGTCCTAAACTTACAATTACAAAGTGAAATGATATTACATGTAAATAAAGCGAATTGCAACGAATCTGGAATTGTAAAACCATGTAACAACTCTCGACAATACAATCATGCATCTTCACAGTGGTACTTCGCTTCTCATCAGTTTGAACCTGAAAATCAATTAAGCCACCCGTGTGACCTATACGGTTGTATATTTGATGGATGGGTGACCAACTCAGTATGAATTCCTTTCAAGATTACACACTGCCACATTAGGTAAGCATAATTATAAAAACATACAAGGCACACACAACAATACATTATGCAGTCTTATTAAATGCATGGATATATGAGTGCACATTAACTGAGGATGCTCATCCAGTTGGCTTTTGGACAAAACCCATGCAATGTGGCTGATCACCAACGAAAGTACATAGTACATGCGTAGTGCCAAACTCACCAAAAGTGGGTCGATAGTCGATAGTCTAGGAGCTAGCGAAACGATACCCCAACTAAATCCTATTAGGCACGTGCTATACCATCCAGAATTATCCACCCGTCATCGCTCGAATGCTATGAGTGCATGATTAGCCCAACCATTATTAATTCATTTACAACCAGCAGGTTTAGTAAGCTCAAAGGTCACTACGGGGAGCTCAGAGCCCAGCGTAGGCCGACAGCTCAGGCATAGGTCCCATACCACCATCTTCGGCTTATGAGACTACCATCTTAGGATGTTTAATGGAAACCCGTCGACTAGTGGCCAATTATATTACAGTATATGAGGCTTACCATCGCATGGTTACACGATATAAAACATTGAACCCATACGAGGCAAATACCAAATAAAGCCACATAAGACGATCTCGAAACAAACCACATAGGGCCGATATCAAAATAAGCCACATAGGGCAAGTATCAAAACCATGCGATAAAAAGACCATCCTTGGAACCCACTTAGATACAACAACCCTGGATAGTAGGCCCACATCAATGATCCATTTAGATCACCACTCAATAACCACTAGATCGAAGGTCCATTGCAATCACTATCAATCGCGTTACATCCCAAGTATAGGTATACATTTATAAGTGGGGGTTTCCCACTAATGTACCAATTTAATTTTCATAAACAATCCACAAGTAATTCATAAGCATGAGAAAATATACAGGATAGATATCAGGCATAAAATCTAGCCGTTCAATTCCAATTTTAAGCGGATGTGACTATAAGATGAAGATATCAATTATTAATAGAAATATAAATAAAAACTATCACTTAAGCTAATGAAAAATGGAAAGCTCAAGGGGAATAAATCATTACCTTATACTTTGAATCGCCTTTTAGTGTCGCTAAGTAATTGCACCCTTAGAATTGAATCCTACCACAAATCACGAACTTATACAATTAGATCTAAGCTCACTCACCATTCAGGGTTAGGGTCTTAACTTAGGGTTTGGATTACCTTGGTTTTAGGGTTTCATCCCAGGGTTTAGTCTTAAACTTAGATTCTAGGATTTGAACTCTACTTGGTGTATTAGTTAAAATTAAATCTTAATAATTACAAGAATACTATTATCATTAGTGTTATAACTCATATATGCTAATTATGTTAATAATGATAGTTCATAAATTTATATAAAATATACCGATATTAGATTCTATACCTAGATCCAAACTCAACACACAAAAGTATCGACCTAGGATTTAAATTACCTAGGCCTAAGATTTCATCCTAGAGTTTAGGTCTAGGCCAGATCTTTAGGGTTTTAATGTAGAGTTTCGGGTTTCATTTTAGGATTTAGTTCTAGGTTTAGATTATGGAATTTGAATTCTAATTTGTGTGGCCATTAATGATATTATTAAAGGAAATAATGAATGAATAAAAATAATCAAATAAATTAGTTATTAATTTTAGGAATATTAACAATGGCTACCGTCATATTAAATTATCTAACAACAACTCACAATGGATCATATCGCTAATAGTTCCAAAACAATTAGTAATATTAACAATATTCACAACATTTAGCCAATGTGACACTAATAGTCATTTTCATGAAAATAAATAACATATTCTAACATTAATAATAATATTTTAAGAATGACAAGGTAAAATATTAATATTTTAATAATGAAGATTTTTATATGAATCAACTAATACCTATATGAATAATTTTCTAATGGTCATTCATATCTAATTTTAATAATCCCAAAAAAAATGGTAATGACAATAGCAATAATAATTAAAATAAATTAAATTTGGACAAAAAAACGTGGGCTCACCTAGTCGACTCAGTTCGAGTCGAGTTGACTCGGTTCAACACACCACCCACCTATCTCCTTCTTCTTCTTCTCTCTCTCTCTCTCTCTCTCTCTCTCTCTCTCTCTTCTTATTCTACTTGCTCTCATTTCTCTCTTTTTCTTTCCTTTTTCTTCAGACCATTCACTAGCAAGGCTACTGGACTGAATTAGAACCAGCTTGACTCGCACAACTCGACCCTTTGGGTTTCAGCCGAGTTAAGTCGACTCGAGATGGGGCTCCCATTCTCCCATTTGTTTCCTCTCTCTCTCTCTCTCTGTCACCCCTCTCTCTTCTCCTCTTCTCTTCACTCTCTCCCTTTGGTTTCTCTTTCTCTCTACCCAGGGGTTCCAGCCAGACCTGGACTCAGTCAGCAGCTTAGCAATGGTCGGGATCAGTTAACGACACCGGCAATTGCACCAACAGCCACAATAATAGTGGCCCTCTAGTCGGCCTTGAACCTAGCTCGACCCAACTCCATTTCTCACTCTCTCTCTTTCTTTTCTTCTTTCTTCTTCCATCATTGGGAATGCCCAGCAACCAGCCTAGACCGGACTAGATCCACACCCAATCTTCGCAGCAAGTCAGGCTCCTGAGTCCGACCCATTACCAGTGGTTGCACACTGGCTCCCACTACTCTTCCTCACCTTTCTGTTTCTCTGTTGTTCCAGAGATCTGATAGATCCCATGGCTCAAACCGAGCAGCTTGACAGCTCATCCACAGCTCGACTGATATTGCAGGAAGGAGGCGGCTCCAATGGCAGATTTCGTCTTGACACTTCTTCCTTCAATCTGAAGGCGTCAGATGATTTGGATGGTCATAGAGGAGCTTAGAGACATGGATTTTTTAAGCTTCAAGGAGGTTGGTGAGTGGTTTCGAAGCAAGGAGAGAATGACAAGTCTTGAGGTCTTCTGCTTCCCCTATGCAAAGCCTTACGTGAATGGGATGGCTGAGATCTCTCTAGGATGGAGGGTTGAGATGGCGTATGAGCAGTTCACACGGATCACTGAGCTGGCTGGGAGAACAGTTTCCTATTTTGGAAATGGTGTGTTTGCAGGACTGGATTGCAGCTAGGATCGTGTGTCCGCACATGCATGAAAATTAGTTTTGACAGTTGGGTTTTGGTCAAGGCTGAAGGACGCACGCGATGGACGGTTCAGATCACCCATGGCAATGGTCATGGTGGCCCATAGAACGTCCCAAATGGACGGTGTCCGTCTACTATGAAAAACAAAGGGAGAGAGAGAAATCACTCTCTTTTAAGGAATGGCGGGTCAACGTTGGTCAGACCAGCGCTGGATATCCCGTGCACTTCGTGCATGGGTGGTTGTGGTGCACTCGCACCGTGTGTAGGGTCCACTGTGATGTTTGTGATAAATCCACTCCATCCATTCATCTTGGAAGGCCTCATTCCGGGGCCTTAACTAAAGATCAAGCCGCTGAAATGCCTAGGTGGGGCCCACAATGTGATTTGTAGTCATGTGGTGGTTTCTTGTCAATCTAGTGGTCGGATGATTCCGAAGTTGGACGTCAACGGTTAAAAGATCCTAATGAGCCATTTGTAAGGCTTTCGTCATATATTACTAACTGATACTAATATTAATATAATAATAATTATTATTTTTGTATATTACTTATAATTAAAATATTTAAAATCTCATACACATATATAAATAAAATCTTAATATTAACATACTACTAATTACATGTTGCTGTTCACACATTCATTAATATACATAATTCATAATATATAATATCGTATTATACATATAAGTGAATTGAAGATTGTACAATATCGTATTTAATAAAAATTAACTTTGTATTTGATAATATTGTTAAATAATATACAATTCCATTAAAGTATCTAATGATTTTTTATTTTTATTTTTATACATACTTATAAAAGATATTCAATGCTGCATTATTATTTATAATCTGATTTTATGTTTGTGAAATAATTATTTATTATGTTTATTCAACATAATATTATTTTCATAATATCTTATATACATTACATACATACATATCATTTTACCATGAAATTTTAAATCCTTACAAGGTATATATACATTTCATAGTGTATATATTTAGGTTGCATTATATATATATATATATATATATAATTTGTTTATATTAAATTAATCTACGTGGTCACCCTAGAGTACTAGAAAGTACGGGGTGTTACAAATCTCCACCACTTTTTGTAGGTCCCATTATGAGGTATGTGTTATATCCAAACCGTCCATCTATTTGGCGAACTCGTATTAAGGCTTAAGACGAAAAATAAGATAGATCTAGCTATCAAGTGGACCACACTGTAAAAGGCAGTGCAAGATTGAACGTCTACCATTGAAACCCTTTTAGGGGTCACAGAAGTTTTGGATCATTATGAAATTTGTTTTTCCTCTTCATCCAGGTCTTTGTGACCTTATGAATAGATTGGATGGAAAATAAATGTTATGGTGACCGTAAAATGAAGGGGATTGACCGTGAAATGTATAGAAATGACTATGAAGTGAAGGGGAATCGCAGGGATTGACCATAAAATGCATGGAATTGACCGTGAAGTGATGGGGAATCGCCGAAATTGACCGTGCAATGAATGGAAATGATTGTGAAGTGAAGGGAATTGACCATGAAATGCATTGAATTGACCGTGAAGTGAAGGGGAATCGCCGAACTTGACCGTGAAATGCATCAAATTGACCATGAAGTGAGGGAATTGACAGTGAAATGCATGGAATTGACCATGAAGTAAAGGGAATTGATCGTAAAATGCATAGAATTGACCGTGAAGTGAAGGGAATTGATTATGAAATGCATTGAATTGACCGTGAAGTGAAGGGAATTGACCGTGAAATACATGAAATTGACCGTGAAGTGAAGGGAATTGACCGTGAAATGCATTAAATTGACCGTAAAGTAAAGGGAATTGACCATGAAATGCATGGAATTGACTGTGAAGTGAAGTAAATTGACCGTGAAATGCATTGAATTGATCGTGAAGTGAAGGGAATCGACCATGAAATGCATGGAATTGACTGTGAATGAAGGGAATTGATCGTGAAATGTATAATATTGACTGTGAAGTGAAGGGAATTGACCGTGAAATGAATTGAATTGACCATGAAGTGAAGGGGAATTGCTGGAATTGACCGTGAAATGCATGGAGATGACCGTGAAGTGAAGCAAATTGACCGTGAAATGCATTGAATTGATCGTGAAGTAAAGAGAATTGACCGTGAAATGCATGGAATTGACCATGAAGTGAAGGGAATTGACCGTGAAATGCATTGAATTGATCGTGAAGTGAAGGGAATTGATTGTGAAATGCATGGAATTGACCGTGAAGTGAAGGGAATTGACTGTGAAATGCATTGAATTGACCGTGAAGTGAAGGGAATTGACCATGAAATGCACGGAATTGACCGTATAGTGAAGGGAATTGACCATGAAATGAATTGAATTGACCGTGAAGTGAAGGGGAATCGCCAGAATTGACGGTGAAATGCATGAAAATGACCGTGAAGTGAAGCAAATTGACCGTGAAATGCATTGAATTGACCGTAAAATGTATGGAATTGACTGTGAAGTGAAGAAAAATTGTCGGAATTGACCGTAAAATGAATGAAAATGACCGTGAAGTGAAGCGAATTGACCATGAAAGGCATTGAATTGACCGTGAAGTGAAGGGAATTGACTGTGAAATGCACGGAATTGACCGTGAAGTGAAGGGAATTGGCCGTGAAATGAATTGAATTGACCGTGAAGTGAAGGAGAATCGTCGGAATTGACCATGAAATACATGGAATTGACCATGAAATTAAGAGAATTGACCGTGAAATACATGAAATTGACCATGAAGTAAAGAGAATTGATCGTGAAATGAATTAAATTAACCGTGAAGTGAAGGAAAATTGTCGGAATTGACCGTGAAATGCATGGAATTGACCATGAAGTGAAGGGAATTGACTGTGAAATGCACAGAATTGACTGTGAAGTGAAGGGAATTGACCGTGAAATGCATGGAATTGACTGTAAAGTGAAGGGGAATCGCCAAGATTGACCGTGAAATGCATGAAATTGATCACGAAGTAAATGAAATAAATGAAATTGACTGCGAACTGATTGAAAATGACTGCGAGGTGAATGAAATGGATTTTCGACCATCGACCTGATGGAATCTTGGAAAATAACCAGGTTGGTTGGCTAAAGTAGCTTCTCCTACCCTAAAATCATATGGGGTACATCAAGTAACTAATTTTGGTTTAGAAGATATTCTTACTAAATGAAGAAAGAAAGAAATGGTAAAAAGAGAGAAATTTTTTTTTATATGCTTATATATTCGTATTTATATAAATATGTATTAAAGAAGAATGTAGGTAGAATAAAGTTCTCCATGTCGAAAAAAAAAAGTCATCCATTAAACGGCCTGACTTGGTCGACCCCAACTTGTTATCCTACTACTCATTTTTCAATGGCTATGGTTATAATCTGTAGCCATAGGAAACCCAGCTTTCCAAAATTGCTTTTTTGAAAAGCAGGGGCATTTTTGTAATGTGAGAAAGTTGTCCGTACGTCCGGGGAGTATTCTTGAAAGCTAAAAAGAAGTGGACTTAAACAGGTAAATGGGTCATAAATGGGTTGTACAGTTGGAAAATTCTCAAGTATTTATCACGTGGACCTAGGGAGGTATGTTAGAATACATCGCGACGTGAATTGATTGTGAAGTGACCACGACAGTATGAATTAATTATGAAGTGAAGGGAATTGACTATGAAATGCATCGAATTGACTGTGAAGTGAAGGGGAATTGCTGAACTTGACCGTGAAATGCATGAAATTGACAGTGAAGTGAAGGGAATTGACCGTGAAATGCATGGAATTGACCGTGAAGTGAAGGAAATTGACCGTGAAATGCATTGAATTGACCGTGAAGTGAAGGGAATTGACTGTGAAATACATGAAATTGACCATGAAGTGAAGGGAATTGACCGTGAAATGTATTAAATTGACCATAAAGTAAAAGAAATTGACCGTGAAATGCATGAAATTGACCATGAAGTGAAGTGAATTGATCATGAAGTGAAGGAAATTGACTGTGAATGAAGGGAATTGATCGTGAAATGCACAGAATTGACCGTGAAGTGAAAGGAATTGACCATGAAGTGAAGGGAAATTGCCGGAATTAACCGTGAAATACATGGAATTCACTGTGAATGAAGGGAATTGACCGTGAAATGCATGGAAATGACCGTGAAGTGAGGCGAATTGACTGTGAAATGCATGGAATTGACCGTGAAATGCATGAAATTGACCGTAAAGTGAAGGGAATTGACCATGAAATGCATTGAATTGACCGTGAAGTGAAGGGAATTGACTGTGAAATGCATGGAATTGACCATGAAGTGAAGGGAATTGACCGTAAAATGCATTGAATTGACCATGAAGTGAAGGGAATTGACCGTGAAATGCACAGAATTGACCGTGAAGTGAAGGGGAATCGCCGGAATTGACGGTGAAATGCATGGTAATGATCGTGAAGTGAAGCGAATTGACCGTGAAATGCATTGAATTGACTGTGAAGTAAAGGGAATTAACCATGAAATGTATGGAATTGACTGTGAAGTGAAGAAAAATCGTCAAAATTAACCGTGAAATAAATGAAAATGATCATGAAGTGAAGCGAATTGACCGTGAAAGGCATTGAATTGACCGTGAAGTGAAGGGAATTGACGTGAAGTGAAGGGAATTGACTATGAAATGCACGGAATTTACCATGAAGTGAAGGGAATTGAATTGACCGTGAAGTGAAGGAGAATCGCCAGAATTGGCCGTGAAATGCATAGAATTGACCGTGAAATTAAGGGAATTGACCGTGAAATGCATGAAATTGACCATGAAGTAAAGAGAATTGACCGTGAAATGAATTGAATTAACCGTGAAGTGAAGGGAAATTGTCAGAATTGACCGTGAAATGCATGGAATTGACCATGAATTGAAGAAAATTGACCGTAAAATGCACAGAATTGACCGTAAAGTGAAGGGAATTGACCACGAAATGCATAGAATTGACCGTGAAGTGAAGGAGAATCACCGGGATTGATCGTGAAATGCATGGAATTGATTGCAAAGTAAATGAAATGAATGAAATTGACCGCGAACTGATTGAAAATGACCGCGAGGTGAATGAAATGGATTTTCGACCATCGACCTGATGGAATCTTGGAAAATAACCATGTTGATTGGCTAAAGTAGATTCTCCTACCCCAAAATCATATAGGGTACATCAAGTAACTAATTTTGGTTTAGAAGATATTCTTGCTAAATGAATAAAGAAAGTAATGGTAAAAAGAGAGAAATTTTTTTTTTTATATATGCTTATATATACATATTTATAAATATGTATTAAAGAAGAATGTAGGTAGAAAAAGAAAAAGAGTGCATTCATAAAACGACTTTACCTGGTTGACCCCGACTCGCATCCATAGTGGTTACGGTCATAATCCATCCGTGGCCATAGGAAACCCCAGCTTTCTAAAATTGCTTTTTTGAAAGCAGGGGCATTTTTGTAATGTGAAAAAGCTGTCAGTACGTCCGGGGAGTATTATTGGAAGCTAAAAAGAAGTGGGCTTCAACAGGTAAATGGGCCATAAAGAGGTCGTACAGTTGAAAATTTCTCAAGTATTTATCACGTGGATCCAGGGAGATATGTTAGAATACATCGCTACTTATTGCAATTGGATATGTCCGGACCTTAGCCTTTCGATCACGGTCCTTTTAAATGACCCAAACCGTAATGGGTCTTACCATGGATGGGGGTTAGAATATCCAATTCAAGGATTGTGATCTTTTTCCATCCCCATCAAAGGTGAGGCCCATCATATGAACGTCATCCATCACTGATCAGTATCAGTGACCTCACCCCCTGATCCATAGCTCAAGTGGTAGACTGAGTGAGAGATACCTCGTTTCAACACTTGAGGTATTGGTATCGATCCCTAGTGGGGGTGGCTAACAGGAAGTGTCAACTGACAGTGTTGTAAAGAAAAAAACAAGAAAGTAGCAGTGACCTCAAATCCAAAGGCAAAGTCCGGATTGCTGAGGAATGCCAAGCGTCATCGCTCGCGCAAGATACACATAGGGCTATGTGCACACGATTGCTACAGATATGTGAGATCCAAACCATTCATCAGGTTGAGAATGCCCTGACCGAGAATCGGATTAGTCCACTCAATGCTCTACTTGCATGAGCAAAATGGAAGGTAAATGATAATGAATGGTTTCTATTGAATTTATACATGCTGCCCACCTGATAATTTTAATCTTCTGATTTTTTTTTTGGTATTCGACATGCTCGTTGTTCTCTCTATCTGATGAACGGCCTGGATCTTGCACATGTATTCAATCTTAGCACGTGTTCTGTAAAACCCCTTGCCCATCTCAAACGACATTCCTCGTAGTGGCAGGTAGTAGTAACACGCATTTGGTCGTACGTAGGAACATGCATTTTGTTCTTATTTCAAACAAGTACATCAAATTAGTAGCTGGTATTTGAAAAATCATGAAGATGGTGGGTCCACCTTCGATCTGTCATTTTGTACAAACAATCTAATCTCCACTCGAGGATGTACAGTACACTTGGGTAATTCGGTTTGTACAAGTAGAACCCTTGTTCGGTGATCCACACCATTAGTATGTTGGGCCAGCACTGATGAATGTCTCAGAATATCTTATACGGATCGATCCTACCCTTTCAATTTGAGGCCCAAGAAGATCATGAATGCAACGAGAGTTCATATCCAAAGGCTCAGATCTGCAGCTAGGATCTTCCCATCTTAGGTATTCTGGGTGCATGGTCACAAGACCGGACAGATCATTGGCCTGGATTACTGATCATAGCCCCACTTGCACTAGCTACAAACGCGAGTATTTCTTCTAATCCTATCCTTGGAAAGCGGAAAAGAAGGATCTGGAACTTAGAAAGCCGCACACGGGTTTTATGGCGTCTCTCGATCGTCTTCGAAGATACTCACGCAGCCTGCGACTGCATTGGAATCTTCCACGCGGCTTAGCTGCGACACCGATCCTGTGACGTGGGTAGGAAGTGGAAACCTGACCGTGGGGCCTACCTCGATGTATGCGTTTACATCTATGCCGTCTATCCGTTTTTACAACTTATTTTAGGCATGGGCCAAAAGATAAAGTAGATCCAAGTCTCAGGTGGGCCACACCACAAAAAAAAGTGGCGTGGTCAGATGAGGTGCAGCTCATTTTACGCAGCACCCCAGTTTGTGGTCCTGCGATGTTTTATATGTAAATTCAAAACGAATCTGGATATTTTGCCAGCCACAAACAGGATTATTTTGCCAGCCACAACAGGAAAAATCCTGTTGGATGGAATCTAATTGGGTCACATTATCATACACCGCGATATCAGTGATTGACATGGACTAATCATGATGCAAGAAAATAAGATTTTTTTTGATTAGGGCAAGCAGAGGATCGGATTCAAATCCCAAAGGAGCGGATTAGGTGAGAACTTGGATCCATGGAGGTGGGCGGGATCCTAACTGTGGGGCACACAATGATGCATGTGTCTTAAATCTACAGCGTCCAACCATTTTGAAAATCTGATTTTAGAGCATCACCCCAAAAATGAAGCTCACTGAAATCTTAGATGGACCACACTACAGAAAACAGCTATGATTGAATCCTCAAATTGCTCAAAAATGTTTATTTGCCATCCAACCTATAGATGCAGTCACAAACACCAATGAATACAAATATCATCTTGATTCAAAGCTTTTGTAGTTCATAAGAAATTTTAATAGTCAGTGCACCACCATTTCCTATAATATAGTCCATCTGCAATTTGGAACAGCTTCTTCTTCTTCTTCTTCTTCTTCTTCTTCTTTTTTTTTTTTTTTTTTTTATTTTTTAAATCATATCTTAAAATGAACTTTCAATACAAATGGACAGTATGGATGTAGTGACACATATGATGCACCACAGTGGCCCTACAGTCAGGGTCCACCCACCTTGGTGGATACGCGTACCGGTCTCAACTAATCCGCTCTCTAGGTGGGCACCGCCCTCACCCACCTTGATGCTTGTATTCTGTATCTACACCCTTTATCTATTTTGCCTGGTCACTTTTAGAGTTAAAAAATGAAGCTGATCAAAACCCCAGGTGGACCATGATTCTAATGTGGTTATATAATTTGTGTGGGCCCATCGTAATATTTTGGTAAAGTTTATTTGCCATCCAACCTGTCCACAAGGTCACACAAACTTTTTTTTTTTTTTTTTTTTTTTTAAACAAATATATGTTTGATCCAAAACCTTTGTAGTCCAAAATAAGTTTTAACCGCTTTCAAAAAAAAATATTTAACGCTCAATCACCTCGTATGGTCCACCTGATATTTGGATCTACGTTATTTATGGAGTCACCACAAAAATGATCCGTAAAAAGGGATGGACGGTGTGGATATAGAATACATGCATAAGGTGGTCTCCACAGTAAGTATCACACAATCTCGAGTGAGGATGGGCCGGATGTATGCCCGTAAAATCCACACCTTCCGTCGGGTTCTATCCTCGATCTTAGTTCCGAAGGCCAAAAGTCAACTAGGTCCACAGCTCATATGGGCCACACCACATGAAACAATGGGGATGAGATGCCAACCAAAGGTTTTGTGTGGGTCCAGCATGGTGTGTATCTTTCATCAAACCCGTTAATCAGTTGAAACTCAACAACATAAAGAGAATACACAGAAATCAACGTGTGTATCTTTCATCAAACCCGTCTTATCTTATGTATGTACGGTCCAAATAATAGTTATCATCTGATGGACGGAATGGATTTTTCATATAAAGCATGGTAGGACCCACACAACTTGGATGTTAAAAAAAAAACGAGTCGATTCCCGTCCCCTGCGAGTCTGCGACTTATGCAAGACAAAAAAGATGAGTTACACGATACGAATGACACTTTATATGCAGGTCCTCAGAAATTTTACACGCGGCATACATTAAATTCATGTTAAACTGACTAAATTGTCGAAACCAACGTCGATAAGATACGGTCTAAATATAAGAATGGATGAACAATCCTAACCTCTGATTCGTGGATCCATGTCTGTTGACTCAGGCCCATCGGATATTATTCATTTCTAACCGTCCGATATATGTCCATCAATCCCATAGTCTGTTACTCAAATAAGCGTTTCTTCATGATACATCTAAACTGGGATCCATGTTATTTTACGTCGGTGTTTTTTTTTTTTTTTTATCTAAGTAAATCTTCAAGTGCCTGTGTATCATTCATCACACTGACAGAGTATCAATTTTTCTCTCAGCAAAATAGCGAAATATTCGTGCAGAGTGCGATGCATCAGACGCATGCAGTCAAATGGGTGCACGTGGCATTGATGTGACTCCATGAGCATCCCAAATTGCGGGCCCCACTTCACATGGGCAAACTTGAACTAAAATAATGATTAACATACAATGGATGGGTGGAATCAATGGTCCAAACCAACGAAAAGATGTCCATTATTTGGGTGGATCATTAAATCAAACTGACTTTTGCGTTTTTGACTAATCTACATAGGGTCCCATGATTGGACGGTTCAGAGATGTCTTAAAACATTGTGGGCCAGGATGATTTTTGGTGGAGAGGAATCCCAAAATGTAGGCTTTATAGGGTTTTGCCATCCGATTGGTTATCATTAAAGTTATGTTTGGATGTAACTTTTTGAATATTTCCATTTAATTAAATTTAATTAAGGTTGTGAGTAGGCTGCCCGCTTCTCACGAGGAATACCCTTGTGGGGCTGTTTGGAGCATGGGATTAGATGGGTTTAAGTGGGATGGAATTACTAAAATGTAATAATTATATTATGTCAGGTATTGTCATTTAATCCCATGGCTTGAAAGCCATCCAACTTATGTTTAGGAAATGGATTGGCTACTCATTGCCACTACTGGTCGGTGCTCTGTGTGCCCCACCATGATGTATGTGTTTCATCCATGCCGTCCATCCATTCTTCCATGTCATTTTATGATATGAGCCCAAAAATGAGTTTGATCCAAATCTCAAGTGGACTGCACAGTTGGCCCTAGGAGGTTTTTAATGGTGTAATTCAATCACTATTGTTTTCCCTTGGTGTGGTCCACCTGAGATTTATATCAACCTCATTTTTGGGATCAAGCCTTAAAATTATATTTCAAAATGGATGAACGGCATAGATAAAACACATACATCATGGTGGGGTCCACATAGCAGTCGGTGCTACATGAAACCCAAAGTAGGATTGCAGAAACCCTTGCCTCAGGAAGGAGCTTCACAACCCATAACTTATGTGAGTCCCAAACAGATGTTGCAATGATCCATGGGATCTTAAAACCCACTCCCACCAAATCCCATTTAAACCCATGCGCCAAATGCCCCCTCGGTAAAGAGTCTTAAACCCAAGACCTCCCGTTCTGATACCAATTTGATGTATGTCAATTAATCACTTGCTCTAAAAGCTTGAACTGTTACGGCATGTCAAATCAATCCTCTTATCTTATAGCCTAGGCTCTACATCTTATCGGTTAGGACCTCGGCTGAACCTCCCTTGTGGGCCCCAAATTATATGGGTATTGCCTCACATGAGCCACCCGCCTTTCACGGGTGGGGCCCACCTCTCACGAGTCACCCGCCTCACATAGGCCTCTCACTCTGAGTGTCCCCCCACCCCATAGGCTACCCCACTCGAGCCTGTGTGAAAATGGCCCTGCATTACTATTTACAATTAATCAATTAATCATTCTTAGATAATATACCAGCAATGCATCAAATATGTAGTGCACTCATCGATTCTCTTAAGAGGCCACAATTATCGTGAGTAAACATATTAATGATGAAAAATGTCTTTTTGCTTTGCTATGTTACTAATACTTGTATTTGCTCTGCTATTCTACCCAAGCCTAACGAGAGAGAGTTACGACGAGTAAAATACAAATATGCTGATTTGGGCCGTTCGAGAATCTCCTCCTTTCTTCCACTCTGTCTTGAAGAGTAACTAAGACTAAGGAGAATAGTCAGATGAGAAAACGGATATAAATAAATGCATTTAGCTATAGTAAAATATAAGTAGACCACAACAATCAAAATACGAAAAAAGAAAAAGAAAAAGAGAGTTCAGTTGTGATAAGAATTACTAGCTTGAGGTGACAATCGGGCAATCCAGCGCCCAACGACAATCAAGCTCTGTTCGACCTTAATGATCTATTTGACCACTTATCCATGGGCCCATGTAATTAAAGATCACATGATTCCTTCAAAAGCAATTGGAAGTGAATTGAATAATATTAGCTCAAAACCAATAAAAGCACAATGGAAATTGGCCTACATGGCCTATGAGACATTCATGATATGACTGACTTTATGTGCAATTAAGATGAATGGACCATTCGGCAATTTATCTATCATCAAGAGGAGACAAGATCATGGAACTAGATTTTCAAATACAGCCATTCAGAGAAAATATGGTACACTCCTATTTTCGTGTATTTTGGTTCACATTTGTACTACAAGAATAAATACCATGTATCTTATAATATTTATAGGAGTTTGCAAACTCAATTACATGTATGGGAGAATCGTTTGGATGCATCATTGAGTTGAATTGCAATAGGCAGAAATGCAATTGCTCCAAAGGGGACTTGGAAGCCAGCAGCAGACTGAGAGAGTTACTTGTCACAATGAATACTAACTTTTTATTAGTTTTGTTCATTAAGGTTGTGAATAAGGTTGTATGGATGGATTATTATATTGTATGATATGGTCTTCTCTCTATTAAATACTTTCTGGACAAACATATGTAGCTCTTGTACATATTAAGCATGTGGACTTTGAATTATTCTTATTTTCTCATTGACTGTGGTGTTAATGTCTTAACATTTCTAGGTCAACAATCAAAGGGGTCATGATCTTCGTAACTTGAGAGTTTTCAACACATTATTTATCCATGATGGGTTGATCGGACTCGTTCATATATATATATATATATATATATATATATATATATATATATATATATATATTGGCTACATAACCCTATTTTTTCTCCTCAAGAATTGATTTAATGTCACTCGCAGCAATTAGGAAAAGACTGAATCGTATGGGAGAATGGCCAAATGAGGTCGGCTTCGCTATCTGCACGTATATGTGGCCATATAGCCCTATTTCTCTCCTAAAAGTAGTTTAATGTGTCTCCTGCAATAACTGAAAATGACTCAATCGTATGGGAGAACGGTCCAATGAGATCGGCTTCTTTAGCTAGCAACGAACATAAACCTCAACTACTAAAAATCTTAAATGGATATAAATAAATGCATACAACTACAGTGAAATATAAGTAGATAGCAATTATGTATTGTTGGCAACTTAGTACCCAATGGCAATCAAGTTTCATTCCCTCAGCTGTTTATTTGATCACTCTTCCACAGACACACACACATGGATCACATGATTCCTCCATAAGCAAATGAAAGCAAATTGAATAATATTAGCTCAAAACCAACAAGAGTACAATGGAAATAGGAAAATGTGGACCAGGAGACATCCATGACATGACTGAACTAATGTGCAATTTTGATGAATCGACCATTCGGCAATGTATCTATCATCAAGAAGAGAGATGTTCGACTCGAAGGATGAATGGAACTAGATTTTCAAATACAACCATCCGGAGAAAATACAGTTTCTCCGGAACCCTCATATCTTCGTGTATTTTGGTTCATGCTCTTATAATGTTTGTGGAAGTTTGCAAACTCAATTATGAACATAGGACAACATTTGAATGCACCATTGTATTGAATTGCAGTAGGTGGAAACACAACTATTCCAAGTGGTACTTTGGATGCAGTGGCAAATTGGGGGAGTTGCTTTCTCATAATGAATACTAGCTACTGTTAAGTCATTTACTAGGGTTAGTCGTCACTTGCCTGAGTTGGGGTGAATTGGCTTGATTTGGCAAAGTTGAGGTGACTCACGGTGTCGAACTGGATTAGGTTTGGTTGGGTTTGAGTCGACTCGGATGAGTCTCATGGGACTTTTTCGAGTCTTGAAACTACGACTTTCCCTCCACTCGACCACTCGTTACAATCAAAGTTTATTAAAAACTTAAAAACTAGATTGATTCTATGTTCAACGAGGTCAAGTTGACTCGAAGACTCGAATCAACTCAAATTGATATTTAATTATTACAAATTGAAGAAAATATTAGGATTATTAATAGATATTTAAAATAGTTAGATTTTATATTAGTAAAACAATCCTAACCTAAAGCAATAACTTTCTGCCTCATTGGTTATAGAACACCTCCCTAGTTGAGGTTAGGGTTTTGAAATTTGAACTTTGCTCCCAAAGTATTTAATTTTTAATAAAATCCTAAAACTTAAAGCGAGTGACTCGGTTGGGTCCTTACTCTTGCTGGGGTGGTAAACTCTCAAGAGTTTCAACTCCTGGTCAAGGGTTCGAGTGCCCATAGGTGGTGAAATTCCACTAGCGTGAGTGTGTGGGGTGTGTAAAAAAAAAGAAAAGCGAGTGACTCGGTTCGAGTTGTGTTGAGTTGACAAATCATTGAGTCGACTCAACGAGTATCTCCTAGTCAAGGTTGAGTTAGGCCCAATAACGAGTTTCCCAAAGACTTGGCAGCTTGAAATCTCACTGAGTCAGGTTGACTGGAATGAATTTTGAATCGAGTCAGTGAGTTTTAGAACTATGGTTGCAATCCAATTCCATAGCGTATACTCCATATGACAAGCATGGTTGGCTAAAACTCAAAAGGGAATTTTCCCTTTGTTTTGAAACGTATAAAAAACGACAATACCATTTACTTAAGTGGGCCACTTACTATCTATAGTTGATTCCACCCATTGTCAACCTCTAAGCATTAGTTCTTTTCCTCTCTTCATTTCTTCCACCTTCACCATTAGGCAGACAAGTAGGCCACCTACCACATTCTCAATCTCAACCAAGGTTCAAGGTATCAGCCGAAAAACTGGTAGAACGATCAGGTGCGTCCCACCTATCGGCTAAAATAGGCGGTGACTAGGGCTAAAGTGTCCTCGACTCGACCATGACAAGTCAGCTAGGATGGGATGGGACTGAGTCGACCCTCTACGACTTACCGAGAGTTCATAAAGGATGGGCTGTGTGGGGCTCACCCATGAAGTGGATATGGAGTCCATTTAGTCTGCCGTGCGCACACCTCAATGATTAACCCATGGTCCAAAAAATACTCCAAAGCAGAACACCGAAGCGCGCCACAAGGACAGGTACAATTAGGAGGTTCCCACCATTGGAAATTATCATTTTATGTTTGGGTCCACTCTTGTATCTATCTACCCATCCAACCTGTTCATTAGGTGAGATGTGGAGATTAAAATAATAATAATAAATTAATTAATTAAATTAAATAAAGCTGATCAAAAGCTCAGGTGGGTCTGGTAACTTAAATTTAGAGGTGTAGGGCATATTTTTGCATTGTTTCTTTGGTGTACCCTACCAAAGTTTAGAACCAGCAAGCCTTCCTTTCTGGGGTATATTCTATTCTTTGTGGGGCAGACCTGATTCATAGTTCGGATGCCATACACATTTAAATGGGCCCACAAACAGCTCAACAGGTGAATAGTTGGAGTTGGACTTGCTAGTGAATGAAAGTAGGGGAGTTATTGGAAAATTTGGGAGGGATTTGATACGCACTCACTCTGAAATGGACTTGGATTGTGTAGTGTGGCACACAGCACCCACCTCGGTACTGTATAGCGCTGGAAAACCTCTTTAGGCCCCAATATAATGTATTTGTCTTATTCACATGCCTTTCTGATGTAGAGCGGGTCGCGGACAGTTTCATGGCCAAGATGGATCAAAAAAGGCCCGGTCGATGACAGAAGTGATCTGGACCGTCGGACCTTAGATCAGGCGTATCTCACAATCCGGAATGAGTTAGCTGACGTAAAATATATGATTTTGGGGTAGAACGAGCTACTTTAGCCAACCAACCCCAACTAACCTAGCTATGCCGGGTTGCGACGCCCGGAATTGCGAAAAACCCCTGGATCGACGGTCGTTTCCCTGCTTTAATTTCGTTTTTACTATAAATAGTAAGTTTTAGTTTGATTATAACTCTTCATCCGTCGGGCTTTAGGAGTTGCGCCCAACGTGAAAAGAGCTTAGAATAATTAGGAGAACGGTTTGGTGAAGTCAAATAGGATACTTACTATTTTTGGCCGAAAACACAAGACTAGTAGACATCACGACCGTCTATAAATAGTAAGTTTACTATTTATAGTAAGTCGCAGATTCTAGGAGTTCTAGTTGTAGTTTGATTCTGATTTCTTTCCCATTGCTTGGTACCCCTATTTAAAGGGTTGTGAACTCGTTTTTAGTCATCAATTAATCAGTTTCGAATTTATTAGAATTTATTTCTATTTTCTGCTTTCTTTCCTCGTGGATTCGAGAAGTCTCTGTGAGGAGTCCAGAGAAGCTCCATGGATTCGGAGTATTTATCCTCATCACGTTCATCCCTGCGTCACTTTCTTTTATTTTTATTTTTCTGCTCATTTTAGTGCATTAGCCTAAAAATGAAGCAAATTGAAATATCAGGTGAACCACACTATAGGAAACAGTTGTGATTGAACACCATGGTACGTAACTTTTATGCAACCCCATGAAGTGAAGATACAAAAATAGCCTGATCTGAATCTCAAGCTGGCAACACCTGACGAACTTGGAGGTTTTATAAGTAATTTTAAGTTGTTCCTTGTCTCTTAAGAGTTTCTTATTGAGCTAATATTTTGTATGTGTGGTTAAAACAAGCATTTACAACTGAAGGACAAAGTGAATTTACACGTATAACATCATACACCACATAGAACTCAGGTCACAATTGCGGTCCAATCCAACTAGGTATGGCAATGGGTGGAGCTAGGGCTAGGCCTTAGTCGTAGCTCAGCCACAATTAGTAATTAATGGTTTTTAATAGGCTTATATATATATATATATATATATATATATATATATATATATATATATATATATAGAGAGAGAGAGAGAGAGAGAGAGAGAGAGAGAGAGAGAGAGAGAGAGAGAGAGAGAGAGAGATGCTCACCAACGGCAACCCATGAAACCTGCAAGGGTTAATTTTCACCTGGATCGTGGGCCATAGAAAAGAGAGATGCAAATCAAGGGAGGAAAATGTTTGCTTTTTTCCATAGAGCACCAAAGTTTTGGATTAGAGTAAAATTTGGGCCGTAGGAGTTTCATGAGATGTTGCATCACATGGATTCTTCAAATTTTGGGCTAAAATCACGTGTGATGAGTTCTCAAAAAGTTCTCACAAAAACACGTGAGAACTATATGTGGAGTTATCCTACGTATAAGCAATTTGGTTCGTTGAAACATGACCCCGGTTGCAATGAGACCATATGAGCCATTAAAAAAAATGACCTTAAACTATTATAATAGTAGTGCACTTAAATGAGGAGTTGGATTCAGCAGTGATCCTTCTAGTACCGAGTTCAGTACTGGTCCAAGCTCTGTAGGCCCATTTGATGTGTGTATTTTATCTATGCCTACCATCTGTTTTTCCAACTCATTTTATGGAACAAGCTCAAGTGAACTACAACACAAGTGAACCACGACACAAGAAACATTGAGGATTGAATGCCTACTTTTGAGAACTTCTTGTGGGCCACAAAAGTTTTGGATGAAGCTGATTTTTTTTTTTTGGTTTTCCCTTTATCCAAATTTATGAGATTTTATGAACGGGTTGGATGGAAAATAAACATAGCAGTGGGCCTTAGGAAGGTTTCAACGGCCCCCATTGCTTCCCGTGGTGTGGTCCACTTGAGATTTGGATCTGTCTCATTTTGGGGCTCATTTCCTAAATGAGATAACAAAATGAATGTAAGGCATGGATGGAGCCCTAAATGACCCTGACTTAGCTCAGCCTCAACATTGGGCTACATTTTAGGCCTGGGCCTGAACCCGGGCCAGATTTCGTGGCTATATCCCTGCCTCTCCAGCACTGGTTCATCCGGCCCATTGCTACTCTTGAATCTCATCTACTTTTCCGCCAAGATCGAAACCGTTCTATCTGCTGGCCGTGTGGCCCACCGAGAGCCACGTGGGTGGAATTTTCATGAGATCTACCCTACCCACTAGGAATGCTGCCTCAAATTCACCTTGGAATCGAATGTCATGACCGTCCAAAACTCAAGTAAGCCATACCCTAGGAAACGGTTGGGATAGGATGCCCACCATTAGTTTTGATTATGGCCCATTGTATGTTTATATTCCATCCAATCCATTCACCTATTGTGCCTCATCAAGATGAAATAAGTGCCTAAAAATCACTGTATTCCAAAACTCAGGTGGGCTATACCACATGAATTTATAGGTTTTTAGGTATAATTTTATGGGGTCGCCCACTTGAGTGTTGAATCAGCCTGATTTCAGGGATTATAGTTAAACAAGACGTGATCCACATGATGGACGGGATGGATTTCATGCACGTTTCACTTTTAAACAAAACGTGATGGAATGAAAGATGGTTACAAGGTGTTCGAAGAAATGCTAATGAGAGATGTTGTCAGTCAGATTGCTGTTGTAGTAGCTTACGTGCAGAATGATGAAAATGAGATGGGTTTGAGCTTAAGGAGATGCACAAGACAAGATAGAGGAAGATGAAGACGATGAAAGGTGGGAACAGGATCTTTTTGTTTTGTTTGATCATTGCTGTAACTGATGTTTCCTTTAGGGTTGTTTGGATGCCTATAAAGTTTTTAAGTTGTAAGCACTATACATATAAAAAGAATTTCAGGTGTAAATTGTTTACTTACTATCTGTTTGACTTTCAAGTGATAAAGTGTTTATAGGTAAACAGTTTATGTATTTGGTTAACTCATGAAGTTTGACAATGTACAGGTGGGGTATTCATACCATAGAGTTTGGGATAGTAAATCCAGCCCAAATATTCAAATCATATAAAATGGCTTATTTTTTGGGGCCATAGGAGAGCTGCTGGATGGATTGGATGTCAATGGGCCATACACACAATCCGAAAGTTTTTTAATGGTGAAATTCTCATTCTAATTGTTCCTTGTTGCATGGATGATGTGATCATCAATCAGCTTTCTTTTTTTTTTTTTGGGGGGGGGGTGGTCATAGGAGAGCATCAAAGGAATCACATGATGGATGGAGTGGATGTATTGTACATATCATGGTGGGCCCCACTCAACATGTATAAACTATGGTGTCTTGCTATTGTTGGGGACCTTGTACAAAACCTTGGGATCTAGTCTCCCGAAACAAACCAGAATTATGGAATAATAATGTAATGAACTAAATCAAAACATAAACCATACCATACCAAGGATTTTTACTTGGAAAACCCTCAAAGAGGTAAAAACCACAGGACCTCATTTAGATCAACAATCCACTATAAAACAGAACGTTACAATCTATCACAAGCACATATCGCTTGGATCAAACCTTCTTCACTCACGCAGGAGTGGATAAATAATAAGAGAACAAGAGAAAACGGAGAGATCTCACTGATCACGAGGATGTATAAGCGCTGAGACGTGGACTGCGGAATAGATCACCTCTACAAGCAGAATCTCCCTTCTACAAGCTTCCTCTCTCTTTTTCTCTCTCTTTTTCACACCTTTTTGATAGCCCTAAACCCTCTTAGGGTACCTTTAGGAAACCTAGAATGCCCTAGAATACACCCCAATCCCGCATACACCCCTTTATATAAGAATAGAAATAGGTAGAATCCAAATAGAAAACAAAATCCGCAAAATTTGCGATTCCGCAATTGCATCCGCGGAACTCGTCGATGATATCGAAGGTCTCTCGATAACAGCTTCGATATCATCTGAAGGTCTTTCGATGATATCGAGACAGGACAAAAACTGTCCAGTGACCAGGGGTGGAAATTCCAACAATTATCGATGTCATCGAACCACTTTCGATGACAGCCTCGATATCATCTGAAAGTCTCTCGAAGATATCGACAGGATAAAAAATTGTCTAGCAACCAGCAGTGAAAAATCCTACCATTATCGATGATATTGAAACCTGTTCGATTTCATCGATCCCAACAATGAGGAGAAAAATCCCCATCAGCTATGTGGAATGTCTTTTTTAGAGTAAAGACTTTAGCTGTAATCTAAAACATAGGTCTTTGATTGAGAGAGAGAGAGAGAGAGAGAGAGAGAGTACCTATAAATACCTAAGGATTTTGCCATCCAGAACCTGTGAATTGCCCTTTGAAAATCTCGTCTCATGGACTGTGATTGTGGGAGTTCATGTGAAGAAAGCATGTTTCGTTGAATACTTGAGACTTTTTCAGGCGATTAAAGGTTCCGGAATCGATCTTGATTGAATTGTTTTCAGTTGTTGGGGCGTGGGGTTCATGATTTCATAAGTTTCTACGAAGGTGAGGACGTACACGGGCTGATTGTTAAGAGCAATTTTGAATTCAACACTCAAGGTGGGTAATTCTCTATTGTTAATGTCCTGTAAGTTGGAATCCTTAGATATTGCAGCCAAGTTCGAATGCACGAAAAATGGGAGTCGTGGAATTGTATGATCGTTGGATGTGGTAAGATTGAGTTGAAGCCCAATGTGTTGAAATGTTTAGAGAGCTGCAATTGCAGGCTTGGAATGTGATTGAAACAATTTAGTCACTGTGATTTGTTCATGGTCACAGTTACTAGCCTTAAATCTAAGCCGATCTCTCCGTTGCTTCATAATCAAAACCGTAGTTAATCAAGACAATTTTCATTTTGAATTCACTTATGGTATGTAAGGAAGATATGGAACATTAGATGTTGCACTTAGGATATTTAATAAGATGTGTAGAAACACTATGACATGGAATACTTTGATGTCAGCTTATCCACCCAATATTGATACTTGCATTACTTCTCAATCAAATTCTTTTAGAAGATGTGAAACCCAACTCGGCAATGTCTTTTCTAATCTGGAAACTCTAGACCATTGAGAATGGATCTGTTAAGGGCCAGTTTGATAAGAGATTTCTGTAGTAAATCAGACAAGTGATATGATAACAATTCTCCTTTGTTTTGATTGCAATAAATAAATTGAATTCTAGTAAAAGGGAATCATGGACATTTCCTGCATGATGATAAAGGAAATTGTGATAATTGCATAATTGATTTCTTTTACCATGGAGTTCTCTTATTCAAACTGGCTGTAATGGAACTGAAATACCATTCAATCTCTCTCTCATCAATTCATTAGTCGATCTGTAAGCAAAATGTGGACAGCTTGGAACATTGAAGGAGATCTATGGTGAGATGCGTGAAAGAGATGTAATACAATAGAATACGATAGAACACGGAATTCATGGAAATGCCAGAGATGCTATGGAGTGTTTCCATCATATAAAGAAATCAAGCATGAAACCAAACATGGTCACCTTCCTCATTCTCTCTGTGCAGTCATGCTGGTCGGCTCTGGTCATAGAAGGAAAAAACACATTTTTGGTAGAATGATAGATTATTCCATGGCACCCCCATTAGAGGACTACACATGTGAAGTGGAATAGCCAGTTTGGGAATCCCCACAGAGACAAAGCTATGATTCTGATGGTGAACAGTTAACCACTTGCTCTAAAAGCTCCAACTAAGAAAAGCTCGAACTGACAGAGTATGGCGAATTAATTCCTTTATCTCATAGCCCAGGCCCTACATCGCAAGTGTTAAGACCTTGGCCGTGTTGGGGGCCTTGCACAAAACCTTAGGATCTAGCCCTCCAGAACAAACCAAAATTATGGATAATAAAGCAATGAAAACAATCAATGCATCAATCACACACCACACAAGAGATTTTTACGTGAAAAACCCTCAAAGAGGTAAAAACCACGGGACTTCGTCCAGATCAACAATCCACTATGAAGTAGAACGTTACAACCTTCTTCACTCACGTAAGAGTGGATAAACAATAAGAGAAATAGAGAAAACGGAGAGATCTAACCGATTACGAGGATATAGAAGTGCTGAGATATAAATTGCACAATAGATAACCTCCACGAGTAGAACCTCCCTTCTATAAGCTTCCTTTCTCTCTTTCTCCCTCACTCTCACCTTTGATAGCCCTAAACCCTTTAGTAAATCCCTTGTAAAGCTTTAGAAAACCCTCTTGTTATACCTAGAAATCCTAGTAACTCCTATTTATAGTTTTAGAAAACTCCTTTCCCATCCCAGTTGCGAAAGGACTTGTGACATGAAATTCGCACAAAATCGCCGAACGAATCTACGTAACCTCGACTGGTCAAACCGAGTCCACGACCGGTCGAGAGCCACCTTCGACCTGTCGAGCACCTCCTTCGACTGGTCGAGCACCCCGGAGAAAAAATAGTCCACAGTCGTTGGACTTTGAGTCGTGCCACGACTTGACTCCTTCGACTGGTCGAGACCAGCCTTCGACCGGTCGAGCGAGCCTCACGACCGGTCGACGACGGGTCAAAAAACCCATCAAATCTCCCCCCTTTTGACCCAGGAGGGATCCACCTTCTTCAAGCTAGCCAGGTTTGTACAAACCCCAAACTTGCCCTTGAGCAAAGCCTTGGTTATCATGTTTGACCCATTATCGTCTATGTGGACCTTCTCAAGCTGTAACACCTTTTGTTCCAAAGTATCCCTGATCTAGTGATACCGAATCTCTACGTGCTTCGACTTGGAATGCTGACTTGGATTCTTGCTCAAGTGTATAGCACTTTGACTATCGCAATAGACCACGTGCTGCTCCTACTTCAGGCTAAGTTCCTGTAGGAACCTCTTCATCCAAAGCATCTCTTTACATGCCTCTGTGACTGCAATGTACTCGGCCTCTGTCGTCGACAACGCTACGACCTTCTGTAACTTGCTCTGCCAGGAAACTGCTTCCCCTGCAAACGTGAACATGAACCTCGATGTAGACTTCCTGGAGTCTATGTCACCTTCCATATCTGTATCTGTGTAGCCCTCTAAAATAAGTTTACCATCACCATAGCATAGGCTCAACCTGGATGAGCCTCTTAGATACCGCAATATCCACTTAACCGCTGCCCAATGTTCTTTGCCAAGATTGGCAAGAAACCGGCTGAAAACACCAACCGCATATGCTATGTCTGGGCGTGTACACACCATATCATACATCAAACTTTCTACAGCTGACGTGTAAGGTATCTTTTGCATCTCTTCCACCTCTGCCTTCGTCTTGGGACACTGCCTGTCGCTCAATCTGAAGTGACCATTCAGTAGAGTACTGACTGGCTTCGCTGCATTCATATTGAACCACTCTAGAACTTTCTCAATATATCGCTCTTGTGACAGTCAAAACTTCCTGCTGCTTCTGTCACGGGTTATCTCCATTCCTAGGATCTGTCTAGCCGGACCCAACTCTTTCATCGCAAAAGACTTGCCCAACTCCTGTTTAAGCCTGTCAATCTTCTTTATGTCTTTTCCCATGATGAACATGTCATCAACATATAATAGCAGAACTAAGAAATCACCATCTGAGAACTTGCGCGTGAACACACAGTGGTCCGACTCCGTTCTGTCATACCCATGTTTCAACATAAACGAGTCGAACTTCTTGTACCATTGCCGTGGAGCTTGTTTCAGCCCATATAAGCTTTTCCTTAGCCTACACACCATATCTCTTTGCCCTTGACTTCGAACCCGTCTGGTTTATGCATGTAGATCTCTTCTTCTAGGTCACCATGGAAGAAGACAGTTTTAACATCTAACTACTCTATCTCCAAATCCATGCTAGCCGCCAACCCAAACAACACCCGTATAGATGTCATCTTCACCACTGGTGAGAATATCTCCTTGAAGTCTATGCCTTTCCTCTGACTAAACCCTTTCACCACAAGTCTGGCCTTAAACCTCGTCTGTGAATTCTTCTGCTCAATCTTCTTTCTAAACACCTACTTGTTACTCAGAGCTTTCTTGCCCTTAGGCAGTTTCACCATGTCATAGGTGTGGTTCGTATGTAAGGATTCCATCTCCTCTTGGATAGCTTTCAACCACTCCCCCTTATGCTCATCGGCTAGGGCCTCAGAATAATCTTCTGGCTCTCCCCCAACAGTCAGCATAATGTACTCATGCGGCGAGTACCTCTTGGACAACTGTCTGTCCCTAGATGACCTCCTCACCTGTGGCTCAATAGGTGGATCAAGTGGGGGCTACTCCCCTGGTCCATCTTCTGAAGGAACTCCCTTATCCTCTGCACCTTGCTGTACTCCCCTGTCATCAAGCACCACTGAAGGAGTAACCGGATCCATGTCCTCTAGCTCACCTGAACTAGGCTAGTTCTTCTCTGGCTTACCAATGTCTTCTATACACTGATCTTCAAAGAAAACCACATCTCTGCTCCTGACGAGCTTCATCTCGATCGGATCCCACAATCTATAACCGAATTTTTCATCACCGTACCCTAAGAACACATACTGTCTGATCTTCATATCGAGCTTGGACCTCTCGTCCTTTGGTACGTGAACGGATGCCCTGCATCCAAACACCCTTAAATGACTGTACGATGGATCATGTCCAGTCCACACATTCTCAGGTACTTCTCCATTCAACGGGGCTGATGGAGACCTGTTTATCAAATATACTGCTGTGTGCATTGCTTCTCCCCAGAACATCTTGGTTAATTTCGCATAGGATAATATGCATCTGATTCTCTCAACAATGGTGCGATTCATTCGCTCAGCTACACCATTATGCTGGGGGGTCTTGGGAACCGTCTGTTCATGCCGTATACCCAAGGACTTGCAGTACTCGTGAAAGTCGCTAATGTATTCACCACCATTGTCAGTGTAGATGCACTTCAATGGTCTACCTGTCTCTCTCTCGACCATAGTATGAAACAATTTAAACACACCAAAGACCTTGTCCTTAGATTTCAAAGCATAAACTCAAACCCTCCTAGATGCATCATCTATAAAAGTAACAAAATACAATGCCCCACCCAAGGTTTTTGTCCTCATAGGATCACAAACATCAGAATAAACCAAATCTAATGCATGCACTTTATTAACATGAGAAGCAGATTTAATAAATGAAACTCTATGTTGTTTCCCTGATAAACAATCAAGACAGGTTTTGAGAGGTGTACCTGTCATGTCTGGAAGGAGCCGCTTCTTTACTAGTACCTGAAGCCTTTTTCACTCATGTGGCCTAGACGCCTGTGCCACATGTCAATAGCTGAATTTTCTGCTGTGTTCAACCCACCCTTGCACATACTGACACTTACCTTGTAAAGGGTGCAACACTTCTTTCTTCTGGCCACGATCAACGAACCCTTGATGAGCTTCCATCGCTCACCAGCAAACCGGCTTTCATAGCCATCATTATCCAACCTTCCCGTCGACATCAAGTTGAGGCAAAGGTCTGGGATATGCCTCACATCCCTGAGAACCAATGTGCAGCCCACATCAGTTTTCACACAAATATCACCGACTCCCACGATTTTTGATACGCCAGAATTTTCCATCTTCACAGTCCCATAGTCACCTGACTTGTAGCTTGTGAAGGAGTCCCTGCGTGGAGTCGCATGAAAAGAAGCTCCTGAGTCTATTACCCAGTCGGTGTCCTGACTCGTAGCCGTGAGACATACATCATAATCTACAGAAAAAATAACTACAACATCGCCATCTGAAGCGACCGCAGTGGAATCTGATTTATCTTCCTTCCCTTTTCCTTTCTTGTCGTTTTTCTTACCACGACATTCATGCTTATAGTGGCCCTTTTTGCCACAGTTCCAGCAATCAACATCTTTTCTGTTACTCGAATTGCTTCTTGATTTATCTCAGGCCTTCCCGCCCTTCCTGTTCTTTCCTCTCCTCCGTTCCTGTGTCATAAGGGCCTCTTGTTGAGTAGACCCCTGAGACTTCCTTCTTGTCTCTTCATTGAAGAGACAGCTAGTTACCTGTTCCATGGATATCTTTCCGTCTGGTGCGGAGTTACTTAAAGACACCACCAATGTCTCCCAACTGTCGGCAATGAACTAAGCAATAGTAAAGCTTGCAGTTTATCATCCAGGACCATCTTCATAGAGGTGAGTTGGTTCACTATATTGTTAACCTCATTCATGTGCTCAGCCATAGAACCACCATCCTTGAACTTGAGATTCACAAGTCACCTTATCAGAAAAATTTTATTACCGGCTGTCTTCCTCTCATACAGCCCTTGTAATTTCAGCCATAGGCTAGCGGTTGAGGTTTCTGTAGACACATGATAGAACACTGAATCATCCAACCATTGTCTAACAAACCCCACTGCCTTTCGGTCCATCTTCTTCCAATCATCATCAGTCATATCCTTGGATTTTGTTGATATGCCTAAAATTGGAGAATATAGGTCCTTGCAATAAAGCAAGTCCTCCATCTTAGCCTTTCATATGGTCCAGTTAGAACCATTGAGGCAGATCATCCTTGATGAGCCACCTTCCATAATTCAAAACCGATCCTACCCGTTCAATGAACTTAGCTCTGATACCACTTTGTTGGGGGCTTTGCACAAAACCTTAGGATTTGGCCCTCCAGAATAAACCAGAATTATGGATAATAAAGCAATGAAAATAATCAATGCATCAATTACACACCACACAAGAGATTTTTACGTGGAAAACCCTCAAAGAGGTAAAAACCACGGGACCTCGTCCAGATCAACAATCCACTATGAAGTAGAACGTTACAACCTTCTTCACTCACGCAGGAGTGGATAAACAATAAGAGAAATAGAGAAAACGGAGAGATCTAACCGATTACGAGGATATAGAAGTGCTGAGATATAGATTGCACAGTAGATAACCTCCACGAGCGGAACTTCCCTTCTATAAGCTTCCTCTCTCTCTTTCTCCCCCACTCTCACCTTTGATAGCCTTAACCCTTTAGCAAATCTCTTGTAAAGCTTTAGAAAACCCTCTTGTTATACCTAGAAAACTCTAGGAACTCCAATTTATAGTTTTAGGAAACTCTCTTCCGCATCCAGTTGCGAAAGGACTTGCGACACGAAATCTGAGCAAAATCGCGGAACGAATTTCCGTAACCTCGACTGGTCGAACCGAGTCCACGATCGGTTGAGAGCCACCTTTGACCGATCGAGCACCTCCTTCGAATGGTCGAGCATCCCGGAGAAAAATAGTCCACAGTCGCTAGACTTTGAGTCGTGCCATGACTTGACTCCTTCGACTGGTCGAGACCAACCTTTGACCGGTCGAGCGAGGCTCACGACCGATCGACGACGTGTCAAAAAACCCATCAGGCCGAACCCCCCTCGTAGGCCTCACATCACATGAGTACTGCCTCATACGAGCCACTCGCCTCACTTGGGCCGCCCACCCCTAGTGTGTCCCTGCATCTCACAAGCTACCCCACTTGAGCCCGGTGTAAAAATGCCCCTGCATTAGATTTGCATAATGCCAATCACTCCTATGGAGAACCTTGCTCGCTGCTTGTAGAATTCACTATGACATTGAGATGGGAGAGTGAGATTCTAAAACAAACTTTCCCACCCATCCGGAAAATGATTACTATTACATATGTCCACCATGTATGGTTTTTGTTGGGAGGTAAGGAAGAAAGAAGTGAGAAAAGAGAGCTAGTAGGAGTGCATTGGAGAGCTTGGGGAGAAGGTCATCTTTTCATGGTAGGAGATTAATCTAATTCATCAGGCTGAAGAAATGTATGTATGTTGGAAACTCTGTTCAGGCAAATGAAGGAATGGATTTATGCTGTTGAGAGATGTTTTGGGGTCTGTCACCTTGAATGGATAATGCAACGCATACTTGATCATGAGTAAGTAAACAGTGAAATCATTGATGTGGGAGAAAGCTTCGAAGCATGCAGATATGGGTAGTGCAGGTGATTGTGCTCTTTCACATGGAAGAATGGAAGCTGTTGGACCCCACTGTTATCAACTTGGCCCTTAGGCCCGGCTCACCATTAGCGGGACCGAATGTAATAAGGTGTACCTACTGGCCTACAGGCCAAGTCTAGCTTGATAGTCGAGTTGGTTAGAGTATGTCCACTCATGAGGCTGCATAGTTCAAAAATTAAAAACTCGGATTCGGATCGATGTCCAGCCGGGTCGAGTTGACTCGAAGAATCAGACAATCTTTACTTGATTTGATTCAGTCTTTAATAAATAAATTAAGAATATTCAAAGAGAATGTCTCAAGTCCAACCGGTTGGACTAGAAGGTATGGTCCAGCTTTTTAACCTTAGAAGTTCATGTGACATCCAACCTGTCCGATAGGTTGGCCCTCTCATAAAAATCACTTAGTTCAAAGACCAGCTTATTGGACAAGTTGGATGTCTCGTTCATAAAGGTCAGAGGTTATCTATTGGGTGGACGGTAATTTATTTTCAATTGATTGGACCTGAGACCTTTTTATTTTTAAATTACTAATAAATGTTGAAATCAGTAGTATATGACATATATAATTGCTACGCATGGCAATACTAAATTTCGTAATATCTGTTGCAACCAAACGCAGTCTACTTCTATTCTGCTGATTAAACATCTCCAAATCTTGGATTCTTGTTTTACCAAACCTTTCTTGTAATAGAATCACTCAGTCTGAGTTAACGGAGTGTTGGCACCGAGTTAATCTAGTTGTGGACCTACAAGACAACTTGGGTCAAAACTTAATTTAGTCGAGCTGACTTAGTTAAATTATAAAGTTCTAACCGAATAAAATTATTAGTTCTAAAATAATAAGATATAACAGAAAATTTAAAATAATAAGATAGGAATGTAGAGAGCTGAGGCACATTATTATAACTATCTTAAAGACAGATTTTCTCTTAGTTCTGCTCGCATGCAAAATTACTCATGGTATATCCTTGTTTTTTAATATAAAAGATTAGTGAGGAGTTTGGGGCAAACAACATTAATGTATATGTTTTATCCACACTTTTCATCCATTTTGATAGATTATTTTAACGCATGAGCCTAAAAATGAGGCAGATGAAAGGCTCAAGTAAACTACACCACAGGAAGCACTGGAGATTGAAGTCAAACAGTTGAAACCTTCTTAGGCCCACCACAATGTTGATTTGCCATCCAACCTATTTCGTAAGGCTCACGTAGACCTGGATCTAGGTGAAGGGAAAACATAAATATCAGCTTAATTTAAAACTACTATGGCCTCCAGGAAATTTTCAACGGTGGGCATCCAATTCCAATTGCTTCCGTGATGTAGTCTAAGAAGTTTTTAATGGGCATGCAATCCCAATTGCGTATGTGGTGTGGTCCACTTAAGCCTTTAATCTGTTTTTTTTGTTTTGCTCATGCCTAAAAAAGACGGTGGATAGTACCCAATCCACATCCAAGTGATCCTCGAATCTTTGCCACGTAATCCATTCAAATTTTGCCCAATGAAATGGGACATTGCTTTTCTTTGTTTTTCTCAACTTTTTTTTATTAAAGTCAATTTTTTGGGCATCTGATCCGTCAAATGCAATCCCTTCAGTTGATGACCCATTATATCAATGGTTTCAAGAAGTGCCACGTGGCGGACCTCACTAGCCATCTGAACTGTATTTCAGTACATGAGTTTGTTGGGAGGCGGAAGCGGATTGGCTGGTGTACGACACGCCACCCACCTCACCGGTGTGTTGAGGTTACCAAGTTGTGGGCCCCACCATGAGTTATGTGATATCAAAACCGTCCGTCCATTAGATAGCTCATTGTAAGCTTGGGCCCAAAAATAAAACAGATCCTAAGATCAAGCCGACCTCACTGCGAAAAGCAATGGGGGATTGAACGTCTTCCATTGAAACCTTTTTGAGGGTTACGGGAGTTTTGGATCAATCTTATATTTGTTTTTCCTCTTTATTAAGGTCTACTTAATGCTATGAACATATTGGATGGAAAATAAATCTTATTGTGGGCCCTGCGAATATTTTAATAGTGGAAATTATTGTATCACTGTTTTTTGTGGAGCGGGCGCCTGTGGCCCACTTGATCTTTGGATATGATTTATTTTTGGAATTATTTGCTAAAACTATATCACCAAATGGATGGACGGTGTGGATATAATAAATACATCATTGTTGGCCCACGTAACTTTGATCTCCTTCCAACCGTTGGTACATTGGGAGGTCGAGTAGCTGAGGCGCTCCTCTTCACGCGACACGTACCCACACCATACGAAGTCGGTGGTGTGGTACATCAGGTAATCCGCTTCCTGGGGTAGCTGGGTATGGTATTGTTAGTTACAGCATATGGGAACCGTTGATCTGTTGGCTCACTGTATGAAAGCAAGCGCCATACGGTGAAAAAAAACAATAAATGGCTTTCACCATACTATTTAATCCTGGCGGCAGTGATTGGCACGAAAAACTAAAAGAATCAGCCATCCACATTCCACGGCCAGCGAAGATTATAAAAATCTAAGTTGTCTGCTTCGGGTGTTTGGACGGGGGAATAGACGGCATTGGGTGGGATGGGTTTAAAAAATTTGTAATGATGGGCTTTGTCAGGAATTGTCTTACAATACTATAAGTCTTATAATTTCACTGGGATACTATGTCATGGTGTTTGAATGGCATGAGATAGAAGGGTTTTAACAACTTCAAATTAGTGTTCTATGGGCCCCATCATGATGTATGTGTTTCATCCATGCCATCCACCCATTTTTTCATGTCATTTTAGGGTATGAGCCCAAAAATGAGATTGATCCAAATCTCAAGTGGACCGCACAGTTGACCTTAAGAGGTTTCTAATGGTGTAATTCAATCACTACTGTTTTCCATGGTGTGGTCCACCTGAGATTTGTTTCTACCTCATTTTTGAGATCAAGCTCTAAAATTATATTTCAGAATGGATGGACAACATAGATAAAACACACATATTATGGTGTGGTCCACCTAGCACCGACCACTAGCCACGTGAAACCCAAAGTAGGCCGCATTGCTTCCTCGAAGACCCTGTAAACCCGCTTCCTAAATAGACTCAAGCTAAAATCCATGGGTTTCACAAAGTCACTCCCATCTATTCCTACGCGCCTAACAGATCAACAGTTCTGATTGCCCCATATCCAATGTACCGCGGAGAAATATGAAGCGTATGCATGCACGAGCCCATTGCTTTGACTCATCCCAACAGGATGTTAGGTGGACCCACTTGAGTTTTGGATATACTAAAATAGTGGGATCCTATTGCTAGCACGTGAATCCAATCCGGATTTCTCATTTACATTGCAGTGGGCCCCACATAGCTTCCTGAATTGGTGGGGGCACATGCAATTTGCGTCCCTCATTTTATCTAAACCACCGCAGATGCAAACGATTGACACATGTCATTCATATATCTAAATCCAAAGCTACCATGGATGGAAACGGATTGGCTACTCCCCCTGCCACCAGCCCAGTCGCTGGTGGTCGGTGCTATGTGGGCTCCACCATGATGTATGTGTTTCATCCATTTTTGCGGATAATTTTAGGGCTTGATCCCAAAAATGAAAGGGATATAAATCTCAGGTGGACCACACCACATGAAAACAATATTAATTGGATATCCACCATTAAAATCCTCCTAAGGCCCACTGTACTATTTATTTGACATCTAATCTGTTGATTAGGTCATACAGGCCTGGATGATAAGAAAAAACAAAAATCAGCTTGATCCAAAACTTTTATGGCTCCCAGAAGGTTTTTAATGATCCACGCTCATTCAACACTTTTTCCTGTAATGTGATCCACTCGAGATTGTGATATACCTTATTTTTGGTCTTATACCATAAAATAATCTAGAGAAATAAATAGACAGCATGGATGAAAAACATACATCATAGTGGGGCCCACCGAGCACTGACTACCAACCATGCTTGTTGCAGGGGGAGTAGCCAATCCGTTTCCACCATGGATGCAGACACTTGCCTGCATCTCATTTGCTACCAAGCTGGGTTACTTTCTCTAACGCTGAAAACGACTTAACGCGTGCAAAATCCGGGCCTTACTATTGTGGGTGTTCTCATGCCACGAAATCATGCATGTGTTTTATCCACCCCCTTTATCCGTTTGATCATTACTTTCCGGTGTCCCGTGTGTTTATCCTGGGAATGATCCGCTGGTAAGATACCAGTGTTGATACTTTTAAAAAATAACCATAGTCAAGAGTACCGGTGAATAAATTTTTAAATAAATATTAATAGCAGAGCACTTAAGAGTAGAGCATCCGTGCCGATTCTTTTAGGAATGATTCAGGTATAACACGTATAATTTAAATATATAATAATTATAAAATAATTTTATTCTCTAATATATAACCAGGGGCGGCTCTAAGGGGTAGGCAGGTGAGGCAATCGCCTAAGGCCCCTAGAAGGCCCTGTATTATAGGAACAGGCTTTTAAATGATAATCTATACACATAATGAAATAATTTAATATTTTTAAATTAAATTAAACATATAAAAGTGGGTAGTTTAGATGGTTCATGAAAAACAAAAACAAAAACACGCTTTGGATCTCCTAATGGTTGATAATAAACAAATTATTTGAATTCAACATCAAATTATAATGAAGATAATAGTTAAATCAATGAATTTTTTGTAATTTACTCTCTGAATGGATCACCTAATTGGACAGTTTGGATGGAGTCAAAATATCTATATTAACAATATATTTATTAACTATACTACTGGAACTATACAATTCTAAATTCATTATTCTCACAATAGACGCGGATTGCGTGCAGACCACTTTAGGAATTTTCAAGCAGGAAAAGGTCGACAGTATTATATGTGTTATATCTATTCCATTGATCCGTTTTTTCATACCATTTTAGAATAGAGTTTGATATGAACAACGGAGAAAGATAAGCTGATATTTATGTTTTCCATCCATCTAGGATTCACCTTATGAACGGTTTAGCAATTTTATCTATGTCGATTTATGGGTAAACTTGAATACAAAAGTTTAATTAGTAATTTTGCATCTAAAAAGACTAGGAAGCAAATTTATGATTTAATTTTAAATTTATTAATTTTTTTTATTTTTTAAATTAAAAAGCCCATTTTTATGACTTGCCTAAGGCCCCCAAAAATGTTGAGCCGCCCCTGTATATAACAGTAAATAATTAAATTTAATTTACAAAATATAACAATAACGAAATAATTTAAATTATAACATGTAACAATAATAATAAATTTAGTGCAGAACACATAATTATAATGAATTGAATTCATCTATACATAATATTAGTTAAACAAATTAAAGGAAGTCATTCTATATAATAATACACTGGCAAAAATATAAATCCACATGCTATGGTTTTCGTGGTTGGTAGAATTTGATGGACAACAGGAAAGATCACCTACCTGTTGTGGTTGGTAGAATTTGATGGAAAACTGAATCTCAACGAGAATAATTCCTACTGCACATTAGAGTCTTAGAACCACTAATAAACAACACTACGAGACTCGGAGCTCGATGAAAAAAGAGTTGACTCAGTGAGTCAATTCGCTACCCAAACCGGTCATCTTCTCTTCTCGTTTCTCTTCTTCTTTCTTTTTCCTTCTCTATCTCTTCTTCTGATTTTCTTCTTCCTTTCTTCTGTTCAAAACAGTTAGGTTGGGTAGAGATCAACCCAATGAGTAGGAAACTCGGTGGTGGTGTAACTCAGGAACGGCTCTCTCTCTCTCTCCCTCTCTCTCTCTCTATACTTCTCTCTCGCTCTTTGATTTTTCTTTCAGGAAATTCCCAAAGGCTGTTGGATGCAAGAAAGGCTTTAAAAGCTTCCGGAGTCAAGGTGATGCAAGGGGTGCACGGTAGTGTGCGGCAGCGTGTTACGGATGGAGTGTTGTTTGAGTCGAATTTGCCACTACCACTGCTTATGAGTTTTGGTTAGGATTCTTTGATCAAATGGGCCATATCAATGTAGGTTGGGATTTCAAAATCAATGATAGTGCAAGATCTCATAATGGTGGGTATTGGTGTGCTTGAAGTGGACAATCACGGCAGATTTCGATGTTATGCATTTTTCTTTTAACTAATTAATGTATATGGACGGCTCAGATAAACCTAAGAGAGCTTCAGAACGTGATGGTCTGAAGCTTCCATCAGGATAACCTGATGGAAAACTCTAGAGGAGTATGGTAGCCATTGGACGGGGAATGGTCGATGGTTGAAATGGAAGGTTTAGTTGTAATAGGTTTCCATGCGAGATGAAGAAGGTAGAGATTGCGGACGGTTTTTTATGGGGTTGAATGTGTTGAAGATGTTGTTTGTTTACAGATTTTACAAGGAATGAGTGGGGTCTATAGAGGTGGTCTGAGGAGAAATCTATAACGTACATTCGGCTTTTTAGATTGAGGTCGGGCTAGGTTTCAAGAATGGGTTGATCAATGGTCCAAGGTGGGCCACATAGATTGCAATTGGGGAAGAGATTTTGGCTAATAAGAATTTTCCAATTTTTGAATTAGATGGATGACTCAGATTAATAAGGTAGGTCCCATCTTGGTGGGCGGTGTGGATCAGAGATGGGTCGGGGTGCGGCTATTATGGCACTGGATAAGCTAGGAAGAAAGAGAGGAGAGAGAGTCAGGGAGGTTGCGACTTGGGAGTGCAGTAACGTGCGTGGATTTCTTTTCTTTCTTTTTTTTTTTTTAAAAAAAAAAAAAAAACAGTGGGCCCACAAAGATGTCGTGATAAATCAACTTTGTCTATTAATTTTTCCCATCAAAGGTAGGGCATGAGCCTAAAATTGAGGCTGATCCAAAGCTCAAGTAGACCACACCAAAGGAAATAATGAAACCCACCGTTAAAAAAATGGGGTGTATAATCATGGGGCCATATGGTGTTGTCCACTAGCAGTACTAGTGGTGTCAATATTCAATCCGCATTCATTAGATGCATGCCTCCATTAGGAATAATATTTTCTCCTTGAATAAAAAATCTTACTGATTTAACAATCGCATGCATGGACGATCTCAAAATAATTAGTTTCGATAAGATCTGGTAGGACTAAATTTAATAATATAGATGCAACCACATGAAATGCATGATACCTTCACACGATTCGTGGTACATATATTTTCAAAATAATTAGTTTCGATAAGATCTGGATGGACATTGATGCACGTTTGATAACTGCCTTTCGTGATAAGGACGAATTAGATAAAGACAAATCATGATCAATTAAAGGCAACCGCTACTTTACATATGACAGAATACGATGTCGCCATGTAAGCAATGGTTGTTTTCACAACATTGTCAGAATGTCTACAAATAGTTAAGGAGAATGTACAGTAAAAGACCTTCGAATCAATCTGAAAAATCAATCAACCAGTCTACCCAAAATAACTCAACTCCGGTGCAATGTTGTTTATCTAGTCCTTCGAGATACTTATCATCTCCACCACTCATCAACATGGTACCCTTAGTTTTTAGGAGTAAGTACGCCCCTACTCTACGCCCAATCAACTTAATCGTAATCAGTAGCTGTAATCCCCTTCTATTTGTGCATGTATATCGAATCTGAAGGAAAACCATACTCTTAGGAATTTTTCACCTATGCTCATACGCTAGGTCGACGGTAACTTGTAATTTCGGTACCTATTCCTCTCTCATCAACACACTGTTTCATTAAGCACCCTACTACTATCAGCCAAGGTGGTGATCATGTGTTAGTAGTAAATTTCACTTTCTCCATCTTCAATTTCTGTTCGACCAAACACTTGTTGCACCTTTGAAAGTCTTTGATTTCTAAGCCACAAGAACTCATCAAAGGGTCTCAAGCTCCGTAAATCTCCTGATAAGTGCAATCGATTCTGGTATAATAAAATGGTTGGCCTACCGACCATTTACTTATGCACCACTCTATCTCGACTCCATGAGTCAGTGATGTTTGGTTTGAATCAGACCGCAAATCAATTTTGACATGCCCGTAAATAACACACGTGTACTGTTATGGGGAAAATATGCCGACCTGCCATCAACAGGCCAGGTCAAGTGTTCAACAACAACTAATGCGACCCAATGGTCCAACACTCACCTCTCGACCAACAAAGAAGAAAACTTCATCTCTCAGCATCAGGTCGAGCTCGACCTCAACGATAGGCCGAGCCCAATCCCAGAGAATACGCCGAGTCTGACTTCAGCAGACAAGAGCCCAACCAAGAAGAGTTCGACTTCTCAGCATCAGGTCGAGCTCGACCCCAACGTTAGGCCGAGCCCAACCTAACCGACGTTGTTGTCCACCCGCGATCTGCGCCGAAGATCAGGGAAACCATCTCTAACACGGTTCTCCTCGCTGAAGATCCAGAAGGATCTCCATCGGGCGTAAACTTAGAATCCTACTAGGATTCCATCCCCGCCAAAACAGGGACAATCACCCTCTATGCCACCGCCTCTTCCCACCTACAAATAAGAAGATCCCCAGAGGGGAGAGGTACGCACAATCTCTAGCCCTAACCCTTCTACACTCAACTAAACCCAGACTCCTGACTTTGGCATCAGGGGGCCCCAACACACAAGCCAGGGTCTTCTTTGTTTGTTCTTTATGCGGGTTCAAGAGCTAGGGAGTGTAACACCCAGGTTCTCGGAACCTAAGTACACTACTCATTTTCCAAAAACCAAAGTGTTAACCTTTAATTGTGACTTAAATTTCACGTACATTTTTTTTATCAAAGTTAGTAAACTAGCGGGATATAATTAAATCAAGTATAAGAGGGAGTCTAAATATACATAACCAAATATTCAAATGGTATCTGAAAACTTATACAAACCAATGTCTTAACTTTTACAAAACATGACAGTACAAATTTAAACACAAATGGAATTAGGAATAGAAGGTCTCAAGATCGCCTGGCTCCTTCTATTCCACATAATCACCGGCATGCGTATCATTTGCGTCTCATACACACTGATTACAGTTTAATAGTGTCAATGGCTATCCCAGTGAGGTATAACTTCCAAAATTTATCATATCATCAAGATAATTAAGCATAGTTATCAGGAACAGCTTATAAAAAAATTCAACAATGATTATCATAGAAATTAGATAAGATTCATCAGATATGCATTCATTAAATAAATTACATAAAGATAATCTTGTTTAAATGCACGAATGCATGTACATGCTCACAAACCTGGGGATGCACATCCAGCTGGCAAAAAGTCGCCCAAGGAAAACTAGCCACTGGGAAAAGTACTCAAAGGTACGTCCAAGGAAAACTAGCCACCCGAAAAAGTACTCAAAGGTACACCCAAGAACAACTAGCCACCCGAAAAAGACTATGTAATGAGGACACCCAAGGTGGACTAGTCTCCGAGGAAAGTACTCAAAGGTACGCCCTAAGGAGGACTAAGCACCTGAAAAAGTCTATGCAACAAGGACAACCCATAACGGTACGAATGTACAAAATAATAATTTAGGATCACCTAGTAAAAAACTCTATGGTACATCACATAGTGATCCAAGAAAATCTCCGTGTCTTACATCGACTACCCAGTAAAATACTCTATGGTACATCCCATAGTGATCCAAGAAAATCCCCGTGGCTTACATCGACTGTCCGGTAAAGTCCGCATGCCATGAAAATGCATGATTAGCCCAACCATTATTATTCCAAGTTCAAACAATCATTTTAAGAAAGCTCAAAGGTTACTATAGGGGTTTGTCACCCAGCATAGGCCAATAGCTCAGGCATAGTATCCCATTCCACCATCCTTGGCTCATGAGACTAACAAATCGGATGTTTAAAGGTAACCTACTAAACTAGTGACCAATTATAGTTCTACAAGTGGAACTTACCATCGCATGGTTATATGAAGGTGGTTCATTAAAGCCACATAGGGCAAATATTACATCAAGCCACAAAGGGCGAACATATAATTAAAGCCACATAGGGCACTTAGTCAGTCGAAGCCACATATGGCAAATAGTCCATTTCAGGATATGGTGAAAGGGATTGACTCCAAAAGCCATAAAGGTGCAATGATCCATTAGATGATAAGTCCACCACAAATAAATTTCATTTAATCTATTAGACAGAATGGTCACTAGTTCAAGGGCTTCCAAAAACATCATTAAGTAATCGCAAGTGGGAAACAAGTCACGCACAATATTAAAACCATATGCACATAAAAAGTGAGATAATTGAGACCATCGCATATTCATATTTGAATGTAAATCCAACGATTAATCATCATGAAGAATTATTCAAATAAAAACTAGCATTTATAATCAATTTCACTGAGTATCATGTTAGGCAATAGATGAAATAAATGAAATACGTTAACTATCAAGATGTAGACAAGCTTGAAGGGTGATCCTCACCTTTCAAGAGTCGGTTCGTCTCTCGGTAATGCTAGAGATACTTGTACACACTTTAGGATCAAGATCTAACAAAGTTAGAATGCTTTGAGTGGTTAGATTACAACATAACAAAATTTATATGGTTAGGATTAAAGTTTAATGTTTAGATCATGTAAATTTTTGGGCTTTATCCTACGATCTAAATCTAAGTATAGGTCTTAGAACTTGAACTTCAACTTTTGTGCAAAGAATAAAATAATATTACTAATAATAATTTGTGAATCGGTATTGATTTCCCAACCATATCTAATATCCTAAAAATAAGAGTTTAATAAATGTTATAAATAATAATAAAATTAATAATGATAAAATAATTATTAACAAGAATCTGATAAGAACTAATATTGTTAATTATACTAACCCACAATGGAAAGGACAATATTATCTAATAATGATAATGATAATAATTTTTATAGCTAATAATAGTGAACCTATTCATAATAAATAATAATACCATGATAATAAAAGAAATGATAACAAGAGATGGACATTGACTCACCTTGTTGCGAAATTTGACTCGACCATGTTTGGAATCGACCAAATCCGGCTCAGCAAATCAATGAGTTGATGAAATCCAACTCGCCTAAGTGAACTTGGTAACGAGTCGACGCACGTTGACTCCAGTCTCTTCTCTCCTTTTTCTCTGACTTTCTTCTTCTGCTGTTCTTCTTTATACTAGAGTGTTCGGCAATCGACACCTGACCCAACTCAGGTGAGTCGAGTCAACTCAGGTGCATCGAGTCAACTCGGCAGCTACACAAACTGCTCTATCTCCTTCTTTTCTTCTTCTTCTATTTTCCTTCTCAGGTGTCTTCACCGGAATTACGAGGAGGGTCAGAAAAATCTAAAAATTTAGGGAACTGAAGATCTCACTAGGCCTGTGGTCCATCGCGGACTCGATTCGAGTGGACATCCGAATTAGAATCGGCACTTGCAAATACACCCCACCAATTCTAGATGAGAATCGACACTTCGAATAAAACCTAGATTCTCGGGCGTTTCTAGCCGTCTTTCTTCCAAATTTATGGTGAAGGTTTAATATCTTTTCTAAGCCCGTCCACCAAACCATGGGACTCCGATCATGGAACGGTGACCATTGATCAGTCAAATGGTGGACACGTACTGGGATCTCAAACCCATATCCGATTATTCCCAAATTTTGCGTGGCCCTTCATCGGGCCATGGAGCACCTACCCTATAAATTTTATAGTCAGAGAGCCACTAGAAATGCCCCATCAATCAGAATGGGCCTCCCAGGGCCATTTAAAGATCGGAACCCCTCAAACCCCATATTCGTTCATCCGTTTGATTTAGATTTTGCATGGCCCCTCATCGGGCCATGAGACACCTACACCCTAAATTTGGTGGCCAGAGGGGTGATAGGGCCACCTCAACATCAGATAGAGTCCTAGTAGGCTATTTTGGAAAATTATGAAAACTTAAGGCCAAGGGACCCAACTCTAGCAAATAAAATCTCTAACCCTTATCTCATAACCCCCACCACAACCACCATTACCAAGGGAGAAAGAGAGAGCTAGAGAGCAAGGAGAGAAGAAGGAGAGAGTGAAGGAGGGCAAGGTGGACCCTAGATCGAGGTGGGGCCCAAGGAGATCAAACCCCACAACTCCATATCCCTTCTCCAAAGGGAAACCCATCTACCACAACCGGACAAGAAATGTCCATTGATCGTCTAGGTAAATCTCTCATCCCATTTTCGTTGAAACCCTTGTGATGAGAAGGGATTTATTTAGGATTCTAACATGTAAATGTTACTTTAGGTATTCCGGCCATTCGACCCCAAAATCAACACTCGTAGGTTGTTTTCCAAGCCTTCAACGACCAGACTATTATTCTTAGGTGGCCTAGCACCAATTTTAGTACCAGCTTAATGATTTTGAATGCTTGGATGTTATATTTAAAATTCTAGAGAAACCCTAGGGATTATATGTTTGTTGGAATTGTTTAGATATGCATGCTTAGCTCTCAAATGTGATGTAGATCTTGCCTTTCACATGATATTATGTTTGGATGATAATATGCTCATGTTTGTTTAATTCTTTTCCCTCATATGTGGTGCTTCATTGTGTGTATGATTATTTACTCTTGTACTCATGATTTCTCAAGATGGAGGAAGTGTTTAACTTCCTCACAACCCACACACTCACATGCACCTTGTTTTCGTGATAATATTTGCTTGATTGGTAGAATTATTCGTTTTATATGATTGAGATGCATAAGAATATGATATTGATGTGCTAGTTGATAACATGGGTAGTGAGCATGTTGTAGATCCCCTTCACTCTCTTGGGTTGGTCAGGAACGTGATGAGTGACGGTAGTCCCATCGGTAGGACTACATTAGGGCTAGATCAGTGGGTATGGGCGGGTGTGTTCGGGTGGCTGTAGTTCGACTACATGGGTCCTTGGTGCCTGAGGCCACTTGTCTCACTCTCGCCTGACTCATGCGGTCTAGCCTACTGTCTGACCAATCTTGTTTGTTAACCCTGTTTGCTCACCTATGTATAGAACCTGGAACACTTTACAACCATTGTAGCCCACTGATACCTAGATTACAATTAGTCCATGGTCTCGTGAGTCGGGCATGGTTGAATATGACAACCATGTACATAATGTCAAAAGCTATCGATCACTGTAGGTTCTACCGCGCCTCCCCGTAGTGACCGCAAGCGATCCCTTTCTCTCGGCACTCCTCATATGCTTGAAGTCGGGGATGAGGAACCTAACGGGATCACGGACCGTGGAGTCTCGGCTTCACGCGTTGATGGGGCCTTGGCTCGCAACCAGTTTAGGGCATTGATACGTGGGGTGTACTAGATTGGGCCACCGTTTGGATGAATGGACTTAATTAAGATTCCCGATTAACATTATCATTACATTGCACTAGCTAGGTTGGCGACTCGGCAGTCAAGGTCGCTCTGAGGGAGTGTTGACATACGCGATCGTTAGACGGAGTCGCTCGAGGGAGTGTTGTGGTGAGGGCATGCATGATTTCATCCATCATGCATGTGCATTAATGAGATTAGTTTAGTGACTGTGATTGATTGCTTTTTATTAAATCCATAATATAACTGATGCTTGTGATAACTTAAGACTAATAGTTCACACTGAGTTGATCACTCACTCCCACTCTGGGACGGTGTTTTAAAACACCACCCAGACTCTTCGGTAGCTGCAGGTAGTGCTGAGTTCGTCGAGCCGTGCGGTGCGACATCGATAAGGAGGATGATCTGTCCTACGTTCAGCCGAGGGGCGGTTCCCTGTTGGCCCTGTAGATGGGATTTAGATCGCTGAGTAGCGAACTCAGCTCTATTTTCTTGGACTTATGATTCTTGTGATTTTTGTTGGGTAACGCCTTGGGCGACCCCTTTATGTTCTTTTGAATTTGTACATGTAAATATATATATCTTTCATTCTAGTAGACTGGTCGTGGGTGTGTTTCATGCTCCAAGTAATTCCAAAGTGCGCATCTAAACTTGATTAATCATAAAATCATAAAATTGATGACATGTGACACTCGAAAACTCGGGAGTCGAGCGTATGCATGACCCCCAATTTTCGGGGGCGTTACACTTCTCCTTTCTCCCTTTCTCTCCTCAAAGCCTCACAAGGTCTGAACAAACCATGGAAGACTCAGATTTGGAGTCGCGAATCAATCGGGTCAAAGTGGTGCAGCACATCTGGGATCTCTCCCTTCCTGTGATCTTATTCTTCTCTCCCATTTCTTCTTTCCATTTTCTCTGATGGTCCTGCAACGGACGTCAGATCATCTTGACTCGGCCTGAAACTTGGTTTGACTCAGGCACGAGTGCGACAATGAGCAACCAACACCCGATTCGTCCTCTCTCTCTCAACTTCTTTCACTTCTTCTCCCTTCCTTGCTCCTTCTTCCACTTCTTTCTCTCTCTGGTTGGGATATCAGGAAGGAAAATGGACTCATTTCAAACTCACAATAACTCGAACCGGGTCGACTCGGCCGAATGTGACACTAAAAATGGCACCTTTCTCTCTCTCTCTCTCTCTCTCTCTCTCTCTCTCTCTCTCAATCTTTCCATTTTCGAAAAGGATGCCCTAAAAGGCAGCCTTAAATAGGCTCTCTAATCTCATTCTCAAAAGTTCAGCCGTAACTAATTGCTGGATTAGTTACGCACTAGCGACTCTTAATCATGGGAGTTTACGATAGTATACTTAGATTATGTTTGCATGGCTAAGATCTAACACTATACCTAGATCTCTGACATCATGATCCACCATATGGATGACCTTAATCGGAAAATGGGGTCCATTTAAAGGAAATGAATTTTTCAAATGGATGGGGAAGACAATGGCCCTGATCATGGCGAGTTCCGATCGAAGGCTTGATCCTACGATCTGAGGCTTATGGATGGTCCTGATTGGACTTAGGATCATTGTGGGGTCCACCATTTTGATGGCTAACCATTTCTCGGTGGGTTCGAAGTTCATGTTGCGGCGGCGCTTGTGAGAGGATGGAACCCTAGAGAAAATGGAGGGAATGGATGGCTAGGATCGTCCCACACAAAGGGCTAAGATTCAAGGATGAGGAGGCACGCGTGATGCCAGCTAGCATAGAAAACGGTTTTCCGTTTTTGAAAATATTCGCACGCACAGCTCTTCTTGAGCCCGTGCTTGTATGTATACATGCGGTCAACTACACATGGGACTCATGGGATTTTGGTCATGTCTGTGTCGTGAACGTGATGGACGGTTCGGATCAGCGCAATAGCCGTGATGGTGGGCCACGATCTAACCCAAACGGTAGTCTCCCGTTTAAATCGCAATCGCGCAGAAAGTGCGAAAGAAAGAGAGGAGTTTTTCTCTTTTTCGGGAGAGCTCAGGTCAAACCCGGTTTGACCAAGTTGGAAAATCTCGTGCTCCGTGACTGTACGTGTCCTCAGTGGGGCCCTTGTGATGGCTTTGATGAATCCGGTCCATCAGACCCTTTTGTAAGACTGTGATAGGATAGGGGATTGATGATGAGGCAGATCTTAGCTTTGGTGGACCATGTTAACTACAATGTCGGTTGTTAATTGGCAATTATTGTCGATTTGACGGTTGGATTGATTCTAATTGGTACATTAAGAGTGCTAGTAGTCCACTTATAGTATATTTTAAATTTTCCTGAAATCATCTTCGAGTCCATTATTGTATTAGAGTGTTTTGGCGACGTTTAGTTGGATTCTAAACCGTCGATACATAATAACGTTAAAATCAATGATCAATAGGTTCTTCAGGATTTCGAGGTATAAGTGTGCCATTAGACTCCTAGATCTATGGTCAGATTGGCCTTGATGTAAATGCATGGGTAGACTCTTAGATCGCCACTCAGTTTACGTAACTTACAATTAGATTGTTTTAAAACAGATTTTCTACTAATAGGTAGAGGTGGGCATTTATTACCCGATCCGCCAGATCCGACCTGATCAGACCCGATCCGGCCCGTTCCGAACAGAACCGACGGCCAAGATCAGGCCTAATCGGGTTTGAATGTTCAGATCCGATTGATTTTCGAGTCTATTCTGGATAGACGTCTGTCCAGACCAACCCGACCCGAACAGAACAGACCTGACCCGGGTGAGCGGGCAATATAAATAAAAATTGTATTTTTATTTTACCATAACTTTCCCTTTCCCCTCTTTTCTTACCCTACCCGTTTTTACCCTCTTTTCTTACCCTAACCCAAACGACGGACGATCGTCGATCGCTGCCCGTCGGAAGATCTTCTTCCTCTTCTTCTTTAGCGCCGACGTCCGTCATTGTCCCGCCATCCGTCACTGTCCCGCTGTGGATTTTACAGTGTCGTCCCCGTCTACATCGATCGGGTAAGTATTTTTTTTTTTTAAATGCTCACTTGATTTTACATAGATTCTGTTGTTGCCATCCACACCGTGAGTGGATCAGCTTGATTTATGTGCCTAGCATGAAAATTTTTCAATGGTCATGATCGTCCTAGCAGGACACTTCACGTGTTGAACGGTTAAGATAGTCCTAGCAATCAGTATTGCATTGTTGTTTTCAGTTTTTGTGAGTGGGGACATTGTTGAGTGATCCAAACCGTTGATATCATGGACCCGACTGTGGCTGGCTCATGCATTGGCAATGTCCAGATGGAAATTTTGTAAACCTTTCAATAGGCAGATAACATGAGTTCAAAGGAAAAATACAGCCAGATTTCCACCCAACCTATAAAAGGCCAAATTTTCTATGGCTAGGATCTTCTCATCTAGTAATTTTTGGTGCATGGACTGTTGAGAGTGAGTCCCATACTATCAACGTTTTGGATCATTGAACCATGGCCCAGATTGGACAAATTGAAAACCCGGATGCATTCTGCAATCTCGAGGTTTTAGCAATTCATTAACCAACTATGAGATTACCATAGCAAATGTTGTTAGCTTTATGTATATTTTCTTTTCTTTAATTAAAAATTACTTGATGATTTTTTAGAATTCATGTGGGCCCCCTAGGAATCCAAATCATTTGTCTTTTGGATCTATCGTGGATGGGCCACGAGTGTGTAATTGCCAAGAAGGCAAGAAGAGCCAACAGGAACCCTGATTAGCCTAATTACATGAGAGATTTAGTCATGGTTACGGGTTGGGAGGTCGATTGAGCCCCTCCCACTAGTCTGCTTTTATTAAATGGATTAGGTCTAAAATGGGTTCGAGCTCTACAAATTTTGAGTTCTCGGGAAAGAAAGTCACCGGTAATGGGAGCAGTCGAGTTAGGGCCATCTCTAGCACGTCTTTGGGAAAGATTGGGTGAATGTGAATGAATGCATACAGCTGCTGTATAATGGCTTATCTGACCATTTCTTATAAATTTTGAAAATAATCCCACATTTCTCTTCGCATAACATTAAATACATGTGTTGCATTTGTTTAGATAATCACAGTAGAAGAGGCACATTCAATCACCAAACCCAACATCATCTTAACCATTTGATAAACCATTACAACGGAGGTGTTCTGTCATTGATTTGGACCACATCCCTTATGTGATCCCCCACTTTGATCAGATGATCTTAACCATTACAACGGAGCTCATTTTAGAGCAAGATTCCAAAAAATAAATAAATCTAAATTTAAAGGGATTTATTTATTTATTATTATTTTAGCAAGTTGGTATGCACATACCACTGTTAGCCACACGCCACTTCAGAATCCATTCTAAAACTAATTTAAAGAGGGTCATACCATGCATAAGAAACAGTGGTTATTGAATACCTACCATTAAAAGCTCACCTAAAGTTTATTTGCAATCTAACCTATTTGATACTGCCATAATTTATTTATTTTTGAAAAATCCATGTTTGAAACTCTCTTTGTTTTAACACCTTTGTGCAGAGAATGGTACTCTTGGCACTTCCCTGAACTAGCAAAGATTGTCAATGATAACTATCTCTATGCCAAAGTTGCAAAATTTGGGGAGAACAAGTCAGAGTTAACTAAGGACAAGCTTCCAGAGTTAGAAGACATTCTTGGTGATGAGGAGAAAGCGAAGGAGATTGTTGAAGCAGCTAAAGCATCTATGGGTAGAGTTCATGAAACTAATTTCTTTTGCTAGCTCTATTCAATGTTTGAAGAAGAAAAGAAGAAGAAGAAAAGAAGAGCTGCAATGGCCCTCTCTCTTCCTCAGATTCAACAAGAAGAAGTGATCCCATATCAAGGTACAAAATTTCTCTCTCTCTCTCTCTCTCTCTCTCTCTCTCTCTCTCTCCTCTATTTTTTTTATTTTTCTTTGATCGGATCTGATCCGAACCTAGGCCAATCCGATTCGACTCGGTTTTCCTGACCGAGTTGGACTTGGATCGGTCCAGGGCCACATGGGTTAGGATCGGATTGGGTCAGAGGACCAGGACTCGGTCCTGGTTCTGACCGAGTTCGGGTAAGGCCATGCAGAACTCGAATCTAGTCGAGTTGGGCCCAATCCGATTCGACTCGGTCCGATGCCCAACTCTACTAATAGGGCATCTGCCCAATTCTGAGGTAGATCCATGGCTTAGGTGGGCCATACGTTTGAATTTTGGCCTTCAAATTGTAGATTCTTATCGATCTAACGGCTAGATTTCATTGGATTTGATCGTCAACGGTCATCAGGGTTCGTAGTCTAGTTTAGAGTAGATTCGGCAACACCCTATTAGCTGATTAAATGAATAATCGCGAGTTTAAACGACTGGATTATTTTAGAATTGATCCTGTATGGTCTAGGAGTTTTTTTAAAGCGTCTAGATGAATTTAATTACTGTTTTAATGGTTAAACCCTTTATCGAATGATATGAGGTCTAATTCTAGCAACCAATCTCAAATCTCTTGATTGATTGATAATTTGATGACCGGATCTTGTAGTCCTACTATAAAATTGTCCTAAAATCCATTCCCTTTGATCCTAAGTATCCTAAATCTTATCTAGGTGGAAATCTAGCTTTGATTTCATAATTAGACAATCGATTGGTTTGATTCATGGATAAAGATTACTCCTAATGTATAGATCGTGTAAGTGAATGATTCAAAAAGTTAAGTACTTTTGGTAACACTCGAGTACTGAAAAGTACAGGGTGTTACAGGGAGGGTTGACCAAATTTTTGCATCAACATGTCCTATGACCAACATAATCATATATAAAAATATAATATTGAGATAGTATGACCCACTTAAGTTTTGGAATATATATATATATATATATATATATATATATATATATATATATATATATATAGGGAAAAGGTTCTATGCGGTCGAGCTCATAGGAACTTCCCATGAGGTTGAGCTGTGTGGGCCCCACCGTGATGCGTGTCGAACATCAACACTGTGCATTTGATGGGTCCCCTTTAAATTATGGGATATCCCGAAAATCTGTCGGATATAGATCTCAGGTGGGCCATACCATCTAAAATCATGTGAAGACATGCCTAAAACATATAAAACCGCTTGGTGGGGCCCACTTGAAATTTGGATGCATCTGAAACTTGGTCTAACCCTTCATCCAAGTGGGACACACATAATGGATGGGTTGAATTTATGAAACACATCTCGATGGGCCTAACAAATGATTATAAATGTTTTAATGGAGGGTAACTCCTCTTGACTTTTGTATGTGGTGTGGCGCACACAAGTTAGGGATTGACTTAATTTTTAAGCATCAGGCCCACCATGGAATGGTGCATTTGACTGATGGGGTAGATGTTCGACACGCATCACGGTGGGCCCACACAACTCAAGCTCATGGGCTCAACCGCATAAAACTTTATATATATATATATATATGTGTGTGTGTGTGTGGAAAAGGTTCTATACGGTCGAGGTAATGGGAACTCCCCATGAGGTCAAGCTATGTGGGTCCCACCATGACCAAAAATCAACCGTATACGGAACTCAGATGGGCCATACCATATAAAATCATGTGAAGACATGCCTAAAATATATAAAAGCACTTGGTGAGGCCCACCTGAAATTTGGATGCGTCTGAAACTTGGTTTCACCCCTCATCCAAGTGGAGAAACACATAATGGATGGGCTGGATTCGTGAACCACATCACGGTGGGCCCAAAAATTATTATAAATGTTTTAATGGAGGGTAACCCCTCTCAACTTTTGTATGTGGTGTGGCCCACACAAGTCACGGATTGACTTGATTTACAAGTCCTAGGCCCACTATGGAATGGTGCATCTGACTGATGAGGTAGATTTTTGACATACACCTTGGTGGGGCCCACACAGCTCGACTGTATAGAACCTTTTCCCATATATATATATATATATATATATATATATATATATATATATATATATATAATTTTGAGAAGGCAAATAAGATGAATCGATTGGACATATAAATACGGTTGAGCTTTCCATAGAACTAATGGTCAGCAGTCGATCGATGCCAACTCTTTCTTATATTTCTCATGTTGTAGCCTACCCTATGTTTGGATTAACATGTTTAATAGGTTTAACGGTTAAAACAAGGCAACGTAGCTGATGGACGCAGTGGATCTCATGAGAATTTCACCCATGTGCCTCTCGGACTGCCAAAGTAACATGGGCTGATACCTAGCACGGTCCACCTCAAATTCGTACTCACTGGATTAATCCTAAACGTTGATGATCGGAGAATTTGTCTGTATACCTAGAGGTGTACGCGAGTCTAACCAAGTCGAGCTTGGCACAGTTTGACTCGGCTCGGACATTAGCTGACCCGGCTTGAACTCGGCTTGACTCGGTTCGATCCACAGCTCGGGCTAGTTCTAGCTGAGTTCAAGCCAAGGTTAAGCCTGTGCGGTATTTTTTCAAACATATGGAGTGCACTTTCAATTTCTTACTATATGTAAAACAGCAGGATGTTGTTTACCGGTATTTCATCAAACACCTTGTAGGCAACATCAAAATCAAGCAAAAATGGTATTTGTTTCATATACATACTTTCCTTGCCACCAGCCGACACTTTGTTGAGTCATTTCATCAAACACTCGGTGAGCAACATCAATATCAAAGTAACCGAGTCACCGAACTGGCTCAATTCGAGTTGGGGTTTGATCCGAGTCGAGTCGAGCTTGAGCAAGTTTGAACTCGGTTTGAAATTTTTTCAAGCTCAAAAAATCAGCTCGACTCGACTTGAATTCATGAGTTTGGAACCGAATCGAATCGAGCTTTTTCGAGTCAAGTTGAGCGAGCTAACCAAGCTAACCAAGCTAACTGAGCTAACTTGATTCGTGTACAGCCCTAAACCCAAAGCATTATAGGGCCATGCTGAATTGGTCTGACATCACTTTTGCAGCTCCGAAGAAGTTTTAAAATGGTAGGCATTCAATTCCCACTATGTAGTAGATTGGAGACTTTGGATCAGCCTCATTTTTTAGCTAGTACCCTAAAATGATCTCTGATGGGCCCACAGAACCCTGCCTGGACTGAGTCTTTCGTGACTGGGGCACGATGCAATCCACTTCTAAAAGCTCAGCCCATCAAAAAACACAGGCACGACATAATGCATGATTTTAGAGGCTCAAGATGTGATTTTAAGTTGTCCCCTCTGGTGGGGACAAGCTGATTTTTTTTTATCTGTAAGGTTGAAACGAGAAAGCCGTTGGTTACGATATATGTTGGATTCATGTTGTAGTCACTGGAAGATTCTAGCTGTAGTTTAGAGAGTACTGCTACGTGATTTGCATATTATCTCCCCACGTGTCGTCCACCGTAGACAGTAAAATTCTGTGGGGCCATGGATGTATATGGATGGGTACTGTGCACTTTTATGGTGATGTTGAATTGGAAGTCATTGTCAGAGATGTGGCTAGTTGAACAACTTTTATTCATGTATTGTGCCTTAGTTAAGAACATCACGCTATTCAATCAAATCTCGCCACATGATATCGTATCAACTTCAGTGCAGACAATAACAATATATAGTTTGTTTGTTTCATCACTTAAAGCTTACTTTTTTTTTAAGGTGGGTTGAAAACCATGCTGATGGAAGTTCAATGTAGCCACAGGCAAACGTGGAACGAAAATGTCGACCATTGAAATATTCCTGGGCCACCATAGTCTCCATATGACATCTAATTGTTGTGTTTTTTTTTTTAAAAATTAAAAATAAATTTTGAAAATAAAAGTTTATTTTAATAAGTAAATAAATATATTAATAATTAAAACTTTCTATAAATAAAGTGTATAGTCAGATGGTATGAGAATGAGTTTTTGCTTCTGCAACAGGGTTCAAATCTCCTTAAGTCCGCGCACTTCACACATGCGCATGAAGTCAAAAGAGCCTTAGTATTTTTGGCACTGGTTCAAATCATTTTGAGCCATGGTGCAACTTAAATTGAATGGGTACTGTCCACTTTTATGGTGATATTGAATTGGAAGTCATTGTCAGAGATGCAGCTAGTTGAACAACTTTTATATACATCAGCACGCTATTCAATCCAATCTTGCCACATGATATCATATCAACTTCAATGCAGACAAAAACAATATATAGTTTGTTTGTTCCATCACTTAAAGCTTACTTTTTTTTGAAGGTGCGCTGAAAACCATGCTAATGGAAGCTCAATGTGGCCATAGGCAAACTTAGAATGAAAATGTCGACGATTGAAATATTCTTGGGCCACCATAGTCTCCATATGACATCTAGTTGTTGTGTTTTTTTTTTTTTTTTTTTAAATAAAATTTGAAAATAAAAGTTTATTTTAATAAGTAAATAAATATATTAATAATTAAAACTTTGTATAAATAAAGTGTATATAGTCAGATGGTATGAGAATGGGTTTTTGCTTTTGCAACAGGGTTCAAATCTCCTTAAGTCCGCGCACCTCACACGTGCGCATGAAGTCAAAAGAGCCTTAGTCTTTTTGGCATTGGTTCAAATCATTTTGAGCCATGGTGCAACTTAAATTGAACTAGGGTCTACCATAAAGTATTTTAACCTTAGTGTTGATTGAGAGAGACTGTGACATTATTGTACATGTGGCATTTATAGGGCTGTAAATGGGTCAGCGGACCCGATGGGGTACCCGGACCCGACCCATTAAGACCCGACCCAAACCCGACCCGTTTGCTAAATGGTACGGGTCTGGGTCCAAGGATAGACCCATTTGTCAAATGGGTCTGGGTCTGGATTCCTTTCATTTAGACCCGACCCGAACCCTGTTAGTAAATGGGCGGGTCTGGTCTACTTTACATGAGACCCGCCAGATTGAAACCGACCCCTGCACCCATATCCTTCCTACTTCCCTATATATTCTCATGGCGTTCCCACTTCCTATATATTAAGCAACTAACGACGTTCCCACTTCAAAATAAAATACAAACTAGTTTGAAAATAAGATACACCTCCTGATTTTTTATTGCCTACCATGTTGTTTATTTGAGATCCACTCCAGCCAATAGATGTATAATCATTAGTTAATCCCGGGGCAAAAACATTAGGCTGACTTGAGATTTAGGTGGGCCACCTCAAAGGAAATAATTGGGAAAGAAAGGTCCACCCTTTATTTTAATCACTGTGATCATTATATGAAATCCACTCCATTCATTAGATGTCACACAAAATCTTAAGCCCTCTCTAAAAAAATCAGGCCCATATGTGATTTAGGTGGGCTAAATTAATGGAAACAGTTTAGAAGGTTAGCTTTGTCTTATATAGTTCTTTTGATGGTGTGGCCCATTTTAATCACGGACGAAGCTGATTTTAGGGCCCTCATTCTAGCATGTGGTGCCTCACCTTGTGATTGGTGTGGATTTTACATAATCATGATGGGGCTCGCACAAGTAGTGAACCATTTTCCTTCTCATAAATTAGTACCAAAGAGACGAACCAGTGGCAGTGACTCTTCATCTCCTCTTTATTTTCTATATCCCTCTCCCGATGTATCTTAAAAGATAAGAAGTTTGTTACTACTCTAATCCATACAGATACAATCTCAACAAGGTTTTTCATTTTTTATACTGTTTTATTTTATTTATCTCTTTCTTCTTCAATCTTCATATTGCAAAGTGTACAAATAAATTATTATTTTTTTGTAGGATCTGGATGTGTTTTTTGCTGCAACATTATTGATTTTGTGTTCTTCTTCATCTCTACCTATTTGTTGTTGCAATTGTTGGGCCATCAAGTATATCTTGTTTAATTTCTCAAATTTTTAATTTTGTTTCTATAACTTTAGCATTTACAAACATTCCATTTGAATGATATTTAAAATAATTTCATGTTTTTGGAAAAAGTTTATTTATTTAAGGCTAAAAACAGAACTACACTTCTCATGCATTAACAACCTATTGGACCCATTGGACCCGTTTCTAAATGGGTTTGGTTAAGGGAGACAGTTTGTGGCGGATCTTTAACCAAACCCGTTGACCCATTTATAAATGGGTCCGGGTGATCGGACCCATTTATAAATGGGTCTAATGGATGACTGACTTAGACCCGGACCTGCCCATTTAGTAAAAGGGTCCGGGTCTAAAATTTGAGCACTCCGCTTAGTAAAACAGGTCTGGTTTTGGCTAAACCCGCCCCGAACCCGACCATTTACAGCCCTAGGCATTTATGTCACATGTCGCTTATGTGACAACAGTTAAGATGACTAGAACATGTGGCTACAGTTCTATATTAGCATCTCTTCAGGAGGAACTCCATGACCCTTCAATTGCTATAAATCCTAGATACTATAATTCAAAAGAGATACTCTTCATTCTTAAGATAATATCATCTTTTCTGCAAGTACTCATGATCTGAGCTCTTGTTGTATTTTTCTGAATGTCTTAAAGGCATATCAGTGTCAAATCTAGAGATCTGTTCAATGCTTAAATGACGCAGGGATGAACGTGATGAGGATAACTACTCTGAATCCATGGAGCTTCTCTGGACTCCTCACAGAGACCTCTCGAATCCACGAGGAAAGAAAGCAGAAAAATAGAAATAAATTCTAAGAAATTCGAAATTGATTAATTGATCACTGATAATTACGTAATGTGTCTCCTTACACAGTTAATATAGAAAAAAATAAACTAAAATTCGTAATTATCAAAAATAGCAAAATTCTAACTTTAATAAAAATCATAATTCTAATAAAACTCTTCTAAGGCCTAATTTCTAAAAATAAAAATTGCAAATAAACTTTCTCTAGAAGAGTCCTAATATAACTAAAAGTTATTTCTATAAGGAAAGAAAATCTAAAACTCTAAAAAATAAAAATAAAAATCAGAATTACTAAAAATAGTAAAATTTTTCTAAAAATTCGTTTTTGAGCTGAAAGCGTGCGTTTTCTAATGAAACGGATAGATGCGACCCATTTTGTCAATCGATTCACCTCGGATGGCCCATTTCAATAAAGATTGATAGGTTGTACGCCCCGTAACGGTACCCGGATCAAAAGTTATGGTCAATTTATGGTCCACATCCTTTTGGCTCAACCATGTTGGGAATATCTCTGTGACATGTTCTACATCATTAAATATGTAAATTTTCGTGTTGAAATTCAGATTGAAAGTTTATTGTATCAGGAAAACAAATCGTAGATTTTCTATATTTGCACTTGTTGGAACTATCAGAAAAAAGGCATTAAATCTGTCTTGAGATATTGATTATTCAAGTCAAGCCTTAAACTCGATAGATCTGATCGTCTCATTATCTTTTTCTTCTATCCTTTATTGTGTATAAGATTCTTTAACTTCTAACAGTAACTTGTTCATGAGGTGAACACATTCATGATCAAAGAACAAATTAAATATTACTTGATTCAAAACTTGTGTCTCAAAAAGATTTCAATAGTGTGCATTTGTTCCTTATGGCGTGGTCCACTTAAGTGGCTCTTTTTTTGGACCGAAATCTTTTTAGGCAGCCAAAAAACACCTAAGTCTGCGAGTCCCAACATGTTTTATATGTAAATCCACTCTCATTAGGTGAGAATTATTATTTGAACTGTACATACAAAGTATATGCCCAACTAAAAAAAGCCATTAGCTACAAAAATGTTAACAATGTGGTACTGGTTTTAAAACGTCTTGAGTTCACATGGTGTGGCCCACATAGGTTAATTTCTTTTTATTTGACTTTATTCCGGTGAATTACAACCAGTTAACGGCCATAACAAAAGATGCACTCAATTGTAGCCTCATATATAACCAATGGTTGACATGCCATTTCCATTTTTAACTATGGTGTGGCCCATCTAAATTTAGGATCTTGCTCTTTTTTTTTTTTCTTTTTTTTTTTATAAAATTAATTTTATTTTATTTTAACTATAGGTCATTGAATCAATGATGAAACCAATGGAGTGGATTTTATACATACAGCACAAGAAGGGACACAAACTTCGGTGTTTTGGATGGTCTAAAACATTAGAGGCTTCTCATCCCCATTTGTTTTTATCAAGCCCTTGTCTCGCAAATTGACTTATTCTAGACGCATCTTAGTGGGCCTCTGATGTCGAGCGGGTCGCGGATAATTTCATAGCCAAGATGGACCAGAAAAGGCTTGATCGGAGACGAAGGTGATCTGGACTGTCAGAATATAAAATGGACGTATTTCGCAAATCAGAATGAGTTATTGGATGTACCATATATGATTTTCGGGTAGGATGAGCTTCTTTAGCCACCCAACCAGCTGTGCTAGGTGGCCCACACCGAATTTGTGAGATTCCATCAAGTCGAGAAATCCCTATTTATTTTTGTGGATTTTAGGAGTTGTGTCCAATACGAAAATTGCTTAGAAAAGTTAGGGGAACATCATGGTTCGGCCAAATAGGACGCTTACTATTTTTGGCCATCCTATTTTTGGCCAAAAACCATGTGCACTAATAGGAATCATGACTGTCGATAAATAGTAAGTTTACTATTTATATTAAGTCACAATTTCTAAGAGTTTTAGTTATGGTATGATTTCGAAACTTCTCCATAGAGTTGTAAACTCATTTTCCATCATCTACATGGATTCGAGGCATCTCCGAGGAGTCTAGATAAGTTCCATGTATTTGGAATAGTTATCCCCAAAAGACAGTTCTCACCTCAACATGTCCCTCCCAACATCAGTGTCCACTGGACGCGGATTGCGTCCTACCCCGCTCGGACGGTAATCTGTTCGGGCAGGGCTCTGTGGGGTTCAAAGTGATGTAAATGTTTTATCTACACCGTTCATAATTTTTCTTAGATCATTTTAATGTATGAGACAAAAAATGAGGCAAGTCCAGGGCTTAAGTGGACCACAAAATGGGGATTTAACTTCCACCATTAAAAACTTCTTGGGAGTTGGAGAAGTTTCAGATCAAGCTGATATTTGTGTTTTCACTTCATCCACGTCTGCATGACATTATTAATAGGTTGGATGGTAAAATAACATCATGGTGGCCCTTAGAAAGGTTTCAATGGTGAGAGTCATTATCATTGCAGCTTCCTTTGATGTGGTCCACTGGAGGTGTGGATTTGCTTAAGTTTTTGTCTCATCCATTAAAATGATCTGAGAAAAGCGATGAACGGTGTGGATAAAACACTTATATCACTTTGGGCCTCATAGAGCCCTGCTCAGACAGATTACTGTTCAGGCGGATGTAGGACGCAGGTAGGACGCAATCCGCGTCTGCCTGTTGTCTCCGTGGAATTGAATGTCATTACACATGTCAAGCACTGGATTCTTGACTGTGGGCACACCATAACACATGTGCCTTACATCCACACCACCGATCTATTTTTGACATCCTATATGAACATTTCATTTTAGCGTAAGATTCAAAAAATTAAGCATATCACACGCCACAGGAAAACAGTGGTGATTGAATACTGTAGCAACCCACCGTGACGTATCTGTTTTATTCACGTCGTATATTTATTTTCCAGCTTATTTTAGAATATGATCCAAAAAATAGGCAAATCCAAATTCTAAGTGGACCACATCACAAAAATAAAATAATCCAGATTAAACAACTACCTTTGAAATCTTCTTGAACACAGAATAAATATTTATGCTTTCCCTTTGCACGGTACCGTGACCATTATGGTGGGCCCTAAGAAGATCTTAACGGTGGGTGTTCAATCACATCCTCGATGTCCTGTCTTAAAGCCAGCTAAAAGATCGGCCCCACCTCATGTAAGAATGGGAGTGGATGGCAACCATAGGTATGTGCGTTCCTGGCCCCACCATGGCGTATGTTTATTAAACACGTTCCTGAGGCGTAGTTCACGAGAAAATATATAAAAATAAGATGATACAAAACTCAGTGGCCACGCGAGGTGAACTTAACCTATTTTGAGAGCAAAATCGAGGTTATATCCTGCATGTACGGTCCAGATAATCGCTTTCATCTGATGGACGGACTGGATTCACATAATATATGATGGACCCCACAGCGCTTGAGTGTTTTGCAAACTGCATACGTAGACGATTCCGGTTCCCTGCATCATCTCCCTTCTACCAACGTCCCGCATTGCAACGATTACGGTGTGCATGAGTTGAACTGAGTTGGCTCGCCACTAGCTGACCCTAGCTTGAACTTGACTCAGCTTGGTCCTTATGTATGACTGGTTGGCTCGGCTCGGTTTAGTCAATAGCTCGGACAATTTGAGCCAAGTTTATTTGTGCAGCATTTTCATAAACATATGGACTACACTGACAAATTCTCACCATACCTAAAATAGCAGGAATGGTTTTACGGTCATTTCATCAAATACCTTGCGGGCAAGATCAAAATCAAGAAAAGAAGGTATTTATTTTACATACATAACTTCCTTACCATCAGTTGACACTTGTTGAGTCATTTCATCAAACACACTTGGTGAGCAATGTCAATATAACCAAATCACCAAACTAGTTTGATCCGAGTCCGATTCGAGTTGGGGTTCACTCCAAGTCTAGTGGAGTTAGAATTAGGTTCAAAATATTTTCAAGCTCAAAAAATCAACTCGACTCAGCTTGAACTCAGTTTTAAACCGAGTCGAATCGAGCTTTTTTTAGCCAAGTCGTGTGAGCTATCCGTGCTAACTCGGTTCGTGTACAGCCCTATGCATGCCAATCACTTAAAGTTTCTTTATTCATTCAACCGCCCATTAATATGTCCAACCCTCCGATAGTTATGATAATCTTTTAAGTATGATTTTCAGGAAAGTGGAACCTCCTGGTGTTCCCCTGATTTAGACGGAGCGGATTTAGGTATATGTTTCCACGTGTACGGTGCACAGATCACCCTATTTCCCACGTTCTCAAATACATCTTCGAACAAAGTGGCTGCATGGGACCCAGATTGCCTACTGATGCTGCGCTCTGTAGGCCCCACCATGATGTCTGTGTTTTATCCTCACGGTCTATCCAGTTTTTCAGATAATTTTAGTGAAAGATCCAAGAAATGAATCAGATCTAAGTCTCATGTGGATCACACTACAAGGAAACAGTTATGAATGAACACTCACCGTTAAAAACTTCTCGGGCCCTCAAAAGTTTTGGATGAAGCTGATATTTGTTTTTTCTCTTCATCCATGTCTATGTGACCTAATCAACAGGTTGGATTGTAAATGGTCGTTACAGTGGGCCTTAGGAAGTTTTTAATGGTGGCCGTTCAACCAGCACTATTTTCTGCTGGTGTGGTCCACTTGAGATTTGGATCTGTCTCATTTTTGGCATAATTCCAGAAAATGATCTAGAAAAATAGATGGACGGTACAGATTAAAAACTTATATGATGATAGTGCCCACAGAGCACTATCGAGTAGCCACCTCGCTTATGGCAGCGTCAGTTGGCAATCCGCGGCCGACAACGTGGAGTTTAAATTAAGTCAGATTCCAGATCCGGGACGCTCCCGGTATCGAGGCTCTTTTCTCAAACAGCGGCTGCACGTGAACTTTCACATGCAGCCATTCCTTTCACGCTAACGTGTTGGATGTATTTGATATCAAATCCGTGGAAAATGTGGACCATACTATGATGATAACCTATTATTGATATCAGGAAGATCCAGCCATTGGGTGAGCCGTAAATGTTCATGGAGTCGTCGCTTGGTCCGTTGATCGATTTTCACGTTCTGTACCTTTCAAAGATCCAACGGCCTGATTTTCATACTAGAACATCGTCATGATGGTATGGCCCGCCCTTTTCGTGTATAGAACATCATATGCATGTGATAAGCAGGAGTAAAGGAAATGGCTGTATGTGAAAGTTCAAGTACAACCCATGGACGTAATCATTTCTCCTTTCTGCGTTTGCTTTTAAAAATTTCTAAAGTGTTGGCTTTCCTCGACTCAGGATTAGCGTGTGTCGCTGTCCAATGGGCCCCACATACTGATTGAAGTGAGATCGTCACCGTCCATGTTTTGGAATCTATTCTATACCGTCAACAGAAAGAAAATTACGCGGAACGGAACATCATCAGCAGCAGATCAATTTAAAAAAATGAAATGAAAATTTTCAACGATTCAAATCCAAATCTAAAAATTGAAGTATATGGTCATGAATAAATACTTATTTTTCTAAAATAGCTAATCTATTCATTAAACGAAATATAGACAGTTCAAATCATATAAAATCTCATCACGTGGGCCCCGCTGGGTGGCGACACACGCTGTTTTATGTGTCGCATGAGGGAAGAAACGAAGACTTTTCTAGAGGCCGAAAGCCGTCCAACTAGAGGAACGGGAGTCTGTTGCTGAAATCCCTCTCTCTCTCTCTCTCTCTCTCTCTCGTATATATAAATCCTTCTCTCCAGTTTCAGCCACCAATCGCCAACAAAGATTGGAAGAATTCCAGAGATTTCCGCTCTCTCTCTCTATCTAAGATTGGAGATCCTCCGAATAATCAGGTCCGTCCAATAATCGGAATAAGATCTGGCCATCGGATAATCGGGACCTTTGCCGTGATCGGAATGGCGAAATGCTTCAGCTTCACGGCGTCGAGGGACTGGTGCTACCGCTACACGTTCACGGCGGCGGGGCTTCAGTCGACGACGACCGACCTCGGCGACGGGACCACCTTGCACTGCTGGGCCCCACGCGGCCCCATGCCAGAGAAGCCCGCCCTCCTCCTCATACACGGATTCGGGGCCAATGCCACGTGGCAGTGGAGCGAACAGCTCCGGCCTCTCCTGGCCTGCTACAATATCTACGTCCCCGACCTCCTCTTCTTCGGCGAGTCGGTCACGACCCGGCCGGAACGGTCTGAGTCGTTCCAGGCCCAGTGCCTGATGCGGCTGATGGAGTCGATGGGGGTGCGGACGATGAGCTTGGTCGGGATCAGCTACGGTGGATTCGTGGGCTACAGCATGGCAGTGCAGTTCCCAGAGGCGGTCGAGCGGGTGGTGCTCTGCTGCACGGGCGTGTGCTTGAAACAGAAGGATCTGGAGGAGGGACTGTTCCCCGTACGGGATTTGGGGGAGGCGGCTGAAATGTTGATGCCGCAGACACCTGAGAAGCTGAGGGCGCTAGTGAAACTGTCCTTCTACAGGCCACCCCGCGCCGTGCCCTCGTGCCTCCTCTCCGATTTCATCGATGTAGGTCTCTCTCTGTTATAGCTTTTTTGAATTGGACACATTGATCACTGATCTGGGCCGTTAATCTAATGGGTGATTCTGGATTATATGAATCTATGACATCCTGCCTTTACAAGCAGGGACCATGGTTTAAGTAATCCAGATTGCTTCTTTGATGGGGTTCCATTGAGTCCCGGAAATCTCCCAGATTGGCGCTGGTTCTAGCTATCCGATGTTTGATCTTTCTCTGTTGAATGCGGGTCTTCGTTGAATCTTTTGTTTAGAAATGCATTTGTGGGCCACCCTTGGAAGGTAGGGCTGTTAGCTGGTCGGATTCAAGTCAGATACCTTTGTACCCATACAAGGGAATTGGGTTTGAATGCTATGTGATTCGGATATAGATACCATAACTGATGCACCGGACCAAATCCAATCAGATTTAGATACCCAACTGGCTTAATCTTTGTTACTTGGATAATATATACTAATATAAACATAGGATAGTTTCATCCCAATTTTTAGTGGATATGATTTGATGGATTTGAATCCCACCGATTATTAAATGAGCCACAAAAACGGACTGGATGTATTTAAATTGGATCAGATAGTTTTGTTATTGGCAGATCCTGGGATCCACTGACATCCCCATTCCAATGGTTGTTTCCCATCAGGAAGATTTCAGCGCGTGGGGGTTTAGTTGTCATTATGGATAAAATGGCATCGCCATTTTTATTTCCTCTTTAATGAAATACATGAATAGCAATTCATTTCAAATTTGCATCCAATCTTACTAAATCTACATGTTTCTTACATTTACCACAGGTCAGTTGAATATGATTAGTCTGGTATTGAGGTTGGTTGTTTTTTGTTTGTATGGGAAGGTGATGTGTACAGATCATGTTGAAGAGAAAAGGGAGTTGATTAATTCGATACTCAAAGACCGGAAGCATCTAGAGCTTCCCAAGATCACTCAGGTAACAATTTTTAAAATTTTTTTTTTTACCTAGTGCTTTAATTAGCCCAAGGGTAGTATGATCTCCAAATACTTAATTTTGTTGAAAACTTTTGTGGTTTAAAGATATCGAGAAAATACTGTAAGAAAGACATTCTTTCATGGAAATTATAGTGATGTAAAATAAATTTAAATATTTAAGTGATGAAATGAAATGTACTTTTTGAAAGGATATATATCCATCAAGCAGATCCAGTTAGACCATAGTCCATAGGTCATCAGGTCTTTTCTTACTACCTCCATCCACATCCTTTTGGGCCTTCCTATTGTCCTTTTAGAACCTTCAACTTGTAGCAACTCACTCCTAACCAGTGTGGGTCTTGGTCTTTGTCGCATGTGACCAAACCTTCTAAGTCTACTTTTCCTCATCTTATTACCTATTGGTGCTACTCCTAAGTTCCTTCAAATGCATTCATTGCAGTGGCCGCCCTCTGGGAAGTCCTTGGGAAGGGTTTTATGCATATCAGGGAGTGGATGTCCTGGATTTTGGATGGTGTTTTTCACTGGCAGTGGCTAGCTGTTGTATTTTTTTGCCTGCTGGTTCTCTTAATAAAATTTATTGCTTCTCAAAGAAGAAAAAAATAAAGGACAGATTATAAGCTTACCATTCAGCCCTACAAATTCATCCAATCCACATGCAGAAGCAAAGAGATACAGGGAACAAAAGAGAATGTTAAAGAGAAAAAAAATATAGATAGAGGATAGATTTGTGGAATCTCAACGAAAAGCAAGAAAACCAAGGAGTCTCATCCTTAGGTTCTAGAGGAGTCACACTTCTAGCGAAAAATTCCAATTCAGGAATCAAATGAACTTTTCTTTTAGTTGAAAGTTTGTAAGCATCTTGTTTCATAAGTATGACCATGTATATATAGCCTTGTGCATACAAGAAATTCCAAATAGCCTCTGCTTAATTGCTATTGGTTAATAGCCTTTCCTAATCCAATGAAGACTCAAAAGTCTTTCTGAACGAAAAGGGTAACAACCATAAAAGAAATCCTCATAGGTACAGTTAAAAAATAAAAATAAAAACAGGAATCCCAAAAATGGTTTAACAGAGGATATGATCCTTGATGGTGGAATAGTGGAACAGGATATGTGTAGCCTACCCTGCAGGGATAAGGCTTAGATGATAATGATGACGAAAGGAATCCCAAAAATACTTGACATACTCCAACCATATGGGAAACACTCAACTGAACTTATGGGCACCCACAGTCCAATCAGACCACAAAGAATCTCATCCAAATTGATTTTGTGGGGTCCACAAGTCAATCTAATGGCCTTCCAATTGACAGCCTCTACTGTCCGTTCTTGGACCCTGTTTTGGTGATTGCATGTGGTCCTGCATCAGGTTTTACGCTGATTTTCTGGTTTGCAGTTGAAGTTTCATACGAACTTTATTTTCTTGCCATTTGGAGATACATGCCAAACATAGATGGTTATTTTTAAATGTCTCGTCTTCTGCTCTTTTCACAAGCCTCTCCTTCATTTGGTTCCATACCTCGGCTAAAAGGGGAAGGTTGGTGTCCATTCGGTACGCAATCCTAAAACTTTTTCCAATTTACCATTTAAAGGCGATCCAAAATTTCAGGGAGGAAGGCTCAGATGATGCTAATGATAATGACGGCTATCTTCGTGTTTAAACCTGAACCGTGTTATTTTAATAGCATTTTCTACTTGATGCCTATGTAACTAATGAAACAGTAACCTACATTGATAGCTATAAGTGAGCCCCATGGTTTACGTTCTATTGAGCCTGCCATTATGTGGATAGCAGGAAGTGTTTAATTGCTCTTTGGCACCTACTTCAAGTTCCTTGCTAAGAATCAGGTAACTCTTATGTTATGCACAAAGATCCGAATCCGATACTACAAAGTTTTTGAAAGGTCCAGAAATGATTAAATGGAAAAGCTTGGAAAGGTCCAATGGTGCTATTTCTTTTGAATTGACTCTAGTCGTAACCTTAAAACTTACTTTGTTGGTTAACATATCATGCGATTTCAGGATTTATTTTCATGGTTTTCTTACTATCTTTCCTCACAACTCTATCTTGCCAACATCATAACTCTACAACTTCTTGATCCGCATAGCCTAATTTAACTCAACTTCTGAACCAACCTACATTGACTCGAGTTACACAAACATCAGTACTTAGTCACAACTTTCTCTATTCAAAATAAACGGCAAAAGAAAGGACAGTGTCTGACTTACTGGTGTAGTCTTGCTTACGGCATGTGGTTGTTCCCTGTATCAAGCTCTTTTCCTCTTTGCTTCATATGAAAAAGATGTAAGGATCTTGCTTTTCAAGACCATAGTTAAATTGGCAACTTCAATTGTTTCTCTAAGGATCCAAGTAAAAAAAGATTAGCTTCTAAGCTGTTTCTGATTCCTGGATGCAGCCGACCTTGATAATATGGGGAGAGCAAGATCAGATATTCCCCTTGGAATTGGCCCACAGGTTAAAAAGGTTTGTTTGGAATGTTTGGATGGATTGGTACTTAATTAATTGCCTTGCCTTGTTGTTCTCCATTGTATCTGAGTCAGAAAATTTGTAGGCATCTGGAGGAGAATGCACAGATGGTAGTCATCAAGCACGCTGGGCATGCCCTCAATCTTGAGAAGTCCAAGGAATTCTGCAAGCATTTGAAGGCATTTCTTATTGATTCCCTTCACCAAGATAAAAGCAGAAAGGTAGAGTGATACTCTCACTCTGAACAACTTCATTTCCTGGAGCGCTTTTTGCCCCTATAAACGGGAAGCAGCCCACTGCTCTGCACATCTCAGCAGGGTGACAATAGGCAACCCAAGAGCTCTTTTCACATGCTAACTGATTTACGGTGAGCAAGCAAGGTTTATTTCACATTTCAGGGACGGAAACTTGTACAGTGGATGAAGCTACGCCGACGGGAGGATGATTCTTTTCATTGATAAAATTGAATTTGAAGTGTTTGTGGATTGAAGTTGGCAACTATTCTATTGCCGTTCGAGCACTCAAAAGGTGCCCAGTTCATAGAGGATGAACAAAAACTGCTGTAATTTCCTTTTCTTTTTTTAGTGTGGAATTCACTGCACATATTAGGGTGGAAGGCAAACCCGTCCGGCTTCCTCCTGCAGCTTTGAGTCAATGAATGTATATTGTAAAATTCAGTGTAGAATTCATTTGAGATTGGTTTGTATCAAAGATTTATCAGGGGCACTTTTTGAGTCATTAATAGGGTTAGCTACTGAGCTTGTGCACATCATGAACCATGAAAATGTACCTCAACTAAATTTAGAAATGGGGAATGGTCTGATCAGTGTAAGCTTAAGGCAATGGCTGGTTGTGGTTGGACCTTTTGATATGTGGGACTAGATAAGTTTGTAGAATAACTGGGATTGGATGCTTATATAGGTCTCTGGTGCTGCTACGTTCCTCATTTCCATACCAAAAGGCAATCAATATGTTAAAGACTTGATAATATTGTAAATAACTAATTTTTGGTAAGAGATGTGTTGGGGGACCGCAAAAGCACACATAGTAGAATTAAGTGAAGTAATCCAATCGCACCAAGCAAGAACAATGCAAATACTCCAAATTTAACGTGGAAAAACTCTTTCAGGAAAAATCCATAACACAAAGTGAGAGAAAATCACTATGAAAGCAGAAAATTACAGAAGGAGAGATTACACGATCCGAACAACCTCGAATCAATCCCCAAGCTATACCTTTGAAACCCTTAGAGTGAATTTGAAAGCCCTAGATACCTCCCAATCCTGATAACACTCAAATATACCGTCTTTGGAAGAATCACAATCAGATTTGGAAACAAATCCTGCAAATTTGTAACCCTGTGTAATTCTGCGATACGCTCAATAACACCTTGATGAGACTTCGATATCATCAAACTTAACCTTCGATGGCATCAAACCCACTTCGATGTCATCGGAATAACACCAAAGTAGTCCAAAGACAACATGAAAATATGATTTTCTTCGATTGCATCGAGCCATCTTCAATGACATCGAACGTTTTCTTCAGTAATTTGAAAATTCTCGAATCGATCGAGCCACTGTTTGATGGAATTGAATGGTTTGTCGATGTCATTAATAGACCTTGTTTTTGAATGATTTAAGACATCCAAAAAACAACAAGTTGGAACTTACCATACGTATATTTAGGTGCATGGTACATGTCAATACTTGGTGATTGAGTCATTAAGAGAATTAGCATGTATGCCAGGCTGAAAAGTGCGTCGGACATTTCAACTATGAATAATGGCACCAGCAGTGAAGATGGCTGCAGGCAAAGGTTAGGCCAGGCTGCTCATCAAACGGCCACCCCTAATTGATTTCCAGGGTTTTGGATTTACAGTCCACATGTGGAACTTGATGAAACTTGTTGATTGTAGCCAACCACTGTGATAGAGCATTAGCAAGATGAGCTCCCCTGGCTTGTTTAAACTAAAATGAGAATATAGATTCCTACCAAAATGGAAAATCGTGGATTCCAAGTTTCCAACACTTGCAGTATTTTATTACGGATTGCAGTTTTAATTACATGGAAAACTTTAGAAAAGGAAACCAAAGGTCTAATGGATTCAACGCATCAATTTTCTCGATTTTCTGAAAATACCCTGGAAATGGAAAACCTATTTCCACCTCATACTAACCTTCCATCTCTACTACGCCGATTAGCTGCGACCCTTACTGTTGGGCCCACTTCGATGAATGTGTTATATATATATATATATATATACACACACACACACACACATGCGGTCCATCTATTTTGCTAGCTTATTTTAGAGCATAGTCCTAAAACATGAAGCCGATGTAATTCTCAAGTGAGCTACACCACAGGAAATAGTGGTCATTGAATGCTATCGTTAAAAACTTGCTAGGTTCAACATTAATGTTTATTTGCCATCCAACCTGTTAATGAGGTCATCGAGACAGACGCGGATTAGCCACGGAAGTTGAGTAGGGAGACTCTTGCCCGGGTGGTAGACTCTCAGGAGTTTCGACTCCCGCCCCCCGGTCAAGGGCTCGAGTACCCATAGGTGTTGAAATTCCACCAGCGTGAGTGTGTAAAAAGAAAGAAAGAAAGAATAAAAGAAAAAAGTTGAGTAGGGCGACTGGCCACTGAAGTCATCGAGTTATGTGGTCCCCACTATGATTTATATGTTGCATCCACACCGTCTATCCATTTGGAGCGATCATTTTAAGGTAGGAGACAAAGAACGAGGTAGATACACACTTGACGTAGACCTACCATAGAAAAGATGGGAGAGAGTCACGCCACCGTTGAAACCTTCCTAAGGTCCACCATGATGTTTATTTGAGATCCAACTTGTCTATAAGTTAACACACGCATGAAATAAAAGAAAACACAAATATTAGCTTGATATAAAACTTTTGTTGCCCTTAGAAGTTTTTAAGGGTGGGCGTCAGTCTCCCCACTGTTTTCTGTGGTGGGGTCTATTCCAGCTTTGGGTCCGACTAACTCTTTGTCTCATGCCTTAAAATGATCTCTCCAAATGGATGGACGGTATGGATACAAAACACACATCATGGTGGGGCTCACATAACTCGGTCACGTCACTTCAGTAGCGAGTCTCGCAGCCCAACCTGTCACTAAACGCAAATAGCAGCTTGATCCAAACCTTTTGTTCCAGGAAGCTTTTAATGGTGGGCATTCATTCAATCATTTCTGTGTGATCTACCTAACATTGTATCCGATTCAGTTTTTAGACCCTACCTAAAAATAAGCTGGCACAATGTATCGACGGAGTTGATGTACAATGCATACATCAAGGTGGGCCCGACGGTCAGGGTCGCATCACCTGGCTGGATTCGGGGTTGCAGTCAATCCGTTTTCTTTTTAGCCCCAATAGGTTTTTAATGGTGAGAGTTCAATCAACACTGTGTGGCCCATTTGAGATTTTAAACTACCTAAGTTTTGGATTCATACCACTGGAAAAATGGATGGACGGCAGATGAGACACATACATCATGTTGGGCCCACAGAGCACCGACCACTAGCTATTAGCTGGTGGCAGGTGAGTAGCCAATCCGTTTCCGTTCTTCGCTTTCTCTCCCGCGTCTACTAGCAAGCCATGGATGGAAGGTTTGGATTATCCCTTCAAATAAACAGTCTCGCCCAACCATGGTTCGCACTGGTAGGACTGACGTCCCATAAGGCAACTAGTTGGATTATCCAGACCGTTGATCTTATTGGCCGGGCCGACTATGGGTGGTGTCCGTAAAATCTCTCCGATTGGAAGATCTCAGGCATTCAATATTTGATCTATTTTCTGTTGAATGTGGACCATGCAGGGTCGCGCGCACCCACAGCTGATCATTCAATCATTTGTTTGTTAAATAGGACCATTGGATATCTTTCATTCTTAACCGTCCAATGAATGCCCATTAATCCGATAGTTAGATGATCAAGTAAGCGAAATTTTTGTTCATGATACATATGAACTTGGGACCCAAAACTTTGGACAGTTCAATTTGAACTGCTTATATTCCACATATGCAATTTCTAAGTACATGCGTATCATCGATCATATTCTGCCAGAGTATCAAAGTTATTTATTTATTTATTTTTTTCCAACTTCTCCTCGTCCTGGCTACGTTTTTCTGCATTAAAAAGCACCCGACGATTCCAAAGGTATTTCCTTCTTCCCGCCTTACTTCTTTCCTAGCTCTTTTCTAGGGTTTTAGGTGCGTTTGGATGCACTATCGAATTGAATTGCAATCTCTTCTCTTCTTATTTTTCTTCATTTATAAATTCTGGCATTTGGGCGTCTCTCCATCTTTAAAAAAGGGGAGAAGAAGAATACAGTTTGGGGCTTTTGCTTCTCTTGCATTTGAGTTTCGAGGTATCCTGTAATGCTTAGGCGGAGTCTTTGAATTGCATAGTAGGTTTTTTTTTTTTTTTTTTTTTTTTTGTTCAGTTTTACAACTGGGTTCCTAACTCTTGATTCGATGGGCCCCACCTTGAATGGCCCATGTCCCCCTTGTTGGAACACCCTGGTTATGAATTATTTGTATTTTCTTTCTTAACCATGTATGTTTCTGGTCAGCAATTGAAGGGATAGTTTTTTTTTTTTTTTCCCCAAGTTGGAAGTTATCACACCAATGGTTTAGATCATGGAACAAATTGGCCCCATTTTCACAAAATGACTACTTACTATAGCTCCTTGCATTTGGGGTTTTGCAATCACAGACCTTTTATTAGTTGATCTGGTGCCAGCTTCTACTATTAGATATTTTAGATTTTAGCGAAAGTATTCAGTGTGAATGCGGATGTCTTAGTTATCAAGCATTCAATCTCCTTACATGTTGTGATGCCGGACGTGTGATCTAACTATTTAGATGTAAGAGATTATTAACGGATTAATCAAAATAAGTCAAATATAATAACATGCTATTCTACCATGATTAATAGAGTAGCAACTAGATAATAAAATTCAGATTTGCGTTAAATCACAATCCCACACAAGCATAAACCACATAAGCATAGAAAAAATATATCACTATGGTGTACAAATCTGTTTGGTCTTAGATGAATATCCAGAATAACGAAACTTAAGATTGGATACTTTGAGATGCATAAGAACTAAGGAGTCTCCGTTGTATATGTGTAATACCCGAGTTGTGGATAAGGAAATAGTGGTTTCTTTGATGGTTTCTCATTATATTATCATTTTCGCCATCAAAGCATTGATGTTGATGTTTTACCAAGTTCCCATGACTTAGGTATATATCCTTCTCATGCTTGCGCCTTGTCATTTGTGCACCATTTTGTTGCATATGTTACTAGTAGACGGTTGGGGTGACCGTGGAGGAGAGGGCATGCTTACAGTGGATATGATATGACATGGTTCTGAAATGGGTACCTGGATTCTTCCTTGATATGTAGAGTTCATGAGATATAGAAGGTTCTAAACAATGTGGGTTTAAAGATAGAAACAGGGTGCATTTGGATGTTCAAAATTGCAAGCTGCATTGATATTTTTCTTGAATGGGTGGTTTTATTTTTTCCTATGCTTTTGAGGTGGCAAGGGAAATGAAAACTGCATTAGGCTTGATGTGGTTTTTCTACCTCTTACAACCGAACTGAACATCTGTTGCATACATTTCAGTTATGACTTGAAGTGTAGCTGGCATGATTTGGGGGAAAGGCATTCCATCCTGAGTTCCTGACTGCTTTAGTATTTAATGTTACAGGCTCACAACACATGTACAAAAATTATCATCGAGAATATTGGTTAAGAGTTCATTGTTCCAGCTTTCTCTCTTTGATAACCTGTATGGAGGATGTTATTCACAAAAAATTCCTATTTTTTCATATCTGTTGTCTCTGACTCTGCTATACATGAAAAACCCTTCATGGTTCATACAGAGTAAGCACATCAGTCAGCATTCCCCATGTTTTTTTTTTTTTTTTTTCCCCCATACACTCTTCTCCATGTTTTATCAAGTAATAAAGTCTCAAGTTAAGAGTCTCATTCTGTTATGCACACGTGTCTTAAAAAACTCGAATGCAGTTCAGTTATTGTCTTTTAATTGCTGACTTCTGACTTATCTGAGCCAATGATAAACTCAACAAGAAAGTTGGCAAAGTTGGATCATCAACTCAGTCGAGTTCCTTGTCAATGAACAAAGTTGTTAAACATCATGTTTAAGCTTAACATAATTTCTGGTTCCCTTTCCTTCTGTTTGTTAGAAGCAAAATTTTTCTGCTGGAGTCTACCCTGCCTTGGCAGTCATTTCATCAAAGCAATACTGGGGCCAAGAGTATCCCTATGGACTGAAAACCAATGGCTTGATACCATATTTTGAAAATTTCTCCCTCATTTTGTTCATTTTGGGACTTGTTACTTTGGTCTATGACAAGTTCAAACTGTGAAGATATATTTGTTGCTACAGGATGGCGAATTTTGGTGAGGACTTTTCACAGATTGATGTTTCTGAAGAGGTTGGGTGTAAATTCACTTCCATTTACTGTATAAAATGCTTCATTATGGCAAAAGAATCCATATCATGAAACCCTGAGATGTTATTGCTGCAGGAAAAAGATAAACTTGTTGCAGAAGTAATCCGCTATGTCCTTTTCAAAACGCACCAAAACTCAGGATGCCCTATTAAAAGAGATGAACTTACCCATCTGATAACAAAAAACTATCGCCAGCGTAACCTCCCAGCGCTTGTTATTAAAGAGGCAAGAGAGAAGCTCTCAAGCATTTTTGGGTATGAGATGAAGGAGCTTCAAAGATCCCGTCCTTCATCAACAAACCAAATTCGTTCATCTCAACAGAGTGAGCAGATTATCACCACATCCTGCAATTCTCTTTGTTTTTCCTAATGGTATTAAAAAAATGGCTATCTAACAGCCATAACGACCGTTACGTAAGGTAATGGTGGGACCCATTACGATACAGGGCTGTAACAGCCATTATTAAAAAACATGGTCCATAATGGGCCTGTGACAGGCTTGATATGGGGCTGTAATGGTCCAATACGGAGTCGATCAATTTTCTTACTTTCAACAAAAAAAAAAGAGACCGTTACAGGGCCATAACTGGGTCCGTACGGCCCATATCACAATGGCCATACGGCTGGCTGTGACAGCCACTGTTACCGTTATTGAATACCTCGGTCCTAAGAAGACTCCTACTTATAGTTCAAAACATATCCAGGTGCAACTTCCTACATCATCATGAGTCAGCTACCTGCGGATGTCTATAGCAAATATGTTGAGGATAAGGAGAATGCACATATGACTGGTCTTACCTTTGCTGTGGTCAGTATTGTTTATCTTTCAGGAGGTAAAATATCAGAAGGTATGTTTAAGACTTCTGTTTCTATGCATCCTCTAATAATTTTAGAGGTGTTGGATTCGTAAAGATTAGGGTTGTTCCAATTGTGAAAGCATTGCAGAAAACCTCTGGCGTCACTTAAGGCGAATGGGATTAGATGAAAGCGACGAAAGGCATCCACTTTTTGGAAACATGAAGCAAGCACTGGAGGCACTTGTGCAGCAGAGGTTTGAGTTTACCTTAATGCATCATACTTCTGCAACCACTAACTGTACTGAGCTAGTATTTTGGTTATTGCTGCATAGATATTTGCAGAAGGACAAAGTTAATGGCCAGGAAGGCAATACTTTGATGTATGAACTCGCTGAAAGAGCAACGGATGAATCGGTTGGCGGGAGATTGAAAGAATACATAGCACAGGTATGCCTTAAAGATAAACGGAATAATCTGACACTTCTTACTTGGTTGACCAACTTTGTTGCACATATGAGAGAATATATTTAATCAGTTTTGTGGGTTAAAAATATTAATCCGGATTGTGATTTCTGGGCGTCAGCAGCAGCTAGAGAATTGCTCTGGCACAAAAATTATTGGAAAAGTAATCAGACAACCTTTTTTTCATTTATTTGAATTAAGGTGAAGGAGTTCCACCACTGAAGCTATTTTCCTACTAAGACAGTTGATAAAGAAATATAGGGAGAGAATGAATCATATCCACATTGTTTTTATTGACTCAGAGGAAGCTTATGACAAGGTCCCTAGAGAGTTAATCTGGTGGGTGTTGAGTAAGAAAGGAGTTTCAAGAGGATATATTGACATGATTAAGGATATGTATGAAAGTATGAGGGAGCAGCAACAAATGTGAGGACCACTAGTGGAGAGACAAGTGAGTTCCCAATTACTGCAGGCTTGCACCAGGGGGTCAACATTGAGCTCATACCTTTCCGCATTAGTTATGGACGAGTTAACAAGGCATTTGCAAGAAGAGATACCATGGTGTATGTTGTTTGCAGATGACATAGTTTTGATTGACAAGACGAGGGTGGGAGTAAACACAAAGCTAAATTTATGGAGATGTGCTTTAGAATCTAAAGATTTAAAATTAGTTAGACTAAAACAGTGTATGGAGTGCAATTTTAGTAACAATAGGAATAAGAACGATGAATTAGTGAAGATAGTTGATTAAGAAGTTTCTCAAAAAGACCACTTGCGATATATTGGGTTGATAATTCATGAGAATGGAGAGATTATGAAGGATGTTGCTCATAGAATACTAGTGAGATGGAAGAAATGGAGATGTGCCTCTGGAGTTTTATGTGATGGTTGTGTACCACTTAAACCAATGTTGTCATATGATATGCGCTTATGTGATTGCATATGCCATTTTGACAGCATATACTGCATATGCCATGGTGGCAAAGGTGGTTTTATGATTATTGGGCATTTTGCAGTCACATATAGAAGTATGAAACTGCATATGCCATAAGTATAATCTTCCAACAATAAATGGCCGTTGGGACTTTTTTTTGCTTCTTTTTCTTTCCCTTTTTGCCTATATAAATAGGCACTCCCACCCACCATTTTGTTTACTCTTTTACTCTCTCATTCTAACATTCTCTTAGTTTCTCACTCTAATACTCATACTCTTACTCTTTCACTCTTACTCTCTCATTCTAATGCTCCTGCTATTCTCTTACTCTCTCATTCTAATACTCTCTCTACTCTCTCTACTCTCCTACTCTTTCATTCTAGCTCCAGTTATCCACTCTCCAGTCTCTCTTTTCTCTTATTCTAGCTCTAGTTATCTACTCTCTTGGTTGTCTTGTTATAGTCTAATAGATGTAATAAATATAACAAAAATTTAATTTAATTGTTAATAAAAGTATTAAAAAACAATATCCTACGCTCAATTGTTTTTACATAAATTTTCATATTTTTATATAACTATGTTCCATTTGCATTTGCAATTGTGCAATCACAAATGTGCACAGACCCCTTCGGTCGCATACGATCGTACGTGCCATTTGATAACATTGACTCAAACTAACAGGGAAATTTTAGATGATATTTATGAGACCAACCATGCTTTTTGAAAATGTTGGCTAGTTAAGGAAAATATGTTCATATGATGTGTAGCTGAAACGAGGATGTTGAGTTGGATGAGTGGCAGGATGAGGAAGGATAAAAGTAGAAATGAATGCATTCAAGGAAAATTAGGAGTATCACCAATAAGTAACAAGATGAGGGAAAGTAGACTTCGATTTTATATCATGTGCAACAGAGACCAAGAATTGTGTCAATTAGGAGCAAGTTCGTATAAGATGAAGTCTTTAAAAGGGCAAGGGAAGGCCCAAAAGGACATGGGTGGAAGCGGTAAGAAAATATTTGATGACCTATGGTCTAACTGAAGTTATGGCCCCTGATAGAGAGAGGTGGAAAAGGATTCATGTAGCCAACCCCCAGTTAGATGGGATAAGGCGGAAATAATGATGATATATCAATCATCATCATCATCATCATTATTATTTTTGAAGTGGCACATATTTAGCATACTAAATGTAGTTTAAAATTTCTTTTTTGTAAGTAGGCACACATTCAGTCAACTTGAATAGTTCCGGAAACCCAGTGAATTTAATCAGTTTTTGAACCCGTTGGATGTCCTGTCCCAATGCTGAAGCTTGTCTTCTTTCTCATGCCAAATCATATAAGGATCAAAGGCATCTCACTTGAAGACAAACCGTTGGAATGCACATTTCCAGCATAAATAGTGACCGTTTGCATCTAGAAATAGCTGCTAGATCCTTAGATTTGCAAAATCACTTTTGATCAGATAATGGGAGATCCATGTTCTTATTGTTGGACCAAACATCTATCAATATGTGCTTGTGGTCATATGGTGTGACTTCTTCAAATATGGCCAAATCTAACTTTTCTGGTGTCCTTCCCTGGTGGGGGTTTGCCACTTAAGTCAGCTAAGAAAATCATGTGTTGGGCAACAAGAGACGCATTTTAATTAGTGCTGCAAATCTGGCATGTACCATGAATATTGATGTATTAATCTCTTCACTGGCTAATGTGGTATATTGTTGCAGCCTTTGTTGAAGCAGGACAGATATATTGGTTATAACTGATTTCTGTAATTTAATTTAATTTTTATATTGTTTATAAATTATAACTGATATCTGTTTTTTTTTTTTTTTTTTTCATGGTTTCACAGTATTCCAAGCAAAACTTTTTATTTTGGTCAAGGACCCAGTGTGTCCAACACCAATCAACTCTAGGAACCCTTGATTAGTTCACTTTGAATGGATCCGAACTGTCCAATTAGTGGACTCATGTGTTGGATGAGCCATAGCCAAGACCAGTGCTCACTGGGTCCCCTATTTTTGAACTGTCAAGAACAGCTAGAGCAACGGGCAGGGAAAAAGTTTATAGATGTAATTGTTGCCAACAGCTAGTCACTGCATTCCCTGAGATGGCCCATCAGTAGTGAGCATTGATACATTCTGAATGACATTACATGCACATTTGATCCAGCTTAGTTCACCATTGCTATTATTCTTCTTATTGTGATTCTAGCTTAAAAACATGGGAGGCCACTGATTCTCATGCATCAGTTATGTGATTGGATTGCATTCAATTGCTTGTATGTTCTTATGCATTTAAGGTTTTACATTTATGACTTTTGCTTGATAGCAGATTGTGAAGAAAGATGTTGCCTCCCTGGAAGTTGATTGATGTCCAGGCCAACTCAGCACAGTTCTGAATTTCAGTATCTGGTTCACTACTGGAAGTCTGGATGGCTTTTATTGCAGTTCGTGTGGAGCATCGTTATCTGATATGACTCGCGGTTGCAGACTGGTTTTTTTGAAACTCGGTGCTCCTTTGGTCATGCATACATCTGCCTGGATGAAGAAAAGCTTGGAAAATGCTTACTCATGTTTGTATTTTGCTAAATTCAGAATCTTTCTACACCAAATTGTGAAAGGTCGTTTTTGCGGATTGTCAACCATCACACAACAAATGTTGCCAACCGGTTTGTTGGGTGTTTGGGCGTAATCGAAGTGTAGATTTCATGAATGTCAGCTTGTGGCGTTGGGGTTGTCTATTCGGCAGAGAGGTTTGTTATTCCGATTCTGCTGGTCTTAGTGCTTGGCCCCCTAAGCTTGATGGCCCGAGCTCCAGCCCATACTTGAAGTCCAGGCCTGGTGTCTGGGCTGGGCCAATGGTGAATGGTCTTGTCTATTGTCCTAGTCCATCCATCAAGTGGGCCACCGTTATAAATACTCACAGTTGAAAGACACTGATGAGCATTCAGGCCCAGAGATTCACCACACTTCCATCATCATAACCTATCTATGAAATAGAAGGAATGCAGAGAAAGGCTCCACCTTTTCGCCCTGTGGGCTAGCCCCTGATCCATGCCGTCCGTTTATTTCACAGGTCACAGTACGGATTGGCAACGGTCTGAAAGCTCGGACCAAACTGCCTTGATTACCTACCACATGTTATTTCATAGGTTACACTACGGATTTGCCAAATTTATAGAATCTCTATAAATTCATGGATTTTGGTGGGGTTAAATCCAAATCTCAAAAAAAAAAAAAAAAGAAAAAACAAAAGAAGGCAATCGAGAGCCTTATAGGAATATTAGCCATGCCGAAAAATAAGAATTTTGGACAATTCTAGCCCTTGAATTGGGGCAGAAATAAACATTACGGGTCGTTTGGATAATAAGTTACTTAAGATAAGCTACTTATGCCTCAAGTAGCTTATCTCAGTTTCTACTTATTAAGCCGAAGTGATTAAGTAACTTTAAGTAAAAAAATTACTTATAACTGATCTTAAACGAAACTTATCTCAAATAAGTTACTTATCTACTGCTGCAAGTAGAAAAAGAAATTCATCTGTTGGCATCCAAGCGGGCCATAAAAGACAAAAATCAGGAACGCCTACTATTAACTGAGGAAAGGCTCATTTTTTAGATGTTTAACATAATCACGTACGCATACACATGAGGGATTTATTGATCCTCAAGGATATGAGCCTGGACTTGGTAAAAGTGGGCCCTATTAAAGTGATCCAGACCGTTGATATGAAGAGCCGTGCCATGGATAGCGGGTTCCCTATAATAATAAAAAATCCGGATGGAGCATTCCACACCAAAACCTTTTATTGGGGTGCGTAAACAGACGGTTAAGAAAGAGTTCCGCCATGGTCCATGTTTCGATCTTCCAATTTGGAAAATTTGACAAATTCACTTTTAGATTACCGCGAAATCAACCGTCTGAATCGCGACAGAAGCAAAACAGACATTCCCCGTGCTTCTTTTCGCTATTTCTCGCGAAAATAATGCGAGATCAGGCGATAAATGAAATAAAACGTCAGATATCTCGGGAAACGGCCAATGCCCACGCCGAATCTGTCATAACATCCCATAACGCCTTTTGGCGTACGGGAAAGGCCATGTGGCCCGGGTTTCATACCTGACAGAATGAGAACAAATTTGTTACTCTGGAATATGTAATGGTTCATACACACGCACTTATAAAGTATACACGTCACCTGTATCTGACTTAAGGAAAAAAAAAAACCGTAAAAACCGTTTGGCCCATTTTATATAGTTTGTAAGCAGAATAAAAAATAAAAAAATGATCAGTATAGTAAATAACTGAATTTGTGGATATCGGATGTACGGTTAGCCCAAAAAGTATTCAACGATTGCAGTTTAAGAAACGAATGTCCATTAACCAGAGGTTAGAATCGATCAATCTATTTAACTAGTTTCACTTATGACTTTCTAAAGGCGTTTGATTCTTCTGAAGTTTAGGGTATGTTTACATATATTGCCACGTGTACGGTATCTGAATGCATGAGCATGAATAAGCACGCTCTTCCAGAGTATAATAACTCCTTGGAGAGAATTGCGACGAAATAATTAGCAAAGTAAACAGTGTCTTTTAGGGTAATTAGTTTTTTTCGCTGGCGAAAAACTTAAGACCACGGAAGGTGATTTTTAGGGTACGGACGGACCAAAATACCCTCGGTTAAGGTAAGAAGCAGGTGAAAAGGAGAGTTATTTTCGTCCGAAATAGGTTCTCCGTACGGTCGGTGGTCTTTTTGGTTATCTAGGTTCTCCGTACGGTCGTTGGGTCGAATATGCGAAAAGTCGTGCCTATAGTAAAAAATTACCCGATTGGATTGGTGGACCCCATCTGAAATAAAAGTATATGGGATGCGACATGATTCAACGACAAGCAATTGTATAATCCTTGCACCCTCACCCCTTCAAGCTGAAGTGGACCCCATCTCTTGATGATCCAGACGGTTGATCTGATCAGATTTTCCGTGGATGGACCATATGTGTGCTCCAAAAGTGGTGCTGATGCAGCAATGCCAGCGCTTTGCTTGGTGGACCGAAATTGACGGCTGTAAAAGAAACATAGCATCCGTCCACACTCAATGGAAAAAAAGAAAAAGCCAACAATATATAGATAGTATCTAGCAAATAAGGGAGCTTTTCGAGATGTCGTCTGTTAATGGTGGGCCCCGTCTATCAGTAGTCTCCCACGGATTCCACTTGTGCAGGACAGCCTTATCTCGAAAATTTTGGATGAACATATTTTCCTTAACTAACCAACATATTTTCCACATTGCACACCAAAATTTTGGATGAAAGTAAAAATCCCTGGGGGTTCGTGGGGTGCTGCATCACGTGGACCTTTAGATTTTGGACTAACATCTTGTACGATGAGTTCTCAAAAAGTTCGCACGACTTCCGTGGGAATAGGTGCTAACTTGAAAGCTTAAAAGAATGCTGAGAGGACATTTAATTATTTGTATAATTCAATTACCTTATCAACCTACAATTCAAAATTTACCAACTCTTCGTTAAGAATGATAATTTTGATAATTTTAGATGCTTGTAGGTATTTTTGATATTTTTTAAATCAGAAATGCCCATGCCTTTTCTTTTTTGCATGTAACCCATATATCCTAGACCATGCACATGGAGGCTAGGTCCCACCGTACATAGGTCAAATGGCAAAAATTCACTAATCGAGGATCATCAACATTAATTTGCATGCATGAATCACTATGATTTTAGCCATTTAAACCATTAGGGAATATGCCAATTTGTATACTCTAAAAGATTATGATAATTGGGCCATGCAATCACCTAATGCTTATTTGGGTGTAAGGTTCATTTCCTTGGGTTTAAGGTATGGTGCAATATCCCAAAGGTAGAATTTTCTTTCTACATATTAATTTATTTTTTGTCTTACTAAATACTATAAAAGTTAAAGAGATGACATTTTCTATTTAAAACTTGAAAAAAAAAAACTTTGCTTAGCCTAAAAGGAAAGAGAGAAGAGCCAAGGAGCTAGGGTTTCTCTCAAGAAGAGAATTTTCTGCAATAATATCTTCTCAGGCAAGATGGATGACAAAGATGAGATGGTTTTGCAAAAAGTTTCTTATGTGCATGATGAAAAAGGCAAACAATCTTTATTATTTATGCCTTACATGGAAGAAATGCTGCTCTTATACACACACACACACACACACACACATTTTTTCAATTTTATTTTTTTCATGTATATCTGATTTACGATGATGGTTACTTCACATACATTATCCTCGCATGATTATGTGGTTAGAACAATTCTACACAGGTGAGCTTGATTCATTTCCCAGTCTAGAATATCGGATGAGCTGAGTAGTCACCCTCAAACTAAATCATCTACACAGGTGAGCTTGAACGGTGCATATGTTTTTGGAGGATTCTAGCTTATTTACAATGGGACCCATTATTCGAGCCATCTAGAGGTAAATATTGTACAGGAATGCGCGTGCATGGTCATACTCTACTCTGGCAACTATCATATTTGTGGCCTAGCAATATTTCACATCATGGCAGACAAAATCCCAAATCAGGACCTCATTTTTGTGACATGTCACAAGACAGAAAGAGATGCATGCTTCTTTCCCAAGATTCGCGTGAATTAAAAGATAACGAGACCCATGTGAACTTTGAAAACAAAAAATGGTCGGTTTGGACGTACCCCAAACGCATTATGAATGCAATGAAGCCTGAGCCATGTGGATTTTGCACAAGCAAACGCTCCCATCCTCAAAATCTGGCAAAATTACTAATAACGCGGTGGATCCAGATCACCCCTGATTTTGATTTTGAGCAAGGTTTAAAAATGGGTGTGTTAAGGCATCACCTACCACCGATACTGTTACATATCCGCCGCATATCATGCTATTTGATGTGAGTAAATGCGGCCAATCGCAGCCGTCCACTTATAAATATTCCAACCACATGCATGCCCAGGTGGTGTATTTCCTTGTATCTATATGTCTTCTCAAAGCCCGCCATTATGCTAAGGCCCAATTTGGCCGGACAGCTTTGGGTGTATTGAGGCGTATGGAATTACCGCCACATGTTAAGCGGCCCAAACAGGAATAGGGGTAGGGTAGGAGGTATATGACAATCCAATCCAACCTAATCCCGTCTAATACATGGAAAGCCACGCGCCTAAACAGGCCCTAAATGTATTCTCAACCACTCATCTTTTTATTCCTTTTCCATGTCACATCTCAAAAGTAAAGCAGCAATTAAGTGAGGGGCCCACACTATTAATCAAGAAAGAGAATAACTTTGATACTCTGGTAGAATGGAATGGTTCATGCGCAAGGACCAAGAAATCGTATACGTAGTGTGGGCGTTACCAAACTTAAACTCAAGTCATGGCCCCCACTTTAGAATGTTTTATCATAGATGAAAAATAACATCAGAATGGTAGATGGTTGGTGGACATCTAATGGACCATTAAAATGAAAAGTTGAATCATCCAATCAGAGGCCAAGATGTAATGTACGTGCTGATTTGGAGCGTTTCATTTGGGTGGTTACCGAATACGTCAGTGCATGCGTATGAAGAATCAGTCTTCACAAGTATCAAATAACTCCTCGTAAAAATGGTGCAAGATCCATGCAGTTTCGTACACGCATGTAACATAGCACCATGAGGTGGTCTGCATGCCACATCTAGTTTTCTGAGACGTTCAGTCTCAGAGGGCCCACCTTTACACTTATCAAGATGCCAAAGGCATCCACGATATGGTAAGAGAGCAGGTTTCCACCGGACTCAGGCTGCGTAGTGTAGCACACAGCACCTAGGTTGGTACTGTTTGCAGCTGGTACTGTGTTTTATCCGTGCCGACCGTACGTTCTGGTGACTCATTTTTGGGCTTGGGCGTGAACCCCAAAACGAAGCAGGTCCAAATCATATGTGGACTACACCATGGGGTGATTGAACGCCAAGATTAAAACTTCTCAGGGCTCATTTTAATGTTTATTTGCCATCTAATCTGTTGATTAGGCCACAGAGGGCTGGATGAAGGGAAAATATAAATATCAGCTTAATCCAAAACTTTCGTAGCCCCTAGGAAGTTTTTAATGGTGGGGATCACCACTGTTTCTTTGTTGTGGGGTCCACTTGACATTTAGATCTACTTCATTTTTCAGTTCGTGTCATGAAATGAGCTGGAAAATGGATGAGTGGCGTTGATAAAACACATGCATCATGGTCGAGCCCATAGGACTTTTCCAGCAGCATACAGTATCTATGTAGAGTCTGTTTCCATCTTACATCTTAAATGATGGACGAGGATTTGCGCTGGTATGAAAGGTGTGGCACCGTGATGTTTATGAGAAATCTAACCCATCCTTCCGTTTTTCAAGCTCATTTTAGTATATGCGACTAAAAATGAGGAGGATATATACAAGACTCAAGTGGGCCATACGAGATGAAACGGTGGGTAAAGGAATGCCTACCGTTGAAACCTTCCTAGGCTCCACCTTGGTGTTTATATTCCATCCAAACCGTTTAAAAGGTCATTTTCACGGGGATGAAATGAAAATACCATAAATTAGACCGATACAAAACCTTTGTGGCCATATAAATGTTTCAATGGTGGTCACTAAATCCCCACTGTTTACTCTTGTGTGGCCCATTCGAGTTTTGAATACACCTTATTTTTGGCTGCATGTCCTATAATGATCTCTAAAAATGGATGGACGGAGTGGCTTTCTCACAAACATCGCAGTGGGCCCCACCCAGATTCCTTGGGCAGGAACTTCCTATGAAGAAATCTGCGTCCTTAAATGATGATATGAACTGTTAAATCTGGGACTCATATTCCCGGGCGATTACAAGAGGTAGGGGTGTATACGGTTCGGTTTGGTTCTGTTCTGGGGTGAAATCGGAACCAAACCGTTCCTTACGGTTCCAGAATTTTCGAAATCGGACCACCCTAGAACCGAACCGGAACCGGACCGTGAAAACCGGTTTGGTTCCAGATTGGTTCCACGGTTCTGGGCTTTTTATAATTCAGCCCAATTGCATGTTCTATTTTATAATTTAGACCATGTCCATTCGTGTTGTGATCCACTTGATGAATGGTTTAGATATTGTACATGGTGTGAAAAAATACATTTATGAAAACAAGCAAAGGGTGCATTGTAAACCATAAATCATGAGTCAAATATACAACTAAAATATATTATAAACTCACGGTTCTAGGTTCGGTTCCACAGTTCAATTCCAAGTTTGGTTCCACGGAAAGGATCCACGGTTCGGATTCACAGTTCGGATCCACTGTTCGGATTACGGTTCGGTTTGGTTCTACATACCCCAAAACCGGAACCGAATTGAACTAAACGATTCTTTAATTTTTGGAATTGGAACCTAAATCGGTGCACTCTAGAACCGGGCGAAACCGAACTGTTTGGTCGGTTTCGGTTCGGTTCCACGGTTCTACCGGTTCGATGTGCACCACTAACAAGAGCAGGCAGATTGCCAACTCACAGCTTCACTAGTAAGGTGGCTACTGACATTGCTCTGCCCGCCCATCATGATGTATGTGTCCTATTCACACCATCCATCCATTTTTATAGACTATTTTATTGCATTAGTCTAAAAATTAGGCATCTAAATCTGGTTTGGACCACATAACATGAAAGAGTGGTGAATGGACAATCACCGTTAAAAACATCTTAGGGCCCACAAAAGTTTTGGATTAATTTGATATTTGTGTTCTCTCTTCATCCAAGTGTGTGTGATATGATCAACAGGTTGGATGACAAATAAACATTACAGTGAACTCTATAGAGTTTTTAATGGTGGGCATTCAATCTCCACTGTTTTCTTGTGGTGTGGTCCACTTGAGATTTAGATCTCCCTCATTTTTGGGATCAATCTCTATAATGATCTGTAAAAGTACATGGACGACTTGGATAAAACACATATTTTGCAGGGACCACAGAGGATTGTCATGGTACGCAATCAGTGTCCATTACAAGAAGCATTTTTTGAATGAGTGATTATTTAAGAAGATTTACATTTAATGGATCACGTCAAATCCAAGATTCGAATGTCAGAATTATCAATTAAGCAAGATTATAAGATAAAAGCTATTACAAGATAGCAATGAGAGCATGAATGATAGTGTTGGGCGTGGGTGAAGAAGTGGGCAATTAGGTAGTATAGTTGATTAGCTGTAGAGGTGTTAATGAGGCGCTTTATACTTCATACATGCGTATCATGTTTGATGGGGTTTTCCTCCTTAGTTCAGAGGAGAGGTAGTGCATCCGGTTGTAAAGTGGATGTCTTTCACTGTGCTGCTTGACTGGTCGAGGCTCGCTCGACTCAAAGTCCAGCAAGCTCTATTTTTTGGCCTCGACCAATCGAGGGTCCGTTCGACTAGTCGAGGGTCTGGCTCGACTAGTTGAGGACTAGGCTTTACTAGTCGAGGGTTACATAGATTCTGGGTGAATTTTGTGCAGACTGCATAAATTTGAGGCGGTTTCGCAGAGGTATGAAAACGGAGTTGCCTAAACTATAAATAGGGGTCCCTAGGGCTATTCTAGAGTATGTTAAGGCTTCCTAAAGTGATTCTAGAGGAAGAGAGAGAGAAAAAGAAAGAGAGATGAAGCTTGTGGAAGGGAAGGTTTTGCTTGTAGAGATGATCTACTGTACAGTAGACGTCTTAACGCTTTTACGTCTTCGTGATCAGTGAGATCTCTCTGTTTTATTTATTCTCTTATTATTCATCCACTCCTGCGTGAGTGAAGAAGGTTTGATTCAAGTGGTGTGTGCTTGTGATCGGTTGTAACGTTCTACTTCATAGTGAATTGTTGATATGAACTAGGTCCCATGGTTTTTACCTCTTCGAGGGTTTTCCACGTAAAATCTCTTGTGTCGTGTGGTTTGTGCTTTGATTTATTTCATTGCTTTATTATATCCCATAATTCTAGTATTTTTGGAAAGCGAGATCCTAAGGTTTTTGTGCAATGCTCCCAACAAAGTGGTATCAAAGCATTCAGGTTGGTTGAACGGAGTGAGATCAGATTTGAATTATGGAAGGTGGCTCATCAAGGATGATCAGTCTCAATGGTTCTAACTAGACCATATGGAAAGCTAAGATGAAGTACTTACTTTATTGTAAGGACTTGTATGCTCCAATTCTAGGCATATCAGTAAAGATAAAGGATATGTCAGATGATGATTGGAAGAAGTTAGACCGGAAGGCGGTGGGTTTTATTAAACAATGGTTGGACGATTCCGTATTCCATCATGTGTCTACAGAGACCTCACCCGCTAGCTTATAGCTGAAATTGCAAGGGTTGTATGAGAGGAAGACAACCGACAATAAGATTTTTCTGATAAGAGGACTTATGAATCTCAGGTTCAAAGATGGTGGTTCTGTGGCTGAGCACATGAATGAAGTCAGCAACATATTGAACCAGCTCTCCGCTATGAAGATAGTCATGGATGATGAACTACAGGCTTTGTTATTGCTTAGCTCATTACCTGATAGTTGGGAGACATTGGTGGTGTCTATGAGTAACTCCGCGTGTCACGCCCCAAAATTCGGTACCTGAGTTGGCCAGGCTCGAACTCGAATTCCAGGACTGTGAGTTGACTTTAAACAAAATATACACAACAACTCACATTATTTTCATGATTTTTACGACAATCAGAGTAACTAAAAGGAGTTAAAGTAATTATCATTAAATAACATCCACAAATTAATCATTAAATATTTAATTACATTGATATTAAAAAAATTAATAATAATATACATTAAACTTTAATTAATTTTTAAATAAATAAGGGAAAAAGTATTCAATCTTGCCCAACTGATTCTTCATATACAAACCCTGCAAAATAATCTATACGGGTGCGAGCGAGACAACTCGTAAGGTTAAACCATTTCCAAAATTGAAAATTCTACGTTAACACCAATACAACTTAATAAAATAAATAGGATCAATTACGAGTATTGAATCAACATTTTATATGACAACAATAACACTTTTTTTTTCATAATAACAAAATAAGATAATACAGTCATCTAAAATCTTTTCTAGTTCAATCAATGACAGATCACTTGTGTGTGTTGATCCTGTTAGGGAATGACCATCGGCAGAGCACTGGTATTGATCCTTTTAGGGAATGACCATCGGCAGAGCACCTGGTGAATAAACTTTTAGGGTAAATACCTAGGACAGAACACCCGTGTGTGTTGATCGTTTTAGAGAATCGCCCAGGGCAGAGCACCAGTGCCGATCCTTTCGAGTATGACCCTGGGTAGAGCACTCGTATCGTGCCGATCCTTTTGAGAATGATCCTGGGCAGAGCACCCATAAACAAATAACATGGTGATCCTTTTGGGGCAGAGCACCCATAAATTGAAATATATTCTTCATCATGTAATAATAAAGAAATAGTTATAATTTAAGCACGCCACGATAAATAAAATGAAGTCAGTTAATAACTCAAATAAATTATCTTTACAATATGCAACCAAGAAATCAAATAAAATAATATGCAACTAATGACAATGATCAAATAAATTTAATACATAATAAATAATTACATCAATCGATATGTTAACCTAAAATTTTCAACAGAGAAGATCACCTACCTGATTTAGTGTGACAGATCCCATGTATGATGGCTGAAAATTATGTGTAGACAGTTTGACTTGATTCTAGTTATATGAAGTTCAACATACTTCTACAAGAGTCGACTTGGTGTATTCGTTGATGTCTTCCAATACTAAGATATAGGTTGAATCTAAGGCTATGAAACGGTGGAGATCAAAAGCCATTATGGAGAAGGAAGGTTGTGCCTAAGAAAACGAAACGAGTTTCCGCTTTGAACGGAACTTGCGTTGGATGCTCAAGTTTTCAGTTTTGATGGCTTGGCTAGGCAGGGTCCACTAGTGATGGTTAGAGAGATCTAATTTCTTCATCAGTTTTGCAAGATAAGGATAGATTGTGAACTTAAAAATGAAGAAGATCTGAATCTTTAGTGGGCCGCATCAAAGGTTTTTAGGCAAAAGATTTCAAGGGCTAGGGTTACTCGAGGGTCTGGATCTATTGGGCAGTTTAAATTGAGAAGTGGGTCCCACCATGATGATGGCATGCATGGTGGATGGGTTCATGTGTGCAACTGTACGACGAAGAAGAAGGAAAGAGAGAGAGTCATGGAGAAGAGGTTTGGTTGTGGGGTGAAGTGCGTCAGCATGTCGTTTGTTGTTTTATTATTTTATTATTTTTAAGAGAATGGGCCCCACAGGAATGATGTAACAAATCTACACCGTTCATTAGTCTTGTCGGGTCAAGTTAGGGTAAGGGCCCAAAAATGAGGGCAATCCAATGCTCAAGTGGGCCACATCATAGGGAACAGTGGAACCCACCGTTTAAAAAAGACGGAGTGTTACATTCTACCCCCCTTAACAAAATTTCATCCCTGAAATTTATTAGACTAATGTTTGTCGTTGAATCTAGTGGAGTGTATGCAATTGGCGGTGCTTGCGTTGGCGTTTCCTCTAGTTTTGTCATTCTCTTAAATGGTGGTTAACGTACCCAAGTGTTGAAATTTGCTCCTCCTTTGGTGGTGTGGTAATGTATCCCTGGGCTAACGTGAGCATTGTGAAGACCTATGATATTGCCACTATTGTCATTGTTGATATAGTTGTTGAGATTGTTGATGTGGTAATGTATCCTTGTAAAGTTGAATTACCACTATTGTCATTGTTGATATAGTTGTTGAGATTGTTGATGTGGTAATGTATCCTTGTAAAGTTGAATTATATTGTTTAAGAGTGGTGTCGTGAACAGGTGTATACATGGGTTTAAGGTCGTGGCGCATGGCTTCTTGGACATGTCTGTTGATGCCAGGTGGTCTAACTTGTTGATGTGGCTGTGAGGTGGTCCTAGAATATCCTGTGGATGGCCCTTGCTATTGTAACCACGGTGGAGGTCGTTGATGTAATCGTTGAAATTGTTGTAGCAATCCTTGCGGATACGATGGAGATGAGCTTAAGGAATGGTTGTGCTGAAGAGTAAAGTGGAGATTTTCGATGCATGGATGGTGGCACATGCTATGGAGGTGGCCGGTAAACTTGCTAAGGTGTGAGTTCCTGACTCAGTGGTTAACGGAGATGAGGCGATTGTTGACGTTGAGGCGTAAATGCTCCTTGAGTCCCTAAATATAGCAGTTATCAGGGTAAAAATGAAAATCATACTAGTACTGGAGTTGAGGCGCTCGACATAGATGTGCAATGTGATCTTCATATCCTTAGTTGTAGTAGGCTAACGTGTGATCTCGGTAAAGTCTAACTCTTTTACTAACTCTATCATACCTAATAATCTACCAAGGTTTAAGGATCTCTTAAGGCTTACCTAGTTACTCTTAGCTACTTACTCGCAATTAATTTGTTCCCAAGGGCATCGGGTACAGGTGTTTATGATGGAATGTTGTGACTTGTATCGCTCAGATATAATCTACCATTGATTGGACAAGGATTTTTTTTTAAAATAAAAATTATAAGTACGTTGAAGATTTTGTAGGATTGCAAGGAAGATTAGATGGTCTAAAAGACTTACACGAAGATCAAGAGAATAAGAGCTGTGATATGTACTAAGGTTGTAGTGCAAAAAAAATTTAGATTATGAGGATATTGTTCCTGTTAATGTTTCTGGTATTTTTAAGCATTGGATTGGCCTAAAACTTTTTAAAACGATGCATCTATTAGTCTATTATACCTTTATAAAATTTCAGCTAAATCCAAAGTTTATAAAAAATCCTAAAATTCGGATAATTGGGTCTGCCCAGAAGTAAATGATTTCTAACTAGTATACATATAAATTAAAATCGGTATAGTAGAAGCCTACATTTATATTTTTGTATTATTATTATTATTTATAAAACTACACTTGTTAATCTACGACTGAGATTTTGAATCACCTTAAATGAAGTTATAATTAATTAGTTACGATTTTTATTATTTAGGTGTTTTATACTTACTATTGCTGTCCAACTCATCGTACTGGGCTAAAAATTCTTAAAAATTTTCTTAGGGTCCAGTTTTGGGCTGTTAGTTTAATGTCAGGCCTAATTAATATCATATTTGATGTCATACAGATACATAGGATTTTCTAAGTTCATATTTTATTTTTATTTTTATTTTTTTATCACAAAAGCAAAAAAAATCTTATATTTAGATCTCTAATTCAATCTCTATCATAAGCCCTCAAATTGATTCTAGCCTATGCTTAATCTAACCATTAGTGTAACATATATCAAAAGTTTTTGTGAGAATCTAAAACCTAAGCTCTGATACCAATCTGTCATGCCCCGAATTTGGTACCCGAGTTGGCCAAGCCGAACCCGAATTTCAGGACTGTGAGTTGACTTTAAATAAAATATACACCATAACCTACGTTATTTTCATGATTTTTACAACAATCAGAGTAACTAAAAGGAGTCAAAGTAGTTATCATTAAATAACATCCACAAATTAATCATTGAATATTTAATTATATTGATATTAAAAAAAAATTAATAATAATATACATTGAACTTTAATTAATTTCTAAATAAATAAGAGAAAAAGTCTTCAATCTTGCCCAACCGATTTTTCATATACAAAACCTTCAAAATAATCTATACGGGTGTAAGCACGATAGCTCATAGGGTCAAATCATTCCCAAAATTGAAAATTTTATGTTAACATCAATATAACTCAATAAAATAAATAGGATCAAATATGAGTATTGAATTAGCATGTTACATTACAACAATAACAATTTATTTTTCATAATAACAAAATAAGATAATATAGTCATCTAAAACCCTTTTTGGTTCAATCTAGGGCAGAGCACCCGTGTGTGTTGATCCTTTTAGGGAATGACCCTCGACAGAGCACCGGTGTTGATCCTTTTAGGGAATGATCCTTGACAGAGCGTATGATGAATAAACTTTTAAAGTAAATACCTAGGGCAGAGCACCCATGTGTGTTGATCGTTTTATAAAATTACCCAGGATAGAGCACCCATGCTGATCCTTTCGGGTATGACCCTAGGCAGAGCACCTGTACCGTGCCGATCCTTTTGGGAATTACCCTGGGTAGAGCACCCATAAACAAATAACATGATGATCATTTTTGGATAGAGCACCCATAATTGAAATACATTCTTCATTATGTAATAATAAGAAAATAGTTATAATTTAAGCACGCCACGATAAATAAAATGAAGTCAATTAATAACTCAAATAAATTATCTTTACAATATGCAACCAAGAAATCAAATAAAATAATATGAAACTAATGACAATGATCAAGTAAATTTAATACATAATAAATAATCAAATCAATCAATATGTTAACCTAAAATTTTCAACAGGGAAGATCACTTGCCTGATTTAGTGTGACATATCCCATGTATGATGGCTGAAAATTACGTGTAGACAGTTTGACTCGGTTCTAGTTATATGAAGTTCAACATACTTCTACAAGAGGTGACTCGGTGTATCCGTTGATGTCTTCCAATACTAAGATGTCAGTTGAATTTGAGGCTATGAAACAGTAGAGATCAAAAGCCATTATGGAGAAGGAAGGTTGTGCCTGCGAAAACGGAACGAGTTTCCACTTCTAATAGAACTTGTATTGGATGCTTAAGTTTTCAGTTTTGATGGCTAGGCAAGGCAAAGTCCACTAGTGATGGTTAGAAAGATCTAAGTTGTTCATCAGTTTTGCAAGATAAGGATAAATTGTGAACTTAAAAATGAAGAAGATCTGAATCTTTAGTGGGCCGCATCAAAGGTTTTTAGGCAAAAGATTTCAAGGGCTAGGGTTACTCGAGGGTCCGGATCTATTGGGCGGTTTAGATTGAGGAGTGGGTCCCACTATGATGATGACATGCATGATGGATGGGTTCATGTGCGCAATTGTACGGTGAAGAAGGAAAGAGAGAGAGAGAGAGAGAGAGAGAGAGAGAGAGAGAGAGAGAGAGTCGTGGAGAAGAGGTTTGGTTGTAGGGTAATGTGCGTCAGCACGTCACTTGTTGTTTTGTTTTTTATTTTTTAAAGAGAATGGGCCGCACAGGAATGATGTGACAAATCCACACCATTCATCAGTCTTGTCGGGTCAAGTTAGGGCAAGGGCTAAAAAATGAGGGCAATCCAATGCTCAAGTGGGCTACATCATAGGGAACGGTGGAACCCACTGTTTAAAAAAGACAGAGTGTTACACCGCGCCAGAGGGAATGGTGTCCATGGAACGGGTAACTAGTTGTCTCTTCAACGAGGAGATAAGGAGGAAGTCTCAGGGGTCTACTCAATAAGAGGCTCTTGTGACACAAGAACGGAGGAGAGGAAAGAACAGAAAAGGTGGGAAGACCCGAGATAAATCAAGAGGCAAGTCGAGTGTCAGAAAGGATGTTGAATGTTGGAATTGTGGCAAGAAGGACCACTATAAACATGAATGTTGTAAGAAGAAGAATGACAAGAAAGGAAAAGGAAAGGATAGGGAAAATGAATCAGACTCCACTGCGGTCGCTTCAGATGGCGACGTTATAGTTATTCTTTCAGCAGATCATGATGTTTGTCTCACGGCTACGAGTCAGGACACCGACTAGGTGATAGATTCGGAGCCTCGTTTCATGCGACTCCACGTAGGGATTTCTTCACAAGCTACAAGTCAGGTGACTTTGGGACCATGAAGATGGAAAATTCTGGTGTATCAAAGATCGTAGGGGTTAGTGATATTTGTGTGAAGACTGATGTGGGATGCACATTTGTTTTTAGATATGTGAGGCACATTCCAGACCTTCGCCTCAACTTGATGTCGATGGGAAGGTTAGATGATGATGGTTATAAAAGCCGATTTGTTGGTGGGCGCTGGAAACTCATTAAATGTTCGTTGATTGTAGCCAAAGGGAAGATGCATTGTACCCTTTACAAGACAAGTGTTAATGTGTGCAAGGGTGGGTTGAAGCAGTGAAAGATTCAGCTACCAACATGTGGCATAGGCGTCTAGGCCACACAAGTGAAAAAGGGCTTCAGCTACTAGTGAAGAAGCGACTCCTTTCAGACGTGACAGGTATACCTCTCAAAACCTGTATTGATTATTTATCAGGAAAACAACATAGAGTTTCATTTGTTAAATCTGCTTCGCATGTTAATAAATTGCATGCATTAGATTTGGTTTATTCTGATGTTTGTGGTCCTATGATGAAAAAAACCTTGGGTGGGGCATTGTATTTTATCACTTTTATAGATGATGCATTTAAGAGGGTTTTGGTTTATGCTTTGAAATCCAAAGATGAGGTCTTTGGTGTGTTTAAAATGTTTCATGCTATGGTCGAGAGAGAGAGACATGTAGATCATTAAAGTGCATCTACACTGACAATGGTGGTGAATATATTGGTGACTTTCATGAGTGTTGTAAGTCCCTGGGTATACAGCATGAACAGACGGTTCCCAAGACCCCTCAGCATAATGGTGTGATTGAGCGAATGAATCGCACCATTGTAGAGAGAATCAGATGCATGTTATCCCATGCAAAGTTGCCCAAGATGTTCTGGGGAGAAGCAATGCACATGGCAGTGTATTTGATAAACAGGTCTCCATCAGCCCCGTTGAATGGATAAGTACCTGAAAAGGTGTAGACTGGACAAGATCCATTGTACAGTCATCTCAGGGTATTTGGATGCAGGCATCTGTTCATGTACCAAAGGACGAGAGGTCTAAGCTCGATACGAAGATCAGACAATGTGTGTTCTTAGAGTACGGTGATGAAAAGTTTAGCTATAGATTGTAGGATCCGACCGAGAAGAAGCTCATCAGGAGTAGAGATGTGGTTCTCTTTGAAGATCAATGTATAGAAGACATTTATAAGCCAGAGAAGACCCAACCTAGTTCAGGTGAGCTAGAGGACATGGATCTGGTTATTCCTCTTATGGTGTCTGATGATGGAGGAGTACAACACGATGTAGAGGACGAGGGAGTTCCTACAGATGATGGACCAGGGGAGCAACTCTTACTTGATCCACCTGTTGAGCCACAGGTGAGGAAGTCATCTAAGGACAGACACCTGTCCAAGAAGTACTCGCCGCATGAGTACATTATGCTCACTGATGGGGGAGAGTCAGAAGATTATTCTGAGGCCCTAGCCGATGAGCATAAGGGGGAGTGGTTAAAAGTTATGCAAGAGGAGATGGAATCCTTGTATAAGAACCACACCTATGATATGGTGAAATTGCCTAAGGGTAAGAAAGCTCTGAGCAACAAGTGGGTGTTCCGAAAAAAAGTTGTGTAAAATAATTTATAAACGAGGTTCAAGGCCAGACATGTCGTGAAAGGGTTTGGTTGGAGGAAAGGTATAGACTTCGAGGAGATATTCTCACCAGTAGTGAAGATGACATCCATACGGGTGTTGCTTGGCTTGGCAGTTAGCATGGACATGGAGATAGAGCAATTAGATGTTAAAACTACCTTTCTCCATGGTGACCTGGAAGAAGAGATCTACATACACCAACCAAAGGGGTTCTAAGTCAAGGGCAAAGAGCATATGGTGTGTAGGCTAAGGAAGAGCTTGTATGGGCTGAAACAAGCTCCAAGGCATGGTACAAGAAGTTCGACTCGTTCATGTCAAAGCATGGATATGACAGAACGGAGTCAGAGCACTGTATGTTCACGCGCAAGTTCTCAGGTGGTGATTTCTTAGTTCTGCTGTGATACGTTGATGACATGCTCATCATGGGTAAAAACATTAAGAAGATTGACAGGCTAAAACAAGAGTTGGGCAAGTCATTTACGATGAAAGACTTGGGCCCGACTAAACAGATACTAGAAATGAAGATAACTTGTGACAGAAGCAGCAGAAAGCTTTGGTTGTCACAAGAGCGGTATATTGAGAAATTTTTAGAGCGGTTCAATATGAATGCACCGAAGCCGGTCAGTACTCCACTGGATGGTCACTTCAAAATTGAGTGACAAACAGTGTTCAAAGACGAAGGCAGAGGTGGATGAGATTATGAAGATACCCTACGCATCAGCGGTAGGAAGTTTGATGTTTGCTATGGTGTGTACGCGCCTAGACATAGCATATGCGGTTGGTGTTGTCAGCCAGTATCTTGTCAATCCTGGTAAAGAACATTGGGCAGCGGTGAAGTAGATATTGCGGTATCTAAGAGGCTCATCCAGGTTGAGCCTATACTATGGTGACGGAAAACCTGTGTTAGAAGGCTACACGGATACAGATATGACAGATGACATAGACTCTAGGAAGTGTATATCGAGGTTCATGTTCACATTTCTAGGAGGAGCGGTCTCTTGGCAGAGCAAGTTACAGAAGGTCGTAACATTATCGACGACAGAGACCGAGTATATTGCGGTCACATAGGTATGTAAAGAGATGCTTTGGATGAAGAGGTTCTTACAAGAACTTAGCCTGAAGCGGAAGCAGCACATGGTCTATTGCGATAGTCAAAGTGCTATACACTTGAGCAAGAATCCAAGTCAGCACTTCGAGTCAAAGTACATAGAGATTCGGTATCACTGGGTCATGGATAGTTTGGAACAGAAAGTGTTATAGCTTGAAAAGGTCCACATGGACGATAATGGGTCAGACATGTTGACCAAGGCATTGCTCAAGGGCAAGTTTGAAGTTTGTAGAAACCTGACTGACATGAAGAAGGCGAATTCCTCCTAAGTCGGAAAGGGAGAGATTTAATGGAGTTTTTCTCCTCAGTTCAGAGGAGAGGTAGTGCATTTGGTTGTAAAACGAATGTCCTTCACCCCGCTGCTCGACCGGTCGAGTGGGCTGCTCGATTGGTCGAGGATCGCTCGACTCGAAGTCCAGCAAGCTTTATTTTTTTGCCTCAACCAGTCGAGGGCCTGGCTCGACTAGTCGAGGGTCCACTTAACTAGTCGAGGACCGGGCTTGACTAGTCGAGGGTTATGCAAATTTTGCGTAAATTTTGTGCGGACTGCATAAATTTGAGGCGGTTTCGCAGAGGTACGAAAAGAGAGTTGCCTAAACTATAAATAGGAGTCCGTAGGGATATTCTAAGGTATGTTAAGGCTTCGTAAAGTGATTCTAGAGGAAGAGAGAGAAAAAAGAGAGAGAGGAAGCTTGTGGAAGGGAGGGTTCTGCTCGTAGAGGTGATCTACTGCGCAGTCGATATCTCAGCGCTTCTACGTCCTCGTGATCGTGAGATCTCTCCGTTTTCTTTATTCTCTTATTGTTCATCCACTCCTGCGTGGTGAAGAAGGTTTGATCCAAGTGGTATATGCTTGTGATCGGTTGTAATGTTCTACTTCATAGTGAATTGTTGCTCTGGACTAGGTCTCGTGATTTTTACCTCTTCGAGGGTTTTCCACGTAAAATCTCTTGTGTCGTGTGGTTTATGCTTTGATTTATCTCATTGCTTTATTATATCCCATAATTCTAGTATTTTTGGGAGGCGAAATCCTAAGGTTTTTGTGCAACGCTCCCAACAATGTTGTGAGTAGTCGCTCCCTCATGACCTAATATGAATCATCGCAAGTTGGCGTAATCATGACACCAGAGGTATGAAGTATGAGAAGACCAACTTTTATAAGTTTATAGAAATGGCCATATCTGTCCGTTGCAAAGAACGGTTAGAAATTGACACTTGTTAATAATAACAGTCCAAAAATGGTCAACAATTCAGTGATCCAAATGGATAGACCGTTAATCCAACTATATGAAACATCTGAATTAATAAGCTAACAGTCATAGACATTTTTACAATGTTCTAATCATTAATGGCCTAATGTGTAACGATCCATTCGCTCCATCTATATAACCAGTGGATTAGCTTAATTCTTGACCTAGGTCATATGGTAGTGCAGTTCTGATGGGTGTATTGGATCTCGGGCTTAATTATGATGCAATGCTAGCATACATATGTGCCAAACTCCAAAAGAAGGTGGCATTAGCCCGGCTTCAAAACTACTGAGCGTGCTAGCGTGCAAGGGCTTTGAAGCAGCCAACAAGCAATGGTCGTTGCTTGCTTGTTGCTCGCTTCGTACCGATCTATGCCAGTTGTCTTGGTTTCATTGGTGATGGTTTTATATTACTAGTTAACTCCTTGGGAAGGTTGATTCTCTATCTAATACTCTGGCCGGGTTTGGGTTCACTGTATAGTTGAGCATTTAGCAAGGTCAGAATCAGTTAACTCTAATAATAATATTATCTTTACTAAATAGAAGGTGAGTAACATTTGGCCGATTTTACCCCGTGACTAGTTTTTCTAGGGAAGAAAGCTATGAATATTTAAAGGGTATGAAAGATATTTTAAATAATATAATGACATTTTGAGAATATGAAAAAGTGGCTACTATCTGACGGACAAGTCACACTCGCATCACGGAACAGGTGACCATGTTCATCAAGCTCACAATAGAATATGATGATATGTTTTCAAAAAATCAAAAATGTCCATAAGACTTGTCAAACCAGATAGCTGATATTAAGGCCAATTAAATGTTGGATCAATGGATACGAGGTTTTCTTGATCTTAGCCATTCATCGCCAAGATGCTAAGTAAACCCACATCTTCTTAACCAAGCATTTAATGGATTTCATTTTGTATTATCATTATCATTGATGTTAAAGTTTTTTTTTTTTTTTTAAGAATTATTTAGATCAAAATTAAGAATAAGATTAGTATTTCTTAAATGAGAGGACCGTTTCACTTGGGAAGATTTGATGATTGAGTCATGAGAATATATATATATATATATATATATATATATAGAGAGAGAGAGAGAGAGAGAGAGAGAGAGAGAGAGAGAGAGAGAGAGAGAGAGAGAGAGAGAGAGAGAGAGAGAGAGAGAGAGAGAGCCGTTGGTTTGCGTTAAAACACATTGTTAGTGACACCCGAACGCACTCTCAGTCACTTTCAGGATGTTACACCATATCTAAGTGAAATATTATATGATTGGGAATCTCTTATATGGTAAGTTGGCAAACGCCATTCCAATCAACCACTACTTTTTTAGACTACTTGAGCATATGATTATAAGATAAAAGCTTCTACAAGATAATGAGAACATGAACGGTTCTGATCATTCTCATGATGCAACGCGGGGAGGAAACCGGCCACCTCACGGTAACGTGGACTGCAATTGTGGGGACAGCTTTAGATGGGCCATCTTCCAAATTTTCCATGATAAACCGAAATTGGTTGGTTAGATTGGGGCTGTTGAGCATCTGTCCCATCTCGACCATCAATTAAAAGTCCACCAATCAACCAGTCAGGAGATCAAATCACTGCAATTTCCGGTTTGCATATATATATATATATATATATATATATATATATATATATATATATATATATATATATATATATATATATATATATATATATATATATATATATATATGAGTAATGCTCACACACAACTAGTTGGACATTGCATTTTCGTCCAACTAGCTTTGCATTTAATGAGAAAATTCACTCTTTTATATAATACATACTCTTACATTTGAGAGGTTTTAGAATGCATGTCATAGTTATGTAAAGTAACATGTGTGTCAAAGATCTAGGCCATTCATCAGTTAAGACCCATTAAGAAAAGTTATGTAACAAAAACTAGGAAACAACACTTGTAAGAAAAGTACGTATGCATGTTAAATCTGGATCATTGGGCAATTTTATTAACAACTAACACTTTCCATAAGTATTTGACATGATCGATCATAAGATCATCACAAAAAAAATAAAAAATTGTCCTTGGCATGTTAACATGTAATTTATCTAATGCACGGATCTTATTTTGAGTTGGATGGTCCAAATCTATAATAGGTGTGTAGCCCATCATATATTTACTCTCCCTTCGCATGTATACTCTCTCCAAATATTTAGCATAAAGTTTGCCTGACCTTCCAATGGGTAACGCGGCATTGCTTTCCTAGATGTAGAAGGAACGAGTTCATGTGGAGTAGATCCACCCCGTCTATCATGTGGGCCACCTTGTGTTTGTACATGGACTTACAATTAGGTAGATTCAACACCAGATTGGGCTAAACCATGGTAAGTAGTTAAGATAGAAAGTCCCACCATTAAAATTAACCAAGTTGTGTTTGGCCAACTGACTTGTATATTTGGTTGTTGTGGTGTTTTAAAAAAGTAATGCTTGTGATGGTTCAACCTATTAGACGGATTGGATGTCATTTTTAAGCAAAAGGTTGGATGATATGTACCGGCTGGACACAAAACGGTACTCCAACCCGACGAACTTGGACTTTTTTTTATTGGAAAAAAAAATTTCACTATACGTTCTATTTTGATTTTTTATTTTATTTTATGGGACTCACCTTGATGTGTATGTGTGATCCACTCCAACCATTAGATGTGTAATCTTATGTTGGATATAGAAGACAAAAATCAAGCCCACCCGTGATTTAAAACTAACACCGTGGTGGGCTGACCCGAACGGGCCACTATTTTCCAAAGTTCGTTTAAATCACTCATCTGCTGGCATTACGAGGATTAATTACCAAAATAACCCCACTTCTCTTCCAAGTATTATGAGCCTTAATTATCATATTAAATTATGCCAAGCAGTAGTGTTTTGGGAAAATGAACCACACGGACTCCCACATCTGATTTTTATGGGCCCACTCTGACATGTATGTGAGATCCACTCCGCCCATTAGATGTGTAATCCAGTGATAAACCTAGAGCCAATAAATCAGGCTAACTGGTGATTCATATGGGCCACACCAATGGGAACAATTAGGAGGGAGACATCCATCCTTGATTTTTACGGGGCATATCATGATGAAACTCTGAAATCCATTCTATCCATTAGATGTCACACCAAAAGTAAGCTTGGGTCCCAAAAATCAGGCCCAAATATGATCCATGTGAGCCACACCATGGGAAATAGTTTAGTGGGTTAACCTTTTCACGTACATTGTTTCCACTAGTGTGGTTGACCTGAACTAAGGATGGGGATGAGAATTAAGGCCTCGATCTAACATGGGGTGACATACCTGATGGTTGGGGTTGATTTTACATTAACACAGCAATGGGGCCACCCAAGCTGTGGTCCCTTTTCCATGCCAAAATGATATTAGTATGCGGTGGGAAGCATTTACTTGCATTAATTAAGGGACTTGTTTCATTAGATGCATTGCTAGTTGGACGAAAGTGCAATGTCCAACTAATTGTGTGTGAGCATTACTCTCTCTCTATATAAATGCTCACACATAGCTAGTTGGACCATTCAAATTGGTCCAACTAGCTATGCATTAAATGTAAAAAATTATTATTTTCATCGACATGTAATGCATCACATGTGAGGACACGTGACATTGAGTCTTACATAAGTACGTTGAGAATGATGTGTTATAAATCCAATTTGTTAATCAAATAGGGCTCACTAATGAAATGTTATATAGTAAAAATCAATAAATGATCATCACCACTAAAGCCACATGTATAAGTTGAATCTGGGCTATTGGAATAGATTTCTAAGAGGTCACTTTTTCTTGTAGATGATATCATACTATTTATCATAAAAAAGTAGTATTTTATCATTTACATGCTTATAAGGGACCCTGCCTAATTAACGGAGTAGATTTTCAAGATATGTGGCGCATCATCTGAATATACCATGTGTACATCTTTTTTAATCATCCCATTTTCTTGGTAAATATTTCTCCTCTTCCTTTCTCTCTCTTCATTTAATGTTTTCTTTTCTTGTTTAATGCTATATCCCTTATACTTATGAAAATGAACCAAGTTAGTCCTTTGCCTAGAGAGGGCTATGCGGGACCCACCATGATCTTTTTAAGGCATGAACCCAAGCGAGGCAAATCTAAGGCATAAGTGGATCACCATGATGTATGGGCCTCACTCTCTCTCTCTCTCTCTCTCTCTCTCTCTCTCTCTTTTATTCTCTAAAATCAAGCCGATATTTGTGTTTCCTTTCATCCAGGTTTGTGAGACCTAATCAGCAGGTTGGATGGAAAATAAACATTGTAGTGGGCTTTATAAGGTTTTCAATGGTGAGGTATCAATCAATACTATTTCTTATAGTGTGGTCCACTTGGAGTCTAGATCTGGTTCATTTTTATGATCATGTCCCACTATGATATATAAAATTGGATGGACAAAACACATGCATTATAATGGGACACAGAGCACCTCTGGTGCAATATTAATGGACACCGCCGAATTCGAGTCCCCGTTTTTTAAGTTTCATGTCCAACGGTTTGGACTATATATCAAGGTCCAACCACTAGTAACTTCCAACCTTTCATGTTTATATGACATCTAAACCCTTTAATAGGTTGACCATCATAAGAATCACCTTTTTCCATAACTCCTTAATATCCAGTTGTATGGTCGTCGGTTACCAATGTATACTTATTGTTTTATATGGTGTGGACCACTTGATAGGTAAATACTAACAATCATTGTCATGAATGATCCTCATGTTGGGGCTAAACTGTTGAAAGAGTTGGATTTTATACGCACTTAATACTTTAAAATTTATCATATGCTTAACAGTAGATTATAGCCCAACTGATTAAACTAAACAACTATTTCTCTTGGAAACGTATCACTTTTACCGGTAACTTAGGGATGAACTTAATCTTGATTTTTTATGGGATATATATTGATATGTATGTGTGATCTACTCCAATCATTACATGTATAATCCCATGATGGTCCATAACTAAAAAAGAAAGCCGATTTGTGACTCAAGTGAACTATACCAAGAGAAATGATTTGGAGAGTTACGTCCACGCTTAATTTTTATAGGGCCCACCATGATGATTATGTGAAATCCACTCCAACCTTTAGATAACACGAAAAACTTTAGTCTTGACTCCGAAAAATCAGGCCCATATATGATTTAACTAGGCTATACCAAGGGAAACCGTTTGGAGGGTGAGCTTTCATTGTATACTATTTCCAATTATGTGGTCCACCTAACCTATAGATGGGGATTATTTCTAGTATCTAGGTCTAACATGTGTGACTCACCTAATGGTTGGAGCGGATTTCTCATTAATGCTATGGTGGGCCCACCCAGGCTAACAACTCGTTTGCTCTTCAAAATAATTTTCTCGTGGTCATTATTTATTAGCATTAATTAGTATTCAAATCCGCAACTGGTTGGACCGTCCAACTAGTTGTGTGTGAGCATTACTCTATCATACTTCAAAATAGTATGATATCATCTACAAGAAAAAGTGACCTGTTAGAAATCTATTCCAATAGTCCAGATTCAACTTATGCATGTGGCTTTAGTAGTGATGATCATTTATTAATTTTTAGTATATAAAATTTTATTAGTGGGCCCTATTTGATGAACGGGTTGGATTTATGACATATCATTCCCATCATACTTCTGTACAACTCAATATCACGTGTCCTCACATGCATGTGGTACATTACATGTCGATGAAAATAGTAATTTTTTACATTTAATGCATAGCTAGTTGGACCAATTTGAATGGTCCAACTAGTTATGTGTGAGCATTTCTCATATACATATATATATATATATATATATATATATATATATATATATATATATATATATATATATATATATATATATATATAGCTCAAGTAGTAGTTACGAAATTACGTATGATGAATGAGATTTTGTCTATCATTGTCTTGAGCTTTTCCAAGCGCATACATGTGTGAAATAAAGCTTATGCACATGCCACACATGTGCTGACATGGCGCATAGGTGCGAGATCCAATCAATTTATCATGTTGTCCAACCTTGTACATTATGTTTTCCAAAAAAACCAAAAAACAAAAACTGTTCCGCTCAGTTTACACGGGAGGTCTCATAGAGATTATGAAAATTCTGAATATCTAAAAGATTTGACTGATATATGAACGGATGGAAATCAATTGAATGGACTTATATTGGAGTAGATCATAATCAAAAGAACGGGAGAGCTTAAGTAGGTGGATCTAATTCCACTAGTTCCATAATTAGAAGGGATAGAGGGTGGAGATGGTTCTGATTGAGCTATCATCTTCTAGAAGATCCTATAGGAGAGCATCTACATAAAAGTAGAGACATGAAAACCAACGGTTTCAGATTTATGAGGATCTCCTTATTCAAAATACAAGCAGTAAATGCGAAGAATCATGAGTTATTAAGAAAACCCAGTGAAGGTTTTGCCATCTTCACAACCTATAAAAAGAGTACGCGATGAAGAGCTCGAGCCTCGCGCCAAACATAATATATCTTTTTTACATTTATCTATATATTTATCTTAACATAGCCTAGTTTTAATATATATCGATCGTTACTGTCCAGCGACATCACTACAATACTGTGGGATTATATTAAACATACACAACCCTAATTGTTGGTTCCTAATCACCTGAGTCCTTACTTGGACGATCAATATATATATATATATATATATATATATATATATATATATATATATATATATATATAATCATATCCTATTAATCACCATCCGCCTGTATCATCTGTTCTTACGGATGGATTAGGTATTTATATTTTTCATTGTCTCTAATTGATTCTTACTCTATCAATTGTAATGAGCCATATCTATATATTAATAAAATCAGTATTGTTTTGGCTTTCTTTCATTTATCTTTACATCTCTGTTCTATTAAGAAATGCATTGATGACAAGTAGTGGTGAAAAAGAAAAGTCCTTAATATAAGAGGAAAAAAAACCATCAGGAAGGACTCATGTAACGCCCCAGTTTTCAGGACTCGAGTACACGACTCGCGTTCCAAAAACTCAGGATTTAACTGATGATAATGATAACCAACAAGTGAATCAAACTGCAAATAGCGGAAATGAAAACGTGGCATACATGCGATCCAAAGATGGGAACAATATTTTGGCCCACTCGGCTGGGGGCCAATTACATAACATCAAGTTTCTCAAATTCTAAATGTATTGAAATAAAATTAAAGGGCTAATCTACTGGTTCAGCTTAAAATAGGCGGCCGCCTCCTATTGCAGCTCCTCGTCATAGAACTCCTCCTCAGTCGCCATCGCCTCCAGATCTGCTGCGTACTCATCGGCTCCCCCAGCTACGTCATCTGTATAGTTGAACATTGATGAATGAGTGACCGGCTCAGTGTGATTTCCCCTCAAGATTTCACACCGCCGCCCTAAACAAGAAATAATATAGAAACATACAGACAATCCAAAACATAGTGGATGCAGTTTTGTTAAATGGGTGAATGCATGAATGCAATCATCTGCTTGAGTAAAACATCCAGACGGCCTGTGACCCGGGTAAAACATTCAGACAGACAAATACATACGATGATGTTACATACTGGTGTGCCCCGGGTAAAACATCCAGACAAGCAATTACGTATGTCACGTACAACAACAATAGATGTTGGTCTGTGCTATACATACATGGTTAACCAACCCATTATTAGTCCAATTGCAACCAGCCAATTTAAATAAGCTCACGGTCACTATGGGGAGCACATGGCCTCGCATAGGCCGACGACTCGGGCATAGTGTCCCATGACCACCATCCCGGCCCATGAGGCTATCGCCTTAGGGTGTGTGTAGTAACTGTTGACATGTGGTCGATCAATTCAATGAAAGGGGCCACCACCAATGCTTGACTGGGAATGAATGTTGAACTTACTAAAATATGGCGATTAAAGCATGACGGCATGAATGGTTCAAAGACGAGTAAACTGCGAATTTTAAAAGGTTGCGAAGTTCATCCCAAGTTAGTTAGGTGAAACCACACATGGATGGTAAACCCCATAGTCAAGTGCCAATAACCCAAGCCTCCATGTTAGGTTCCTACTCTCATCACAACTAGTCCAACTACACCCTAAGTACAGACTCTCCTTTGCTAGAACTTCCCATGGAGAGATTTCAATCATGTGTGTGTCATATCAACATAACAACAACATGGATGTTATGAGGAACAATTCATATATTACAATTATATATTAACTGTGCTAACACATAACATACATAATGAGTAACTGATTTAATCACATATTCAAAGAACTAAGCAAGAAATAAGCAGGGGAGTCATTACTCTAAATAAACATATCAAGTACATCTATTTCCTCACAATTTACCACTAGTCTAACTAACCATAAAATTAATAAATCTACTATTTCTGGTCTAGTTAAGGATGAAAAGCTTAAGGGGAGGAAAATCATCACCAGACAAAGCGTAGAGTGATTCTAGATACAAGTTTCCTCGAGAAGATAGTGATTTCACACCACTCACATAATCCCCTGTACAAATTCATTTGCATTAAACCATGAGTTACAAAGTTTAAAGCATGAGGATTGGTGGAGGGTTAGAGGGCCTCAAGGATTATTTTGGGCCTGCCTTAAGGGGGTCAGGCCCACCAGATGTTCTTCCTCCTTATGGACGTTAACCAGACTTTTGGCCCAAATACAGCCATTTTCTGGCAAGGTTTTGGGGCTGGCATGTAGACGTTTCTAGGCATGGGTTTAATTCAGAACTAAGGCTATTAATTGATCTAGTTCCTACTCAAGACAGGGCCCCAAATGCTACTCGGTCTCGGCTTGATGCACAGTCATTGTTGGCCTGATTGTGGCCCGAAACAGATGCTACAGTTGGGTCTGATTTCAGCCCGGAATAGAGCTATCGATCGGCTCAGCTTCGGTCCAAAACAGAGACCCTTTTCTAATTGACTTCTCAGTCCGTCCCACAACCATCGATTGGCTTAGTCTCAGACTGAGACTGAGTCATTTTTCGGCCTAGTTTTGGGTCCAAACCGGAGCCTCAACTCGTCCCACCTCTCGGCCCATCCCACAGCCATCATGAAGGCTGGTTTGGGGCCGGATTTGCAGCCGTTAATGGGCCTAGATTCAGCCCGAACTATGGCCATTATTTGGCCTAGTTCAAGCCCAAAACAGGGCCTCCGTTTTAACAGATTTCGGCCTGAAGTCTAGCCATTTTTTTGGCATAGTTTCGGTCTGGAATACTGTTGTCATTGGCTTGGATTTTGCACCCCAGTAAAGATCCATTTGAGAGTTGCCCTTTAGCTCTGAACAGAGCTCAACCAGAAGTCCCTTTCTCTCCCTCTTTCTCACTGTAAGCTATGGCGGATGCTTGGCCTATACGTAGCCATGGCAAAGACTAGACTGGGCCTTGCATTACTGATCGCGGTTCTTACTGAGTGTAGTGGTTACCTGACGAGTTCTGGCCCTGAAGGAGAACGCAGTCCCCACTTCCTCTTCCTTAACCAAATCAGCCCACAACAGGGCAGACGACTCCTTCCCTTTCTCCTCTCCTTTCTCTCTCTCTTTGGCATGAATCCCAATGTCTACAGGACCTCATTTATAGCAAGGGAGGGTAGGCTTCAACGATCAAATTTCCACGCAGCTAAAGGATGGCTGCGATCGTGCCAGTCCCTTTTTTTTCTAAAGAGGACGGTCTCCACTCTCTTTCTTCATCTACTGGCCTTGCCTGGCCATTTTTGGCAAAAGGGAGAGCACACCTCCTACTAGAAAACAGATGGATGGGATTGCATGATCGGACCAATCGTGAGCCGTCCAACTGATCCCATCATGGTCCCACCTCTCGGATGCCTTCCACGTGTAATGCGTTGGACGGTTTTAACCCATCTCTCTCGTCCGTTTACGAAAGCTCAAAAACCTATATAGTTTTGTTAAGTCAGGCCCCACGGAGAAAGTGAACGACTTAGATGGCTTGGAAAGTGGCCATAGTGGGCCACTTTGAGGTTCGAAGATAGTCGGTTTTAACTTTAAAAAGGGCGGGAGAGAAGTCATTCCTCTCTTCTTCGAATAAGGCTCGGTCAAAGGTCATTTGACCAAGCCCATCGTCCCAGTGCATACCATGCGCACATGCATGGGGTGCACATGCAGTCCGTGAGGGGGCCCATCGTGATGGTTGTGAGAAATCCATTCCGTCCATTTTTCTTAAGACCCAGGAATAGGGGCCCTGACCCATTTTGGTGCGGGGCCGAGGCCTGGGTGGGTCGTATCATGCTCTTCAGGCCTTCTAGTGGTCAGTACAATTGACCCAACGGCCGGCTTGACTTGATTTTTTGGTCCCAACAGTCAAAAGTGGTGCCCAGGCACAGTGGTAACTTAATTTGCCGCCTGTTATTATGCGAAGGCTAGCTAATAGGATTTTTGTTTATTATCTCCTTACAAATTAATTGACCTAAGATTGTTTTAATCTAGGGAGATTAATTGGTTGTTACCTTCTCGATTGTCATAGGATTCTGTCTCAGCTCTTAGGGCCTCCAGATGGATGGCTCTGATGCTGGCTGGAGTTCATACCCTGCATGCACCGTGTGCAACTAACAAATTAGCCATTTCATTTTCTATTAATGCGAGTTTAAGAAGGTAACGCCCGTGTACCATAAGTACGGGGCGTTACAACTCACCCCAACCCTTTCGCGAATAACTTGATTGCTGATTTAAACTGGTGGTTGAAATGATAACTGAATTTTTGAATTTGGTCTTACTTAGTCGTTTTAGCATGGGGTCAGTAGCATTCAATCAAACATTGAGTTGAGTATGACTCTTGTACACCCGCGCTTTCTAAAAGCACACGTATACTGAATATAGGCTCTTGATCACATGTGTGGCCTTATGTTTGATTGAATTGCACAAACATACTCAGCATGCATGCCCAATATTAGCACATGTGTGGCCCACTTGACTAGTGGATTAGCCTAATTCTTGGCTCATGGCACCAATATAGTAGTGCAGTTCTGATGGGTGATTTGGATCTCGGGCCTATAATGCCATGCTAGCACATGTGTGGCACCTACCTGAGCATTACTGCACACGGTTGTGGGCCTAGCAAATTCGGTTGTCTTGGTTAATTTCATTAGCCACGATTTGGGTTTGCTAATCAACTCTTCGGGAATGTTGATTTTCTATCTAATGCCCATACCTAAGGATCTATCTCATGCTCTGGAGAATTTGGGTTGACTGTCTTGGACATGGTTGAGCATTTTGCAAGGCTGGTTTCAGTTTACCCTAATAATAATATTTTCTTTACTAAATAGAAGGTGAGTAACATTTAGCCAATATTACCCCGTGGCTAGTTTTTCTCGGGAAGAAAACTTTGAATATTTAAAGGATATAAGAAAGATATTTTAAATAAGATAGTAGCATTTTTAGATCAATATAAAAATGTGGCTGCTATCTAACAGACAAGTCAGGCTTACATTATAAAATAGGTGACTGTGTTCCCCAAAGCTCACAAGTCACGACAGAAAATGATAAGATGTTTTGGAAAGTCAAAATTGTTCATAAAGCTTGCAAAACTAGATAGGTGAATTAAATTAAGGCCAATTGGATGTTGGATCAATGGATATGATGCTTTTTTATTTTTATCTTACCCATTAATCGCGGAGATGCCGGGTAAACCCACATCTTCTTAATCAAGCGCCTAATGGATTTCATTTTGTATTATCATTATCATTAACATTAATTTTATTTATTTTAAAAACTAATTTTGAACTATTTAAATCAAAATTAAGAAGAAGATTAGCATTTCCTAAATGAGAGGATCGCTTCACTTTAGGAAGATTTGATGATTGGGTCATGAAGATGGTGTATATAGAGTCAACAATCCCACTGCAAAACAGAAGAAAATCACAAGCAAAAACACGCATTGTACGGTAACATAATACCCGAAATGTGACAGGTAATACAGTTGATCCCGACCATTCATATAGTGGTCCTGTCCATCAATGTCCCAAGGTTGGAACCGACGTTGTGATGGCCAGAAAAAAAAAATGGATTAAACATGAGAAAATGATGGCTGGGCGTCCGTTTGCTATTATATGTCCCATCTATAGATGTGTAGTCTGGATAAACCTCCTCACCTGCGGCTTCTACTATTGAAGAAAGATGAAAATTTTTGATACTCTGGCAGAGTGTGATGAATGATAAGCAGGCACTTCGAAATTGCACAAGTTGCATACAAGTAATTCAAACCGATTGGGTCCCAGTTTAGCTGCATCATGAACGATTATTTGAGTATCTTACCATCAGATTGATGGCCATTTATTTGACAGTTGAAAATAAAAATATCTAAAGATCCTAATTCAGCTAACAAGTGTCCAAGAATCATAATAAGAGGTTGGAATTATTTGTCCAACCTGATTTTGAAACTGTGACTTAGTGACCACTATTTAGTTGGTTTAGTTTGAGTTAATGTATGTCAGGTGTATAATTTTTTAGTGCCTGAGTGTCAAGTGTCACACGCTGTCAGAGTATTAAATAACTTCCAGGTGGAAGAATTAATTTATTTAAATTTGGTATTAGATGAGTGTTATATATTATACTCTGAACGTGCAAACGAGTTGACATTTCATTAACTATGCAACCTAGGAACCTTTCTTTTTTCCTTTTTTTTTTTCCTTCTATTTTTGGTGCATTAATGGCTAATGATTATGACCCAATCGGGTAGACTCTTTAATTATTTTTGAAAAATGGTGGTGACTCGTCTTGCTGACATTTGGCAATGATGTACAGCTATCCAGGCATTCTAAAATGTGGGTAATATTGTGGACGTAATATATCTCTAAAATTAAAATGAATCAATCCTAGCCTTTCAATTAATGGGTATCAAATGAATGGTTGAAAGTAAAATTGTCATGCGTCAAATGAATGGCATGTGCCCTCAGAAACTGGAAGGTATGTGGGGTCCACAAAGATGCCTGTGAGAAATCCATTTCGTCCATCGGTTTCTCAAGCTCAGAATAGGATAGGAATCCAAAATTCAGGGAATCCAAGACTCAGGTAGGCCACACGGCAGGAAACAGCGAGAACATAAATGTCCACCATTGAAACTTTCCTGGAACAAAACATGATGCTTATATGCTATCTAAACCATTCATAAGGTTATTACTGCAGAGGTAAACTGTAATCACAAGTATAATCCTGATCTAAAGCTTCTCTACCCCCAACAAAATTCCCAATGATGAGTGTTTAATACCTGCTGTTTCCTGTTGTGTGTCCCACCTGAGTTTTTTGATCCGTCTGATTTTTTAGTTGTCTAGCTTTAGAAACAATGTACGGACTGGATTTCTTACAAGTATCTTTGTGAGCCCCACATAGCTTCCAACTACAGGAACTCGTGGCTGAGGCCATAGGTTTGATTTTGTATAAATAAAACAGACTGATGACCTACAACTACAATGCATTGCATAGGAGGAACCATTGCAGTGCGTGTAAACGTTCCAATGCGTTGCGTGTGTGGAAACATTCGATCCACGCAGAAGTTGGAATGGCAGGTCTTGCAAGTCGTTGAATTTTTACCAAGATCGCTCCTCAAGGATACACATGTACTGAATACGATTGCTGACGTGATGGGCAGCTGTGTGAATGGGATTACCGTTCTATCAATGCCAGCATTCACTAAAAAGTCAATGCTAATAAAAAAATCACTACATATGTGTGTCAGGCGTAAAATTCATGCGTGAAATAGTAAAGGTTTTTGCTTTTACTACGATCTCATGTCCGACACAAATGATAGTTTTTTGGAGTAGTAAGGAATCACAAAGAGACCAAAAAAGAAAAAAATAATAATAATCTATTTTTACCATGCGTTCTTTGAAGGAACTCTCAACCAAGCTTTAAGTTGACTTACTTTTGCTCAATTTTTTTTTTTTTTTTTTATATATTACAACTTCCGCTTTGAAATTGACGGAGCCTCTGGAAGGTTGAAATGGAGCTCACCTGCGTTAAGTACATCAATTTTCCCATCTTCTTTTCTATCACTGGTAAAAAATGAGATGGATTTGAGTGATAGGTAGGCCACAAAAAGTCTCATTAAACTATAGACTATCAAATATAATTTAAGCCGGTATGGACCACTTGATTATATAATCTACCTTATTTTTTAAAGCTCGGCACAAAATAATTTGTACATTCAATGGCATGAATCATTCAAATGTATGGCATGAATCATCAATAATAAAAAATGATTGGCCCACGGTACGAGCCCACCTTAACATGTGAGTAATTCCTGTTGAAACTCAGTAGCTAGGTGAGACCACAACCTTATCCAAGATAGTGCAACCCTTTCCATGGGGCCCACTCATCTGTATGTATTCTATATCCACGACGTGATCCATACTTTTTTTCAGAAAATTTTAGGATATTATTTCAAAAATATAGCAGGTCTAATTATCGGGTGGACCATATCATAAGAAACAATGGTTATTGAACGTACTACCTTTAAAAACTTCTTAGTACACACATAAATGTTTTGTTATTGTTAATGTCCAATCCAATCTATTGATAAGGCCACATAAACATGGTTGATAAGGTCACATAAGCATGGATGAAGAGAAAAAACAAATATGAACTTCATCCAAAACTTTTATGGCACATTAATGGTCAATCACTATTTTCCTAAGACGTGGCTTGCCTTATAATTAGATTTGCTTGAGGTTTTTGGATAATGCCCTAGAATGAGCCAAGAAAATGGATGAACAATGTGGATACATAATGAATACATTAAGGTGTGGCCCACGGTAAGGGTTGCACCGTCTTTGGTGAGTCCATGGAAGATACAGATTATGTTCGAGTAACATACCAAATAAAATGTGTGGGGCCATCTTAATTTATGTATTTTATCCATTTTGTCCGTCCATTTTAGAAGATAATTTTAAGGCTTCAGCTAAAAAATGGAGCTTATCCGAAGCTCAAGTGGACCACACCATAAGAAAGAGTTCATTGAAGGTTTACTCCTAAAATTATTATTTTAATTATTTCCTCTAGTGTGTTCCTCTTGAGCTTTCAATATGCTTCAATTTTGGGCTACACCCATAAAAGAAGATGAAATAAATGGATGGATGGGGGTGCATAAACCACATGTATTTAGTGTAGGCCAGTGAAGATATTGCAATTTTAGGGGTCAGTTTGAGTCGGTATGGAGTGGGCTGTTGATTGTTCATCGGCGTGGGTTTTGATTATTTTTGGAGTCTCTAAACCCTGATGCAATATCTTGTCAATTGGATACGCACCCACTCATAGGCATTCGATGTAGGCCCTAAAATAGCGTTCGAATGGGCTGTTGTGAAAGTTGGAGTGGATCAATGCTATTTTAGGGGTTCAGTTTGAGTCGGTATGGAGTTCGAGTGGATATGCACCCATTAGAGTGAGGTTCGATTATTCTTATAGTCTTCGTACCTTGATGCAGTGTCTTCTTAAGTGGATACTCACCCATTTGTAGTTTGGTGAAATCGTTCGACATGCATTCGAATGGGCTGCAATGTGAGTAGGAGTGAATCAATGTTATTTTTGGGGGTTCAATGTGCGTTAGTGTGGAGTTCGAGTGTATTTGGAGTCTCAGCACCCTAATGTGGTGTCTTCTTAATTGGATATGCACCCATTCCTGGTTCGGCGAAAGGGTTCGACGTGTGTTCGAAGAGGCTGTAGTGCAAGTTAGATCGGTGTTGTCGGTGTGGGTCAGTCGGTATTCGTTGGTGTGGGATTTGAGTGTTTTTAGAGTATCTGTATCCTAAAGCAATGTCTTTTTAAGTGGATACGCATCCATTCGTAATTTGGTGAAAGTGTTTGATGTGCGTTTAAAGGGGCTGTAGTGCAAGTCAAAGTGGATCAGTGCTATTTTAGGGGTTCAGTGTGGGTTAGTTGACTCAGTGTACGTCGGTGTGGGATTTGATAGTTTTTAGATTCTCCATACCCAGATGTGACATCTTCTCAAGTAGATACACACCCATTCGTAGTTCGGTAAATGCGTTCAACGTGCGTTTGAAGGGGCTACAGTGCAAGTTGGAGTGGATCGACGTTATTTTAGGGGTTTGGTGTGGGTCAGTGTGGGATTCAATTATTTTCAAATTCTCCATGCCCTAATGCAATCAAGTTGATACACATCCACTCATAGTTTGATGAAAGCATTCGACGTGCATTCAAAGGGGACGTAGTGCAACTCGGAGTTGATTGATGTTATTTTAGGGCTTTGGTGTTGGTCAATGTGCATTGGTGTGGGGTTTGATTATTTATGGAGTCTCTGTACCCCGATGCAATGTATTCTTAGATGGATACACACAATCTCGTAGTTTGTGAAAGTATTTGATGTGCATTCGAAGGGGCTGGAGTGCAAGTCAGACTGGATCAGTGCTATTTTAGGGGTTCAATGTCGGTTAGTGTTCGTCGATGTGGGGTTTGAGTGTTTTCGGAGTCTCCGTACCTTTATGCAACGTCTTCTCAAGTGGACACACACTCACACTTATAGTTCGGTGAAAGCGTTCAATGTGCGTTCGAATGGGATACAGTGCAATTCAAAGTGGATCAGTGCTATTTTAGGGGTATGGTGTCGGTTGGTGTTCATTTGTGTGAGGTTCGAGTATCTTTACAGTCTCCATATCCTGATGCAACGTCTTCACAAGTGGATACACACCCACTTGTAGTTCGGTGAAAGCATTCGACGTGTGTTTGAAAGAGTTGTAATACAAGTCATAATGGATCAATGCTATTTTAAGGGTTCAATGTGAGTCAGTGCGCATCGGTGTCGGGTTAGAGTGTTTTTAGTATCTCCATACCTTGATTTAACATCTTCTCAAGTAGATATGCACCCACTCGTAGTTTGGTGAAAGCGTTTAGCATGCCTTCAAAGGGGTTACAGTGCAAGTTAGAGTGGATTTGTGTTATTTGAAAGGTTTGGTGTGGGTCGGTGTTCGTCGATGTTGGGTTCGAGTGTTTCTAGAGTCTTTGTACCATATCAACAGCCTTGATGAACATGTTGCATATCCGCATTGCCTATCTATTTTCATTAGGCCATTCGAGTATGACTTATCAACATATAAGTTGATCGAACTCTCCAATGAACCACACCAATCGAAAAAATGATGAATGTTTATTAAGACCATTTTGTAATAAACAAGTGGACCTTATGATGTGGTCCACTTGTGATATGGATCATTTTGTAAGAAACGAGCCAAAAATATGATGAATGCCTATTAAGACCATTTTGGCCTAATGACCTAAATTGTTATGGAAGAAAAGATGAACGCTTATGATCCCAAAATTGAATCACAATCAAAGCTCAATTAGACCACACTATAGGAAATAGTCTGAAAATGATGTATATTGTTGAAACCTCCTTAAGGTCTACATTGTTGTTTATTTATCATCTAACATATTTGTAAGTACACACAAACATGGATGAAGGGAAAACACAAATATCAGATTATATATGTTTTATCCACGCCATATATCCATTTTTTTCAGATCATTTTAGGGAATGAACCAAAAAATGAGGTAGATAGAACTCTCTTGTGGACCACACCATAGGAAATAGTGGCAATTCAACACTCACCATTAAAAACTTCTCTAGGGCCACTAAAGTTTTAGATGAAGAGGATCTTTGTGTTTCCTTTCATCCATGTTTTTTTTTTACCTAATCAGCAAGTTGGATAGAAAATAAACATTACAGTGGGCCATAGGAAAATTTTAATGATGGGCATTCAAATCACCATTGTTTTCCTGTGGTGTGTTCCACTTGAGATTTGGACATGTCTCATTTTTGGTTTTGACCCTAAAATGACATGTAAAAATAGAAGGTCAACATGGATAAAACAAATACATCAAGATGGGCCCACAGAGCACTGTCTAGTAGCCACCTCACTACTCACAGCGTCAATAGGCAATCCTAGAAATGAATTTGGACTAAAGACTTTAATTTGATTGAGATGTTTGGTAGGGCCACTTTGATGTTGGTGAGAAATCCACCTTGTTCATTTGTTTTGAGAGCTCATTTAAGGTATGTGACCAAAATTGAGAATGATCTAAAACTCAAGTGGGCCAGACCATAAGAAAAAGTGGGATTCAATAACCACTTGAAACATTTACATGGCTGCAAAAGTTTTACCTGAGGATAAGTTTTTTGTGCTTTCACTTCATCCAAGTGGTAATGACCTTATAAACAGTGGATGCAATGAAAACACTACCCTGGAGCCACTCATTTTTTGTTTTATATCCAAAAATGATCTCTCAAAATGGATGAACGGGGTCTATTTCTCACCAAAATCAGTGGGCCCCACTTAGCATCCTGGTGCTGAAACTTCCTGGGAAAGGCTTTCAGAAATCTGCATTTGGCAATTGGCGTCACATTGGTGTGATGAGGTCGGATCCACTCCAACGGTTTGTGGGGCTACCCTGATGTTTGTGAGAAATGCATAACATCCATACATTTTTTTTCAAGACAAAAAATTACACATATCTAAAACTCAAGTGGGCTGCATGACTAGAAATTGTGGGTAAGGAAATGACTACCGTTAAAACCTCCCTGGAGTCCACCGCAATATTTATATGGAATTGTTGAGGGTCAAATATTGCATATTAGACCACAATTATTACTTGATTTTGCAAACATGATACTATTTAACAACCTATTTTAATCGTGTTTGTGATGCAGGGTGTATTTAGGAGCCTGGACTGAAAAAGGGTACTAAAAGCGTGGATTTGATGCTCATAAATCACCAAGGTAAGGGACGGACTCCAGGGGACCGAGATCGATGAATTTACATGGCCGAGATTCGAGAAAATCAAGTAGTTCATACTGAAGAGGCTTGAGAGTCATCCTGAATTCAAGATCATAAGGTTCTCATCATCCGTTCAGCTCAAAGCTTTATATATGGCCTGAGGACCATAAATTAACTGTACACGTTGAATTTCATCCCTCAGATCCCTGTGGAAGTAGTCCAATGGACAAATCAGCCTATAAACCGTCGATTTTGTGCCCACTTGATCTCTGGATATTCTTCAAACTTGGGCTCGACCCCTTAAATCAGTTGAAAGAACTGATGGATGGTATGGATTTCTCATTTATATCAAGGTGGACCCCACATTCATGGGTGTGAGTACACAGTCAGTGTACAACTGCTATGCACTGAGCTAGTGAAGTCGGTCAACAGGTTGTTAACCAATTACCATTTCAAAAATGGCAATTGTCGTTCTCTGTTGCTGCGAACAGGGGATGCAGATGGATGCAGATGGCCCACCATTCTGGATCCGTAGACCAATCTGGATCGTCCATTCGAAGCTCAAAGACCCTCTCACTCAGGCCTATGTGGCGGTATTTCGAAAGATAGTAGAGAACGGATCTCAACCGTCCAAACGCAAGATGGACGGTAGAGTAAAAAACCATGTGGGCCACATGGAAACCGATCCACAACCATCCATATTTGACCTGTTTTTCGAGCCGAATCTAATGGACGGTGTGGATTTTTCAACTAACAATGATCATGGGCCCCACCAACGTCACAACATAAGATGTTTACGTAGGCCCTGTTTCAGCGTCCGAATGCCGACTGGTTTTGGGGTTATTGTACACTCGTGGTGATGATCAGACGACCCATTTGGACTATCCATCGTGTAGGCCTGCCCAAAACATTCCAAGGGATGTTGTCCTTTTGGAAAGAAAGCAAGGAAGAAGGGAGATTTTGGCTGCGCAAGTTGCTGCGTACATCTTCACCGCCTACTGCTGTGCATAAGCTGTCTATTCTCCACCACCTCTCCATACACCGATTCCAGCTTTACATACAGCCACTATCATGCCTCGAAATCCAAGTATACAGTGTGCACCCTCAGACTCGAGTTTCAATTCGTAACTCGTATGCAAAGTGTATTAATTTAATTCCTTAATCAGTTTAATAAGAAATGATAATTATATTCAGTCTAAGTTCTGCCATAATCTCAATCACACATACATAACACTTAACACCAATCAACCAGACATATATAAATCTTGACAACCCTTAAAATAAAATAAACCTTAAAAATCATTCATTTATTATATCATCGTACTATAATTATGTTTATTCCATACTAACATTGTTTCAATAAAATAAATTTAATTAATCTCTTAAAATTTCAAAATTTATACTGATATGCATTATAAGTTAATCAAACTATTGTAACAAATAAATCACATAATAAAAAATTGTCTAATGCCACCACTTCATCTTCAGATAAGTATGGCTATGCTTCACATGGATTGTGTTCAGGTACGGTGCATCATTCCGGTTCTTGCGCCACATCATCTGCTAATGGCTTCTCTGTACATTTTTTCTATCAATAAAAAGGTAAGCTGGTCAGGTTTAGTGAAATAACCCAACATGGTTCATAATCATAATAATTAAAATAACATAAAAATAGATGCACAATAATATAGATGCAAATGATGTATGAATGTATCAGATGGGATGATTGTCCATCTGCTTGGGTTGGAGATCGTCAACCCGCATGCACCTGTTGGGTAGGCTTCTGCTTTTCGGTAGGCTTGGGCATAGCCTGCATCTGGTAATGCTCTACTAGGATTGTTATTTCTTCCAGGGAGGGCCCCTAAGATCGACCATGCATTATTCAAATGCAATGAATGATGGATGATATATAAATGCATATTTTTCATATTTGGCATAGTTATCTTAATCAGAATATTCACATATGAATTTAACATAGAAGTATCATAATAAAATACTCAAATTATTATATCAATCAATTAAACAATCATAAACGATTTATTTTAATTTTAATGAATTATGAGAGAAGTTGGGTTACTCACCTGAGTCTGATAGTGTAGAATCCATAAGGTAAATGGGTTGATTCGAATTCAGAGATCCTATCAGTTATATCAACAACATTATTATTCATCTAGTTATTTTACATGATGGGGCCCACCTTTGATATACATCCTAAGTGGCCAAACCCTAAATGATCAAATAATTAAAATTATATGTTTATATAAAATTTAATTATCAAGATTTAGATTTTCTTTTTAATATCTTGAAATTGAATGTCAAATAATTAATCGGGGTAGCCCACTGGATGATTGGATCATCTAGATTCTTGAGGTGTTACCATGTTTTACCTGTACACATTAGATGGATGGTGTGGATCTAACCACACATACACCGATGACCCATCTCGACCTTCTACGCCAAGTGATACCAACACTTATGCAAAAATCTAAGATTCCTTTATTAAACACTTCTAAATTTGACTAATGTGGCCCATTCGATGGTCAGATTGATTTAAAAATTAGGATCCTTGTATATTTTGGCCTTGGGGATCATATGATCCATATAGATCTATCTTAACACAATAAGATTTCATCCATTCAATTTATTTCTAAAATATTACTAACCAGATCTGAAATCATAAAAACATCACTTTATTAATATTGGCTCTGCATACCTATACAATGATCGTGTGGATGATCCACACCATCCATTGTATAGATCAAGAAGAAATTAACAACATAATAAAAAATTAAAAAGATCAAACGATTAGAACTTACCTGATCAAGCCTTCTTAGAATCTCCTCTCCCCTATTCTCCAAAGCTTCCTATTTTTTTTAATTAAGTAGAAACCTCTCTGTATCCATTTTTTTAAAGAAATTTCTCTTGATAAGATAGGATGAGCACATCCTCCCTTATCCTGAATTTAATTATTTTTTTTATGACATTTGATTAAAAAAATTTATTATTACTACTTCAAGAATCGATCCCTAAACCTCTCTCAATTAAGAATGTCTCTACTAACTCAACTATTAACTTATTTTTATTTTTTATTTAAAAATAAAATCTTTAAATATTTATTTTAATTTTTTTAATGCACCAAAATTTAGGGTTGTTACAGCCACCAACCTTCATCAATTTATAAAAGAAAGAGACATGAAAGAGAGAAAAAGGGATCCACGGCTGGGACGTCAGTGAGAGAGAGAGAGAGAGAGAGAGAGAGAGAGAGAGAGTAGTTTTAGAGTTTTGTATTTTATTTACTGTTCTTTTTATTATGAGTTTTGCAACATTTAGTCCAATTATGTTAGGCTAAACCTCTTAGCTAGGGCTAAGAGCTGAAGCTTGTGGCGTGATGGGAATGACTCTATGACTTTGATTCATGTTAGAATGAACTAATGTTGATATTAGTTTGATTAATAGAAATGCCTCTAGTTTTTAATAGTTTGTTGTGACTGAAATTACAATAGATCTGAGATGGCTTTTATTACAATAGATCTGAGATGGCTTTAAGTATTCCCTTTCCATTATTTTGATTGTGAAAATAGAAAGCCCTGTTGTTTACCATTGCCCCTTGGACATGGTTGGATGATGGAATCCTTCCTAACATTCATACATCTTCCTGATTGGTTGTGGATTAGTTTAATTTTGCTGTTTACTTTGTCTCATGGGCATGGTTTTATGATGGAATTATCTTTACTTCTTATACTTTTCATCTCTTTGATAGCTAGATCAAAGGAGGTTTAGATTGAGCTTTAGTGATATATCTTCCAATTGGATGGAGATGGGACTCGAAGTCCAGTTGAGTTCATGAATCAAGTGTAGATCTCTCTAATCTCTACAAGTGGATCCTCTGAATCCCTAGTTTCCTACCTTTGAATTTCACAAGTTTTAGATTACTATTTCACCATTATTCACTCATATTCACCCGATTTAGATATCATCTTATTCTAGTTCTAGTTATGGTTAACTAATTTTAGAATTAGGTTAAGATTAGGATTTTCTAACTTTAGGATTAGGTTTTATTTTTCTAATTTTAATTCTAGGTTTAAAATCTTCTTTTAAAAATTTTCTATTCTCTAGTTTTAGAAAATTTTTCCTTTTTAGAAACTAGTTTTCTTTCTATTTTTCTTTTTAGGATCTTTCTATTTTAAACTTTCTAATTTATAAACTAACTTGTTTTGTTTTTTTTGCAGGTTATTAACTTAGGAACATCCAATTTAAGACACGTATCCGATACTATACTGTTCCGTAGGCTTCCGCAGTCCTTTCGGTTGAATTCTGGCGACCCGAGATCTGTTATCGATATTTGCGAGTGATCTTGAGTCGTGTCCAGTATATCTGAGTTGGCTCGACTCGAAACTTGTACCGTCATGACCGCATTGTCGCCGCGGTTCCAATGTCGCGTCTCGTGTGCCAATGCGACGCTTAGATCATAAGTTATGTCCATGCATTATAATGGCTATGGACCGCACATTGCAGGACCCACCTACCCCTATGGCACCATTCCCTAGGTGGGTGATGTCATGCCCTTACACAAGTAATAATGGCTCCTCTTCTGAAGTTAATATGTCCCCTTACCTAGGCATTTATGATGGCTTTCCATCATTATGACAAGCCATAACTCCTTCCTCTCTCTTTCCTTCCTCATTTTCTCATCTCCCCTAGCAACTAAGAAGCCATGGACATCCCAACCCATCTCTATGGCCAACCCTCTTTCACCTTAGATCCCCTTCAATTCAGCCATTAGAAGCCCATCTCCACCATTAAAAAGGATCCCAGAAGACTTGAGGACCCAAGGGATTGATGAAGGAGTAGATCCAGAAGTGGGTGCTTCTCTCTCTCTCTTTCTCTCTCTTCCTCTCTTTGCCATTTTTTTGGGTGATGATGTGGCGGTGTGGTCCACCCGGATGAACCCCACCTTGATGTATGTCTTGTCCAAACCATCCAAGCCATGTGGGCCCTACCTTAATGGGATGGGAAAAACACAAATATCAGATTGATCAAGTGGGCCACGTCCGTGTGGGACCCACCTTAGTGGACATTCACACGTCCAATGTTCCTGGACGCTAGACGTGGTCCAGTAAGGTGTGAACCAACAATGGGTTGCACTAATAATAATAATAAACTATAAGCTTGATTCCAAACTTTTGGGTGGCCACTCATACAGGCCCCACGTTGATGCATTGGTTCAATCCACGTCGTCCATCCTATTTCACAACCCATTGTATGCACAGAGTCGAAAAATGAAGCTGATCTGATTTTTTGGTGGGCCATAGCATAGAAAACAGTGGTTTTCACCGTTAAAATGCACTCTGATCTTTCTACACACTAAAACATGCCAAATATTGGGCTAGTTTGGCTTGTCTTGAGCCATAGGAGCTAGTGGATGAGGTAGATTTTGCTGATGCAGGCCCCACATGGGAAAAGCCATATAAAAACATTTTTTGAAAGAAAATTTAAAAAATATATATATAGCAGTAGGTACTGCTGCTGCCTGCTGACCGTCAGAGATGCCAACAGTGTCCTGCTGCGTTCAACGGTGGCCAGGGACCATAGGTCCCAGCCACAGGCCCCACTGTGATGTGTGTGGGACATCAACACTGTGCATTTGGTAGGCCCCCTTTGGACAGTGGGCCACCCCAAAAATCAGCTGTTTGTTGAGCTTAGGTGGCCCACGTCACGGGGAACAGTGTGATTAAACGCTTGCCATTGAAACCCTTTTGGGTGTCACAGAAGTTTTGGATCCATTATGAAATTTGTTTTTCCTTTTCATCCAGGTCCGTGTGACCTTATCAACAGTTGGATGACAAATAAACGTTATGGTGGGCCCCACGTGGGACCCACCTTGGAGTTTATACTGTATATCCACTCCGTCCATCTGTCCAGTTGGGACGTGGACACCCCGCAATGATGTATGAGTTACATCCCACCGTCCAAAGGCAGGGACGGTGGGCAGTTGTGATATATGTGTTTTATTCATGCTGGATTGTAGCTGTGGGAACCCACGCACATGTGAACTCCACAAGATGCATGTGTTTATCTGGGCCGTCCATCTGGATGGCCAGTAGCCTACAGTTGCTGAATTGACGCAACAAGTTCTGTAGGTTCACCTCTATGTATGTACTCCATGCCGTCCTACCATCCCCCCATTTGGAAGCAGTGGGCCCACCCCACATGTGCTGCATGTGTGAGAGGTGGGCCCACCTTGTCTGCATATGTGTTATGTCTAGACCGTCCAGATATCTGGGCGTGGTCTTGGACCATCTTGATGTACGTGTTTTATCCACGACCGTCCATCCCTTTTGTTGGTGGGTTCCACACATGTGGACCCACCTGCCACGTGGGACCCCTCAGTGATGGATCTGTTAGCCACGCTGTCCATCTATGTTCTGGATGGGCAGGGCCCACTTTGATGACGTGTTCTATATTTACACGCCCATCTATTTTTCCCTGTCAACGGGTGGGACTCACCTTGATGTATTTATTTTATATTATCCACACTGTCTAGATTGTGCTGGACGGTGCTGGATAATGTTTGGGTAGTGCTGATCATCATTAGGGTGTCATGTGCCCCATAGAATGATGTGTACAATGATACACATGTTGCACCTGCAATTATTGAAATGATTTTAGATGTAATCCAAGTGCCCACCGTTCATTAGGATGTAGGAACCACTGTGATATATATGTTATATATTCACACCGTCCATTCACGTGGCCCCCATGTGATGTACGTGTTTTATCCAAGTTGTCCATTGATGAGCCCATTTGGAGTGAGTAGGGCCCAACCCATTGAGATATATTTGGGCCCATGGGTTGTGGCCCACTGCGATGTATTCGAGGGCCCATGGGGCGTGCCTCGATATGATGTATGAGAGGCCAATATGTGCGGCCCAATATGATATATTTTTTACCCATGGGCGAGGCCTAATACGATGTATATGTGGCCCATTTAGTGAGGCCCATGTGATGTATTTGAGGCCCATGTGCAAGGTTCACCTATTGTGTATTTAAGGCCCATGAGTTGAGGCCCATAGTGATGTATATGCGGCACAGATATGAGGCCCATTATGATGTATTTGTGGCCCATTTGGCGAGGCCCACATTGATGTATATATGGCCCACATGAGAAGGCCCACTGTGATGTGTTCGTGACCTTTGGCGAGGCCCGACGTGATGTATATGAGAGACCTATGTGATGTATTTGAGGCCCAGGTGCAGGGCCCACCTGTTGTGTAATCCAGGTCCGATGTGATGTGTGATTTTACCATGATGTATGTAATGATGTTTACGTGGGCCACTCCTTGGGAGCAATGTTGGTTAAATGACCACATTGTTGGGCAATGATTGTTTAATGTCCACATTGTGACCGATTGTCGATTTTGACTGTCGTGGCCGATTGACCGATTAGTGATTGAGGCTGATTATCGTGATCGATTGCCGATTCCAATTATCAAGGTCGATTATCGATTGATTCTGATTGTCGTGGCCGATTAGCAATCGAGGCCGATTATCGTAACCGATTACCGATTCTGATTATCGAGGCCGATTATTAATCGATTCCGATTGTCGTGGCCGATTGTCAATTCTGATTGTCATGGCTAAGTGACCGATTAGCGATCGAGGTCGATTATCGTGACAGATTGCCGATTTCGATTATCAAGGCCGATTACTGATCGATTCCGATAGTCGTGGCCGTTTGCCGATTCTGATTATCGTGGCCGATTGATCGATTAGCGATAGAGGTCGATCATCGTGACCGATTGCCAATTCTGATTATTGAGGCCGATTTTTTATTCCAATTGTTGAGGCCGATTGTCGAGGCCGGATATCGAGGTTGATTGTTGAGGCCCAATGTGATGTATATGCGGCCCATATTTGAGGCCCATTGTGATGTATATTAGGCCCATGTTAGAGGCCCATTGTGATGTATATGAGGCCCAATGTGACGTATTTATGGTCATCCATTGAGACCCACCTCGATATGATGCATAATGGACCCATGTGAGAGGCCCATTGCGATGTGGTTGGGGCCCATGAGTTATGACCCATTGTGATGTATTCGGGGCCCATGGGACGTGGCGCATCCGATGTATATAGGCCCATGTGATGCAGCCCATGTGATGTGTATTAGGCCCATTTGGCGCGGCCCATTATGATTGATGAGGCCATTGTGGTATGTTTGAGGGCCAGGCTATGAAGCCCCTTTGTGATGTACGTTAAGCCCATGTGAAAGGCCCATCATAATGTGTATTAAACTCTTGAGTGAGGCCCATGGTGTAGTATTTTTGGTCCTCTTGTGAGGTCATGGGTCCACTATATGTCAGGCTCTATGTGGGCCATTCCTTAGAGGCAATGTTGGTTAAATGTCCACATTATCGAGGTCAATTATAGATGCCGGTTATTGAAACTAATTATGAGTATGTGACAGATAACATCATGATACATGCCCATATGCATCATCTGCATGTTTGTTATGAGATATGGTTGACCATTACATATGAAATTAGGCAAGTTATTATGAGACTCCCAGATAGGCGGAGGTTATCTCACATGAGCGCACAGTATGCGCAAGATTGATGCATGATTGGATTGTATGACTCATGCATCTTGCATTGTGATATTGTACTCTCTAGTAACATCGGGGCCGTAACCTCCACAGGCATATCATGGATGGTTAGATGGGACATCGAAAATTTGTTATTAGCATCAGGCTGCCATAGATGGCCCTGGGTGAAAATTCCTAAACCCTCTTGGTACCAGAGGACGCCCCAACGTCGAGACCGAGTGAATACATGAGTGCCCAAGTGCCGAATACTAGGAGGCCGCGTCTCCTACTATATCTTGGTCGGTTGGGAGGGGGTGTGGCCTTACCCGCCCGAGGTTAGGGGGCATAGTTAGGCTGAGTTTGACCAGCTCATAAATGGGTCCGTTATCGACATGCCGGGTAGATATTGGCTGACTACTGGCCAGGCGGATGGTGAGGTCTCTTCCACTTGCATGGTCGTGCATCAGTGGGCGGCGGTTGCATGTAGAGTGTACTAGACCCCGGTGATGATCCCAAAGATGAATTGTACTGATATGTGGACTTATTGAGCAGGGGTTGCATACTCATTCATTCATGCATTCACTATCTACTCGGGCTGGTGGTGCATAACTATTTGTTACATGTACCTTTGTAATGGTCAGGATTTCGGTTGGGGCGCACGACTAACCTGAGATTAGGAGTTTACCACATTGAGTCTGACTATCCAAATTTAGGTATGGGACTGGTTTGGATAGAAGCCCCTTGTGATAGACCTAATAGCCTGCGATACTATGTACTATCATCCCGACTTCATACTTTAGTATGGTCATTCCATTCGCACCGCATATTGCATTATATCCGTGACATATGACATTTTGGATTACCGTGTTTCTGCATTTATGTGGTCTAGGTACGACTGACGCTATTCGTGAACTCATCAGGAATTGTATATTGTATTGCATCATCGGCATCTGATACTTGACTCTTTATGATTCCTCATTTGCATAGCTGATCTGTATTGCGTATTTTGATATTGATTGACTCATGGACTTGTCAGTATTTTCGCTTATTCTGATATCGTACGATTCATGATCTTACCAGTATTTCCGATATTGTATGATTATGGTACTGTATTGAATTCTTGGCACTTACCTTGTGCATACACTTACACCACCCTCTAAGCTTTCCATAAGCTTATACACGATAGATGCGTGCAGGTAATGTTAGGTTGCAGCAGTATCGAGCTTGGAGCATGCAACCGTCTTCTGAAGCTTTGATTTTTGATATATGTATTTCCTTTTCAGCACTGTATTCAAATGTTTATATTAGTGGATATGTGATGATGATGTTGCCTTTGTGATTTGGATATACTTGTGGTTATGCTTCTGACGAGTAAAATATACATTGGTAAATCCTCCTTGTAGGATCCCAGGATCGGAACCTAGCATATGGGCGTTGGGAGCCGAGAATAGGGTACTACGGAGGCTGTCAGCACCGGATTCGGCAATCGGGATTCCTGTGAATTCGATTTCCGGGTTTGGGGTGTGACATCCAATCTGGTAACTTCTTTCTAACTTCCCCTCCACCTAAATCTCTTATTTCTATAGGATTTTTTTCTTTTAGGATTAGATTCAGAGTTAGGGTTTCACCATGGAAGAGTAGGTACGTCATTATGCTCAGATGGATAAGAGATATTGGGGAGGAGTGTATAATGATTATGATGTAATTCAACCTATATCTCAAGATTTTTCTCAAACCATCATCGAGAACTGACTGGAATATTGTGCTTCATCGGTTAATAAGTCCTTATGTGATCATAATTATAGGAGTGAGGACTATTATCAACCATCATATTCTCCCACCTATGATCCGTATGACTATAACCAGTGGAAACATCAAAATTAGGAAGATGAACCAACAACTTGTTATAATGATTATTATCTTGGATCTCTTACCTTTGAGATCCAACCTAAAACGATTCAAGAGAATCCATATCAAAGTCACGAAGACTATTTTGTAAAAATTAGAAAAATATTGGAAGCGCTTAATTTGCGCCTAGATAAACTAATGGAGGCTCGTTCATCCCAATCACAACCCAATCCAGAAATACAATGAGAGGAAAGTGATCTTAACTCACTTTTGAGGAACTCTGAAATTTGGAATGAAGAGTTGGATTATGTTAATGAGCATATGGTTCAATTTTTCGAAGAGTCGATCTCGATGACGGTTCAAAAGAATGATCAAAAGACATGGGTGTCTTTCAAATACAATTATTACAACACACTTCGCTCACATGATACGCCTGATTTCAAATATAAGGAAGAGGTTAGTTTATGCGAACCTCAACCCAATCTAGGAATAGAATGTGAGGAAAGCGATCCCATCCCAAGAGTGTACTACACTGAACTAGATGATGATAAGTATTGAGATGAGATTCATGAGAGCACAGTCCAAGATTCACTGGATTCAATCTCAAGTTTGGCCCATATTAATGATCAAGAGGTTCAAGAAGCTGTCGTCCATAGTGATTTACTCCACCTATCTGACATGATTGATTTAAATGTGGAGGATAAACCACTTTCAACTAACCCTTCTAACCTTTGTGATGCATGTTTGGACCACTCCCTTGAATTGAATGATGATATGATTTGGGAGATGGATGATTTGCTTGATATGACTCTGGAATTTGAAATTACCCAGTTGAGGCCGCAATCTGAGCTGTACACTTTAGACAATTCAATGCCTCCATTGAGAAGCTTCAATGAACAGAGTCTTCACATTAATTCTTTCTCTATTGATTTTCAATCTGACTATGCAGGGCAAGAGCAAGAGAGCATGCATCCTTCCACTTCCAGAGATGATGGAATCCTTGGGCAAATCATCACAGACTTCGATGCAGAAAACGAGTTACTCTCAATTGAATTTTCCAACTCTTTGAATGAATGTTTGGCACACTTTTCGGATTCAAACGATCCTACGATTAAAGAAATAGTGAATGCCTCACAAGAGAATATCTCAGTAGTTATTACTAACCGAGAGAACCCTTACTCTGAAGCCTCTTCTTTCCATTAAGGGAGGAGTAGCTAAAAATTGAACTAAAGTCTGAAACTTCGGAATGTGTCAAGATTACATCACTTTCTGAGAAGTTTTCTGAATTTTATTTACTTGTAGTCTCTGATTCACCATGGGATACTAACTTTGAAACTTTTTCTATCACAGGTGAATCATATATACTTTGGATGCCTTAGGCGAATCAACGACAAATTTTTGATGATGTCCATAAATTTCTCTGGACATTCATGCTCTAGGGTATCTAAGCCTATTGCAAAAGGGCCTTTGGATAATCCTATTGAGAAACCTGCTGAGGAATTTATCCAGATATTGGCCAGAAGAGAAACCTTATAGCATGACTGAGTAACTTTTCACCTGCTTTCATAGGACTAGGGTAGTTTGCTTTATACCACTCTAGGATAGTCGACTTTATGCCGTTAGGTTAGTTTGCTTTCTAAGTTGTTTTAGGATAGGTTGCTTTTGTTGGTTTCACTCTTGTGCTGACCCACTCTCATGCTGATATCTTTGGAAAAGCCTCTCGATTTCTTCATACAGGTACTATCTTTCCATCACTCTCCTTTACCTTCATTGTGTCATGTGCATTGCATGCTTATTTCTTTTACATTGAGGACAATGTAGATTTTAGGTTAGGGGTGAGAGATTAGGTTACCTAATTATCGTTTTCTCGATCTTTTTCTCAATCTTGAGCAAAAATTGTGAAATTTTTTAAAATTTTTCTAGAAATTCTTGTGAATTTGAAGTGATTTTGACGGCCATCGTTGATTTAGAATTATAAGATACGTGACGTTGGTAATTTATGACTCTTGGATTCAGTTATCTGATAGATTCCACAGTTGAGTTTGAATTATCAATCCATGATTAGAAGTTTTAAGCATTGATTGAATCATGATTTCACATGTCACATCTCGCTTACACATTAAGGGTTCAGTTCGATATTGAAGGATTAACTTGATAATCACTAAGCATATAAGGAACCAGCCTAAGAAATTTTACCATGAGTTTATGAAGAAGAATTAAAAGGGGTAGGCGAACGGTCTTCACCATAGGTTTGCTCCCTATAGGTGAGGATTCGATTCCCCAAGGTTGACATTTGGAAAGGGTTAGGCAAATGGTCCTCACCATAGGTTTGCTCCCTATAGGTGAGGAGTTGATTCCCCTCTTTGGTGTTATTGTTAATAGAAAAATTAAAAGTTGGTAGAATGAAAGGATGATTTGTGAGGCAAGTTCTGGTTAGGTTTTAGTTGTCATGAATTCTCTTATTGGTTACCAATGATATCATGAAATAACGAATTGACTCTTAATGTTGATAAGCCGATATTACACTACACACTCATGGATCCTAATGTTTAGAATTTTTACTAATTGATGGATTAATACCTTGAACTTGATTATGAAGTTTACCATGTGCTTGAGTCCAGGAGAGAGTAATGCCCAACACTTACGAATATTAGAATTCTAATATCTGGATTGTTGTCAAAAATCACTCGAGTTTATAGAAATTGTCCTGTAATTCTCATCTTATTTTTCGCATATTTTGCTCGGGACTAGCAAAATGCTGGTTGACAGTTGTGTTGAGGGTCAAATATTGCATATTAGACCCTAATTATTACTCGATTTTACAAACATGATACTGTTTAACAGCCTATTTTAATCGTGTTTGTGATGCAGGGTGTATTTAGGAGCTTGGACTGAAAAAGGGTACTAAAAGCATGGATTTGATGCTCATAAATTACCAAGGCAAGGGACGGACTCTAGGAGACCGAGATCGATGAATTTACACGGCCGAGATTCGAGAAAATCAAGTAGTTCATGCTAAAGAAGCCTAAGAGTCATCCTGAATGCAAGATCATAGGGTTCTCACCATCCGTTTTCCTCGAAACTTTATATCTGGCCTGAGGACCATAAATTAACCGTACATATTAAATTTCAGCCCTAAGATCCCTGTGGAAGTGGCCCAATGGACATATCAGCCCATAAACTGTCGATTTTGGGCCCACTTGATCTTTGCATATTCTTCAAACTTGGGCTCGACCCCTTAAATTAGCTGAAAGAACTGATGGATGGCATGGATTTCTCATTTACATCAAGGTGGACCCTACATTCATGGGTGTGAGTGCACATTCGATGCACAACCGCTGTGCACCGAGCTAGTGAAGTCAGTCAATAGGTTGTTGACCGACTACCATTTCAAAAATGGTAATTTCCGTTCCCTATTGCTGCGAACAAGGGATGCAGACGGATGCAGATGGCCCACTATTCTGGATCTGTCGTCCAATCTGGACCGTCCATTCGAAGCTCAAAAACCCTCTCACTTAGGCTTAGGTGGCGGTATTTTGAAAGATAGCAGAGAACGGATCTCAACCGTCCAAACGCAAGACGAACGACAGAGTAGAAAACCATGTGGGCCACACGAAAATCGATCCACAACCGTCCATATTTGACCTATTTTTCGAGATGAATCTAATGGACGGTGTGGATTTTTCAACCAACAATGATCACGGGCCCCACCAACGTCACAACGTAAGATGTTTACACGGGCACTATTTCAACGTCCGAACGCCGACAAATTTTGGGGTTATTATACGCCCATGGTGATGATCGGACAGCCGATCTGGACCTTCCATCGTGTAGGCCTGCCCAAAACATCCCAAGGGATGTTGTCCTTTTAGAAAGAAAGCAAGGACGAAGGGAGATTCTGGCTGCGCAAGTTGCTACGTAAACGCAAGTGGCTGCGTAAGTCTTCACCACCTACTGCTATGCGTAAGCTATCCATTCTCCACCACCTCTCCATGCACCGACTCCAACTTTACATGCAGCCACCGACCTCCATCTGTCTATAAAAGAAAGAGACGTGAAAGAGAGAAAAAGTGATCCACGGCTGGGATGTCAGTGTGTGAGAGAGAGAGAGAGAGAGAGAGAGAGAGAGAGAGAGAGTAGTTTTAGAGTTTTTTATTTTATTTACTATTCTTTTTATTATAATTTTTGCGAGATCTAGTCCAATTATGTTGGGCTAAACCTCTTAGGTAGGGTTAAGAGGTGAAGCTTGTGGCGTGATGGGAATAACTCTACCGCTTTGATTCATGTTAGAATGAATTGATGTTGATTTTAGTTTGATTAATAGGAATGCCTCTAGTTTTTAATGGTTTGTTGTGGCTGAAATTACAATAGATCTGAGATGACTTTAAGTATTCCCTTTCTATTATTTTGATTGTGAAGATGGGAAGCCCTGTTGTTCACCATTGCCCCTTGGATATGGTTGGATGATGGAATCCTTCCTAAGATTCATACATCTTCCTGATTGGTTGTGGATTAGTTTAATTCTGTTGTTTACTTTGTCTCATGGGCATGGTTTTGTGATGGAATCATCTCTAATTCTTATATTTTTCATCTCTTTGATAACTTGATTAAAGGAAGTTCAGATTGAGCTTTAGTGATATATCTTCCAACTGGATGGAGATGGGACTCGAAGTCCAGTTAAGTTCATGAATCAAGCGTAGATCTCCCTAATCTCTACAAGTGGGTCTTCTGAATCCCTAGTTTCCTACCTTTGAATTTCACAAGTTTTAGATTACTATTTCACCATTATTCACTCATATTCACCTGATTTAGATTTCATCTTATTCTAGTTCTAGTTCTGGTTACTTTCAAAATACGTACAAGGTTCAGTCCCTGTTGATTCGACCTCAGTCTTATCGAGATTATTACTACATCACAACCCTATACTTGGGGTGTGAACAAGAATACATGTCATGCATTTATAAGATCATTAAAATAAACTCAAAAACAAATATATTAGCATGATCCAAATATTACCTAGCCCTATGTTTGTTTTAACGATGGATGTTCAATCTGTTGGAAATTATACAGAATATTATAATTTCTATATAATATGGAAACCGAAAAAATCACGATAATCAGAAATAAGGACAGGCTGAAGCATGTCTGAAAACGTTGTCCTTAAAGCGTTATTTGCCCCTACTCAAGTGAATTGAGTAAGCTGATAGGTTACAGGCAAATTGCTTCTAGGATACGACGAGCTTGGTGTGGGTTTGTGTTCAGCAAACACGAAGGCCCACCTATTGGAATTCTATTACAAAAATTTTTGGTAGTATTACAATATAAAGAATCCCAAAAGAAAGAAAAAGAAAAAGAAAAAGGGTTTGGACCACTGCGCTAGTCAGTTCGAATCTTCAGCTACTGGTTCAGGTGAACCATCCTAGACCACACCGTTGGTCTGTTCTTCAAGTTAAGGTTCATGCCTTGCTATATTGCTGGAAGCACTAGAGTATATAAGTTGAGAGGGGCTGGCTGTCTCAGTTCATTTGAGTTTGCTAGAGTGAGTTGAGATGATTTGAAAACCCATCCATGACCTCCTTTTATAGGCTATGGTGGCTGGGAGTTTTGGTCCAGGGACATAAATCCCATTTATGCAATTTCTAACTGTTGTAAAACTAGTCGTTTTATGACTGTTTTTTACTATTGTGCATGGGCCATTAAACTGCTGCATGCTGACTGTTGTGAGACAATAGTTAGCCGTATTCTAGCTGTTGGGCTAGCCATACAACAGTTTCTGCATGATCCCTACAATTAAGTCCATAGCTGTTACACATTTGTGCAGTAGCTCTATTTTCAGCCTCTATATAATCAGAGGGACTCTCATTCAGTCTTCTAGATTTTCGTCCAGCCAACCATCTGCCTTAGTCACTAGTCGCACCGCGACTCGCACACGTCTCGCTCTGGTTCGCGAAGGGAGCGACCCTCTGCGACACGTGCGAAGTGCGAAGTGCGAAGTGCGCCACTAGTGACTCTATAGCCACACTGCCTCACATGCCCACACTCTCGAACCGAACCCGTGCCCGAGACCAAGACCGAGACCGAGACCGAGACCGAGCCCGAGCCCGTACCCGTGCCCGTACCAGCACCCGAGCCCGAGCCCGAGTGCGAGCACGAGTGTGCGCGCGGGTATTCCAGTGCTACGCACTGGAACACGCAAGTCCCATGGTCCTTGGACTGTGTGAGCAAATATTAAGGTACTCTACACTTTTCATTTAAACACCTCTTTCTTCTCTTCCCTTTCCCATGTGGGACTATTCCCAAAAACCCACAAAATGATGTTTTTTTCAAAACAACTTTTTATATATTATACACTATTTTATTATTAAAATATATTTTTATTAAAATTAATATTTTGCAACAATCCCCTACTTGATTTTTTAAAAATATATTTTCTCGATTAAACATTTCTGCCAGAATAATCAGCTTATATGCATAAAGAAAGATATCTTTCGATTTTAATCTTCCCTTAGTGTAAGTATCTCAAAACTCTGTCGAAATAACTGGTAGCCGCAGCTTTAAACCAGTTATTCCTAGATAACAAAGTTGGAGAAACCACACACAGATTCGTTATGTGTTTGTTTAGAGTTCTCACAATCTTGCACAGCACATTTAATGGCCATGTGCTTATCCTAATTCGTGAACCATCCCGAGAGAAAACTCCTAACTCTCATGAAAGACAGCACCATCTCTACGTTCATATAGATGAAATCCTTCCAGTGTCTCCGTTACTATAAGACACTTGTCCTATAGACTGGATTTCATTAAGAGTTCTCATACTCAACCCTTTTTCGTAACGCTCAGCACTTATCTATTATGGATGATGTTTTATAATTTAGTGCTGAAAAACTTTTCATATATCATTGACTTATTTTTATCCATTAAACTAAAATTTAGAGATTTTCTAACTTCGGGTTGGGTTACCATCACTGATAGAACTTTGGTTGAAGAGTTTCAACCACATTCCTCTAGATGTAGCTTTTACTACCTCTCTTGGTAGAGGTTTAGTGAAAGGGTCTGTCAGGTTATTGCTAGATTCACATAGGAAATAGCAATGATTCCATCTCAAATCAATTATCTGACATAATCATGTCAAAGACTGATATGTCTAGATTTACCATTATAAGTGCCGCTATAAGCTCTAGCTAATGTGGCTTCACTATCACAATGTAGTGACACAACCGATATAGGCTTTACACAGAAATGGATTTCTAATAGAAGATCCCTTAGCCACTCAGCCTCTTTGCCTGTTGCAGCCAGGGCTATGAATTCAGACTCCATAATCGAGTGCGTTATGCAAGTCTGTTTCTTGGATTCCCAAGATACAGCCGCACCTCCTAGGGTGAATACCCACCCTGTAGTAGACTTATTGTCCCCTGCACTCGATATCTAGCTCGCATCAGTATATCCTTCCAATACGGCAGGAAATTCTGAATAAAATAGTCCTAAGTCTTTGGTTGCTTTTAAGTAACTAAAGACTCTATTGATTGCATTCCAGTGTTCAGTACTGGGGTTACTAGTAAACCTACTAAGTTTACTCACAGCATATGCGATATCTGGTCTAGTGCATTGCATAACATACATAAGACTTCCTATAGCACTCGCATATTCTAATTGTGCAACGGTTCTTCCAGTATTTTCTTTTAACTTGATACTTGAATCAAATGGGGTCTTTGCTTCTTTTATATTTAGATGGTTAAACTTGTTTAGTATCTTCTCAATATAATGAGATTGACACAAAGCATAACCCCCACAATGTTTTTTAATTTTGATACCTAAGATGGTATCAACTTGTCCAAGATCCTTCATTTTGAATACGGAAGATAAAAACCTCTTTGTTTCAATCACACCTTCCATTTTATTACTTATTATTAACATGTCATCAACATACAAAAAAATAATAACAATATAACTACCATTTACTTTAGAATATATGCATTTGTCAGCTACATTATGCATAAAACCATGAGATAGTATTTTGGAATCAAACTTCTCATGCCATTATTTTGGTGCTTGTTTTAATCCATACAAAGTTTGATTAATCTACATACTTTGTTTTTATTTTCTGGTAGAACGAATCCTTCAGGTTGTTACATGTATACCTCCTCATTGAGGTTACCAATCAGGAAAGCCGTCTTTACATCCATTTGGTGGATGTGAAGATGATGTATAGAAGCTAGCGAAAACAATATCCTAATGGATGTTATCCTAGCTACAAGAGAGTATGTGTCAAAGTAATATATCCCTTCTTTTTGTCTAAAACTCTTATCTACTAATTAAGCTTTAAAGGTTTGGATAGTCCCATTAGTGTGATATTTCTTCCTAAATATCCACTTGCAACCTATGGGTCTAGAACGTAGAAGTACGTTAACTAGTTCCAATATTTGATTTGATAGTATGGATTCCCTTTCATCGTTTATAACTTCTTTACAGAAAGCTACGTCTTTAGAGGATATAGCCTCTTTATATGATTTAGGATCATCTTCTATAGTCATCACTATAGGTATTTGTCTTATAACATTTTCTCTATCTGCTTCTACAAGATAGAAAATGATGCATTGTGAGTCTATGTAGTCACCTAGACTCTTCTCTATTATTGTTTTTTTGACTCCTACGAGGTTCAATAGGAGCTTCCACTATCTGTAGAGTTGTGCTATCTGGTTCTCTATCAGGAGTTTGGATTTCATTATCCTTTGACTCTAAGGATAGTGAGTTCTCAAAGAACTCAATGTCTCTTGATTCTATTATTGTATTAGACTCTATGTCTAGAAGTCTATAAGCTTCACTATTTTGTACATACCCAACGAAGACGTACTTAATAGCTCTTGGTCCTAACTTAGTTCTTTTTGAATCAGAGGTTCTGCAGTATGCAAGACACCCCCACACTTTAAGATATCCTAGGTTAGGTTTTCTGCCTCTCCATGTTTCATATGAAAATATTTTATACTTTTTAGACGGTATTCTATTTAAAATATGGCATGCTACAAGTAGTGCCTCACCCCATAGACTTAGTAACAACTTTGCTCTTATCAGTATTGAGTTGACCATTTCTACTAATGTTCTATTCTTTCTTTCAGCTATTCCATTTTGTTGAGGTGTGTATGGCGCTGTACATTGATTTATCAGTCCATGTTCTTCACATAAGCTATCGAATTCATTGGAGAAGTATTTTCATCCTCTATCGTTACGGAGAATTTTTATCTTCTTATTTAGTTGATTCTCTACTTCTGCTTTATATATCTTAAACATGTTCAATGTTTCATCTTTGCTCTTTAATAGGTACACATACACATATCTAGAGCAATCATCTATAAAGGTTATGAAGTATCATTTACCTCCACGAGTAAAAATGTCGTTTAACTCACAGATATCACTGTGCACAAGATCCAATACTTGAAACGATCTTTCAACACTTGAAAATGTTTCTTCATTATTTTGGATCGTATGCATACTTCACATTTATCGATTTCATTATTTGTGTATGAGATTAAAGAACTTCAAGGTACTATACCCTATATGGGCTAGTCTATCATGTCACAGTCTAGCGGATTCAACCATATACGCAGAAGTGCTACTTTCATTCAGAGAAAACTTGACCATCCTGTTACAAGCATATCCATTTCCGACAAAATTCTCATTCTTAGACAGAATCAGTTTACCTGACTCGTACACCACCCTTATACCTAGTTTTCCTAGTAGATCCCCAGAAACTAAGTTTCGCCTCATGTCTGGGACGTGCAGTACATTAGTCAGAATCACTTTCCTCCCAGAGATGAATATCAGTTCAACAGTTCCTTTGCCAACGACCTTCGATCGGACTTCATTACCCATTTGGACTTCTTGACCATTAGTTAATTCCTCATAGGTTTTGAAGGTTGATTTGTCGTAGCACACATGTACTGTAGCGGCAGTATCATACTACTAACCTGGAACTTTGCTTTGGATGGTATTCACCTCAGTGATCATAGCCACTATATTGCCTTCTTCTACTGCACTTACCTCTTGTTTAGATTTGTGATATTGGCATACTCGAGCATAGTGCCCGGTTTTTCCACAGACATGGTATGGGCCTTTGAACTTTCCGTTCTTCTTTTGGGAGTTTTTCTTGAATTTTCCTTTATTAGGTTTCAGGGAATTGTCATTCTTGGGATGTTTGTTATTGGAGTTCTCTACTGTATGTACCTTGGATGAGGCATTCCCGTTATCATTCTTTCTGTCGCGGTTATGGGATTCTTCCTCAATTCTGAGGTGTTTCTGTATTTGTTCCAGTGTGTAGTTCTTAGTTTTATGCAACAACTTCTTTCTATAGTCTTTCCACATCGGTGGCAATTTGGCGATTATAGCCCCAACCTGGAATGATTCAGGAAGATCTATTTTGATGGCTTTGATTTTATTTACTATTAGCTGCAGTTCTTGGATTTGGGACAGCAACGGTTTGTTATCTACCATGTTGAAGTCAAAATATCTGGCGATGAGAAACTTGTTGGTACATTCTTCTTCAGCCTTGTATTTGAACTCCAGAGCGGCCTAGATCTAGATCTCCTTTGCTAATGACGTCTGTTGGTACAGATCGTACAAACGGTCGGAGAGCGCATTCAGAATGTGTCCTTGACACAATAGTTCATCTTCGGCTCGTTTGGTGCGGGCTGCCACCTGTTCAGGTGTGTCGTTGTCAGTTGCTTTAAGTAGCGCTTACAAATTAGGATCTAAAATGTAGTAGATCTTTAGCGCCGTCAGGAGAAATTTCAGCTTATCTTGCCATATTGTAAAATTAGTTCCATCGAACCGATCGATACGTATCAAGTCCTGATTCATCAGCTTGATGGATGAAATACTGTCGGCTTCCATCTAATTAACGCTTTAAGATTGTTGGAAATTACACAGAATATTATAATTTCTGTATAATATGGAAACTGAAAAAATCACGATAATCAGAAATAAGGACAGGCTGAAGCATGTCTGAAAACGTTGTCCTTAAAGCGTTATTTGCCCCTACTCAAGTGAATTGAGTAAGCTGATAGGTTACAGGCAAATTGCTTCTAGGATACGACGAGCCTGGTGTGGGTCTGCGTTCAGCAAACACGAAGGCCCACCTATTGGAACTCTATTACACAATTTTTTGGCAGTATTATAATATAGAGAAAATCCCAAAAGAAAGAAAAAGAAAGAGAAAAAGGGTTTGGACCACTGCGCTGGTCAGTTCAAATCTTTAGCTACTGGTTCAGGTGAACTGTCCTAGACCAGACCATTAGTCTGTTCTTCAAGCTAAGGTTCAAGCCTTGTTATATTGTTGGAAGCACTAGAGTATATAAGTTGAGAGGGGCTGGCTGTCTCAGTTCGTATGGGTTTGCTGGAGTGAGTTGAAATGATTTGGAAACCCATCCAGGACCTCCTTTTATAGGCTATGGTGGCTGAGAGTTTTGGTCCAGGGACATAAATCCCATTTATGCAATTTCTAGTTGTTATAAAACTAGTCGTTTTATAGCCTTTTTGACTGTTGTGCATGGGTCATTAAACTGTTGCATGCTGACTGTTGTGAGACAACAGCTAGCCGTTTTCTAGCTGTTGGGCTAGCCATGCAACAGTTTCTGCATGACCCCTGTAATTAAGTCCATAGCTGTTACACATTTGTGCAGTAGCTCTATTTCCAACCTCTACATAATCAGAGGGACTCTCATTCAGTCCTCTAGATTTTCGTCCAGCCAACCATCTGCCTTAGCCACTAGTCACACCGCGACTCACACACGTCTCGCTCTGGTTCGCGAAGGGAGCGACCCTCTACGATACGTGCGAAGTGCACCACTAGCGCCTCTACAGCCACACATGCCCACGCCCTTACACCGAGCTCGTGCCCGAGCCCGTGCCCGAGCCCGAGCCCAAGCACGCACGCTAGTGTTCCAGTGGTCCCATGGTTCTTGGACTGTGTAAGCAAATATTAAGGTACTCCACACTTTTCATTTAAACACCTTTTTTCTTTTCTTCCCTTTTCCATGTGGGACTATTTCCAAAAACCCACAAAACGATGTCTTTTTTAAAACAACTTTTTATATATTATATACTATTTTTATTATTAAAATATATTTTTATTAAAGTCAATATTTTGCAACACAATCTCATTGTTTTCTGTTGTTGTGCGGCCCACTTCAGTTTTGAATCTGCCTCACTTTTTGTCCCATGTCTTATAATAATATGAAAGAAATGGATGTTCATGGTGGATTTCTCACAAACATCGTGGTGGGCTCTGCATTGCTTCCACCACCTATCTTCCCTACGTAGCCTTCCGTTGAAATAAATTTCTGCCAAAACAGTTTTCCGCGGATAATCTGTGCATGTATGAGAGTGTCAATAAGAGTTAACAAAACAGATTTTGTGAAAGTACCTTTAATTTTTACAAAATAACCAAACTATCAATTCAAGGATTAAAGAAGGGTAAGGATGTTATCCCAGTAGAGTGGCCCAGCTGAGATTTGGATTACAATGAATTTTGGCCACTAAGGAAAACATCGCTAGACATACTTGATGGACGGATTGGATTTTATATACTCACTAGTATGAGACCTATAGATTGCAATGTACTTTTAACTTAACCTACAAGCACTTGGGTAAATCCCGCCTCTTTATTTATTTATTTATTTATTTATTGATGATAGATGGAGTGCGTTCATAAGTCACTATACTCAATCTAAGTTAATGCCGTGTGGATGAGTTGTGGGCCCAAAATATCACTGATAGGACAATGTTTACATCTGGTTGTTATTGAATATAGATGTTGGTCTATTTTGGGCTAACCTCTTCTTTGCCGTCTGCAGATTAAACTAGTAGGCATGATTGCAATGCGTATGGAGAGAAGAACTAAGCTGAATATAATTTAAATAATTCTAAAGCAAATATATAGTGGGAGGAGACTAAAAGGTCCTTGCCTCTTTCTTTCTTTGTTTTTTTTTTTTTTTTTTTTTTTTTTTTTTTTCAGATTCTTGAAGCTATACGTTATGGAACGACACAATAAAGGTTTTAAACTAAATGGAGGTACATTTTTAGTCAATTTATAGGTAAGGCGATATTTTTAGATGGTCTCATGTCCTAAGGTTCACCTAATAAATAACTTCCTAAGTGCATGTGATATCAAACCCATATGCCCTACCATGGGATCACCTTGTGCAAAAATCAGCCTACCTTATGGTGGGCCACTCCAGTTGGTTGGGTTGGATGTCACAGGTTGAAAGTTATTCCCTCAGTGCACCGTAACTTGTAATTCAACGGTTGGACTTGAGTCTTCTCATCCTTTTTTTTGCAAATTTTTTTTGTAAAAAATAATAATAAGATAGAAGACACTTTTGATACTCTGGCTGAGTTTGATCATTTATGCACATGTGTGGAGGAGTTGTACAGTTGACATACAAGAAATTTAAATCAAATCATTCAAAATTTTAGTTTGTTGATTTATAGTTACAATGAATAAGAACAGAGGATGAACATAGGTACACCTACAAAGTATTCACTGTGATGGGACATCGAATCGAACGTTCTTAACCTTATTGGTGAGATGGGCCCACAAGAACTATGCATATGAGTTAGGGCCTTCATTCATCGTATGATCTACTGAAGTCAGCGTGGAGCCTGTTGGCCTTGCATAGTCGGTCATTTCCCCTTGTTGAGAAGTGGAGCCACATCTGGGGCCGCCTACGACTAGTCGAGGTTGCGTAGATTTCGTGTCGCAAGGCCTTTCGCAACTGCGATGCGGAAAGGAGTTTCGCGGATTTCGTGTCGCGAGTCCTTTCGCAACTGGGATGCAGAAAGGAGTTTCGCGGATTTCGTGCCGCAAGTTCTTTCGCAACTAGGATGCGAAAGGGAAGTTGCCAAAACTATAAATTGGGGTCCCTAGGGCTATTCTAGGGTTAATGTGAATATTGGGAAGCTATTCTAAGGTGTGGGAAAAGGGTTTTCTCTGTATCTCCAAGGGAGAGGTTAGTATATTGCATTGTAATCTTTACTCTTCATAGTGGAAGTTTGCATCCGTGGTTTTTTTACCCTAGATTGGGGTTTTTCCACGTATATCTTGTCTCGTGGTTTGTTTTGGATTGCTTTGATCTGTTTCCAGTTTATATTTCTTCCTGTTTATCGTTTGTAGGTGAGGCCTGAGATTGGATCTAGGCTCACTGCGTTGTTGGCGTACTGCGTAACAACTGGTATCAGAGCTATTGGTTTAGTTCTATTGGGAGCGATGACAGAAGAAGGAAAAACTAGAATTGAGAAGTTTGATAGTTCAAACTTTGCCTTCTGAAAGATGCAGATGAAGGATTATCTGTATCAGAAGGACCTCTATATTCCTCTAGGAGGAAAAGAGAAGAAACCAGAAAAGATAACAGATGATGAATGATTTTTACTGGATAGGAAGGCTTTAGGAACAATCCAATTCTCTTTGTCTAAGAGCTTCGCCTTCAATATATCCAAGGTAAAAACTACAAAAGAATTAATGGAAGCCCTAGCCATCAAGTATAAAAAGCCCTCAGCATCCAACAAGGTTTATCTTATGAAACAGCTATTCAACATGAAGATGTCAGATGGTGGGAGCGTGGCTGAACATCTAAATAAGTTCAATACAGTCACGAGCCAGTTGGAATCTGTTGGTATTGTTTTTGAGGATGAGGTCAGGGCGTTATTGATCTTGTCCAGTTTGCCAGATAGTTGGGATGGTTTGGTGATTGCTGTGAGCAATTCTTTAGGATCGACAAAGTTAAAATTTGATGATGTGGCCGGTCTAATTCTCAGCGAAGAATTTAGAAGAAAAGCATCAGGAGTTTTAGGGGATTCAGGGAATGCTCTAAACGTTGAAGGAAGAGGAAGATCGCTAAACAAAGGAGGTAATAAACACAGGCGTTCTAAGTCGAAGAAGAAATCCAAGGGACCGAAAGACAAAGATGGGTGTTGGCATTGTGGCAAGAAGGGGCACATGAAACGTGATTGCAGGGCGCTTAAGAAACAAGAAGGAAACTTTCAAGGTGGGAAGGATTCAGTGAATCTATCTGAGGAGAGTGACACGGAGGCGTTGATCTTATCTTTTGATGCGAGGAATGAGTCTTGGGTTGTAGACTCATGTGCTTCATTTCATGCCACTTCGTGCAAGGAAGTTCTGCATGACTATATGTCAGGTGACTTCGGGAGAGTCTACCTGGGTGATGATGAGCCGTGCAGTATTGTTGGAAAGGGAGACATTCATGTCAATCAAAAAGACGGAACGGTTTTGAAATTAAAGGATGTCAGACATATACCGAGTTTAAAACGTAATCTGTTCTCAGTGGGGCAGTTGGCCGATACCAATTATGTGACGACATTCACTAGTGATTCCTGGAAGATCATAAAAGGTGCCTTGGTGATATCTCAAGGCAAGAAGGAATGTACTTTGTACGTGACTTCAAGATCGTACAATTCACTCGCAGTCACATCAACTGGAGTGAATGGGCAGTTATGGCATTAGAGGTTGGGATATATGATTGAGAAGGGGATGAAAGTGTTATTGTCTAAAGGGAAGCTACCAGTGCTAAAGTCTATTGACTTGAAATTCCGCGATGACTACGTGTATGGCAAGTAGAAGAGGGTAAGCTTGAAGAAGACGGGACGCGCTCCAAAGACGCATTTGTTGGAGCTTGTACACACTGATGTGTGGGGACCGGCACAGGTATTATCTCTTGGTGACTCACGTTATTTGGTTACTTTTATTGATGATGCTAGTAGAAAACTGTGGGTCTATTTCTTAAAGCATAAATCTGATGTATTTAAGAAGTGAAAAGTTATGGTGGAAAGCGAGACAGGTAAAACAGTAAAATGTCTCAAATCTGATAATGGGTGAGAGTACTGTGATAAGAGATTTGAGGAGTATTGTGTAGCAAATGGAATCAAATATCATAAAACGATTCCAGGGACACCGCAACAGAATGGTGTGGCTGAGTGCATTAACAGGACCATCCTTGAGCGTGCCAGGAGCATGAGGTTACATGTAGGGTTGTCCAAGACCTTTTGGGCAGATGCTGTGAATACTGCAGTATATCTCATCAATAGAAGTCCCCCAGCACCATTAGATGGTGGACTACCAGAAGAAACATGGACTGGGAAAAAAGTGAACCTTGCATATCTCAGAGTGTTCGGTTGTACTTCATATGTTCACATTGATGCAGAGCACAGAAAGAAGCTGGATGCGAAATCTAGGAGGTGCATGTTTATAGGCTATGGGCAACATGATTTTGGTTATAAGTTTTGGGATGCAGAAAATAGGAAAATCATCAGAATCAAGGATGTACTCTTCAATGAAAAAGTGATGTATAAGGACAGTGCGCAGGAAAATAAGGCCGAGGAGAAAGAATTCGTAGAGATGGAAGAGTTATCGGACACGGGTGTTACAGCGCCACAGGATGATCATGCACAAGAGCATTATGAGGTAGAGACGTATACATTGGTTGTGAGGAGGTCTACTCGGGAGAGGAGACCCACGGTCCGATACTCACCCTCCTTACATTATCTACTGTTGACAGATAATGGTGAACCAGAGTGTTTTGAAGAGGCATTACAAACGGATACACGGGTTAAGTGGGAGCAGGCCATGGATGAGGAGATGGACTCTCTTGAGTCTAATCGTACATGAGAGCTAGTCACTCTACCTAAGGATAAGAAAGCTCTTCATAACAAGTGAGTTTATAGACTAAAGGAGGAGCACGATGGTTCGAAACGATACAAGGCCAGATTGGTTGTGAAAAGGTTTCAACAAAAGGCAGGTATTGATTTCACTGAAATATTTTCACCTATGGTGAAAATGTCTACGATTCACATGGTCTTAAGCATAGTGGCTACAGAGGACTTACATCTAGAGCAGCTAGATGTTAAGACAACCTTTCTTCATGGGGACCTTAAAGAAGAGATATATATGCATCAGCCGACAGGATACGTGGTACCAGGAAAGGAGAACAATGTGTGCAGACTGAAGAAGAGTTTATATGGCCTGAAGCAGGCCCCAAGGCAGTGGTACAAGAAGTTCGACAGTTTCATGTCGGAAAATGACTTTAGGAGATGTCATGCAGACACTGTTGTTATTTGAAGAAGTTTGATACATCATACATCATTCTTCTTCTGTACGTTGATGATATGCTTGTGGCTGGTTCAAGCATGAAGGACATCTCAGATCTTAAAAGATAATTATCTAAAGAATTTGCCATGAAGGATTTAGGAGCCGCAAAACAAATCCTAAGCATGAGGATAAAGCATGATAGGAAAAACAAGAAACTGGTGTTATCACAGGCAGAGTACATAGCCAAGGTACTTGATCGATTCAATATGGGAGGTGCTAAGCCGGTTAGCACTCCATTAGCCAACCACTTCAAGCTATCTAAGGAGCAAGGTGCAAAGACGCAGGAGGAACGGGACTAAATGACTAAAGTCCCATATGCGTCAGCTATTGGGAGTCTCATGTATGCTATGGTGAGCACAAAACTAGACATTGCTTAAGCAGTGGAAGTTGTTAGCAGGTTCATGAACAATTCCGGGAAGGGACATTGGGAAGCTGTGAAGTAAATTCTTAGATACCTGGTAGGTACTAAGGATGTATGACTATGTTATGGTGGATTGAAAATCAAGCTATAAGGCTATGTGGATTCAGATTTGGCTGAAAATATCGACAGCAGAATAAGCACTATAGGTTATGTCTTTAGTCTGAGAAGTGTTGCAGTCAGTTGGGTCTCTTAATTATAAAAGATAGTATCTATTAGTACGACAGAAGTAGAATATGTTGCGGCTACAGAAGCATACAAGGAGATGGTGTGGATGCAAGGTTTTATGGAAGAGTTGGGTAAGAAGCAAACAGATTGCAAGCTGTACAGTGACAGTCAGAGTGCAATACACTTGGCTAAGAATTCAGCCTTTCATTCAAGGACTAAGCATATTGCCATCAGATATTACTTCATACATTCGTTACTGGAAGATGGATCGATTTCTCTGGAGAAGATTCATACAAGTGAGAATCCTGCGGATATGCTGACCAAGGCGGTCACAAGGGAGAAGCTGAAGCTCTGTTCAGCTTTGATTGGTCTTCAGGCTTGAAGACGGGGAGGTGATGCACTCTGGATGAAGAAGACAAAGGTTTATGGCGATATGTCTCCAAGTGGAAGATTGTTGAGAAGTGGAGTCACATCTGGGGCCGCCTACGACTAGTCGAGGTTGCACAGATTTCATGTCGCAAGTCCTTTCGCAACTGGGATGCAGAAAGGAGTTTTGCAAATTTAGTGTCGCAAGTCCTTTCGCAATTGGGATGCAGAAAGGAGTTTCGCGGATTTCGTGTCGTAAGTCTTTTTGCAACTGGGATGCGAAAGGGAAGTTGCCAAAACTATAAATTGGGGTCCCTAGGGCTATTATAGGGTTAATGTAAATATTGGGGAGCTATTTTAAGGTGTGAAAAAAGGGTTTTCTTTGTATCTCTAAGGGAGAGGTTAGTATATTGCCTTGTAATCTTCATTCTTCATAGTGGAAGTTTGCATCCGTGGTTTTTTACCCTAGATTAGGGTTTTTCCACGTATATCTTGTCTTGTGGTTTGTTTTGGATTGTTTTGATCTGTTTCTAGTTTATATTTCTTTCTGTTTATCGTTTGTGGGTGAGGCCTGAGATTGGATCTAGGCTCACTGCGTTGTTGGCGTGCTGCGCAACACCCCTTTCTACAGGAAGGGCAGGCTAAAAGACATGTCCAAAGCAGGAGAGTGAATTAGGTGTTACCGTGGGGCCCATTTCTTTCTTTTTTTAAAAAAATAAAAATAAAAATTTACACACACCCCCTTAGTGAAATTTCACCACCTATGAGTACTGGAACTCTTAACCCGATGTTAAAACTCCCGAGAGTCTACCAAGAGTAAGGACCCACCTTGATGATGTTCTGTATATCCACACCATACATCCATTTTAAGCCCATTTTAGGATGTGGTACCTAAAATTAAGCAAATACAAATCTCAGATGGACCACACCACAGGAAACAGTGGTGATTGAATGCCCTACCATTAAAAACTTCCTAGAGCTCATTTTCCATCCAATGTGTTGGTAAGGTCAAGAAGACCTAGATGAAGGGAAAATACAAAGGTATGATTGATTCGAAACTTTTGTGGCCCATAAAAGGTTTTTAATGGTCTTTCACCACTATCTCTGGTGGTGTGGTCCACCTGAGATTTGGATCTACTTATTTTTTTTGGATCATGTCTTAAAATGAGCTAGAAAAACAGATGGACAATGTAGATATATAACACATTCATCAAGGTGGGCTAATTTGCTCTCTCCATAGATCTGGGCCCTGTGTCGAGATTATTGATGAGCACTATCATACATAAGTCACGTTTGGCCACTGGAGCACATAGCTAGTGATTGCCTGGACCTTGCTATATGGCCCAAAAATGCAAAGGCGCAAAGAATCCAAAGGCCTGGTTAGCTCATGTCCCACAAGAGAAGCTTCTCCCCAAATCTCTCTCCCACTCAAACAGCAACCCATAATGACTCCACTATCCTTCCCAAGGTTTTGATGCGACATGGACCTCTGATGTGACATAAACCTATTGTGTTCCGACATCATATTCTAATAGCAGTTGAAACCCTAAATGAAAGGTTATGATCATTCTTTACCTATCCAAGAGTTAGAGACATGAATATATAAAAACATTATCTGCTAGAGTTTTATCAAAAGCAATTCTTTGCAAAGTAAATTACATTAAATCAGCTTTTTATAGATGCAAGGAGGCCAACAAAGTTTCCTATGCAAGAGTCCTAATATGAAACTCTAGTAAATCTTTTTATGCATGACTGGAATAGTAAGAGACATACATAATCTCTTATACACATGACATAATATAATTAGTTATGCTTATATTAAGAATTAATAAGATTTGCATGTCCAACTATCCAAATCTCTCACAATTCTGAATCATACGCACAGTCACCACCTCTTCGAAGTTTATAAAAAAAAAACACTTGAAGAAGAGCTTTGAGCCCTCGCTATACATAATCAATCTCTTTACATCACAATATTGTCTATTCTTAATTTTATATTCTTAGTCTAGACACTCCACTTCTACCCAGTTATGTTGCAGCAAGTTCAGAGTCCTTTAGTTTAGCTTGAATTCGTTACTATCATGGGTCATCGCTTCAATACACCTTATGAGTAGGTTAAATATTTACGACCATCATCATCGAATCACTGATTATCGAGTTCATACTTAAACTATCACCAGTCATATCTTGCTAACTTCACACCACGATCGACTCATGACTTTCTAACATTTTTTCATAACCATTTTGCAAGCACAAGCGATTGTAGGAATTTATTTTTTCTTTACTTAATTTGTTTTCTTTTTTAGTTATGGTATTGTCCTTATTTTTCAATTAATAAAATTGACTATCGACCTTATTTTTAAGGATGTCCATCCATTATTAATTCATCGAGAAACCTGTGACACTATCATTATTGAAAGAAAAGTACTTAACTCAAGGCAAAAAATATCTCATTTTGAAAGACTAACTCTTCCCTTCTAAAATCTTCTGATCACAATAATAATTGGTGTTATAACTTTGACACGCCGAATACTATTTTTAATTGCACACATTTGACTGAATTCGGGTTGTTCGTTACATGTGTAGCTATGTGTTTATAAATAATAATAGTACCTTCAACAGTTCTCTTGTGTGCTACCACCATGCAATCATCCTTGATTTTCCTCTATCTCATCTCTATAACCTACTCTTGATTTTGCTGCTCTTGTAGTGTATTTTTAATCTAATTGAATGTGTCCATAGCCCTGAGAATGAGACCAAAGTAATGTCACATTAATGTAACATTGTCATGTAGTGTAAAGTAATAAAAACACAATAGTCACCTAAAAGGCTAGAATACTCGTATAGTGATTGGACCATAATTGATCCATTACTTATAGGGAGTTGATCTTACAACATGTGTGGCAGCACAAAAATGATTATGTTGATCTCGAAGAGATCTTATGTTGATCATTTCATAAATTAGGGCTAAGGTACATCTCATATATACATGCATCTCATTATGTACTTCTGTTGATCATACTTAACCTTTTAAGGCCCATTTGATTTTTTGTAATTCATGTGAACTAGGGATAAAAAATTAATTATGATTTTTTCACAAGCATTTGGAAGGGAAGTGTGATTTCACTTTAGAAAATTGGACAAAATTTAAATTCAAAAGACGTGTTTCAAAGCCAAAATTTCCATGGACCCCATCATGATATGTGTTATATCCATGTCATCCATTCAATTTTATTTATTTATTTTTCATATTATCTTAGGGCATGAGCCAAAAACAAGGTAGATCCAAAGCTCAAGTGGACCATACCACGTAAAACAATAGGAATTGAATGATAATCATTGAAAACTTTTCAGTGGCTACTGAAGTTTTGGTCGAAGTTGATATTTGTGTTCAATCTTCATCCATGTTTGTGTGGCCTTATGAACAGGTTGGATCTCAAATAAATAGTATGGTAGACCCTATGTAGGTTTCAATGGCGGACATCATTATTCATATTATTTCTTGTGGTGTAGTCTACCTAAGTTTTGGATCTACCTTAATTTTGGACTCATGCCTTAAGATGGTCTGGTAAAATGAATGGATGATGTAGATAAAGCACATACATCACAGTGGGGCCACATAGTTTTGACACCTAGTATCTTTGGGCTTCATTTCTAAGTCAAATTAACCTACCAAAGATGTCAACATTTTACATCCAATCCAATTTTACCAAATAATAGATGCTAAATTCCAAAATTTTTATTTAAATATTGCAGCAAGTCAAATAGGCTTTTGATAAATGAATGTCAGCTACACCCATCATAAAGATGAAACTTCATATATATATATATATATATATATATATATATATATAAAACACGGAAACGCTCACCTGCGAACCAGTTCGTACGTACTACCTACAAACTTTTTTGAGAACCCGTCATACGTGATGTGGATCCAAAGTCTGAACCGTTCATGTGAAGCAGCACCTCGTGAAACCCCCAAGGCCCAAGTTTTAATTTGATCTAAAACTTCGATGGGCCATGAAAAATGAAAACAGTTTCTTCCCTTGATTTGCATTTCTCTTTGCTATGGCCCACCAGAATTTTAGATCAGGGTGAAAATTTATTGTATAGGGTTTCATGGGATTCCGCATCACATGGACCGTTCAGATTAGACACCCATGGCACGTGTGCAAAGGTGCGCATGTGTGTAGGTGTGCAGGAGAGCATGACTATATATATATATATATATATATATATATATATATACCATCACATTCATATATAAATTTAAACATATGAAGTTTTCAATATAAATCAAACGAATAAATTTATACAAGTGTCATGCTCAGCCTTACTATTAAATAGCTCTCCATCATCCCACTTATGTAATCCATACAACGACTGTTTCCCTTTGCGCACATGCATTGCACTAACCATATAAAATGCCAAAAGAAGGCTCGAGAGATAGGATAGGAAGGGTTGAAGGGACGTGGATTGCATCCTACCCCGTCAGTCTCCAGCTGGGAAGGGGCAGCAGCTTTGAGTGGCCACCCCGCCTGTCTCCAACTGGGGAAGGGGCAGCAGCTTTGAGCGGCCACCGTGATGTTGGGTCTTATCCACACCGTCCATTCAATTTTTTTCACATGAATAGGTTGGATGGAAAATGAGGCAGATCCACGGCTCAAGTGGACTATACAATGGGGATTAAATTCTTTCTGTTGAAAACTTCTTGTGGGCCACAGAAGTATTGGATGGAGCTGATATTTTTATTTTCTCTTCATCCAGGTCTACGTAACTTTATTAATAGGTTGGATGGAAAATAAACATTACGGTGGGCCCTAGAAAAGTTTCAACGCTGAGAATCATTATCACTGCTTCTTCCTATGGTGTGGTCCACTTGAGCCTTGGATCTGCCTCATTTTTCCTTGGATCTGCCTATTTTTTGGGCTTATACCCTAAAATGTTATGAAAAAAATGGATGGACGTTGTAAATAGGATAAGAAATAAGAAAAAGGAAAACAACGGTAGATCCTGCCTGAGATCTAGTTACTCTATCTATCGTGTGTGCTTTCTCATCTTCTGACTAGTGTCTCAAAATTCATCATAATCCAAAAATACAGATGGGCGACTCTGTTGGGAACGATTGTAAATAATGTCAATGAGATTTTGAAATCCATATCCTGGGTTATTTTTGTGAACTTGGATCAAACATAATGGAACCATTTTGATAAATATCATAGAGATTTTAAAATCCTGCAACACTTCCATGCAATTTAAATAAATGATATTATTGTGATATTCTCCTAATATTTAAGTTTTAGTTTTCATAATAAATATTTTTAATTTTTTTCATTGATTACTTTTTCAATATGGTGAGAAAAAAGATTAAAATTCGAAAATCTCAAGAGAAATTCCAAGGTGAGACTGAAATTTGTCACTATGCAGTGAGAGAGCGCATTAGAGCTTAGAGCTGCCCTTGCTGTGGGGCCACATCAATGTATGTCTTATGTATCCACGTTGTTTATCTGTTTTTCTAGATCGGTTTGTGGAAATGGATGGACACAAGTGGGTTTTGGAGGTGATCAAAAGGTATAACATGGGTATCGCAAGATTTGAGTGACTTGTTTGTATATGGTGAGTTTCTTGCATTGTACTTTTAATGGTGGGTTAGGCCTATTGATAGGTGGCAAACAACATGAATGGATCATAATCTCAATTTGATGCATGTACAAACGGATGTAGAGATCAAGTAGTTACTTTACTACGATCGAGTGGTCCAAAATCAAAGTGGACCGTCAAATGTCTTTATCTAGCAGTAAATATTGGACTGAGCAATTGGTTACGATGGACATGTGAGGATACTTAGATATAGGATGATCCTTTCTTAAAAGCAACAATCGGATGGCTTGATCTATGGATGAAGATCATTCCCAACGGTAAGATTCATGTAGGAGAATAGACATAAGGTAATAAATTAGTATCGTACACGTGTGCATACTAAGTTAAATTTCATGATAACACTCAAGAACTTTCAATACTCGGGTATTGAAAAGTTCAGGGTGCTATTAATAACCTTAATATTACTTCAGTGTTTATCTGCCATCTAATCTTTTGATGAGGTCACATAAATCCAAAACTTCTATGGCCCATTAATGATCATTGCTACTGTATCCTATGGTATGGTTTATTGGGATATGGAGTTTGGAAACTATTTAAACAAAATAAATTTAAATTGAAAATAAGATAAAACCTATCGGTTTATATAAGTCGAGGCGTGACGTGAGTCACTCAGCTTGAAATCGAATTTGCTCTCCTTGGATAGCGTCCTAAATACAACAGGTTTCCAGAGCAATCGACCTCCAAGATATAACGACTATAGCCCGGTCCCAGCAGTGCACTCATTATACAGTCTTAACTTGAACTAGAAAATACTTAAACTATATTTTTAACGTAAAATAAACTTTTTATTACACACTAAAATAGGTGAGAAAAAGTCTATTTATAGACTTTATGAAGACACCCTTTAAGGGTATAGAGATACCTTTTAAAAAAGGGTTGTGACTATTGGGTTTAAACCCAATTGGTGTGACTATTAGGCTTAAAAAGATAATTTTTCAAAACAAAATATGAAGGATGCAATCTTTCAGACTTAAGTGAAAAGACATATTCGTAAGACATATGCGCACATATGGCCACGGCCATGGCCCGTCCCAATGGATATTTTGGAACACTAAATTATTTTAAAATAATTTAAAATATAACAATCTTCCACATGTTTCAAAATTTATGACATTTCGGGTTAAAATGGAAGAGTTGTGCAATGGTGTCAGTGTCACCATAGACTTGAACCAACATTAGAGTAAGCAAGATAGGTTTACAGAAATCAGGTGACACCATAGTCTTGAACCTAATTTCTTTTGATGTAAATCGCAAGTACATGCTACTCACACAACTTTTCCACTATAAGTGATTCTGCGATTCGATGCGTTTCAGTCATGCACCATTACTTGAATTTTATGAGTGCTCTAAGGAATTTCGCCTAGATTCTCATAGGAAGCAGCCTCCACCTCCACACACATATAAGTGAATTCCATCAAGTGTACATAATAATTGGATACATCACCAAATATATGGTTATAGATTCATTAAGAGTTCAAAAACTCATCATTCTTCATTGATGCTCACGCTACACCATATAAGGGGCTCATTTATATCAGTGCAAACGTTTACCTCGTGTTTTGTTGTTTACCCATTGAACCTATTGCATAGGATCTCTACTTGTATATTGTAACACCCCGAAAATCGGCACCCGAGTACATAGACTCCGATTTCGAGTTCTCATGTGTTAACTTAATAAAATGCGTATAAGTCTTTATTCAGATTCATAAAAAAAATAGTCAAAGTAATGCAAGTTAACTTAGCAAATCCAAAGCGCGGTAGAGATAAGAAAGATTCAGAATAATAGGGCTAACAATCAAAGATACAATTTCCATAGTGGTGATCGACCACAATGGGATTGTACAAGCCACAATATACAACATACCTAAGACGGTTAAAGTGTACAACTTTCAGTTTACGCCCAATTCTTCAAAACATAATGGCAGTAGCACAACCCGATATAAGCCTTCCTGTCTGAGGTCTCACTAGTACCTGCGTCAATGATATGCCTGGTTGATGTTTTAAAACACCTCCCAGGTGGGAGTGAGTAGCTACCTCAGTGGCACCATTAACAATGATTTACGCATGTTATCAATCCAATCAGCATAAGTAAGGATATCAAAGGAAACAGCAAATTTCAAATGCATCTTGATCAATCTAAGGAATATAAAGTTGTGACATGAACATTTTCTTAACTAATGCAATGCAAGAAATTCCATTCAGTAGTCAAACATCTCGTCAATTCTATTCACCCCGTGGTTTGGGGAAACTAAAGTACCCTCATCTTATCTTGGTCTCAATTGGTTTGCTAGCACGAAGTGGCGAAAACACTCCTCGTCTGCTTCTCGAAATCCGATATCGAGTTCATGACTCGTGCAACAATTTCCCCATCGACAAGGAGCTAACTAGGGGTGCACATTTAACCAGTAGAACCGTGAAACCGGATCGGAACCGGCCAAACGATCCGGTTTAGTCTGATTCTAGAGTGCACTGGCTCCGGTTCCTGTTCCAAAAATCAAAGAACCGGTTACATCAGTTCGGTTCTCGATTTGAGGGTATGTAGAACTGAACCGAACTGTGAACTGATTTGTAGAACCAAACAGTGGATCCGATCCGTAGAACCAAACTGTGGAACCGAACCTGGAACCGAACTTGGAACTGAATCAAGAACCCTTTGTTGTTTCCATATTTGACTCATGATTTATGGTTTATAATGCATAATTTAATTATTTTCATAGATGTATTTTTGTACACCTTATACAATATCTAAACCATTTATCAAATGGACCACAATATGGATGGACATGGGCTTGCAATTGGGCTAGATTATAAAAAGCCCAGAACCGTGGAACCGATCTGGAACCGAACCAGTTTTAACGGTTCGGTTCCGGTACGGTTCTAGGGTGCCAACGGTCCGGTTCCGATTCCAAATATCCTAGAACCGTTGAGAACAGTTCGGTTCCGGTTTCACCCCAGAACCGGACCAAACCGACCCATGTGCACCCCTAGAGCTAACACTGGCCCGACCGATCACTATGGACCCGAATGACACAGTCCGGACGCGCAGGGTTAGATAGCTCATTGATTCCCCCATCAATAAGAAGCTAACACTGGCCCTACCAACCGGCCCAACCGATCACTATGGACCCGGATAACACTGTCCGGACACACAGGGTTAGATGGCTCATCGATGAGCGGAGGGCATTCGTGATTTACATAAGAGTCGTCACTCATATGCACCCATGAGACGGTCGCAATATTATTGCGGTTAAGAATATCTGATTCATAGCTTCCTTGGTTGCTCAAAGGTCACTATGGGGAGGCTCGTCACCCTAGTGTAGGCCGACAGCTTGAACATGGTGTCCCATACCACCATGCCCGGCTCATGAGTCTCGCGGATTCTTTCCTGGTTGCGATTCTAAGTGGACTCATCAAGTACTAACGTGGGTACTCTAGGTTCCTTTCAAGGTTACTCAATCCAAGGTCTTCAAATAATTTGTTGACTTTCGATCTAGTTCGGTCGACCTGGGGCACTTCAACTCAACCGACATTGGCACAAGTGTGCCATGTAGTCCAGCTGTTGTCGGTCTTCCAAGTTCAACCCAGGTCAATCGAATAAGTCAAATGCGGCCGGCTTGGACCTAGTCATTTCTTACTCAAGTAGTTAGTCGACATTCCCGAGATGGGGAAAAATCATGTCTCTACGACTCAGTAATCACCACATTCCGATTGCACGTTATTACTTTTGGGTTCACACCGGCATTTCATCAAACACATTAGCCTTAGTGGAACTACACATTTTTATATATAATCCTATTAAGTAGCACATGCGTGGCATTTAACATCCTAACTTCACTCAGGCATTTCATCAAACACATGAGCATCAGATGAGTTACACCTTTATAAAATCCTAACAGTTTAACACATGAGTAGCGTACATTGCGTTTGCATTACATAAGCATTTCATCCAACGTACAATCAACAGCGAAAACCAAAATAAGAATGATCAGACATTTCATCGAACACATGGGTTACAATAAATTTCATAAAACAGAACATTTGCAAATCATTTCAAATAAAAAAGCACAGCAAGTTTTAAGCATAGATCACGGCACTTGATCGTTATCTGGGCCCTCAGGGGTCGATAAAAGGTAACCTATAATTAATAGTTTGCACCTTTGCAATGATTTATCCGACTTAGTGCCTATAGGGTTGGGGTTTTAGGAAAAATATTAATTCCTAATCAAATCAAAGAAAACGTAGGTAAGATTCATAAAATCTAACATGAGATAGTTTAAATAGGTGGTGGGAAGCATTTCTTACCTTCGATTGTGCGTAGGGGTGGATTCGACGGGGAAAAACGGTAATGGCTTGGGTTTTGTCAAATGAATTCTGGTTCAAGCAAGCACCATGGACCTCACTCTCTTCCTTTCTTCCTCTCTGTCTTTCTCTCTCTCTCTTCCTTCCTCTCTTTCTCTTATAAGGTGTGAAATTCGTATGGGAGAAAAGGAGGCTTCCAAATGCCCTATTTATAGCACCAGATTTGGTGCATATGACCCTAATGGCCCTTTAGTCATTATATTAACCCTTAAGGGAGCTGTTTCTAATATTTGGGGCCCACTATGGGGTGCAGGGGTTGACATATACCGTATGATAGTTAGCCATAATGATCGACCCATCATTTGGATGCGCCGATCGACGGGTATGATCAAAAGTCTGTTCAACGGTCACCGATAGTCGATTGGGCCCGAGACTATATTGATGTGAGAAAAAAATATTTTTAACTCATATGTCGAGTTTGATTACGATCTAACGGTCGAAAATCCACAACTTCACGAAAGAGCGGAAAGTGTATTTCACTTAAGTTTCAGCCTCAGCCTAGGGTATTTGCTCATTTCAAGCACTCAGCCTCTGTCCCAAGTTGCGCAATTCTGGGTACCATCTTAATTCTCCACTCGCGATGGATGTCAAGCCCAGCGAGATGGACATTATTGTATAGTTTTGGAAGTAGTGGCCCACTACGAGCGGTCTAAAGCTTGTTCAAAAAATTGGAGCATTTCTAGAATGAATTAAGTATCAAGATTTCTTGTGCACAATTATTAGGGTTTAGATCAACTACGTTCATAGTGTGACCTATTTATAATTAGCGAAAATGGTGATTCAGTCTTAATAACCCTAAACCATTAGTTTTTAGGCTAAATGAGTAATTGGATTGATTTAGCTTATTAATCAAGATCCGACCGATAGTCGTCTCAGCTTTAGGTATGTCTTTATTTGGTTATGGTTATCTCGATTAGTCAGTGATAGGTTGGCTAGATTTAGGCCCTATGTGAACAAATCATGGGGCTAAACTCGATGTTTAAGTGATTATTTGAATTTGTTAGTTTTTTATAGTTAATCAATCCTATTTATATAGTTCTTTATCGGTACCAGTCACGGATAGGCTCACTTCGAGCGTCAAGGGTCAGTAGGTGACAACATAGGCTAGTGTGTGTGTGTGTGTATATATATATATATATATATATATATATATATATATAATTTAAGAATTTTTGACAAATCCAAATTAGCAAAAATCCAGGATGTTACAATCTACCCCCTTAAAACAAACAATTTCGTCCTTGAAATTACCTAATGTAAATGGGTAAAGGAATTTAATTTTGTAAGCTTAAGTTTTGTTGATTTCACGTTCATGTGCATGGTAGGGTGTATACTAACTATGCTAGTCTGGCTTATTGTATTCTATCCCCCTTAAAACTTTTTCACCCTGATGGTTTACTAAAATTTTTCAAAAATTTTGGATTCATTACGACGGTTCCCCTCTATCTAGAGTAAAAATATATGTTTTCAATGTTCGGCCAACACGGAAAGACGGTTGTAATGGGCTTAAACCCGATACGACGATCATCTACCTAGCTAGGGTAGAAGGTTCATTATTTCCCTTTTTAGTCCTGGTGGATCCCGGTCTTCTGCTCAGTCAAGCAGTGAGTCCATTAGTAGTCGCCCAGGATTGAGAATTGAGTCAAGCCGCGAATGCTTTGCATGTGTATAGTTCCGTAATTCCGTAGTCCAATCAACCTAAATGTTTAGGAAATATCCATCATCGAAAAGTTTAAATCTCCTATTTATAAGGTTTCCCTTTGGGTCTTGATCTAAGAGAGTTCTCATTTTAATTTATGTCTAAATTAGTAATTAATAAATCTTTCACTATGCCTATAGTCAAACGATTATCCTAAAAAATTCTCATGGCCTAAGATTGTATCTTTATGTTATCATCTCGATCTTATGGCTGGTGGGTTATGAGCAAACTATTCTTCGATTTCATTAATTTTGAGATGAAATGAAGAATCGAGAGTTATAAGATATTTCAGAGGTTTGGAGGACTAACGATGCTAAGAAGGGCACGGAAAATGAAAGAAGAAGAATATCATCTCCTTAATTTGGTATGAACCTTGAAATCACAAATTAATAAGGAACTCATATTAATTTATTGAAGTTTGCCCCAAATAGGAACTTAGAGAGTATTAAGCAATCAAACTCAACTCTACTTTAGAGTCGTAGTTCAACCATACTATAAACTATTTGAAGTATAAAAATATACTAAAAACAATCTAATTTAATTATATAGGATGATCCCTGGCATGATTAGAAGCAATTTCTAAAAAGACACAAATTTCTAAAACTCAAGTATAAAAAAGAAACTTCCGGTCTATCAGCAACTCAAAGTTGAAGTTTTTTTTTTTTTTTTTTTTTTTTTAAGTTTCAACCCATCTATTGTTCATAACATCTTTGTCACATTTAGTTACTAAATTATTTTTTTTAATTTTTTTGGTAATCCATAATTAATTTAATATTTATCTCACAAAATTTCATTTCATTTTAAGCTTCAAAATAATTATAAAAATTTCTGGAAGTAACGGTTGTCCAAAACCAATGAATTTTGTATGATTTCAAAATGTCTCTATTTCTTGTAATGTTTCTTATATATTTAGTAATTGAATTATTTTAAAAAACTTTTATAATATTTCATCATTAAATTTAAAGTCATCCAACAAAATTTTATATCATTTGGAGTTGTAAATAAATTATTAAAATTCTATAAGTAAAAGTTGTCTGACATAAAAAAATTTTAGATAGTTGTTAAATCATCCTAAAATAAATTATATTATAATTTTTATTTTATTTTATTTTATTTTTATATAAAACTAGACTTATAAATCTTCAATCTAGATTTTAAATCACCTAAATCAGAGTTGTAACGAAGGAGATATGAATTTTTGAAGTTAACCCAAAAATGCACAAAATTTCGGTGGTGGATCGCCGATTCTTAGGTGGATTGCCACCGCCCGTTGCCCTCCAGCGGTGATGGCTCACAGATCCTGCGATTCCACCATGGGAATATGGCCCCTGGCGCGATTGATCACTGCCTGGGTGGTGGATCGCCGCCCAACGTCCAGGGGGTGGCAGCGGATCGTCGTCTGGGCGATTATGGGTGGACTTCCTACCCTCTTTGTTGAAAAATGGTGTATCTTGCAAACTGGAATGAGTTATTCGACGTGCCATATATGAATTTGGGGTAGGAGAAGACACTTTATTCAAAAAACTAGGTTATTTTATGATATTACATAAGGTTAATGGTCAAAAATCTATTTTATTTATATTTTTTACTATTTATAATAAATTTTAGTTTAATTATAGTTCTTCATCCTTTAGGCTTTAGGAGTTGTGTCTAATATGAAAGTACTTAGAAAAATTAGAAGAATGAAGTGGTGGAAGGTGAGATTTTTCGAAGGAGATAGGTTAGAATTTGATTTTGAAATTTCTCTTTATGAGGATCCCGAATCACTCATCCTACCAAGTCCTTGAACCCTTATACTAAATCTTATTCCTTATAGGGGTTTACCGTATTTATTCATTCCAAGTCGGAATCACACATACATAAACACTTCGTACGCGAACAAATTAACCAGGGCGATCTTAAGTTTCTGATTTCTAAGTTAAAGTTTGAAAGCATCACAAAATCAAGAATTCGATCCTATAGTTTATCATTTCGAAGTTCAAATTCAAAACAATCAACACAATAGAGAGTTAAATCCTAGACTCCAATTTCTGAGTTTCAAGTTTGAAACCATAGCAAACAGGAAAGTTTGGTCCTAGGGTTTATAATCTCTAAATTATTAGATTTTCTACACTAATGGATACTCCTAAAAATCAGGAAGATCCCCTATAGGATCAATTTCCAATCCTAAGTGTCTTAACCCTAGTTATTGTGGTTTGTATAGTCCACATTCCCAAGGTCCAGGTGATCTCAATACTCCGCTCTAATACTAACACCCCAAAAATCGACACCCAAGTACATAGACTTCGATCCCGAGTTCTCAGGTGTTAACTTAATAAAATGCGCATGAGTCTTCATTCAGATTCACATAAAAAAATAGTCAAGAGTAATGCAAGTTAACTTAGCGAATCCAAAGCACGGTAGAGATAACGAAAGATTCCGAATAATAGGGTTAACAGTCAAAGATACAATTTCCATAGTGGTGATCGCCCACTATGGGATTATACAAGCCACAATATACAATGTACCTAAGACAGTTAAAGTGTAAAACTTTCAGTTTATGCCCAATTCTTCAAAACATAATGGCGGTGGCACAACCCGATATAAGCCTATCTGTCTGAGGTCTCACTAGTGCCTGCGTCAATGATATGTCTGGCTGGTGTTTTAAAACACCGTCCCAGGTAGGAGTGAGTAGCTAACTCAGTGGTACCATTAACAATGATTTATGCATGTTATCAATCCAATCAGCACAGGTAAGGATATCAAAGGAAACAGCAAATTTCAAATGCATCTTGATCAATCTAATGAATACGAAGTCGTGACATGAACATTTTCTTAACTAATGCAATACAAGAAATTCAATTCAGTAATCAAGCATCTCATCAATTCTATTCACCCTGTGCTTTGGGGAAACTAAAGTACCCTCATTTTATCTTGGTCTCAATTAGTTTACGGGCATGGAGTGGCGGAAACACTCCTCGCCTGCTTCTCAAAATCCAGTATCAAGTTCATGACCTGTGCGACAATTTCCCAATCAACAAGGAGCTAACACTGGCCCAACCGATCACTATGGACCCAGATGACATAGTCCAGACGCACAAGGTTAGACGGCTCATTGATTTCCCCATCGATAAGAAGCTAACACTGGCTCGACCAACTGGCCCGACCGATCACTATGGACCTGGATGACACGGTTCGGACGCACAAGGTTAGACGGCTCATCGATGAGCGGAGTAATCACCACGTTTCAATTGCATGTCAAACACATTAGCCTTAGTGGAACTGCACATTTTTATATATAATCCTATCAAGTAGCACATGCGTGGCATTCAGCGTCCTAACTTCACTCAGGCATTTCATCAAACACATGAGCATCAGATGAGTTACACTTTTATAAAATCCTAACAGTTTAACACATGAGTAGCATACATTGTGTTAGCATTACTTAAGCATTTCATCTAACGTACAATCAACGAACAAGAATGATCAGACATTTCATCGAACACATGGGTTATATTAAATTTCATAAAATAGAACATTTGCAAATCATTTCAAATAAAACAGCACATCAAGTTTTAAGCATAGATCACGGTACATGATCGTTATCTGGGCCCTCAGGGGTCGATAAAAGGTAACTTATAATTAATAGTCCGCACCTTTGCAATGATTCGTCTGACTTAGCGCCTATAGGGTTGAGATTTTAGGAAAAATATCAATTCCTAATCAAATCAAAGAAAACGTAGGTAAGATTCATAAAATCTAACATAAGATAGTTTAAATAGGTGGTAGAAAGCATTTCTTACCTTCGATCGTGCGTAGGAGTGGATTCGACAGGGAAAAACGGTAATGGCTTGGGTTTTGTCAAATGAATTTCGGTTCAAGAAAGCACCATGGACCTCACTCTCTTCCTTTCTTCCTCTCTTTTTCATTCTCTCTCCCTTCCTTTCTATCTTTCTCTCATAAGGTGTGAAATTCGTATGGGAGCAAAGGAGGCCCCCAAATGCCCTATTTATAGCACCAGATTTGGTGCGTATGGCCCTAATGAACCTTTTAGTCATTGTATTAACCCTTGAGGGAGCTGTTTCTAACATTTAGGGCCATTATGGGGTGTAAGGGTTGACATATACCATATGATAGTTAGCCATAATGATGATCTACGTATGGATATGATCGGCCCGTCATTTGGATGCGCTAATCGACGGGTATGATCAGAAGTCTGTTCAATGGTCACTGATAGTCGATTGAGCCCGCGGCTATACGGATATGAGCAGGGAAATATTTTTAACTCATACCTTAAGTTTGATTGCAATTTAACGGTCGGAAATCCATAACTTCACGAAAGAGCAGAAAGTCTATTTTACTTAAGTTTCAGGCCTCAGCCTAAGGTAATTTGCACATTTCAAGCACTCGGCCCATGGCCCAAGTTGCGCAGTTCTGGGTACTATCTTAATTTTTCACTCGCGATGGACGTCAAGCCCAGCGAGACGGACATTATTGTATAGTTTCGGAAGTAGTGACCCACTAATGAGCGATCTAAAGCTTGTTCGAAAAATTGGTGCATTTCTAGAATGAATTAGGTATCAAGATTTCTTGTGTACAATTATTAGGGTTTAGATTAACTACGTTCATAATGTGGCCTATTTATAATTAGCAAAATGACGATTCGGTCTTAATAACCCTAAACTGTTGATTTTTAGGCTAAAGGAGTAATTGGATTAATTTGGTTTATTAATCAAGATTTGACCCATAACCGTCTCGGTTTTAGGTATGTCTTTATTTGATTATGGTTATCTCGATTAGTCAGTGATAGGTTGGCTAGATTTGGACCCTATGTGAACAAATCATGGGGCTAAACTCAATGTTTAAGTGATCATTCGGATTTGTTGATTTTCTATGGTTGATCAATCCTATTTGTACAGTTCTTTATCGATACTAGCCACGAATAGGCTCACTTCGAGCATCAAGGGTCAGTAGGTGACAACGTGGGCTAGTATATAAAAAAAAAAATTAAGGATTTTTTATAAATCCAAATTAGTAAAAATTCAGGATGTTACATATATGTTGGGTGACCAACACTGGTAGCCCATATATTAGGCTCAGCCCCATTCCCTTCAATATATTATTGACTAATCTTTTATATAGTCATTTGGTCAGAGAATTTATGACCCGTAGGTCTTTTGCCACAACCCGTCATTGATTTGTTAAGCTTTCGCCTATTACGAAAAATTAACCATTGTTACTTTCTAAAGAAGTTAGGCCATGTCTTACTCCCAATGTGGCTGATCATCCTTTCGGACTAGCTACAGATCATCACCTTGATAAACTATTGCTTCATCAACTAGCTATACGGAAACGAACCTTTGGTTAGGCAGCTTTCTCATTTTACTCCTTAGTCAACTCTTCGGTAGTCAGTTGCATCCTCTTTGACTATTTATATTTCAAGCCAACGCATACCAACTTTATTTCTAAACTCATAGAGTCAACAATTATGACTCTATCATGCAACAGATATTGAGCATCACTTTTACTATGATAATTTTCGTATTATTAGCTCTGAATACAACTTGCTTTCTTAGCCTTGAATGTACTCTTACTATTCAACCAATTTCACTAGCCCACCATTCAACCAACTAATGGTAAAGTCAAATAAACTTATTGTATCTGCAGTACAAATAGGCTAGCATATGACAACTAAAATAGAGTATAACCTTCATGTAATCGTATTGTAATATTATCATGTTGTTACATATTTCTTGACACATGAAAGGTTGACCAGTTTATCGATTACTGATTACAATTCAATATAATCAATGGAATTTTAGTGACTGAATATGAAGAAAAATGTCTAAGATCCTAAATAGTTAGAACCTCCTAATCCATGATCAAGCATATTGACCGATGATTTGTTCATTAAACATAGCCCCCATAAGTACGGAAGTCTACTAATCATAAAAAAGTAAAATATTATAAGTAGACTTACACTAAACTTGGCTTCAAATAAGAATAGAGTTCAGCTTGAAAATTTCATTGATCAAATAATCATTTGCTAATTTTAGACCATTGACTATTTTTTTTCTGACCATTCATTTGATAGCTACCAATTTGATCATTAAAACATACAATCAGTTTAATTTCAGAAACTTTGTCTTCAAGACCTACACGTCAACATAAAATATGTGCATATTGATCCATAACATCCAACATATAGTTTCCTTAGTACAAATCTTCAATTTGTCAACCCATTTATCAAAGGCTTATTTATTAAACTTGTACTCTATGGGTTAAGTAGTTTATCTAAGTGCATCACAAGTGCACCCCCACAATTTTAGATTTAGCCTTGATAGATATATCTATAGCCCACTTGATAAACATATTAATCAAGAGTTAAGAAAAATCTTTCATAGGAACTATCATACGAATTGACTGGATCTAACATGTGTCCTATGTTGGCACATGATCGAATGAAAATTATATTTCCTTCTCCATTTTAAACATGTAATTTTGTGTAAAGTATGTTGAACGATGTCAAAAGTGAAGGTAATTTGTCTCATAAATTAGGCATGTGCACTCATCACCCTATAACAACTTTATGTATAAGAGTAATAATATGAATCGTTTATAGAAAAGTAGCGATAAGTATGTCAAACAGTTAAGTGATATGTGCAGACGGTCCATCTGTTATTAGACCCAATATTTTATAATATCACTTTCTACATAATAAAATGTAAGTCGGAATTAACGTTTTATTAAGGCACACTACTAGTCCACTTGAGAAACTCGAGTCACCCTTTGCTTCATTGTAAGTGAAACTATAGAGAGACAATCATTCATATAATGTGAGTTATTAAGTACTTAATATTCAGCCAAATAGCACACGTGCAAAATCTAGACCTTTCATCTATTAGGCCCACAAAGATAATATTATAAAAATACATCAGCCCAATCATCCCACATGAGCTAATATAATATTTGTATGGATATATAACTTTGGATCCTTGTAGTGCATCTAAGTACATAACCCCCACAATTTAAAATCTTTATAAATAAGATCTTTTCTACATATGTTCAATTTCTGAGTGTTTATGTATCAAGAGTAATACATTGTTTAATATTTCATATTATAATGGGAAGAATATATTTTGTACATGTAATACATGAATACAAGACTCAAACAGATCAATCATCAACCCACATAGGATGGATCAAAGTCCACAAGATACATGCAATGATACAGAAGGAATAATGTGTGTTGTCTATAGATACGAAGTAATAAGTAGGTCCATGGTTTGATAGAATTGGTCATTGATCTAATCAAGTTCAATATAGCATAGCCCTATATACCTTATGTGCACTCATTATCATAAAGGTTAGCCACACCTATGACTGGTCTACATTATAACTTAATTTTTTGGTCCACTAATGAACTGCTCATGCTACAAATATGTGTGAGTGATGCCTTAGTGTGTAACCGCGCATTCTACTACATTTCTAAAGATCAACATTAATATATTTATTCATTCTATGCACATCAATAACATAAAAATCAACTCCTCAACATGCACCTGATTAAAATGACATGTTTTATTTGTTCTAGCACCAACAATATAGTATGCCCCATCTTTTCACAATTCATACCATACACTCTTGTGCCACCCACCATCGGTCACCATCAAATATCATTCCAAAATATCTCATCATAAAGTAGACAGTAAACCTCCACTTGCAATCCATAAGTTGTACATATAAGATTGTTCAATGGAAGAATATTTTGGTGACACGCATTATACATGGTCCGGCACATTAGCTAAATAGTCTTGATCATCAAAATTGGACCCGGATTATATTATCCAAAGACATATAGCATATATAACTATATATTACATGTGTATGAACTCCGGTGCTCTGTTAAAGTATTAAAAGGTTGTCTAGGATAGCAAACTCATAAAAGAGTAAACCCACAAGCAATTAAGATAGATGATTCTAACCGTCTACGTCATTTTCACTGAACAAGTGGTTAGATTATCCGTTTATTATTACTTTTTTTTTCCATTTACACCCCTTTGAATTTGAGTCATCTCCACCTTTTTATTTATTTATTTATTTAATGAGATTGCCCAAAAAATCTCATTATTGAGACATTCAAGTCCTTACATATTTGACGATTTTATTCCCATGTGAGATCCATCAGATCAGTTGACTAGATCAAAGGTCATCAAAATGTCGTTTGCTCTCATGCAATATATCAAGTTCAAATAAAATGGTTATAACCACCCGATGCTCCTTGTTAGAACCTTTTTTAAGAGTTGCATCAACTTGAAAATGATGGGAAGACACATAATTAACAACTACATTTTTCAATACTAAGAATTTTATTTCTGGTATGTAAGTGACGAATTTAGATCTTTCATTCGGTTGACTGTACAAGAAATGTTACCCATCCGCATGTGAGCAACTAGCAGGTTTATGAGATAGTGACCACACCATCAACCTATCAGGCCCATTTTGGAAGATACTTGGGAAGATTGCGTTCTCGAGTTTCTTTCACATTTTTCTTTCCAATGTTTTCTTTTTAACCATGTATGGGGGTCTACAAAGAAGAATTCCAACTATGGTAGGAATCCCAACACAAAATCCGATTTTGAAATGCATTTTGAGTTGATCTTCATTGTACATGGATGTTGAGATTAATGTATATTCTACTTAGTATGCTGCAACAGTTTGACTTATTTTCATGTGAAGGTTACGTTTGGCTCAAGCTATGAGAAAATAAATTACAAATTTTGAGATCTAAAAAAAAAGGCTCTTTAATGTCATATCATGATTTTGAGAAAATCTACTAAATGTAGGTTTTCTTATGAGTGAACAGGGCTTGACATTATCCAAGAGATAGGCACTATAGATTTCTTGGATTTTACATGCATATGATAGAATGACATGTGTTTGGGACATAAAGACCATATGTAGGTCATAGCTCTAGTACCCAAGATAGTCTTAGCCCGACCCATCTGACAACTTGAGGATTATACTCTGTGCTAACAGGGGTTACAACGAACTCGGCCAATTGTCCAAGAATCCAAGCCTCTCATATATTTGATCGTAATCCAACCATTCTCATTTATAGATATCAAGATTTAAAGTTCTCTAACCATTCTCAGTCGATGCATACGTTCACTTTTATACATGATTTTGTACATGTTGTCCAAAGAACTTACATAACAAATATCTACAAGATCCTGACCATTAGGTGGGATATGACAACTCTAGAGTCATGGCTCCCAAATCGGGTTGATGTGATTTCATTTTGGGTTATTCCAACTAAATAGACGCAACCGTAATTCTTAAATAGTTTTTCAAACATATTCAATTTTGAGATTGTTGGGATATAGAGTTTGGAAAACTATTTAAACAAAATAAATTTAAATTGAGAATTATCGGTTTATAGAAGTCGAGACGTGACGTAAGTTACTCGGCTTGAAATCGAATTTGCTCCCCTTGGACAGCATCCTAAGTGCAACAGTTTCCAAAGCAATTGACCTCTAAGATACAATGACTATGACCTAGTCCCAGCGGTGCACTCAATGTACACGATCTTAAACCACTTGTAGTCTTAATCCAAACTAGAAAATACTTAAAACTATATTTTTAACATAAAACAAACTTTTTATTATACACCAAAACAAATGAGAAAAAGTGTATTTATAGATTTTGTGAAGACACACTTTACGGGTATAGAGACACCTTTTGAAAAAGGATTGTGACTATTGGGTTTAAACCTAGTTGGTGTGACTATTAGGCTTAAAAAGACGTAACTTTTCAAAACAAAGTATTAAAGGATTTTACCTTTCACACTTAAGTGAAAAGACATATCCGTAAGGCACATGCACACATATGGCCATGGCCATGGCCCGTTCCAACGGATATTTTGAAACACTAAATTATTTTAAAATAATTTAAAATACAACGTGGTTTCCCTGATAATTGGATCTACTTCATTGTTTGGGTAATGCCCTAAAATGATCCGGCGAAACAGATGGACGGTGTGGATAAAAATTACATGATGCATCAAGGTGAGCCCTACAGTAAAGGGCCGCACCACACCTCACCTAATATTTTATTTTATTTTTGTTTTTTGTTTTTTGTTTTTATTTTTTGTTTTTTTTGGCTGAAAGCGTCATCGGCTCTTATCATGCAAGCAGGGGCGGGTCTAAGGGGTAGGCAGGTGAGGTAATCGCCTAAGGCCCCATATTTATGAAGGCCCTATATCATAGAACAGGCTTTTAATACTCCGACAACGTCTAGTAATCTATACATATGCACTGAGAAATTGCAACCTTTGAATATTTTTAAATTAAATTAAACAAATATAAAAGTGGGTCCTAGTTTAGATGGTTCATGAAAAACAAAAACAAAAACACACAATGAATGGATCTCCTAATTGGTTGATTCTTGTACACTAAATAAATTATTTAAATTCAACATACAAATTCCCACTAATTGGAAGATAGAATAGTTAAAGGAATGGATTTTTTGTAATTTAGCCTATCTAGAATGGATCACCTAATTTAGACTGTTTGGATGGAGTCAAAATATGCTATATTAACAATCTAGGAATGCCTATTTATTAACTATAATACTGCTAGGTTACTATACAATTCTAAATTCACTATTCTCACAATAGACGCGGATTGCGTACAGACCACTTTAGGGATTCCTGCAGCCCTGAGCTCTGTGGGGCCCACATTATTATATGTGTTATATCTATTCCATTGATCCGTTTCTTTATCCCATTTTAGAGTATTAGAAAAAACATGAAGCAGAACCAAAGCTCAAGTGGACCACAACACAGAAAAAAAAAAAACTGGATATTGAATGCTCACAATTAAAAACTTTTCTACAGGCGGCAGAAATTTTGGATAAGCTAATATTTATGTTTTCCTTTCATCCATCTAGGATTCACCTTATGAACGGTTTAGTAATTTTATCTATCGAAACTGATTTATTGGATAAACTTGAATATAAAAGTTTATTAATTTTTATTGCTTAATTTTGAACTTATTAATTTTTTATTTTTTAAACTAAAAAGCCTCATTTTTATGACCTGCCTAAGGCCCCCAAAAATGTTGAGCCGCCCCTGCATGCAAGCAGGCTGCAGGCCATCAATTCTATTTAAAATCACGCCTTAAAGCCTTAAATTCATGTGGTGTGGTCCACTAAAATTTTAAATCAAGCTGATTTTTAGAGTTGATCTGGACCCTTGTGAGGTGCAACTGATTGTTCCATGTGGTGCAGCCCAACTGAGTTCTTTCTGGCCCCAGCACCTTACATACACTAGGTGTTGCAAAGCACTACGGTCCCAGGCTATTTAACGGTCACTGTTGGCCACCCATTTTTTTTTATTTTACACACGCACACACCCCCACACACTCACGCTAGGGGAATTTCACCACCTATGGGTACTCGAACCCCTGACCGGGAGCTGAAACTCCTAAGAGTCTACCACCTGAGCAAGAGTAAGGATCCACTGTTGGCCACCCCTGTAAAGAAACAGCTCGCACGTGTTATTTTCATACGTATACGGTCTACCTGGTAGCTAAAAAGTCCGAGTTTGTGGGACAATTATCTACAAGGTTGGTCCCACCTGATGTATGGCTCGGATCCAATAATAATAATAATAATAATAATAATAATAAGATTATCCAGTGCTGCTACATGTAGAATGCCACGAATCCATTGATCAGATTGATTATTTGTCCATTGGGTGCAATTTTTTTCAAAGGAGGATTCTCTACAGTGGGTGGGTCCATATTGGATGACGACGGTACACGTGGCCATGTGTAGGAAAGGGGATACGTGGATGTTCTAAATACTCATGGCTTACTCCATTTTTCGGGATAAAAACAACTGAGGCCAAAATATCGCTAAGCTTTGCCGGCCTAACGTGGTTACACTGCATCAGATGTTCTGATACAACCATTTTATTCCACCCACATGTGCCCCACCCTTTTCAGGGTCGGAAATTCTTAAAAAATGATGTGGGTTGAAAAAAATGGCTGTATCAGATGTGCTGGGGCATATTATCATGATTATTAATTTGAGATAAAATAAGGTCCATATGTTGATTGCAATTCAGTCGAACACAAGGTCACACGTGTGATCTAGAGTTTGTATTTAGATTTTGTGTGTAAATATGATACGCAGGAACATTAGAGTCTATGTCTACTCAACTTAATATTTGATTAAATGTCGATGACCTGCATTGAATTAAATTGATTAGAAACTGCATGTAGGATTAACGGGCTATCCATTCAGCCATCCTTTGGCATCTTGTAAAAGGGTAAGGTTTAATCCTTTCAAATAAATTATTTCTATCTTGTGTCTAATTAAGACTTGATTTTCAGCGTGATAGTTATCGTACTTCAACAATAATAGCATAAAAAGAAAATAAAAGTCAAAAGTATTATTCTTTTAATAATATTTACAATATTAGCACTCATGATCAGCCTCAGGGATGACGATCTGGTCGTTGCACAATCACAGAATAAGCTTTGTAACAAGATGGTCATAATGTGTGTAATGATCATCTGTTTAATGGCCGATTAGCAATTAAGCCTCATTCTCTAAAGAAGGGACAAGGTGGATAGATGGCATACACCATAACAGGGTTATTTTCCTTCCCAATGTTTTCTATGGTGGGGTTCACTTGAACTAAGGATCCGTCTCATTTTTCAAATAAATTGGCAAAGACATACACCATAGTGGGGCTTTTTTTCCTCCAATGTTTTCTACGGTGGGCTCTCTTGAACTTTAATCTGACTCATTCTTCGAATGGACAGATAAGGTAGATAAAAGGCATGTACAATGGCGTGCTTATAAAATTTGGTGACGTTACCTCATTGTCATATACCTACTCGAGCCGTCCGCTGCTATCCCATCTCTGGCCCCATCCGCGTCCCGACCAAACTAACGTGGACACGTCATGAATGACGTCAGAGACGTACACTGCTCGTACTTACCGAGCAGGGACAAACGGAATGCCCATCAATCATGGAGCGGATTAGGTGCGGCCTCGGCCTCACATAAGCCGGCACTGCGCTCGTCGTGGGCCCACCTTGATGTATGTATTTGTGTATCTAATCCGGCCATTCATTCTTTTAGATCATTTTACAGCATAATAATAAAAATGAGATAGTCACAACTCTGAGGTGGACCATACTATAAAAAACAGTGGTGGTTGAATCTTCACTGTTAAAATCTTCCTAGGGATCGCCCTAATGTTTTTGTAATTTTTATTTTCAAACCAATCTTTTGACAAGGTAAAAAAAAAAAAAAAATGGATGATAGAAAAATAAAATCATTTTAATCCAAAAGTTTTGTGGCCCATGAAAAGGTTTTAATGTTACATTCATCACAGTTTCCTATGATATGGTCCACCTGATATTTAGATCTGCTTTATTTTTGGTTTTATGCCCTAAAATGATCTGAAAAAACGGATGGACGGCGTGGATATGCAGTAAATACATCAAGTCTGGCCCCGCAGTAAGGGCTTCACCGTCTTGGGTAAGGCCTAATCCGCTCCCCATCAATCCGCGTATGACCGGGAGTGACCCTTTCTACGAGGGCAGTGGAGGCACGGCAATGTCATTCTGAATACTTGATCCACGTGAATCAGATCAAAGCCATCCATTTCGTGCTTCATACGTGGATCAGATCGAAGCCATCCTCTTCGTGCTTCCAACGTTCCTTATTCAATGATCCAAGAATCATACTGTTTAAATAGTTCTAGCACTTTTAAATGATGGCATACAAATAAACACTAAACGACAAAAAATAAAATAAACAAAATCAACGGCTGATATTAAGTCATGAAAGGTCCAATTATTAAATGGTTAGTTTATTATAATCAATCTTCGACTGATTCCTCAGAATGTACACGTGTGTGGTTTTCAATCCGAGGCATGAACTACCGTACCTCCAGAGGCAGGTGATCCTTTCTTCTAGCTGCTGCTCGAGTAACTCCACCGACCTGTCAGATGCTAAGGACGAAAACACAATTGATTTTGAACCGTCCGTGGCTAGAGCTGGGCATTGGACAGAGTCCGATCGGATTGGTCCAACTCAACTCCGTCTGAAATTTATATGGATGGACTCGGATCGGATTGGGTCCAACTCGACTCGGTTCGAAAATTGCATAGACTGACGAAAGTTGATCTAATTCGGACGGGTCTGGGTCATCTAATTCAAACAGATCCAGACCATTGTTCGCCCAATCCAATCCGAGTCAGATTAGGCACGGTTCAAAATTTTAAATAAATTAAACACTTTTACAATTTAAGAATTAGGATTTAGGAATTAGGATTATGGTTTATTTAGAGTTTAGGATTTAAATTTAGGAATATAGTTTAACTTTAGAGTTAAGGTTTAGGGTTCCGGATTACGTTTAAGGTTTACGGTTTAGGTTAGGATTTGGGTTAGGATTTAGGTTTAGGATTACGTTTAAGGTTTACAGTTTAGGTTAGGGTTTGGGTTAGGATTTAGGTTTAGGATAAGGGGTTAAGGGTTAAGGTTAGGGTCAGGGTTTAGGTATTAAGACTATTAGCAATTTTTAATTTTGACCGTCCGTTTGAAGAGTATTTGAATCGGAAGAATAAGATGGATCCACCAAGGCAATCTTTATAAAATCAATGCCTATCCATGCAGGGAACGTCAGATGGACCGTCAATACCATCCATCCGTACAACTATGTGGCCCCTACCTGTGTCCCATCAGGCATTGTCCTGGAAACCATGAGGATGATTGATTTGTCTATTCTAATCAACCGTAATGGAAGCTTTATCATAACCAACCATTTCCTGACATAAGCATTTGAAAAGATAGTATACTTTATTTCAAATTGAAGACGTTTTAATATGTTAGTGGGGCTATGCATCATATCATAAATCTTAAATCTAATTGAGTATTAGTCAATTTTCCATCATTAATCTCTGGCAATAAAGGTCACACATCACGTGATTGGCAACACCGTAAATTCATCCCAAAAGTGGTATTATAATCAGGATTATTTTCTAGATTAATCATTTGATCAGCGGCCAACATACTCATACCGTTTATACAGGCTTTCAATCGCAACAGGTGGACCATCAGTCTCTTTTATCCCATCATGGATGAACTATGGCCCGATCCAAAGATCCCAGCAGTCCATCTTGGGAGCCATCAGCGAGCCAGGGCGGGTTGCTGCTGGGTGGTGTGGGCGGACGAGACCAACAACACCGATGAGCTAGGGCAGGTGGACCACCAACAAAACAGGGTGGGCCACCAGCGAGATAGGGTGGCCACCACCACTTCAATATATATATATATATATATATATATATATATATATATATATACTGCTAAGTGGAGTCGCCAGAATGCTGGATCGAGATCGGGAGTGGAGTGGTCGGGCTGCTGAGTGGAGTCGCCAGAATGTCGGATCGGGATCGAGAGTGGAGTGGTCGGGCTGTTGGGTAGGGTGCGGGTAGAAAAGGGATTTTGGGGATTTAGGATTCGGGTGTTCGGGTGCGAGTGCTGTTGGGTAGGGTAAAAAGTAAAAGTAAATCTAAAGTATATATATACTTAGGGTTAAATATACACACACACACAAACACACTTAATAATATATCTGGATCGGATCGGATCCATTCGGTTCATCCCAAAAGTGTTATAATCAGGATTATTTTCTAGATTAATCGTTTGATCAGCGACCAACATCCTCATATCGTTTATACAGGCTTTCAATCGCAACAGGTGGACCATCAATCTCTTTTATCCCATCATGGATGAACTATGGCATGATCCCAGCAGTCCATCTTGGGAGCCATCAGCGAGCCAGGGTAGTTTGCTGCCAGGTGGTGCGAGCGGACGAGACCAACAACATCAACGAGCCATGGCGGGTGGACCGCCAACAAAACAGGGTGGGCCACCAGCGAGATAGGGTGGCCACCACCACTTCAAAATATTTAAAAATCTATATATATATATATATATATATATATATATATATATATATATATATATATATATATATATGAAGTGGAGTGGAGTGGTCGGGCAGCTGAGTGGAGTTGCCAGAATGCCGGATCGGGATCGGGGGTGGAGTGGTCGGGCTTCTGGGTAGGGTGCGGGTAGAAAGGGAATTTTGGGGATTTAGGATTCGGGTGTTCGGGTGCGAGTGCTGCTGGGTAGGGTAAAAAGTAAAAGTAAATCTAAAGTATATATATACTTAGGGTTAAAATTATATATGCGCACACACACACACACACACTTAATAATATATCTGAATCGGATCGGATCCATTCGGTTCAGATCAGTCCGGATTGACCACGATCCGAATTCAATTCGATAAACGGTCGGATCTGACTGATACAATTCGAACCGCACTGATCCAGGCCTTCGGTTCGATTCGAATCGAGTCAGATCCGCCGGATCGAGTTGATTTCTGCCCTACTCTATCTGTGGGGGACAAGGTGAAAAGGAAACCAGGGGTAAAACTATATTGACCACGATCCGAATTCGATCCGATGAACGGTTGGATTTGACAGATCCAACTCGAACTGCACTGATCCAGGCCTTCCGTTCGATTCGGATCAGGGTGGATCCGCCGGATCGGATTGATTTCTGCCCCACTCTATCCATGGGGGACAGGGCGAAAAGGAAACCAGGGGTAAAACCGGATTCAAGCGTTTCAAGCAAAGAAAAGCGGAAGAAAAACTGTAGAAATTTGTAGCCGTCTATTTTTGGGTCAGCCCCATGATTCGCGCTCGCACGTGCTGTCCTAATTCATCAACATCCTCAGTCTTGGAATTGTAAATGTCAACGGGAGGGAGGTCCACCATTTGATGGGTGGATCCCTCGGTGTCGGATGTGAGCCTCTGTTTTCTTCTTTAGTGGAATTTCACCAACTATGGGTACTCGAACTCTTGAACGGGTGTTGAAACTCTTGAGAGGCTACCACCCGAGCTCTGTTGGTATCTATTTTAGCAGTGCATTTTCAAGACATTTTTTCAGACGGTTGAGATTGTTTAATCAGTTCTATTTTTGAACGGCGATCCACTAACAGATGCTTCCTCATAGACCTATTTTCGGTGATCCAGTGGACCACCTTCCTTTTCCCACGTGAGTTTTTTCGGTGGATATTTACCAGTGAGGAATCAGCGAATCCTCAACTAAGGTTGATAATCCAGACCGTTGATCCGATTGGCCCCTACTAGATCGAGGATTGCCTAGAACCATGCAGATTGAAGGAGTCCAACCCTTGCTCTTTGGAGGTAGACCCATCACAATCTGGTTCATCAGATCAGCTGTCTGGATGAATTCCTCTGCTGCAGGAAGCCCGTGCAACATTACATCCACTCCGTCCATCATTTATGCCAGCTCCACGTCAGCTCAAAAATAAGGCCAATCCAAAACTGAAGTGGGCCACGCATCATGGCGAGAAGGTCGGGGATGAGGACACCTACCAACGAATCCTTCTTGGGCCCACGGAAGTTGTGGATCAGGCTGATATTTGCTTTTTACCTTTCACCTGGTGGGACTTTACGTATGAACGGTTGTGATGGCATATAAACATCACCATTGGTCCTAAGAAGGTTTAACGGTGGGTGATCCCATCTCCACCGTTCTATGTCGCGTGGCCCACTTTAGTTCTGGACCAGTTTAATGTTTGGGTTCACTTCTTTACATGAGGTGGTGTAAATGATGGACGGCATGGCTGTCAGATGCTCATCACGATGGCCCAAAGTTTTTTGTTTCACAGCCTCCCTGCAACCGTTGTTGTAGGAAATTCGTGCTCGGATCACCGTTGAGTTGCAAGACTCGCTACTGAAGTGACGTCACCAAGTTCTGTGGGACACACCATGATGTATGTGTTGTATCCACACCGTTCATCCATTTGGAGATATCATTTCAGGCTATGATCCAAAGAATGAGGCAGATTCAAATCTGGAGTGGACCCACCATAGAAACAGTGCTAAGAGTGACATGCACCTAAGGTCCACCATGATGTTTATTTGAGATCCAACTTGTTCATGTGTTAACGCACACATAGAACAAGTGAAAACACAAATATCGGCTTGATCGAAAACTTTTGTAGCCTTTAGAAGTTTTTAATGGTGGGCGTCACTCTCCCCACTGTTTTCTGTGGTGGGTCCAATAGGGCTTTGGATCTTACTCATTCTTTGGATCTTATCCTAATATGATATCTCCAAATGGATGAACGGTGTGGATACAACACATACATCATGGTGGTCACACGGAACTTAGTGACGTCACTTTAGTAGCCAGTCTCGGGATGCGGGTTGCGTCCTACCGGTAATCCGTCCGGGCAGGGCTCTGTGGGGGTCACCGTGATGTAAGTATTTTATCCACTCCGTTAACGCTTTTTTCAGATAATTTTAATACTTAAACCAAAACATGAGGCAGGTTCAAGGCTTAAGTGGACCACACTAAAGGAACCTACACTGATAATGACACCTGTTGAAACCTTTCTAATGGCCAACGTGATTTATTTTTTTTTACCATACAACCTATTCATAAGGTCACCTAGACGTAGACGTGGATGAAGCGAAAACAAAAATATCAGCTTCATCCCGAACCTCTCCTGCTCCGAAGAAGTTTTTATTGGTGGACGTTCAATCCCCACTTTGTGTCCCACTTAAGCTTGGACCTGCCTCATTTTTTGGTTCACAGATTAAAATTATGTGAAAAAAAACGTTGAAGGCGTGGATAAAACACTTACATCACGGTGGGCCCCACAGAGCCCTGCCCGGACGGAGTACCGTCCGGGCGGGGGTAGGACGCCACCAAATCATGGCGACATCAGCATACTACCGCGTAATGGTGAGGATCCTCGACCGCATATCAGCGCAATGCACTCATGTTCTAGGAGGAGAACATTATGGCGTAGTTCTGACCGTTGGTTCGTGGGTTCCAGTCATTGCCGGAGTGGTAGACAAGGAGTTTCCACACAAGGTCTTGGGTTCGAAACCCATGGGTGGTGAAATCACACCATGGCGTGCGTGGGTGTGTGGCGGGTGCGTGTTAAAAATAAAAAAAAATTAAAAAAAAACCGTTGGCTTGTTGGGCTAAAATAGAGAATGGCCTGTAATCCCACAAAACTCTCTGTCCACTTGAATCTTCGATCTACTTCATTTTTGGGCTTAGATCATAAAATAAGCAGGCAAAACAGATGAACGGCATGGATAAATACATACATCACAATGGGCTCCACAGTGCTTAATATTCCCGAAGACAGGTGCTCATGTAGTCCGCGTCCTTGACACGCATATAATATAAAATCCTCTAATGGAGAACCATACGATGCCTTTTTTTTTATTTGGCAAGTGGGCTAAGGATCAAATCAACGAGCCGTTTGGATGAAAGAAAAGCTGTGTCCAGAAGAGGTTGCTGAGCCAGACTGGCTTATCCTTGGTTTGTCTTACCAAATGGATGGACTCGCCTATTCTTCGTGCCATGGCCTGTAAATTGGTGACATGGTTGAACTTTGAGGGGTCAACCTTGTGGACGGACTGGATTTCCTATAGCCGATATAGTGGGCCCACAAAGGTTGGGTGTGACCCACTATACAAAACCCAGTCCCACGTGGAGTGTGCTACTCATAGACAAGGTACCAAAAAAAAGAAGAAGAAAAACGAAAAAGAAAACAACCTAGTTCGGTTCTATACGGGTATTCGACTATTTAGCGAAGCTTCAACTGTTTGGTGGGTTTTTATGTTTTTTAGGGAATCTTACAAAAAACTACATATTTTGAAAACGTTTTGAATACGCTCCATCATCATTGATGCAAGTAGTTACCATTTGAATATCACCATATTCGATTTATTAATTGGGGATTTGGGTAGGGGTTCAAGCATTGAGGTTGGCAACTAGGGTGGGCCCAACCATGATGTTTATGTGAAATCAATCACCTACAACTAAAAAAATCAGTCTCATTAAATAGGGGCTATATAATTGAAAAATGTGTACAAGATAACACTTTCCAAATTATTTCCCTTGTTGGTGCACATATAAATCATGAATGGACCTGATATTTGGACACCAGATTTAAATTTTGATGTGGCATCTAATGGTTGGAGTGGATTTTATATAATCAGTTTTATATAATCATCATAGTAGGTCCTGAAAAAAAAATAAAATAAGTGTAGACATCTCTCCCAACTAATTCTTTTAATGAGGCACACCTCAATTATAAGTCAACCTAGTTTTTTTGTTTTTTTTTTTTATACCATTGACCTAATTAGGGATTACACATTTAATGGTTAGAGTATGTCTCACATACACATCATGTTGACCTAATAAAAAATAAGAGTGGGTGTTCTTAAGTTTTTTTAATATATAATGGGGAATATTTGGGGAGTACTTTTTTCTTCAATAGTTACGGAGAGGATTGCGTCATTTTTTTACAAAGCACGTGTATGTAAAATTTAATTTGACCACTGAATGTGTAATCCCATATTAGGTCCAAGGTTAAAAGAAGTATATTAAACTGTGATTAAGGTAGGCCACATCAATGAAAATAGTTGAGAAAGGCACCTACCTTGATTTTTATAGGGCCCTCCATGGCAATTATATAATGGTACACAAAAATTTAAGCCCGAATCTAGAAAATCAGGTCCATCCATTATTTAGGTGGGCCACACCTACGGAGAAGTTTTGGAGGACAAGCATTGCGTTGCACATTATTCTTAATCATGTGGTCAACCTATAGCCCTTAGTTTTGACATTGAGCCTAACAGAGGTTGACACACCTGATAAAGCGGATTTCAAGTGAATATCAGAGTGGGGCCCACCAGAGCTGCCTACCACTTTGCTCGCACGGCTGATCCGAGCCACTATTAAAAAGTCTAAAAAGTCTAACGGAAGGTTAGCTTAATGATTTTTTTTTTGAAATGTACCGGAATGTAAATTCTAATATTAAGTGGTAGGTATTTGTAAAATCCCTTTTTTTTACTAGCCCGCGTGGTATCCGCGTATTGCGAATCCAACCTTCGCCAATTTATAAATCTTTACTGCTCTCTCTATCTGGGACAGACACACAACCCCCCCTCTCTCTCCCTCCTGAACGGCCACCCAAACACGTACTTCTTCCAATCTCCATCAGTAAAGAAGGCAAGCGTTTGTACCCAAAACAAACCCACCTGTGTATTTTTTCCATCCAATCTGGCATATATCTGTCGAGCTACTGAGAGGTGAGAAGATGGTTTTTGTTTTAACATTTTTCATCATTGGGTTTTTTTCCTTTTGCTGAAAATCTGGAGCTTGTCTTCCCTTTCCATTGATTTCATGTTAGAAATCCTGAAAACAGCGCTTTTGTTTTCCTGGAAGCCTTTCTTTCAAGGGTTTTTCTTTTGGTATTCTTTCACTTGAGATCAGCCATTGATGGGGGTCTAGATCCATGGAATACCATTAATTCTAATAGAAAATCTAGATTTCTGTAATGGTTTTTTTTTATAGATTGGATTCTGTTTTATTTGCCGGTTTCTGAACTTTTTTAAAAAAAGGATTGATGGATTTTTTTTTTTAATGTGGATTGTTCAATATTGAAGAACTTGTTTTGAATGTATGGTGCATTTGGTTATGCAGGTTTGGATTCAAAAACGGATTCCCCACGGCTTCCTTTGAAAAAGGGTTGTTTTTTTCACTCTGGCCGACATTGTACTGATACTTCCTCACACCTTGAGGAAGGTGTGGACCCACGGCGACGGCGGTGACGGGTTTCCTTCTGATTGGATTTGCAATTCGACTGTTTCTCCACTTTGGCGTCTTTGCCTCATGGTTAAAAGCTTTCCGATAGACAATGGCTAACGCTTGAATTGTCTCTAATACCATCTGATATTTTGCTTCTTTGAATCTCTTGTAAACCTGAACATCTGTTTTTTGGTTATTGGTGATGTAACGATTGATAGGAGAGATTGGAAATTTAGGATTAGAATTTCAAAAAATAAAAAAATCGAACAGTTCTCAATTCGAAGCTTGAAGCGAATTCAATGTTCAAAATGGCTAAATTCAATTGCTTCTCTGCATTTGTTGGAAAGAAGAAATCAAAGGTGAGTGGGAGGGCTATTTGATTCTAAGCTTTTTCATTGTGTTAATTGTCCTGTTCTTACAAAGAGATTTTCACATTATGGCTTCTTCTTTTTCTTCTTTTTCCTTAGAAAGCAATTTCAGATGCGCCTGATACATATAAAGGGCATGCAACTCTTCAAGTGAAGCTGGAACATCTCACCTATCCTTCCAAGGAGAAAGTCTTGACCCCAACTTCTTTCGACGTGCCGTTGCCCTTTGAAATTCAGGGGAATTCTACTCTCAAAGTGAAAGTGGTGAGTGAGGAGGATTCGATCAGGCCCGAAGTGGTGGAGGTCGCTTACGAAGGTGGGGATGAGCATGATGAGATTTTGTCGATGAGAAGAGATCTCTCTGACTTTGATCTCCAAGCCCGAGCTGTGAACGACGGAGTGGAAACCAATCTGTCAATGAACACAAACTACAGGTCATATGATTCGTTCAACACTGAATTGAATGGTAGATCAGGGAGAGAGGAAGATGGGTCCGAGATGATCCAGGACGGGCACGTCAGCGATCCTGGGATCGGAAGGAGGGAATTCTGGAGCTCGCCGAAGCTGATGCGGTCGTGCTCAAACATAGAAACTCGGGACATGCTGAAGAAGATTGGCAACCAATTACCTCCTTCGAAATCGCATTCGTTCGAAGATCTACAGAATTTGACTGAGAAAATGAAAGCAGATATTGTGCAAGGGATTCAAACCAGCCCAATGTCAGTAATAACATCTTGCAGTGCTGATAAAGTGATGTTGAAGAGGCGATCTTCGAGCCAAGTGCTTCCTTCTAGGAGTAGGAGACTTTGGTGGAAGCTCTTCCTTTGGAGCCATAGAAACCTGCACAAACCTGTGACAGCAAAATCAAGGCCGGTCTCAATCAAAACTACTGTAAACAAGAAAGACGGTTATTCATCAGATACTTTGGAACCGAGCCGGGCTTTGGCCTCAAGGAAGAACAAGGGCAAGGAGATCTGCAAGTTTGAGCTGCCAGGACAGTTCTATGCTGAATCCAAAAACAATTACAGCGGCGGTGTTTCTGGTTTATGGCCCCATAATCAATGGGTTGCTTTCTGTACAGAATCGTCCCCTACATCGAGAGTGGACGAATGGGTGAACAGCCTTGAGGCTCACTCCATTCTTCAACTTGATGAACATGACACCGAGGGAGAAATCAAGGAGAGTATTGATTATCCACCTTCTCCCAAGATTGCTGGAACACCAGGGAAATCCCTACACACACCACACCACCCAAATTTCAATCTTTCTGAGGATATTTTACAGGCCAACAACATCATCCAATCGTTGAATTCCTTCTCAACCGCGGCCCACATAGCCGGCATGGGCTTGAAAGTCATCCCCAACATTTCTCCCTTCGCTAGTCTCCGATCAGTTGATTTATCGAGCAATTGCATAGGTAAAATTTACAAACAATCTCTAACTGATACAACCAAATGCATCCTTTCTACATATATCTGTTATAACTTTAGTTGTTATTTATTTTTTCTTTTTCTTTTTTGTTTTTTCTTGCAGTTTATATAACACCAGGGTCACTGCCCAAGAGCCTTCACACCCTTAACTTATCAAGGAACAAGATTGCCACAATCGAGGGTCTCAGAGAACTAACGCGATTGCGGGTTCTTGATCTCAGCTACAACAGAATCTCCCGAATAGGCCATGGTAAACATCTTTGATGCTTACACCTCAATCTTCTTCCGTTCGCATTTTTGTACAACATCTGTATCTAACATAGGCACTGTTTGGATGTATCTGAAATCACCATTTGATAGAACATTCGTTCATTTTGATTGGCAACTTTTCAGAAATTGTGCCCAAAATGGGGATGTTTCTTGGCCAAATAGCCATCCGGAAGGCTTTGGATCAGATTTGCAGTTGCCTGGATGGATATTTTGGCAGAGTGCATACCGTCCATTGCTTTCTGTGTATGGACGGGTAGGTGAATTGAATTGCAAACATTCAGTTCAATCTAGAGGAGATCGAAACAAAATTAAGAAAGTTTACTCGCATTCTTAATGAGGAATCAACCCCAAAATTGCATTTTCTTACATCTTCAACTTCAAATGAACATAATCACAATTTGGAGCCAGACTCTCCATATGAATGCTGATTGCTGAGGGATTTCCACCTTATTGGGTTGGTAATTGCAATTCAATTTGATAGTGCATCCAAATGTGCATTACAGAGTGTCCATCGCAGACTTCCTACCTTGAACACACCTTGGAATTACTGAATACGGACTATTGAATTTCAGGGTTGTCAAACTGCACTCTCATCAAAGAGCTGTATCTGGCCGGCAACAAGATCAGCGACGTGGAGGGCCTACACAGGCTTCTAAAACTGACAGTCCTAGACCTGAGCTTCAACAAGATAACAACGGCCAAGTCGCTCGGCCAGCTCGTGGCAAACTACAACTCTCTGTTGGCTCTGAACCTGTTGGGCAATCCAATTCAGACCAACATGGGCGAAGATCAGCTTCGGAAGGCTGTTTCAAGCCTCCTACCTCAGCTGGTTTATTTGAACAAGCAGCCCATTAAGCCACACAGGGCACGGGAGGTGGCCATGCACAATGTCGCAAAAGCTGCGCTTGGAAATGGGGGGTGGAACTCTCATGGGAAGGGGTCGAGACGGTCGGGCCATGGGTCATCTTCAAGGGGGAGGATAAATGAAAGTGTGCAGAGATCAAAGAGCGCTCACCGAAACTCACCCTCTGCTCGGAGATGATCAGCTCCTGGGTTGCATTTGCCATCTTTTATTTAGAAACTACTTATGTGTGAGGAGAGAAATTGCTTGTATGCTTGTGTGGAGAATTCATTCATTAGAAGAGGCCTGTAAGTTTATGTTCTTTTTTCGTTTTTTTACCTTATGTTTTTGAGTGGATCACCTAACTTCTCCTCTCATTGCATTAATGATTCCTCTCTATTAGAATGCAACACCAACTAGTTGCATATATTTGCATCTGTAACATCTGCACTGACACTGACGTAGCGACTAGGGCTGCAAGTTGGGTTCAGGTCAACCCAAACCGGGCTGACCCAACCCAAGTCTGTATCAGGTACTCAAGAGCCCTTGGGTTAGGTTTGGAAAACTCCAACTCGATCTGCAATCGGGTTCAGTTCGGCATGCACAAAATCAGTTGGTTTTGGTCATGTTTTTCTGGTTGGGTTGGAGGGTCAGGTCAGTTCAGGGTTGAGTATAGAGGGATTTTGGGTTACGAACTTTAGGTTGGGATTTAGGTCAGGTCAGGCTCAGTAATATAGGGACATTTTCACACCGGGCTCGAGTGGAGTAGCCTGTGGCATACAAGGGCACACTCAAGATGGGCGGCCCGTGTGAGGTGGGTGGCTCGTGTGAAGCGAAACCCATGTGAAGTGGGGCCCACAATGAGGGTTTGGTTGAGGTTGTAACCCATGGAATGTGGGGCATGGGCTATGAGATAAAGTGATTGATTCGTCATGCTCTATTAGTTTAAGTTTTTAGAGCAAGTAATTAATTGTCCTACATCAAAGTGGTATCAAAACGAGAGGTCTCGTGTTTGAGACTCATCACCAAGTGGGACCCTTAGTAGCGACCCCTTATGTGTGCCTTGGAACACCATATGTTATTGTGCAAATATATGCAACTAGTTGGTATTGCATTCTAACGAAGTCCCAAGTTTATTTCTTGGGCCTTGTTGGCCCTTGTTGGCCATGAAGGGGTGAAAACTATCGAAAGAATGAGAGCTCACACTTAAGAATCTAAGTGAATTTCTTTGCAAAATATGTTATGACATTTTCAGTCGTCGTGCAGAAACAGGACTCTTTAATATTCTTACTTTCCATTTTTTTTTAGTACTGTTGAAAGAGTCGTTTTCTTATAGTCCACTGATATATAAAAGAAGAAACACGGTCGTAATTTTGAAGGAGATTGTAAAATTCCAAATACAACCAAGCATTTCATCAGATGCCATAGTACTTGGAATCTTTATCAACTCATGAAAAGATTACTCGGATTTGGTGAGCGTTGGCCACCCCGTCATTGGAAGAGCCAAACTGGTATCTTCTACACCACATGCAGAATTCTGCATGGCCCCATGCATTGCTTTCATTTGGGCCCAAGTTTCAGTTTGTGTAGATTTCATAAGGCCACGTTGAGCCGTCTTAATGGAAAATTTCCACCAGACATATATTTCAATGGGTGTGACAGAAATATCTGAATGTTTGGCTGAGACAAAAAAAAAAAAAGGATTTGACAGAAATTTTTATTTTTATTTTTATTTTTTGTTTTTGTTAGCTTGTTAGTACACCCACTGTCAGCTCACACTTCACTGTTAGCCGCCCCACTAGGGAATCCATGCCAAGACCTCAGTGTTGAAACGAGTTATTTTTCACTCAGTCTACCTCTGGGTGTGTGACAGAAATATCTGAATGTTTGGCTGAGGATTTATAATAATTAAAAAAAAAAAAAAAAAAAAAAAAAAGAACCGATAGTGTATCTGATCTTTTTCCCACTCCACATGATGTATTTGGAATCTCGTTGTGAAAGGGTCAAGACAATCTCAACAGATTTGGACAGCGACAAGACCTATGTTATCAGGTGCACATGAAAGCCTTTCCCTTATCCTGATGATCTTTGCACATGAAAGCCTTTCCCTCATCCTGATGATCTTCTCATCTTCTTTGGATGTTAGCTCTCAGGTGCACTTGGACATATATAATAGAGAAATGCTCACACACAACTAGTTGGACATTGCATTTTCGTCCAACTAGTTGATTAATTCAAGGACTAATTAATGTTATTTAATACCAAGACAGAAAAGTTACTCTAAGAGGAAAAGTAGCCAGTGGTGGTGGCCCCACTATAGAGTTAAAGTGAAATCCACCCCAACCATCAGGTGAGTCACCCTATATTAGAACCGTGGATTCAAAAATCAGCCTCGTCTATGGTTCAAGTAGACTACATGATTGAAAACAGTGTACAAGGAAAACTCACCCTCCAAATTATTTTCATTGGTTTGGCCCACATGAATCACGAATGCCCCAGATTTTTGGACATTAGGCATAGATTTTTAGTGTGTCATCATAATGGTTGGAGTGGATTTCACATGCTTGTCATGTTGAGCTTGGTAAAAATCAAGGGTGGACGTCTCTCCCAATGTTTCCATTGCTGTGGCTGAATCGAATCAAAGGTTAACATGATTTTTTTGGCTCTAGGCCTGTAAAGGGATTACGCATCTAATGATTGGAGTGAATCTTACTTACTCATCATGGTGGGCCTGTAAAAATAAGAAGGTGGTTGTCTACGCTGTGGCACCACTCGATAAGTCCCGAAGGTTGGTCATTTAGATGGACCTGCTATGGTGTTAATTTGAAGTCCACTTCCACCATCAAGTGGATCACCCAATGTTAGATCAAGGGACTTAAAATCAGTCCCAACATGATTTATACGTTTTATCCACGCCGTCCATACATATTTTCAAATCATTTTAGGGTATGATCCAAAAAATGAGGCAGATCCAACGTTCAATTGGACCACACCACAAGAAAAAGTGGAGATTGAAGGCCTACGTTCAAAAACTTCTTGGGTTTCACAGAAGTTTTGGATCAAGCTGATATTTGTATTTTCTCTTCTTCATCCAGGTCTGTATGACTTTATGAATAAGTTTTATGGCAAATAAACATCATGGTGGGCCTTAGGAAGGTGTCAACGCCGAGCATCATTGTTCCCACTGTTTCTTTTGGTGGGGTTCACTTGAGCTTTGGATCAGCCTCAGTTTCGGGGCCATGCCTTCAATTAATATGAGAAAATGGATGAATGGTGTGGATAAAATAAATACATCAGTGAGGCACACAGATCTTTGCTATCTATAGACGCGCATGCCGTGTGGTATGCTACACAATCTAAGTCCGTTCCGGAAGGTATCGGCCTTTCCTTGGAACTAGTCTATTTTCTGGAAACCGGTGCGGGAGGGACACCAGCAGTGATATTTTACGGGGCCACACGTTGATGTGTATGTGAGATCAAATCCGACCATTATATGTGTAATCAAATCCAACCTTTAGATGTGTAATCCCATGGTAAGATAGTAGCCAAAAAATCAGGATAATATGTTATTAATTTGAGTCACACAAAGGAAAATAATTGGGAGAGAGACGTCCACTTTCGATTTTTATAGGGCCCACTATAATGTATATGTAAAATCGATTACACCCATTAGATGTGAAACCAAAAGATTGGCTTAAAGGCTAAAAAATCAAGCTGACATGTGATTCAAGTGGGTCGCATTTAGGGAACATCGTAGGGGGTCAGATTTTCCGATAAAATTTTTCCAATAAGTGTGGCCCATCTGAAATAAAGATGGGCACGTTTTTGGCAGCTTGTCTGGGAGGTCTTGGACTCAGCTGGATTCAACCTGGTTCAACACCACGAGTCACACTGATGAGTCGCCCTGACTAGGACAAGTGGAGTTGATTCACCCCTAACTCGGGTGAGTCATGACTCGACCTGAGACCCAAGAAGTCGGACCAAGTTGCTGAGTCTTTTAACCATGCTCACCTAACACCATTCACATACTAGCATAGACCCACCCAGTATTGACCTTAAACTCGATCATTACACTACACACCCTAAAGAGTGAGCAAGCTAAGTAGGGTCATTGATGGGGATTAGGAAGGCAAACCACCAAGCACCGAACACCCACACATATGAAAGGGAGTAGCTAGCTGCACAAATTAGCAAGAATGACAATGATTCATGATCACCAACAACACTCACATGCAAACACCATGCATGCATCAGACTGCACACCCACTCGCATATACGTGGCTATGATTTCCAATGAATCCATCAACGGTTCCTAATGTGTAACATGGTTCTCAACTTACAGAGGATCGACTCAAAACTCAGCCGAGGCAAATCAACTCAAAGAGATTTCGAGCCAAGAATATAAGAAACTTGCTTACAAGCTTGAGTTAGTCCATACCCAACAAGACTCACTGAGTTGGCTCAACAACTTGGCCAGCTTCATACAACTTAGCATGAATCGATTCGTGTCACTCGCCCGATCAACTACCATTTAGTTATACGAGAACAAGGTGTGGGCTTCGCAATCCTCCGACTGCAGATCCCAGACGGGACGATTGAGCACAACTAAAAATTATGAGATTTTTTAAATGCCACAACGTACTTAGAAATTGCATACATGGCATACAACCGAGTCAAATTAAACTGTCCAAATTATGGCTCTCTGTTTAGATGCATCATGAAAACAAAGGGATTGGTTAACATTTATAGGATGGTTGAAAAAGATAAAATATCCAATGATCCTACTTTAACAACTAGGAATGTTCATCCATCTGATTTTGGGACTTCTAGTGACAGTGCACTCCATCCCCGATTTGGCCTGTTTGCAAATGCCACATAGGCAATTTCCGAGTGCCTGCATATCAAGCGTTGTACAGCTGCCTAAGTATCATATAACTCCCCCAAAAAATGTCCTTGGCAACCTGACTACTACAACCTGTTACATCTCAGACCTTACTTGAAACATTTGAAGATTGAAGTGCATAAATCCCACTGTTAAACAAGCCTTGTTAACTGGAAGCGAAAAATCTATTAAGACATCTCATAAGAAATTCTCATAAATTTCGTTTCATGTTCTCTTTTCTGTTTTCTATTTTCTATTTTCTTTTTCTTTTCTACTGATAATCTCCTCAGCGCTTCAGCCTATAGCATGGATGTCTAGAGACTAAATGGAGCTTTTAAGAGTCATCCAAGTTAGATTGAAACCATACATTTTATACCAACACGCAAAGCATCAGATAGCTGAAGTTTGTTCATGCATCTGGTCAGGAGCTGGGCTGCAATTACATCAAATCTCATGGACCTACACCCTGCTTCTGTGGGTGCTTCCGGGAAGCTCAAGGAAACAAAAACGGCACCCAACACATGAGCAGTCAATTGTTCAGGCTGTCAGAAATACAAATCCAATCAATATGATAAGAACAGACGGCCACAAGCATGAATAATGGTCATACCAGACAGTATGTTGTGAATCATGATTGAAATTGTCATTGGCTAGGAGAACAGATGGCCACAAATACGAGCAATCGTCATACCATCAGTACGTTCCGAATCATGATTGAAATTATCATTGGCTTTGTTTTTTTGTTTTTTTTTTTTTTTGTTAGCTTGTTAGTACAAGCACAGTCAGATCACACTTCACTGTTAGCCACCCCCACTAGGGAATCGATGCCAAGACCTCAATGTTGAAACGAGGTATCTTTCACTCAGTCTACCACTTGAGCTATGGATCTGGGTGTATCATTGGCTTTGTTCACTTAAGAAGAGTTCCTCTGGTAAAGTATAAATCGGTTGCCATACCTGCAAAAGGCAATGCAACATTAACACATGAAAACAAATCATCGTACAAAGAAGAAAGGGCTTCTTTCATAATATTTATGTTCCAAGGACTGATCACCTACAACCAGTTGTAGGTTAACCTAACCTGAACCCATTTTTTAAATCGCTTTGCCCTTAAAAAAAATAGATGACATTTTCAAGGGGCAAGATTGGAAATGAAAACTCTGAAGGCAAAAATAAGAGTTGTGGCAGGTTTTAGGTGATCAGTCCCTTCTCATTCCACTCATATTCTAAGGAACCTTATTTTTCTACTGTAGGTATCTTAATTTGATTAGTTGGAGTAATCCAAGATGTTTTAACAATACAACAATACAGGATTGCCAAGTTAAGGTTTCCTGGCCTGAATTTCAGCTAGTCTTTTTTGAAAGGCAAGGCATTTTATTAGAAAGCACCGCCTCTGAATTCTTCTCTTCTTTTCTTTCTATGTCAATTGTCAAACGGGAAATATTTTGTGATTGGAACCACGTGTGAAGTGCTTCTTCTAAACATTAGTTCCGTCAACATTTTGGAGTACATGGAAGAAATGCATCAAGGATCTTCTCGGGGATTTATTCAAATGTCTTGGATATGATTGGGGAGATCATTGAAGGTATCTAATTGGGTTGTATTGCATCTGTGTTCTGCCAATATCTCATTGGGAACTCTTTCTTGACATGCTAGGCTCACGTAGAGTCTCTCATCCTCACTCAACTGGTTAACATGACCACTAAAATTGAACTTGATGGCAGGATCTAAAATAGACCATGGGCTGGAGTATCTTGGGACAGCATGCAGGCTGTGCAGGATTGGACCAAGGGTGTGATCATGCTTCGCTTCGCCTCACACCTTGAGGTGTAGGGTATTAATGCGGGGGCATTTTCACACCGGGCTCGAGTGGGGTGGCCTGTGAGATGCAGGGGCACACTCGGGGTGGGCGGCCTGTGTGAGGCAGGTGGCTCGTGAGATGTGGGCCCCACCCGTGTGACTCGGGTGGCTCGCGTGAGGCGTTACCCATGTGATTTGGGGCCCACAAGGGGAGTTTGACCGAGGGCCTAACCCATGAGACGTGGGGCCTGGGCAATGAGATAAAGGGATTAATTCTCCATACTCTAACAGTTCGAGCTTTTAGAGCAAGTGGTTAATTGTCCTGCATCAAATTGGTATCAGAGCGGGAGGTCTCGTGTTCGAAACTCCTCACCGGGGGTGATTAATGCGGGGGCATTTTCACACCGGGCTCGAGTGGGGTGGCCTGTAAGATGCAGGGGCACACTCGGGGTGGGCGGCCTGTGTGAGGCAGGTGGCTCGTGAGATGCGGGCCCCACCCGTGTGACTCGGGTGGCTCGTGTGAGGCGGTACCCATGTGATTTGAGGCCCACGAGGGGGGTTCGACCGAGGGCCTAACCCATGAGACGTGGGGCCTGGGCAATGAGATAAAGGGATTAATTCTCCATACTCTAACAGTTCGAGCTTTTAGAGCAAGTGGTTAATTGTCCTGCATCAGGTATGCTGCAAGAAGACACAGAAGAAAACAGCCGTGAGGCTGGTTCCTGAGAATGGGGCATTAGCCTCACATATTCTGGTGAACTCAAATGAAGATGAAGACAAATACGGTCGTGGGCCACCTGATGAGCGGATGGGACTGATTCCTTTAATCATTGGGTATACCGGGTGGGTGTTGTCTGGTGAATAGTGTGGATCTTGCACACAACGGTGGATGGGACTGAATTTTTTTTATCAGTCCATGTTCAGGGTGGGCATGTCCTGATGAACAGCTAATGTCCATTTTTTTCTGATAGATAACCAAATTTGTTAAAAGGAAAGGTTGGTGCAACTGACAGTGGATTGGACTTTGCCTGCATGAAACATAAGAGTGGATAAGTCTGATTTTTTTATTTTTATTTTTATTTTCTTTAATCAATGCATGCTTATGACGGGCCTCTCCTAGTGAGCAATCAATATCTCACATGCTTGAGATGATTAATCATTGTTTCCTCATTACTTTTCCAACAAATCCACACAGATCCTTAGATCAAAGCTTAATTTATGAAAAATACCTCTTCTCACAAATTTCTTGTATTTTTCATGAGCTCCCGAGAACTTCTTGATTCATTCTTCTACTAGTGTTTTAAGCACTACATTGAACTTTTGGAAGCAATTTGAGCTTCCATTTGTGCTGTACAAGAGTGAAGATGAGTTGGGGATTTAGGTGGAGATTTGAAAATTTAGGTGTTAGGGTTTGGAACATGGATTTTGGAAAAATTGTGATTTTGGGTCGGGGAATTATGGTAAATTGGGCAAATTGGGAAATTATGTCTTAGAATTGGGGAAATTTAGGGAAATCAGGGATTTGGGCTAAGAGAAACAGGGAATATTTAGAAATTTAGGTTTCTAGGTTTGAGAAATTGGGGAATTAGAAATTCTAGGGTTTTGTGATTTTGTTGGAAAATTTGATTTGATGTAAGTTTTGAAAGTGGTGTCTAATGATTAAAAAAATATATGTTTAAATACAGACACACACATAAATATTCTAAATTTCCAATGTAAAATAAATTAAAAACTGAGACTGATTCTCCAGTCATGTGCCTTGTGCACCTACGCATTTCAAGTGTCCCACGGGCACTTGCTCCTGGCATGCGCTAGCACCTTTAACCAGACTGATATACCCTAGTGTTGGTTAGGTATATTGTAAATTTATTTTTAGAATCAGAGATTTATAATTTGATGTATGTAACAGTATGCACATTTATAATAATGTGCATACCCATAATAACAACATCACCAGTTCATGTGTAAATTCCAATATCAATCTGTACATAGAATTATATCATGTATACTTGGCATATGTACTGGAGCAACCCAAATGATCTTACCCCTAGCGTACCACATACTAAGAAAGTTGCGCAATGTATACCCATTGCACCCCTTAGCAGAGCAAACAGCAATCAAGTAACCTTGGAATGGAACATGGTCTAAAAATCTCCCAGATATCCTAACTAGCCAATCTTTAGCACTTTTCAGTTGAGTGTGGATGGTCAGTGACTTCCTTTTGCTGTCAATGGAAGGGTTAGTATCGTCTGATCTAGGAGATTTTTGGGTCACAATCCATCTGCAGTGGAGCTCATCAGATAAACGGTCTGTATCACTGAATCATGGGCCCAACTCAGAACAAGCTCCCAGATATCCTAGCTACACAAGCTTTGGCTCTTTTCAATCGAGTGTGGACAGAAAGTACCTTTATACGTCATCCATGGAAGGGTTAGTATTGTCCTATGCAGAGATTTTTGGGTCATAGCCCATCTTTGGTGGAGCTCATCAGAACAATGGTCTGTATCAATGAACCATGGGCAAACTGTGCACAAAAATTGAAACCCAAGGATAACGTAGATATCTTCAGACCGAGGATTCATAATTCCACCAATGTGAATATGGGCAAAGATAACTATAATATGGTCATTTCCAACTTAGTGATCTACGTGTTGCAATTCAATTCTGTAGTGGATCCAAATTCAGCTTAAGAACATCTAATATAACCCTATTACTAGCACAAGCATGAATACCACATGAGCATCAAAACACATTATCAGTCAAGTGAAATGTACCTGATTAGAGAATACAGTACTGCATTCAAACCTGTCCCATCATTCTTTCATTCCAAAACCCACTTCCCAAGTCAGTGCCCTTACTATCCACAGTCTTCAATATCAATATCAGATCCCATTCCTTTCATACCGGCCAACCGATACATCTTCTCATTGAACACCACTTGTGGGTCCTTCACTTTCAAGACCCCATCGTCTCCATAAACATCCCTTAAGAACACCGTCCAATTCATCTCTGTACCCGCCAAATAGAATGCCCGTGGCTGCTTCATAAGCATCTGATAAGTATGCTTTGTGAGGCTGAATTCCTCCTTAAACTCCACGATATGATGTATTGAGGCCCGCTTCTCTAACGTCAAGCTCAAGAACTCGTGCAGGACCCCAACCCGGTACTTCTCCGCCTCCACCGACCACAGCTTCAAATCCGAGCCTTCTGAGTATGGCGAGACAAGTGGGAGTGTCGAGACCTCGTCAAGCCTCCTCTTATCCCCGTCATCCAAATTCAGAGATTTTCGATGGGCCACCTCGAATTTGAACGTCCTCTTGACACGATCCTCATCCAGGACAAAATCCCGCTCGAGTGCAGACACAGCTAGGGACGGGTCCCACTCGACAAGCTCAAGGACGCGCGTCCCACCACTGTCAATCGCGACCCTGAAGTAGTCAGGGTATTTGAGAGCGCGGTCCCGGAAGTCGTCAGGAATGCCGAAGAGGTGACGGCAGTGGTGAATTTTGGAGAGGGGAATTCGGTGTTTGGAAGACATCATCAGGAGCTTACGGACAGTCGTGACGCGGGATTGCTCGAGCACATCCATGATTGAATTCTCTTCCTGGAGAAGATCTTCCATTAAGTCAGTGAAACCGAGCCAGATCTTGCCATCGGTGTGGCGGTAGAGCTGGAGGAGGGAGGGATGCCGTTCGATGGAGCGGGCCACCTTGCGGCCGCGGGGGAAGCCGAGCTCGCGGTGGAGCTTTCCGGCTTCATCGAGGAGGAGAATGTGATCGGGCTGGTTGGAGAGGAAGGATTTGGTCCTGGTGATGAACCGGAAGAGTGTGTCGCGCTGAACGATCCGCTCAAAGGCTTGGATGCGTTGGGATTCGTGCTGGACGAGCTTGGTGCGCGGAGAGTCCTTTCTCTTGAGGGGCTTTTTGGGGGGTTTTCGCTTTTTGTTGATTGGAGGGCATAATGGGAAAGATGATGAGTTCGGGTTAGGGTTTTCGAAATGGGATGATGAAAAGAAGAAAATGAAGGGTTGTTGCAGGGGTTGTTGGGGTTTTTTGGAGGAGAGGAGGAGGCGCCGAGCCATGGATTTTTTTGGGAATTTTGTTCTTCCTCGGGGTGATTTTGTAATCTGGAGCTATTTTTGGGAAACGGATTGGCTACTCCCCCTGCGACCAGCCCCTGGCTGGTGTTCAGTGCTCTGTGGGCCACACCATGATGTATGTATTTCATCCATTCCGTTCATCAATTTTCACAGATCATTTTAGGGTTTTACTCCAAAAATTATAGGGATATAAATCTCAAGTGGACCACACCACAGGAAAATAAATAGTGATTGGATATCCACCATTTAAATGCTCCTAAGACCCACTGTACTGTTTATTTGACATCCAATATGTTGATTAGGTCATACAGATCCAGATGAAGGGAAAAAACAAATATCAGCTTGATCCAAAACTTTTATGGCCCCTAAAAAGTTTTTAATGGTCGAAATTCATTCAAAACTTTTTTCTGTAATGTGGTCCACTTGAGATTGGGATATACTCATTTTTGGTTTCATATCAAAAAATGATCTAGAAAAATATATGGACGGCATGGATGAAACAAATACATCATGGGTGGGGCCCACGGAGCACCGACCACTAGCCAATGGCTAGCCAATCCGTTTCCCTATTTTTGTTACTCTGTTAGAAGTTTGCTAGTTCATGCTCATGTGCTTTGATATTTTTCACTTGGGATTAACGAAACTCAATTTAAACCGTCCAAATCATTTAAAATTCTGTAGATAAGTTTTTCTATTAACATCTGACTGATTTGACTATCATAATATTTGATATATGTGGAATTTTGTTTAGGGTTTTTTATATAACGTAGACCAATGCGCCTGACCAGATTAAAGCTGCTAACACGTGGCACGAACATGAAATCTAAACCGCCCAAAAAGTGAGCCCCGCTGGTATTATGAACTGTTGACGTAAATGGTTCACTAGTGGACATCTAACATACCGTAGAAGTGAAAAGAAGCAGACGGTCCAAATTCAACGAACATATCTTCGTTAATCAGAGATCGGCTTGTCAAAGTCAAGTTGATTTTGAGTATATGACCAGGTCCCACTACTTGGACGGATGATATTTGATGTACAAACGACTTGAATAGTAGGGAGCCTCATCAGTACCCAAAATGAGATTGTTCTAGCCTCTAATTGGTGGACACCAACCGTCCAATATATGTCCACCAATCCAATGGTCAAACATCCATTAGACTCTGCCGGAATTTCAAAGCTTCTATTTTATGATAATGGCCCATTTAGCCAGGTGGATTGGAAGGGATTGAATGGTATTAGCGTAGATGGCATGGATTTCAAGGTCATGATTGTGTTGCCAGTGGATTGTCTTAAGAGCCATGGGATCGCTATATTTCAGGATTACTATGTCGAGTCTCTTCGGCACGCCGGCCAATCTCGAGATGAAACTTTTCCATCCCTTCCAATCCCTTCAACCAAACACGTCCAGGCAAATTTGAACAGACAAGGGGTTGTTTGGCACCATGGATTGGAGGGGATTGGAGGGGTTTCAAATCCCCTTTGTTGTTTGGCAACAAAAAGCAACTGGGGATTATCAATCCAAGGGGTTTCCAATCCCCTCTTTGAGGGGGTTTGTAATCCACGGTAAGAGCTTGGATTACACCTACAATTAGTTCAATAGTTGCGAGCGTAAATGTATGTCACTGTACACTATTATTCTATTGGGCACATGACCCACTAACGATGATCAACACCGTCCAAACATTGTTCATGTAGATTAGCACCGTTTAAACATTGTCCAGCACCGTCCAAACATTGTTCATATTAATCAACGATTAAAAATCGTTGGTTAGTCACTCAGACATGATCTTGTGCTTGTGGTCCATCCAAGACTCAAGAATTTCCCAATTTTCAGGGAAAACATATATTTTAGTGGGCTTATCACAACCATAATGTCAAAAATTATATATCTCACTAATTGGAGATATTAGAGTTGATTTAGTAATTAAATTCATACACCTGTAAATATACCATATATAAGTATTTTTGAATTAAAGTTGATTCACAATCCAAGGTACCAAACACACCGGGAGGATTGCCAATCCAGAGGGTTTCCAATCCTGGGGGTTGCGAATCCAGGGGGTTCCAAATCCATGCTCCCAAACAGGCCCTAAGGGGTTTTGGATGGGATTTAAAGGTAATGATGGTGTTGTCAATGGATTGTCTTAAGATCCATGGGGGATTGTTATATCACAGGATCAGGTTACCCAGTCTGTTTGGCACGCCTGGCTAATCTTGGGATTTAACTTCCAATCCCTTCCACTACCATCTAATCCCTTCCAATTCGCCTGGCCAAACGGGCCATATAGGGGCAGTTGGACCGGTGGTGATCAGTGCCTTAAATAAAAAGGGGGAAATTTTCGAGCCTTAAACCAGAAATTGTGCGGGGGGGTCGGGATTATTTATGAGCCTGAATTTGGACCATGGCCCCACCTATGATGGAGACACGTTTGGTGAGATAAAAGGGGGAGAAAAAAAAAAAAAAAAAAGTCCTAAAACCCCCTGCCTTTAAAATTCTTAAAAATCCGACCTGCCGGATTCGAACCAGCGACCTAAGGATTATCCTGCTATTTTGCATCAAACTACAGTCCTCCGCTCTACCAACTGAGCTAAGGTCGGTTTATGGGAAAGAACTGCATAAAATATAGAAGGTGTATAAGAATTCTGCGTCAAATCGTCCTACCCGTCTTCTGTCCTGTTTGATGTGGAGCTGAGATTAATTTTCAATGAATCAAATCCGGACGAAGCATCATATAATATCGGGCATGATGATACAGTTCCAATTGATGAGGTGGTTCTGGATATTGTAGGCCCAACAAGAAGGGTTCAGGCAAATCTGCCCCGTCCAAAATGGGCCCCAAGTTGGACGTCCGGATTTCGGTATATGTACGTGGACCCCTATGGTCTTACGTGCAAAGGATACTGGCGGCTGACCTGGCATCACGCAAAAGTAACGACGATCCATCAATCTAATGTCCATTCGTGATTTTCGCAGATGGGTCCATCAAAGGGACCAACGTTGGCCCACCTGAGCTCAGCCAGACATGAGATGGAGCTGGGCCTGATTTCAATAGAACCGTATGAATATACCAGATTGGCAACCTTTACTATCGACTGGCCTGAGAACATGAATCCTGACCCATTTATGATTGCCATGAGCCAGGCCTAGGCGTGTGATGATAGGCCTTGCAATGTGTCGGGTTCGGTTCAGGCCCTATAGGACCCATGCCAGCTCCCATTCCTTAGGACCCTGACTTGCATATTGGGTCGTCGTCGTCGCATTGATTAGATGATCCAATCTATTCCTTGACCCAACTACATTGACCCATATTAGGGCACTCACACCAGTGGGTACTTGAACCCATAACCTTGTGTGTTGAAGCTCAGACTAGACAGAAGGACCCATTTCCAAAGTCACTCATTCTAAGTTGTGTAAGACTTTTTTTTGGCTCACCACTCTTTGAAGATTGGACCCACCTTACTGAGAGATGGTATAGTTAGTAGTGTCATTGACCATGGTCTAGACGTGAACCGTCTAACCATTCAGATTTGAGTAATGTTAAAAGGTCCAGTTCTTTCTTGAATGTGAAATCATTTTAGATCGTACCCAGCTTTGAATGTATACGCTCAACCCAAACACAACCCGAGTTGTGTTATGGTTCACGTAGTCATGGCCATCTTTGGGTTGATGTTGGCTTGGGTTGACCTGTCGCACCCTACACTGGAGTTGTCTGAGGTGAGAATTGACAACTTGAAAATCATCCTTGATGTCATCAAGCTGCGAAAATTTCGTCTAACAAATCAGATGCTGTTGGGACCAGATGGAACCAGATGCTGTAAGGACAAGATATTGACTATCTTGATTGTTGCCCTCCACTGTCCATTCTCTCTTTGGATGAGGCCAACTAACTGAATAGTACTTGATGCCCCAACCAGCCCCTGTTAACTTAAATTTTGAGTTCTCCAGCCTACAGAAGAGGAGACATAAATGCAGGCCAACGGTCGACATTCATGGCTCAACAGTCAATTGGGAAAGGGACTATCTTCCTTGATAACTCAGCAACAATCCTCCTATATGGATCTTTGAGGTGGGACAACCTTAGCAGGCATATGCAATCTCCACAGATCATGCTAGCTTCACAAGAAGTTGGGTCATGATTCATGATCCATAGCAAATGGCCAACTTGATGAGTCCTCCATAACATACATGTGGGCCCATGGTTGTGATCAAGACCATTGATCTGATGGGTGCAATTTAAATGGGGTGCCATGAAATCTCACCAGGCTGAAAATCCTAACCCCATTCGATCTGTGGAGTTGTCTAGATCGAATGTGGATCATTGGTGTCTTGTTCCTAACTCTCCATTTTTGGGCCACTGATGGATGGGTTAGAACCTTACAAACTTAGAGATTTTCAGACACTCCAATCCACAGTGAGGCTTCTGTAATTCCCCCAACAGAATATTGCCATTATCTAATGGTTCAAAATCACCACGCTGAAGTTTCACCATTCTTACAACCATCCAAAATCTAAAATAGAAGAGCTTTCCACGAAGTTGGATTTTGTGAACCTAAAACATGTAGAGTTTATTGCCATGAACATATCAATCTACATAATAGAAATACCAAAGAGAAGTTGAAGAATAACAGAAAAACAATGAAGTAGCCTGCATGCAATGTACAGGAACATCATTTGTTTTATCCAGCAATCCACCGGCTTTCGCCATCTGCACTGTTGTATTCTTATACTGACAAGACATGGAAAATTACGTACCACCCTATAATCTAATCCCTGCATATGGGTAATTACAATGGCCCTATGGACGCCTTGCGGTTCCATAGGTGTTCGTGGTTGTGTCCACCTCAATCTTCTTCTTTTCTTTTCTTTTCTTTGTTTTGCTTTGCTTCTTTTTTCTTTTCTTTTCTTCTTCTTCTTCTTCTTCTTCTTTTTTTTTTTTTTTTTTTTGTAAATTCTAATATCTCCCTTGGCCGATCTTTATGACAACTAACTACAATCCAGAAATTTAATGAATACTATATACCTTCTCGGGATTTTGGTAAAACTCTGTTTTATTTCTGTTGTTTCTTGATGAAGGGCTTCTGGCAGATTAGGAGTCTCTCATCACTATTGCTCTCCATCTCCACCACACGTGCATCCCATCTCAGCTGGGACACGAGAGCTCTGGCCGTTTCGATTACAGAAGCCGAATCGTGTAGGATGACCCAACCCTGCACATTGGTCATTGTTCATGACTTTAAACACGAATGACAGTAACATGTAGCATGACAGAATAACAAGCTCAATTTCATTTTCTTGTGTTCTCACTTCAGATCTGTGCAAGCTGCTTCCTAATTTTCGGTAAATGGCGATGTGCAAAACTGCCTTGAACATAGTAACGTGGATCAGTTTGACAAGTTCAGATAATTCTATCTTTGGGACAAAAAATCATTTTCAAAATGCAACGATCCGACTCATCCAGCTACTTTAGAATATGAATTTTATCTCAGTCGGTGTTCAAATATTGAAAATATTAACTTCGCGCATCAAGTGTATCATATGCTTCCATCGAGATGCAAACAAAATATTGAATGTATCAATAAGTAATTGGATGTTCCCTTTCCTTTTCTTCTCTTTTTTAAATTTTCGGTGTGTTTGGTTGCACCAAATATCATGAAATTACATCATGTTTTGCATCAGATTAGACTGATTGATCATGAAATTTAGTGCAGCCAAAAATGCATCCTTTATCAATATAATAAATATCGCGAAATTGCAATTACGTAAGCATTCATATCGTGGACTAGGCTCCAAATTGCAAATGCCACTTTCAGGCTGGGGTTAAACATACTGCGACCACAACATGATTATGTATTCTAAGATATGCCAATGCAATTTCATTATTTCCCTCTTTCGATCGAACTGAGTGACCTAACAATGCCTATGGCTATGAATAATTAACTGAGCTACTCCGGAAACAGCGATTGAATTTTAGCAACAAGAGGAATGAGAGAACCACCTGATACTAGAATAAAACACAAAAGAGGGAACAGGTATATAGGGTACCTCTGGCCGAAGGATGCGATCCATCTCCAAGAATAAATCGAGCATGTTACACCTGCGCTGCTGACCATCTTCAAGTGACAATAATCCTTGAGCATGCACCATATCATAAGTTCTAGGATATGTTGGAAATGCCTCACACCTGAGTAAAGAATGTAAAAATTATTCAAAACCATTCAACAAAGAAAAAAGATAAGGAAATAGGAAGAAACATCAATTTCTCTAAGGGTGCATTTGGTTGCACCAAATATGAAATTTTCATGATATTGATGCAACCAAAAGCACCCTAAACAAGAAAGGAAAGTTGCTTCCAAGAAGGGCCAGGTCCGTGTGATAGAAAAGTTTCCCATGATCTAACATAATAAAATACATCTTTGAAATGGAAAGAGAAGCAGCAAATAGAATTGGAAGCAAGATTTTAAATCAGTGTATTGGGTATCATATACAGCCCTGTATCACCCCTGTATTGGGCTGTTTCAGGCTGATACAGCTGTATCGTTCACGGGCGATACTGGTGCGTAACAGTTAATACATACTGGTTTGGGACAATACTTTGAATCTTGATGGGAAGAATTTCTGTACCATGAAGGCACGAAGAAAACGGATCTGCGGAATTCCTGTAAGACAGGTTTCATTACTGGAGGAAGGCTGAAAGGTGAATGCTGCTAACTACTCGTAACAGCCATTGACTTTTTTGGTGCTTGGTCGGTTGGTTCAATGAAGTCTAAACGGTTCCCGAATGGTGATTTAAAGGATAAGATGGATGAGACCGTGATTGGGTGAGAGCAAGGAACAAAATGTAGGGGGGCGGTTAAGAATCAGGAGGAGTAAAAGAAATATATTTGCAGAAGTTATAGTGGCATTCAAGTCATGTCATCCGACATAATTTTGCTTGGCTTGCGACTAATGTATGATGAAATCAGCTCACGTACATACCAGTCATGTAGAACACCGACAAATCCCCTATCGAGAATTAGAGGGAGGTAGTTGGGACCACTTGTGGGGACCACATTCATAACCCAGACAGTTTTCCCAGAATCCAATAGAGCAGCATTAAAGCCACCAAATTGCGCATTCATGTCCAGTACATTTCTGATCATGTTGAAAGGTGGTGATGGATCCTCATCGCCGGGCCTTTTAGGGTGGTCTGAGAATATCAGAGGCGAGAGAAGAGACCAATAATTGCGGATGATGGAGTTCCACTTTGTGGCGTCCTCCGCAAAGTCTTCTGAATGCACACCTGATGAAGCAGAAAGACATTCATTAGCAAGAATGAAACAGGCATGTTTCAACCTATCGTTGGAACGAAACAGGCATGTTTCAACCTAACCCAACCCAAATTTGCTCAACCCAAACCCAATCCGAATTCAAATCGAGTTGGCATTTTCCAACCCAAACCCAACGAGATGACCTTGATAACCTGACCCGTACTCGGGTTAGGTCAATTAGGTTTGGGTTGAATTGAACCCAAGTTGCGGCCTGTAGAAATTTCCCCCAGTTCTGTGGAATGAAATGTTACCATGTATTTCAAGTTCTGTCGAGTTCAAATTAACCCGAGAAGGCCAGGTTGTTCTTTCTTCAATAGGTATCCATCGATCGCTCCGTGTTCCCCCAATGCAAGCTTCCAAAGGTCGGTAGTATGGAGATTCAATATCATGGCCCTTGCTGCAAACAGAAGGGCCAGCTCCAGATGTCCTATAAAAGCATGCAGTGTGTTATGGTAAATCAGGACCTCTCATTTTCATCACATAACGAGGGGGGCTTACCGAAGGCATTTTTATTTTCTATTATATGATTATGAAAGAATAATCACATGTTACAACTGAATGGTAGATTTGTGATGGTTGCCTCACCGAGAACCATAACAGTCTCTTTTACTGGTTTTTTTCCAGACAACAGTTTCATCTTGCTGTGATAACATCTCCCAGCAGAGATTTTCTGCAAAACCTCGAACAAATGTCCATTTCTTTTGTTTCTCCTTGTCACGCAGTGACCTCTGAGTGTTTGTTAGCGGTGAACTCCAGACAAAGTAACCACCAGGCCTCAAAACTCTATCAACTTCAACCAAGAAAATACCATCTGCATTCATGTAATAAAACAAGTAAACCCCACATTTCCAAATCTACGATTTCCATGAAAGAACCTAAGTTAACAGAAACAGAAAATATAGCAATTGATCATGTGCAACATAGGCCTTCAATCGAAGGAAGTTCAGTTCATGTGGCAAGCATTAAATCAATAAAGACATGTTTGAAAAGTATATCTAAATGATGCCACTAGTATAAGGCTTCTGGTGCCTGATAATTCACAGGCATGATATTCTTTAGGGGGCGTTTGGATCGTAAGTTGCTTAAGATAAGCTACTTTTGCCTCAAGCAGCTTATCTTGGTTTCCGCTTATTAAGCTGAAGCGATTAAGTAACTTTAAGTATACAAGTTACTTATAATTGATCTTAAACCAAACTTACTTATCTCAAACAAGTTACTTATCTACTGCTGTAAGCAGAAAAAGTAACTTATTTGGTGGTATCCAAACGGGCCCTTAATTAAAAGGGAATTATATATATATATATATATATATATATATATATATATATATATATATATATATATATATATATATATATTACCTTTCTCAAAAAAGGTTTTCAGTAAGTTACCCCGTCAATTTAAGTAGTTATCATTAGAGTACCTATATGTTGAGAAAATTAATGGAAGTTGGGATCCAACCATGCAAGCAAAGGGGTTGATGGCTCGGATGGGCCCCAGCATGATGTTTATGTTAAATCCACCCCGACAACAAGGTGCTTCAACCCATGTCAGGCCTAGGGCCCAAAAATCAGCTCCGTCCGAGATTTAGGCAGACGCGTGATTGAAAATAGTGTACAGGGCAACAGTCACCCTCCAAACTATTTCCCTTGGTGCAGCCCATCTGAATCACGAATGAGCATGTTGTTTGGGCCGCAGGCCTAAATTTTGTTGTGGCATCTAATGGTTGGAGTGGATTTCATATAATCATCACAATGGGCCCTATAAAAATCCAAGGCGGACATCTCTCTCCCAACCGTTTACTTTGGTGCACCTAAACCAAAGGTCAACCTAATGTTTAAGCCCTAGGCCGAACATGGGATTACATATCTAATGGTCAGAGTGGATCTCAGATACATGTCACAGTGGACCTATAACAAATCAAGGGTTGGCATCCTGTAAATTTCCCTTTTAAATCTCTGATTTTATTTTTTTTAATAGTTGAGAGAGGGGTACCACCCTTGATTGTTTAGGGGGGCCGCAATGATGTGTGTGTGTGTGTGTGTGTGTGTGTGAGAAATCCACTCTAATGTGTAACCACACGTTAGGCCCAAGGCTAAAAATCAGGTTGATTTGTAATTCGTGTTAGCCACACCAAAGGAAACAATTGGGAGAGAGATGTCCACACTTAATTTTTATAGGACCCACCGCTATGATTAGATGAAATCCACTCCAACCCTGAGATGCCACACCAAAATTTAGGCATGCGGCCCAAACATTAGGCTCATCCGTGATTTAAGTAGGCAACATCAAGGAAAACAATTTGGAGGGTGAGGGTTTCCTTATCATGGTGTGCTGTAAAGGCCGTTACGTAAAGGTAACGGTGGCAACCATTACATGTTACGGGGTCATAACGGCCGTAACAGCCGTTATGGAAAAAAAAAATGACCCGTAATTGCTGTTAATAGCATGTTACATCCCCTATAAAGGCCATAATAGCCCCTTAGTAGTTTATTACGGGACATATATGGGTTTTTCATACTTTTTAATCAACATTACGAGGCAGATACAGGTTTTTTGAGGGTTTTTTCAACAAATAAAAAAAATAAACAAGAGACCGTAATGGCCGTTACAGGGCCATAACAACCGTTATGCACCGTATCATAAAGGTAACAGTGGTGACAATTACGGCCACCGTTACCGTTATGGAACACCTTGTTCCTTATACACTGTTAAAAGTCATGTGCTCTACCTGGATCACAGATGGGGCTCATTTTTGGGCCCTGGGCCCACATAGGGTGACACACCTAGTTGTCATGGTGGATTTCACATAAACATCAAGGCAAAGCTCACCCAAGCTATCGATCCCTTTGCTCTCACAACCGAACCCCAACTTCCATTAAATTTCTTAATGGGGTAGCTTATCAAAAACCTTTTCAAAAAAGGTACCAGAATGTAAATCATATATTAAGTGGATAGTTTGTTATAAAATTCCCTATTTAAAAACACATCTCATAATTAACAAGAAAAAGGGAAAGGGGGGATTTTGAGAAAAGAAAAAAAAAAATCATTTATTTTTTATGTGCCCCATTGAATATTCTGTTTGTTACTCGGGTTGCAACATGGTTCAGGTCAATCAAACCCGACTAACCCCAATCCAAGTTCGGGTGGGGTTGTCAGGGACCTTGGGTCGAGTAAGGGTGGAAAACTCTAACCCGTTTTGGAAATCAGGTTGGGTTTGGGATGAGCAAATTTAGGTCGAGTTGAGAATAATCCTATGGATTTGAGTCGGGTTGAGTTAGGTCAGGTTGGGTTCAGTCTTTTTTTCTTTTCTTTGTTTTTGAAAGGTAACGGGAATTTTATTGGAAGAAGCAAAAAGCACCGACAAGGCAAAAAATGCTATACAAAGGAGAGGGGAAAAAAAAAAAAAAAAAAAACAACAAGCATCCCAAAAATTTACAACAAAAAATTACAATCATCTACCAAACATGACACCCAATTGCTAACAAAACCTATCACCCTCAAAATCACCCAACCTAGAACGTGGCTTGAATTTCAGAAGCACCTTCCATTCCACTCTTAGGTTCAATCAATTTGGGGTTGAGTATATAGGACTTCGGGTTGGGTCATGTTGCAGGTTGGGTCCTCTTGAGGTCGGGTAAGGCTCAGGTTAACCCTTAACCTGGCCCAACACGCCTTGCACCCCTCTTTGTGACTCTATATACTAATAAAAAGTTCATTATCATGTGCAAATTAGGTAAAATAATCAACAAATCTCTCTAAAACTGGAGAGCCTAACAAACTTATATTTCATAAAGGCATTGCCTATAACTTCCACTAGCCACTACCAGTCCAAACATGGGACAGAAAAGGTAAACACGAAAATGTGTGTGTGTATATATAATATACCTTTCTGCTCCCAGTCGACTCCACATTGTGCACAATGCAACATATCAAAGGAAAGAGATGGATATGGCAATTGTTTTGATGAAAAGGAACCAATCATTGCAGGAAGGCCTCTTTCAAGAGTTAGTTGAACTTGGCTGCCCGATACCTCATAATTTGCAATACACATTGTCAATATCTGCTTTGAAAAGAGGTGAGCTCCAAAACTTCCATAGCCACACCCTATATCTAAGACAGTTCTAATCTGCAAAATTAAGAAGAAAAAATTTATGAGCATTTCCATCTTCCAAATGGATAAAATTAGTTGGGTGGATCATAATATGGGGAATGATTGAAAAATACAACTCAGACACTGATAGCTTGCAAAAAGTTTGCAATTGTTTTTATTTGTTTGTTTATTTATTTATTTATTTATTATTATTATTATTATTATTTTGCATCCAAGTTACCAAATTTGACTAAGGGTATGTTTGGTTACACCAAATATCATGAAATTTCATGAATTACTCTAATTTGGTGCAACCAAACACCCCAAGCAAGAGTGACGTCCAAAGTCAAGTCTTCGTCAAGATGCTATACAACTTCAATGCGAGTCTGACCTGATTAAATTGCTCCTATTTTACATTTACGCTAGTGCAATGCTTATATCCATGCAGTTATTTATTCAAGTTACCTTCCGTATGCTCTGTAGTTGTATCAAAACATTGAACAACACGTTCAATGATACTATTCTAAAACCATGAGTTAAAGGGGAAAAAAAAAAAAAAGAAGGTATGCATGGCTGCATCAAAACAAGAAGGTATGGGAAACTCTGTTTCAATAAAATCCTGAAAAGCTTTCCAAGTCACTAATTTGATCTCCTATCCAGGCTTTCAAATGAAGGCCCACCAGTCATGTGCTAGACACTTTGAATCAGTACTATGACATGTGCAGCACTTCAATTGTGTCTACCTAAGCCCATTTCTTCAGGAACATTGTTCCAAATTCCAAAATTGATCTATATATTACACACACATAAATATATGTATAAGTTCCATCATGAAAAAAATGCATAGTGGCATCAAACATGAAGAAAGCCACTTGAAGTTTGCAAGACACTTCCATATGAAAGGGGCCCACTTCACCCATTTGCACAACCTCTGGTGGAAAGCATTCTAGCAGTCCACGAAGAAATCAAAGCAAAATGGTAGCAACTGAAATGTTGCGCTGTTGTTGCAGCAGCCATGTTTAGATTTCAGGGAATTGAATTATTTAGAACCTGAGATCAAAAACTGAACCCGCCCCAAGATATCAAAGAAACATATAACTCAACAGCACAAGCAGACATGGTCCCATTAACATGCCAGGATGCCCTTCCGATCTGCATACCATCTCCAAAGCACTATATTGCTCATAACCAGGACCAGTTCATTAGAACTAACAAGTATAACAACGAACAAACCAATCAATTAAGACTATTTGATTTTAGAAAGCTCAGGCTTCATCTGGATAAATAGCTGGGAATGACATAAAAAAGCATATATTCCAAAGATTCAACAAGTGGCCATGCCAATTTCATACTCAACAAAGGTCTTTATCATTGTTAAAGGAATCATGTGGCCATCAATACTACAAAAGCTAGTTGGAGTTTATCAAGTGCAGTAAATGTAACCTCACAACTGATTTTCAGTTAGGGGGCATTTGGTTTGCCCAAATATACTGAAATTTTATTAAATTTGGTGCAACCAAACGCACTGTTAAATGTATTGGTTTTTCATCTGACAGATTAATGTGGGCTCACCAGTGAGGGGGACAAAAAAAAAAAAAAAGAGTAAGTTCTTGATACTCACACCAGCCTGGTTGAAATTATATTCGTTTCGCAGCCCAATCATTTCCGCTATTTGATGGGAATAGTCTTCGACTCCAGCAACAAGTCCAGAGTCCGAATGAAAGGACATCTGATCTTCATCCAACATCATCATTCTGTAACCATAAAGAGCAGCAATGTCAAATACAGTTAATTGGAAATCAGCAATTGGAGAATTGGTTAAAGGAGGGAGAAGATCAGCACCAACCTCTTGGTCACGATTCCGGAGGAAAGGATTTCTTGGGCAGTGATCTTCACATTGGCTATCCAAATGACATCCCTCCCGGTCGGCCACCGGAGAGGAATTTTGTAATTCTTTGGTGGGAGGACCAAGCAACCTCGGATGGATCCACGAGGGCACTGCCGATCATACTCACTCCCATCGGAATAACCCAAATCCAGATTTTCAGAGACGTTGAAGCACGGGACATAATTCTCAGACTCCTGAGGGCATGACTCCACCTCTTTCAACTTCGCCAGGCCGAGCGAGAGCACTCCGACATCAGCGAGGTCCGTGATCAGCTGTTCTTGGAGTCGTCTATAACCCCGAATGACGTTACCTCTCGATGACGACGTTGAGATGAAGATCATCCACCATACGGATCCGATAAGAGCAAACACCATTATCAGAACCAGACTGAACTTGAGAAATGACAAGGCGAAGCTTTGCCGAGCTCTTGAAGCTCCAGAGTACGCCGGGTCTGATCCAAAACCATTAACAGCCGAGCTCGATTTTGAAGAATGATTGTCAGGGAAAACAATACTAGTGAGGAAGCGGAATGACAGGTGTGTATGCCGACCAGGCGAACGATTCCTATACACATCTTCCTTCTCTGTTCTATCTTTCATCTGAGAATCATTCCAGGAATTGCGGCTACTCTCGGCGAACCGTCCGCCAGATAAACCGCGGTGAAGCGGCTGCGGCATTCTCCAACCTGCAATTGTCCAATAAACAAATTCAAATCCCAAATTAAAAAATAAATAAATAAAAGAAAAGCATCCAGGAAGCTTATCCTCTCCCGAGAAACATGAGAAAGAAGAAAATGATATTTCAGGAAAACCTGGAGAGAGAGAGAGAGAGAGAGAGAGAGAGAGAGAGAGAGAGAGAGAGAGAGAGAGAGAGCCAGATAGCTAATTCCAACTGAAGAAACAGGGGAAAGAAGAAAAGGGTATCTCAGGAAGTCTGAAAAACAAAAATAAAAAAGACCCAAATAGCTTATTCCATCTGAAGAAACAGGGGAAAGAAGAAAAGAGCATTTTAGGATAGATATGCCAGCAATTCCTTCAAACCAGATCTATAAACCCACTAAAAAAAAACCCACCCAGATTTCAAAAACACACATACACACTCTCTCTCACCTCAGAGAATTTACTTGAGGTTTTTGCTTGTATATCCAAGCAGAGGAGTTAGAACTCGATCACCAAAATGGCGATAGCTCATTTAATGTCCTTGAACTGAGTCCCACCACCACTCCACATTAACAAAAGTGCAAAAGGTGGATCTTTTCAGTACGTAGCAGTAAGGACTAGGAAAGATATATGAAACCCAATTCAAAGAACAAGATCAGAAGCAAAAGAAAATGAAAAAGAAGAAAGAAAAAAGAAAAAAGAAAACAAAAATCAGATTACAGAAGCTGCATTCCAATTTCACATCTTTCAAGAAAGAAAGAACAAAAAAAACTACCGAATTTCAGCGTATTAAGCTCCAGATTTCATGAAGTCTGTTACAAATGTCATTACTCTGTCACCAACCAAAACTCCACCTTTTTTTTCCTACTCTCTCCCCATTTAAAAGCATTTTCCTTTATTATATAATATTTATTAGATTAATTTAAAATTAATTATAAAAAATGAGAAAAGATAATTACATGTAAGTTACCGGAAAAATAACTCTCTCACCAGTCACCACCCATGAAATAAAAGGCCAGTCGAAACACGTAGATTACTTACACGATACTGGACGTTGCTCTGTGGGCCCCACAATAATGTATGTGTTTATCTATCCACGCCGTCCATCCATTTTTCCAGCTCATTTTAGTGTATGAATCCGAAAATGAGGGAGATAAAAATCTCAGGTGGACCACACTATTGGAAAATAGTTGTGATTGAATGGCTACGTTAAAAACTTCCTAGTGCCACAAAAGTTTTTCATCAAGACAATATTTGTGTTTTCCCTTCGTATATGTCTTTGTGATTTAATCAACAGGTTGGATGGAAAATAAATATTACAGTGGGTCTTAGGAAGTTTTTAATGGTGGGCATTTAATTAACAATTTTTTCCAGTGGTGTGGTCCATCTGAGAGTTTGATTATCCTTATTTTTGGGCTCATATTTTAAAATAATGATCCAAAATATATGAACGGCGTGGGTAAAATACACACGTCATTGTGAAGCCCACATAGCACTGTCCAGTAGCGACCTGGCAGTGTCGGTATGCAATCCGCGTTCGATTTTTTTAACACCCTTACTTTTGATAAATGGACAGTGTTAGAAATTGCAGCATTTAAATCCGGATGAACGGCTCCTGTTTGTAGTTAATTAATTCAAGTCGGTTACCCTGCAAGTCCTTGTAGAATAAAGTAGTTAGTTACCTGCTTATACACTTCCTCATACGTGGGCCCACCCGTGGGAATGCTATCCAACTCAATGATAATCGAATGTAGAGTTGTGCACCGAGTTGAGTCGGATAAGTTAGGTATGACCCCGATCGATTCAGTTTTGATATTGAGTTGAGTTGGATTTTAGGTCGAGTTGTATAGAATCAAATTACTAGGTCACTTGAGCTCAACTTGATTTGAGTTTAAATTGGACAAAGTCTAATTAGTTGGATTGAGAACTTAGCCAAGATCAAGTCGGTTTTGAACGAGTCAGATTATCCTATGTCAATATCTAATTAAATGCCCCAAAAAGATTGTGTAGCAAGGCCCTCACAACTCTTTAAGGTGGTGTGAAAACTCTATAGCTCCTATGTTTTTTTTTATCCACCCTTTCATCTATTCTTGGAGTTTATTTTAGGACATGAGCCTAATTTTGAAGCATATTCAAAGCTCAAATGGACCACACCACAAAAAATAGTGGTAATGCTTTCCTTGATCTTGACAAAAGTGGCCTTTTGAACAGGTTGGATGACAAATAGATATCATTGTAGGCCTACAAAGGTTTCACCGGCTAACATCATTTTTCTTATTGTTTTATGTGGTGTGGTCCACTTGAGATTTGGGTATGCTTAAATTTGGATCTCATGTTCTAAAATAAGCTAGAGAAAGGGATATATAGTGCAGATCTAAAACATACATCAACGTGGTCCCACAGTCCTCATACCACAGCAAACGGTGGTGAGCGCCTCAGTACACAATCCGCATCATATCCACATCATCCATATTAAATTATGGACGACCGCTATAAAACTTCCGGGTGGTGTGGCCCACATGATGATTGGATGGGCCTGATTCCTGGGGCGTCCAGGTTCACGGTGCTGGACAGGTTGGATGCCATACACGCCATGGTGGGCCCCATGCAAAACCCCTGAAAAATTTAGAGAGGGGAAAGGAGCTTTCACTGTAATTAGTGATAGTAATGATTTAAGGGATCGAATCAAATGATGTTTTAGGTTTTCTTTTTGGATGCGTCAAAACCGACAAAGATCCAAATGCAGAAAAGCTGCCTATTTCTATTGACGGATCGAAAATCTACGTCCGTCCGTGTAGAGAGAGAAAGACACGGAGGGAGAGAGGAATCATAGTGAGAGGCTCCCGTGTTAATCACGCGCCATTGAGAAAATGGTAGAGACTTTGCAGCCGTACACATGTCATAGTTCTGAGGCAATCCAGACTGTCCAAATCGATGACCCGACTGTTGATGGAGAATAAGTAGATAAGATAATACTAACATTCTAATCCTTCCACTTATATTTTAATCACGACTATCCATTTCATAATAATTGGATAGTTGGGATTTCTTGATCAGTGCGATATTATACATATGATCCATCCACGGTGGGATCTACAATTTGGATGGTGTAGATATTTGTACGTCATTACCACATGGTGACGATTGAGACACCACCATTTTTTAAATTGTGCAAAATTAACAAATGAGTATCCTCGAGTGTCAGTTTCTACACGCGGGTTCCTTTTCCTGTAATCCTGGCCATTCATATGTTTGCCCCACTGTACATCTACGCGTTTTTTAGGTGAAGGTGGACCATCTTTTCTTTTCATTTCACGAAGAGGTTAAGATTGTCCAATCAACGAAATTTTTTAGGGAATGGTCCATCCAAAATAAGGACTAAATAATCAACGGTCATGATTACTAAACCATGGCCTGCAGTTGGAAAAACAGAAGCCTCAGAAAACTGTGCATTTCCTCCAGTTGATATTCTGTCACGAAAACTCCTGCGTGACTTGCGTACGTTTGCCGGAAGAAATCCTATCGCTTGCGTGAGGAGAAAGACTTTACGTGCATAGGATCTATTCCGTCCATCAGGTAGGAAACCTCTTTACAAGCGTTGAGCCCAAAAATCAGTCTGATTTAACAATCATGTGGGCCATCCCATAGGGAATTACGCTTAAAATCTAAAATCACGTGTTATGCATCACCTTGGTTTTTTAATAACGCGAATTTAGGGAATATTTTCATCCAGATGTGACAAGTTAGATCAACGGATTGGATGAAATATACACTAAGATGGCCCTACGCAAATCGTTCAATCCCAACTGTTCCGTATGTTGTGGCCTACCTGAGTTTTGGATCGTTATGATTTCTGAATTTTTAAAGGGAATGGGAAGCATAGAACCTGATAAACGGGTTGGATCTGATGGAAGTTTCACCCACGTGGTGGTTGGCATGCTCCCATCATACCGACCCAAATCACGCGGCGCAATTCCTCTTCTCGGGATAGGAGCGAATGCGAGCAGAGCCGCAGCTTAATACAAATATCCTTCTAAGATCTAGTGTAAGTCGAGTGAATTAAGTTAACTGTAACAGGTCTCTAAACCATCAAATTATGGACTTTAGTAGTGGATCCAGACCGTCTGATGGGTGGACCACATCTTAGATAGACACATTCCAATTACGGAATATCAGTTAGCCAGTCTGATCGATCGAAAACTTCACCAATCCTATCAGTTACATGGTCGCTACTATTGACTCAATCTATACCATTAACAAGGTCCAACGTCCACACCATCAGCGAATGGGGCTGTTGTGAATATCATAGGTCAATTATATGGGACGATCCTGACCATTTCATTAAAATCTTTTGCCTATTGAGAACGGTAGCCTTTCTAATGGCCATCTATCTGCACTATGTTTACAGGCCATTGATCCAGCAGCTAGCATGCCTAACGGCAACCCACGTGGGCTGATCTCACAGTGCAGACTCAGTGCGAGCTACAATTTAAGAATGTCACGCAATGCACCGTACCGGTTTGTAGTAAGTAATTGGTGGAGGTGGCGCGTGTAGGGAAGTGAGGGATGGTTCACATGGAGCAATATATGGTACTAATGAAGCGTGGGACCCACCAACTGCGTTTTGGTATGACTGACGTGTTTTGTTTGTTTATACGTCGCTGTGTGAACGTGAACCAGGAGAAGATGACGACTATCACGGGATGGAGCTGCTGAGGTGGATTCAAAGGCCCCTCGATTCCGCAAATGACGGTACCTTATATATGCTGTACGCGAATCATCTGTCGCGTTTGTATGATAAACTTAGGAATGTTCCGGTACTCTCAAAACACTATATGTTATAAATCTCCAACTTGCATCGGTCCACTTGGACAGTCCAATCAATCAATCTGAACTGTCTATTAGGTCTAGAGAAAATTTCATGAACTACCGTGTAAAAATTATACTGATCAGATGTTCTAATCTATCCTTGATTTGAGATTATTTTCTTTAGCCATCCTTTTTCCAAGCTATGGATGGAATGGCTAGGATTATCTAACAAAAGTGATTCTTTAGAATTATAAGCAATCCATGATGGGACCTAACAAATAGATGGATCAAATTATTGATTGGACCTTTTTTTTGTAAACAATCTTGACTGTCCATATTAAAGGCCATTGATCAATGGTTAATATTTGTTGGGTTAGTGTGAAGTTTAAATGGTATCAAATCAAATATGTGTTGGACACAATGAACGGTATAGATCATTGAATTGGACTGTCTAAGTGTCTCAATGTTACTGGGAGCACTGTAACTTAAGAGTGCTTTGAGAGCATTAAAGCATTGCTCAATAAACTTATTCCACAGCTCTTGAGCTTGGGGGCCACTTTCACGTTTCCATGTCATCGGATCCGTTCAAAAAGGTCGCCCCACCGTCTTGATTGGGACACTTCAAAAAGGCCAGTCCAACTACTATGATCCTGACACATGAATCGGATCTCTTAGGTTCGTGGTCCATCATTTTCCATGGTTATGTCTTAACACTATAAGCTTTATTTGGAGACATGAAAAGTTTATTCCATTCATCTTTACCGTTCATTCTGTTATATCCACTGTTGATAGACCACCAAACAAAATCCAAACGGATAAGTTGATTTTAACCTTTTGACATGTAGCTTGAAAAAAAAAAAAAAACAAAACAGCTCAATCATCAATTTAATCCATTCATTTGGTGGCTCCAATCGTGGACTGTGTACGCTCCAAACCATCACTTTGATGAGACAATCTTAGCCATCTGATCAGCAGCTTGTTAATCCCAATGAACAGTCCGGATCGATTGGAATCACGGTTCAGGTGTCCATCTTGTGTCAAAGGAGCTCTACTTGAAGAGGTTTGCTAGCCCCATGGGAGAATCTGATCATTTGTTGGTAGATCTGATCCGTGTACCAGGTGGGACCCACCGTGTATATTGGTTGGGCAAAATTTTAGCCGTCCGATTTTTAGGTAAGACAATGTACCGTTATAAAACTTGTAAGTTCTCTTGACATATGGTGTTACCGTCCATGGGTGACCTATTTGGGAGTTGAACTGTCCGAGAATGCACGAGCACTTGATTGGCACGTGTGGCAGCGTGTAGAGGTGTAGAGGTTGGTGGGCCCAGCAAACCTCATTCCTGAGAAGGGATTCTATGGGCATGATTTCGCGTGATACCGAATGCCTCATAAATCGCAAGATTTGGATGGAGGGAAATGATACGGTGGGGAGCAAACTCAATCAAGAACATAATGTCACAATCTCCACCCACTGAAATTTCCGAAATGGATGTGTTCAAATCCTATCATTTCTCCCACTAGCGTCTCGCCAAACCCTCCTCTCCGTGTGATGATCCAGACCGTTCATCTAAAATCTCATGGTCAGCGTTGGAAGAATCTTACTGACCGATGATCATCACAGTGCATGTCTATTCAACTGGTGGACTTTTATTGGACGGTTACAAAATGAAAAGTATTAATCTGACTTTTGGGCCATAACATAGCGGTAGTGTGGGTCCCCCTATTGTTTAATTTAAGTTAATTATGCCACGTGTACTAATTCTATGTACCTAACTATCCAGCTCTCGGAAGCAGCCATAACAGTTCCGTATAGAAAAATGCTCAAGTAGACAAGTACTCTCAGCGCACTACAAGTTAATAGTGCTCTTAGAGCACAATAAGTAACAGTGCTCCTAATTTAACTGGAATACTTAGATAGTTCAATCGACCAATCCAAACCGTTCATTAGGTCCAAGGCACATTTCATAAGTTACTATGCAAAAATCACACCCATCTTACATATATTTACCATTTGATTAATGGCCTTTAACATCGACTGTCAAGATTGTTTACAGAAACATAGGTCCATACCAATCTATTTGTCATAGCCCAAAGCTTATGATTTTAAAGAATTACTTTTATTAGGCAATTACAACCATTCCAACCATGGATATAAAAAATAACGTTAAATCAAAGATGAACTGAATTATCAAAGTCATACTCTTTTTATGTAGTGGTTGAAAAATGTGTTCTATGATTCATAATGTTCTAAAAGAAGTGGAGCATTTCTCTTCCTTGCATACTAAGCATTTCAACAAATTACTGAGTTAGGGCTCATTTGTATGCCTATAATTAATTATAAATGATTTACAGGTAAACAATTTACAATTTAAGTTTGGATGTTAAACAATGCATGTAAATGATTTACAAACTATAAATCCTTTACAGCTTTCAGCCTCATTTAATTTACAGACAAAAAGCTATAGTTTTATTTATAAGTTTTGCATTGAAGATTGGATCTTCATTTAAAGAACTTAAATAATTTATAAGTTATCTAAATATATACAATTATTTATAGCTTACAACTAAATAGGAAAAGCTATAAATGATTTACATATATAAATTATTTAATTACTTAAACCATTTATAGTCATCCAAACGAAAATTTGGAATTATATGTTAGGCCTTTTTGGCCAGGTGCATTAGGTAGTATTAGATGGGATGGTATTCATAATCCCATCTAATACATCTGGTTGACATGTTTGGAATGGAGGATGAAAATCATTTTGAAATTGGTGCTCAAACACCGTGGTTATGGGTGGGATTTTGCCATCCCTCGTTGATTCTCGGAATCCCACCTCCACTGGTTGTAAAGGGAAGGGTGGGGCCTCCACTCGTGGGTCCCAACTTGATGTGTATGTTTCATCCAAGCTGTCCATCCAATTTTTCATTCTGTTTTATCCTTAAAACTTAAAAATGAAGTTTATTCTCATCCTAGGTGGGGCCACAGAGACCGGAAAACTCCTACCTCAGACTCACATGTATAGAATTTTATAGTGAGTTTCTACTTATGGGACCCATAATGAGGTAGCTGTTAGATCCACACCATCCACCTCTTTAATTAGGTTATTTTGACCACTGGAACCAAAAATCAATCTAATCTAATCATCGGTGGACCACACTATAGGTGACGATGGGTTGGTAAGACCCACTCACCTCACTGCTCGCAAAGGTGGGGTGGGGTGTCCCACTCGTGACCCCGCCTTGATGTATATGATATATCCACACTGTACACCAATTTCTCTATATCATTTTAGGCCAGGGGCTAAAAAATGAAGCAGATTCGAGTTTTAAGTGGCCACACATAGGGAAATGAATTCCCGCTATTGAAACATTTCAAGGCTCTTTGTGGGGTCCCTGATCATCCGAATCAGTCAAAGTTAGGATCCATAAGACCCGCTCGAGCTGACCTACTTGGTGAACGGGTCAAATTGTCCAAATGGAGCCCACCTCAATAGTGACACAAAAAAATTAATATAGAAATAATTTATACATTTGTAATCCCATGATTTATCTTTCCCAAACAGGATTTGGCCCCAATCCTACTGGATAGAAGTTACTCCCATGTCTTCCAAACATGCCATTAAAAAGCATGGGATACACCCAATCCAAAAACAATACCTTACACATGCATTTAATGCTACTTTTTCAATTCCATCCAGCTTAATCCCACTTAATGCAGGTAGCCAAATGGGCCCTTAGTGTATATAAAGTTGAAACATGTAAGTATATGGCTTCTTTCTATATAACGGTTGAAATGACTGCCTCCCTTTAATGTATGAAACTGCACACTCTCTTTTTTAACAGCAGCGAAAACCGGTTGCATATAAAAATGCTTGGAATTGACTTCTTGAGAATGATTGGATGATTTTAAAATAGCTATACTTTGAAATTTTATAAAATAAGCAACCGTGGATGGATTTAAATATACAAAGAAAATACAAACAAGAAAAGAATGAAAAATAACCTTTTTAGTTGAGGAATTTTTCTACCAGTGACACATTACCTAACAAGGTCCTCATTTTCCAATCTTCTTCTCAACGTGAATTAGGACATATTATTAAAGTATAAACGGTACACATAAAGTATGAAGAAATGACCAGCTAGAACATGTACCCCAGAGTTTCCTATGCATTTTCTTCCTTATTTTAAGTAGCCCATTATTATTTGACCATTAAGAAGATCCAAGCTGCATGATTTTCGGGTTACTGTTGTCCATCTGAGAGGTGGGCCATTTATTGCGCGATGGATAGAGGCTAGCGTGCTAGACATGTGTATATTTCATATTTGTACAAGATCATTAGTCTATACACTATAGATACATGACATGTGACCTTTGCTCTTTTATTCTCTTCTTGCTCCTTTAATTGTACCCTTGCTTGTACGTGTGATGATCCAGACCTTTCATTTATTGGGTCAATCATGACCAGGTCACAACGACTGAGCCTTCATAAAAGTTTTAAAGATTATTAGCAAAAATCACTATTCTGATCAGTGATTTTTGCAGGCCTTCTTTTACATGGTTAGGATTGTTCGAGCATGGTGAATGCTGGGCCATAGTCGATTATAGAGCCTCCTAAGATGAATTAACAGCAAGGATCATCGTACACGTGTGCCATGGGCACAATACAAAGGGTGTAAGTACACAAAATCCGTGCGTCGGAGAGCACTGGATTTATCAGTCTTTGAAGGGAGAGTGGGAGAGGAAGATACGATGTGGGACCCGCATCTCTACACAGTATACACCGTTCAATTCTGCAATGGGGCTCATCGTTCCATAATCCAAACCATAGGTCTGTTGTTTCCCGCTGTCAATTGAGTTTGCCTAAAAAAGCTACCTTGATTTGACAACTTTAACCTTTTGATGTGTGACCCACGGATGGACAGCCAAGAAGACAACAGTCCACATTCATCTGAAAAAGGTCATGATATGGTCGCTGGGCTCTGCAAATCCGTGACTTTGGGGTATTCTCCGCTGACTGTGAGGGTCAACTGACCAGTGGCTTCTATGACCGAACCATGGACTCACTGTTTGGCCGGACAAATCCCATGGATTTAGGAGGGATGGGATGGATTTTAAGATAATAATGGTGGTGTCAGTGGATTTGTTTAAGATCCATGCAATCCCAGGATAAGTTCACTGGGTCTGTTTGGCACGCCAAGCATATTTTGGAATTTGACCTTCCAATCCATCAACCGAGGGATGGGATCAATTTTAAGATAATGATGGTGATGTCAGTGAATTGTTTTAAGATCCATGGGATTGGTTATATCTTAGGACAAGTTCACCGGGTCTATTTGGCCCTGTCGTGCATGTCCTGAGATATAGCCGTATCATCCCTCCTAATACCATGGGATCGGTGCGGCCAAACAGGCCCTTAAAAACCCCCCGGACCACGAAATGGGGGCCACGGCCCACCCATCCTATGATAATTCCTGTTATGCTGAAGTCATTTTTTAAAGAAAAACTTTGATACTCTGATAAAGGGTGATGGATGATACGCAAGCACTTAAAAGATCACTTTGAGAGTGCATACGTCCATTATAAGGACTGTTTGGATTTGTTGAAACACGAATTATGGAAATGAAATTTGTGTTGAAATTTTGTTTTACTTACTGTGAGGCCCATGATTTAGTGATCCAAGCCGCTTATCTGATGGCCATTCGCAAAACAAAAAATACCCAGAAATCTTTCAGATTCAAAACTCCAAATTCTTTGACAACGAATTGAAGGCTAAGATAAACTACACACTAACGGTCCATGTCAAAATGGAAAATTCTAAGATTGGAATGGTCCATGCTGGGGTACTTTTGGAAAATCTTCATCCACTGTGAGATCTATCAGATCAACGGCTTGGATCACTGAAATATGGACCTCGCATGCAGTACACGCAGGATTTTAGTTTTGGCAACTGTGGCCCATGGTTAGGAAATCCAGACCATTCATTTGCCTCGTCTCACGGGGATTGGATCATGCATCTAAAAATCTCCCATATTTAAAGGCCTTAGTAACTAAAAATAGCTACTTTTCATTTGAACGTGAAAAGCTATTTTATTTCTCATCTTAACCGTCTATACGCGTAGGCCAAAAAATCGAATGTTATAACTTTTCTTACAGGTCATGGTCCATCCATAATGGGGCACAACAGACCATTGCTTTAAATTACGGAAGCGGTGTCTATTAATTCAGAGCAATTTCCATGTACCACATCAAAAGAACTATTTTATCTGAGGATGCAGATCTAGGAAATATTTACCTCTACTTTTATAACAGTCCATTTACCAAGCCAGGAATGGAAATCAAAATGGTTCCTTGGAGATGCACCTTAACTCGAAGTAGACTATTCATATTAATTATTGGAGATTCTTTGATCCAAGCTGTTGATTTACATGACAGTGATGAGTGATGAGATGCCTAGAGGATGAGTTGTTAGAAATTCTGAAGCAGGATGAACGTTGCTCGTTTTTGATCTGGCGTGGTAGGTTGGGTATCTAAAGTAGCTTGTTCTACTCAAAATTATATATTTTATGTCGGATAATTTATTTCGAATGGTGAGATATGACCGATCTAAGGTTCAACAGTCTGGATCACTTCTGCTGTCAACTAGGCCTTTTTTTATCCATCTTAGCCATGAAACTATCTGCAACCCACTCTACGTCAAATTTCAAAGGGTTTTTGGTAATTTTGAGTAGGCAAAAGGAAGCTTTATGTTAATTGATTCCATAAGAGATAGTACATGAAGTATCACTAGTTTACAAAACTTCTACCAACTAATTTAAAATTTCAAGAAAATATGTTAGCCAAACATACCGGATAAAAGCTGAGACCATTTTATTTGAAAAGAAACACTAGAAATATCATTTCATTTCCACCTCATTTCCTAGAAATTCCATTTTTTGAAAATCATCATTTTCTCTCCTTTTGTTTTCAGGAATCCAAACAGGCTATAAATTAAAATGTCTAAATCATTGTTCCAATTTGTTGTACCATGAACAAAAAATTGTGCTTTATTGGACCATCTGTCAACAGATTGGTGTACTTGTATTGGATATTGAAAAATGAAAGATAAAAATAAAAATCCAATGGTCGAAGAGATCCACCTGGTTGATCAGGTGGGCCACCAGATTTTGGCCTTGATCCTGATAATTAATAAGACTGATCCAAAACTCAGGTGGGCCACACCATAGGGGATAGTATATCTAAAACCTCTAAATTCACCTGGTGTGGCCCACATGAGTTTTGAAATAGGATATTTGGTCCTGATGAAGCACAATAAATGAGTGGCTTGGATGGCTTATAGACACCACCACCCCACATCAACTAATGGGACATCCTATGGTCCATTGACCTGATTTTTGGGTTCCTAGATGACATAAGGCAGCACACCTGATGGACGGGTGGATTTCATCCACGTTCCCTGAGCCATCAATCTCATACCTTTTAAGCTAACGTTCTTCAAGCTGTGAAGGCCCACCAGTGATGTGTACACGGAATCTGCATAGTGCATTAGGTGCGCCGTCGCTTCTTGCTCATCACATCGTCCTAATCAAAATTCAGGTGGTACACACCGCAAAAAGCAATGCACAATTGCACCTAAATCCTTTATATTCATATGGTGTGGCCCACCTCAGTCTTTGAACGGCATGCATTTTTTTTTGGTCCCTTCATCCTCTTAGTTAACACCTGATGAATGGCTTGGATGGTTTATAAAAAAAAGTAACAAAACATGATGGACACCATATTCCATTGGAAGTTTCTATGGTGTGCGTCACCCCTCCCAACGTCCTCCATTCTTCCCTTTTGGCGTGGCCCATCTGAGAAATGAGTCAGGATAGATTATCTAGTCCAAACGTGGCTAGGCACACTAGATGAACGGTGCAGATTCCACGTACGCTTCACGGTGGAACCCACAAAGAATGCACGTGAACAAAACCCAAGCAAGTTGCAAACTGAAAGAGTTGCGATTATCTTTTCGGAGGAAGAGCTTAACAACTAATGCATGGACCACTGGAGGATGGGCCCCACTCATACCAACCGGTAACCCGAGGATGCTGTCCATATCTTCGGGTGGGGGATCCTGGACCGTTCATGGGTTGGATTTTATGGTGAATATTCTCACTCCAAAAATCTGGCCTATCCATTTATTAGGTGGGCCACACATACAAAATATTGTAAGTTAGAAAAATAATAGCAAATGCTGTACAGTTCTACCTACAACGTACACGTGTTACTTGTATGATCAGTAGGTCCGGCCTGATTTTTAGGGTAGGAAAGGCGCGCCATATTGCCCACTCAATGGACATCCAGGATTCCACACACATATGCCACTTGGGAACCTGTGTTGCACTTGTGGGGCCAGTAATATCTGAGATCAGACAGTTTTAGTTGGATGTCGTGGTGAGTGATAGATGAAATGGTTTAGAGCTTTTTTGCTATTCCTGGAATGGGATGCGCCACTTTCGCTCTCATGTACAACTGTCTACCACGCACCCCTTGATTGCGTAGTGCTCTACGTCACTAAGGAGTATAGATGTATCCCCTAACTTGGTTGCTAATTACAAGACTGCCCTTGAGCTTGTGACCTTATTAAGGATCTTTGGCTTGTTTGGATGCAAGAAAAGATGCTCGGAGCTCATATGATTGTGTCTGTGGTTATTTTGGTCGTGCTATCTTAGACTAATTATTTTAGATAATTCATTCCTTAATGTTTTGCCATTTTTCTATCAATGTTATGATTGGTATGATCTTTGTAGGGGAAAAGAGGATTCATTCCTTAATTTTTAATGTTTTTTTGAAGAATGTTACCATTAGTATAGTATTTATGGGGAATTGAGTAAATTTTCCTAGTTGATAAAAATATTTTAAAATTATATTTTCATTGCTAAGGTTTTCCATTCCCTAGTTAGAAGTTGGATCAATTTTTTTTTTACTTTCTAAAAGAATATAAAATTCAACCAAAACATGTGAACCTAAAATGTTCTTTCTAAATTAAATGATGAAAATTGCTTGATGCTATTTACATCCCCATGCCCCTTCCTTATGGCGACGCATTTAAGGGTATTAAAAGAATTAATTGAATATCTACCATTAAAATTTCTTGGGGGCCACAAAAGTTTTGGATCAAGTTGATATTTGTATTTTCCTTTCATTCATGTACAGTGATCTTATGAATAGTTTAGATGGCAAATAAATATTTTCGTGGCCCTAGTAAGGTTTTAACCATAGAAAATCATTATTCTCATTATTTTTATGGTGTGGTCTACTTGAGCTTTGGATATGACAACATACATTTATTGTGGGCTTAATAGCGTTTACTCACTATGATAAAAGCACGCTGACTAACTCACAAGAGTTTCAACACTAGAGTCATGGGTTAAGTACCCATTATGGTGTGTACATTATTAATTCACTGAATAGTTTGTCAAACTCATCAATGCAGATCATCTAAATTAATATGTTTTTAAAATCATAAATCAACACAAGTATATATATATATATATATATATATATATATATATATATATATATATATATATATATATATATATATACAGAAATGGTCTCCTGCGCACAAGGCCGCATGGAGATTTTATGCGAGCTTTTCATATGAGTTGTTAGATTATACACACGGCTAGGATTCAGCATCTGTGAGAACGGGAAAGCCGCCAAAATAATGACTCGCGGTGATACTTTCGTAATCTCATGGGATTGCATGTTGTACGGCTTGAAAACTATTGAACGGTGCTCTTTGGTTCGATCATGATGTACCTATTTTATCCATGCCGTTCATCTAATTTTTCAGATCATTTTCAACCATGAGCCCAAAAACAAAGTAGATCCAAATCTCAAATGGACCTCACCATAGGAAAACAATTGTGATTGAACACCCATCGTCAAAAACTTCCTAGGGCCCAGTATAATGTTTATTTGCAATCCAACCTGTTGGTTAGGTCACACAGACATGGATGATGAGAAAATAAAAATATCCAATTCATCCAAATTAAACTTGTGGCCCTCAAAAAGTTTTTAACAGTGGGCCAATCATTCTCATTGTTAAAACATTCGTAGGGCCCACCGTAACGTTGACTTTCTATCCAATCTCTGTTCATCAGGTCACACAAACCTGGATGAAGAGAAAAAAAAATCATATTAATCCATGATTTTTGTGAACCCGAAAAGGGTTTCAATGGCAGGCGTTCAATCCCCCACTGCCTTTTATAGTGTGGTCCACTTAGTTTTTGGATCTATCTTATTTTTAGGCTCAAGTATTAAGAGTAGATCACCAAGTGGACCGACAGTTTGGATATAACTCATACCTCATGATGGACCTACATAACTTGGTGATGTCAACACACCAGCCAATCCGCTTCCTTCGCACACACGATGAAATTGGATTGCGTACTGAATTACTCAGTACGCTTTTATCATTCTAAGTAGATTCTGTTGGGACCACCGTAAATATATGTGGTTTATCCATGCCGTCCATTTATTTTTTCATCTCATTTCAAGGGTTGAGCTCAAAATTGAAGCATATTCAAAGCTCAAGTGGACCATACCACACGAAACAATGGAAATAATGATTTCCACCATCGAAACTTTTCTAGGGCCCACAATAATATTTACTTGTCATCCAACCTGTTCATTAGATCACACAGATATGGATGAAGAGAAAAATACAAATATTAGCTTGATACATAACTTCTATGGCCCCCAAGTATTTTTCAATGGTATTCATTTAATTTGCACTGTTTCTGTGATGTGGTCCACTTGAGGTTTGGATATACTTTATTTTTGGTCTCAAGCCCTAAAATTATCTATTAAAATAGATGTACGAAGTGGATAGAGTACATAGATCACAGTGGGCCCCATTGCAGGCAACGACAATGATGGTGGAGCGATTGGTGTGATCCAACGACTTTTATTCGAATGCGAATAAATGTTGCGTGCGTTCATGCTTCGTGTGGTGTGGTCCACTTGAGCATCCGATGTGCCTCATTTTTGGGTTCATGCACTAAAATAATCTGTCCAAAAATATGGACGGGGTGGATAAAACATATAGATCACAGTGGGCCCCAAAGAGGCAGCACTAGAACCGTCCATCTCTAGCTGGGTCCGGTGAAATCAAATTGCGTACTGAGTTACAGAGTAGGCTTTTATCATGTTGAGCAAAACTATGTGTGTGGTTTATCCACGCCGTCCATCCATTTTTCCAGTTCATTTTATGGGTTGAACCCAAAATTGAAGCATATCCAAAGCTCAAGTGGAACATACCACAGGAAATAATGTAAATTAAATGTTCGCCTTTGAAAAATTCTTTTGGCCAGAGAAGTTTTGGCTCAAGCCGATATTTGTGTTCATCCATGTCTGTGTAATCTTATCTAGTAAATTGGATGAACGGAGTGGATAAAATGGGTAAATTATAGTGGGCCCGACAGAGTTTACTCAGTACGGTAAGCGTACTTGGCTACTCACTATGTAATGAGCTTCCGTCCTGATAAGGGTGGTACCCATGCATCCAGGGGACACGGATTGCCTTCTGAGGTAGCGTCACCAGATGACTACTACAGGGTACTCTGGCCTCACCATGATGTACGTGTTTAATCCATGCCGTCCATTCATTTTGAATGCTTATTTTAATGCATGACCTAAAAATGAGGTATATCCAAATCTCAAATGGACCACACCACAAGAAACAATGGTGATTCAACGCTCACTGTTAAAAACTTCTTAATGGCCACAAGTTTTGGATGAAATTGTTTTTTTTTTTTTTTTCTCATCATCCAAGTCTTTCTGACCTAACGAACAGATTGAATGGCAAATAAACCCTACAGTGGACCTAGGAAGTTTTTAACTATGGGTGTTTAATTAACACCGTTTTCCTGTGGTGCGATCCATTTGAGATTTGGATCTACTTTTTTTTTACTAATGTTCAAAAATGATCTGAAAAATTAGATGAACGGCACGGATAAAACACATACATCATGATCGGCCCGTAAAGCACCGTCCAATAGTTACCTAACTTCGTACATCATGCCATTCCTGTGAGCGCGAGAGTCTCGGCGCGAGTCATAATTTTCGAGACTCTTATTTTCAATACCGTTGAATCCTAGCCGTGGGTGTAATCTAACAGCTCACATGAATGCTCGCATGAAGGCTCCATGCGGCCTTGTGCGCAGGAGACCGGGACTCTATATATATATATATATAGGGAGATGGTCACCTGCGCACCTTTTCACGTGAGCACCAATGAGCACCTTTGCACACGTGTCATGTGCACAAAATCTGAACGGTCCAAGTGATGCCGCACTAGGCACAATTTTCAGTCTGATCCATGACTCTGGTGAGCCATAGCAAAGAGAAATGCAAATCAAGGGAGGAAACTGTTTCCTTTTGCCATAGCCCACCAGAGTTTTATATCAGGCTGAAAATTGGGCCTATGGTATCTCAAGCGGTGCGGCATCACTTGGACCGTTCAGATTTTGTGCACATGACACGTGTGCAAAGGTGCTCATTGGTGCTCACGTGAAAAGGTGCGCAGGTGACCATCTCCCTATATATATATATATATATATATATATATATATATATATATATATATATAAGTCATGCTCCCATGTGCACTTAGGCACCTTTGCACACGTATTATGGGCATATAATCTGAGTGGTCCATGTGATGTGGAATCCCATGAAACTCCAGTAATAAATTTTCATCATGATATAAAATTCTGATGGGCCAAATCAAAGGAGGAAACTATTTTCATTTTTCATGGCTCACCAAAGTTTTGGATCAAAGAAAAAATTGGGCTCAGGAGGTTTCATGAGGTGCTGCTTCACGTGGATCGTTCAGATTTTGGAGTCACATTACATATTGATGAGTTCTAAAAAAAGTTCATACGAGTTCGATGTGAACTGGTGTACAGCTGATCATTATATATATATACTCAGACACTCACACATGCCCCCAACCCATGAGTACTTGATCTCATGATCTTAGTCTTAAAAGAGAGGTTGTCTACCACTGAGCCATAGAGCTGGACCCAATCAAAATGATTCTACAACCGTTGATATCATTACAACATCTACTGTAAAGGGTGGAATATGACTGCGATGTAGAGCGGGTTGCAGACAGTTTCATAACCAAGATGGATCAGAAAAGGCCCGGTCGACAACAGAAGTGATCCGTACCGTCGGACCTTAGATTGGGCGCATCTCGCCATCCCGGATGAGTTAGCCGACGTAAAATATATGATTTTGGGGTAGAACAAGCTACTTTAGCCAACCAACCCGCTATGTTGGGTTGCGACGCCCGGAATTGCGAAAAACCCCTGGATCGACGGTCGTTTCCCTACTTTAATTTCATTTTTACTATAAATAGTAAGTTGTAGTTTGATTATAATTCTTCATCCGTTGGGCTTTAGGAGTTGCGCCCAACGAGAAAAGAGCTTAGAATAATTAAGAGAACGGTTTGGTGAAGCCAAATAGGACACTTACTATTTTTGGCCGAAAACCTTGCGCACTAGTAGACATCACGACCGTCTATAAATAGTAAGTTTACTATTTATAGTAAGTCGAGGATTCTAGGAGTTTTAGTTGTAGTTTGATTCTGATTTCTTTCCCATTGCTTGGTATCCCTATTTAAAGGGTCGTGAACTCGTTTTTAGTCATCAATTAATCAATTTTGAATTTCTTAGAATTTTTTTCTATTTTTCTGCTTCTTTTCTCGTGGATTTGAGAAGTCTCTGTGAGGAGTCCAGAGAAGCTCCATGGATTTGGAGTAATTATCCTCATCACGTTCATCCCTGCGTCAGACTGCAACATCTGGACCATTGATGTTGTGGGTATCATCATAGATGGGTCATTTTCCAGAAATGATCTACTAAGATGATCCTAATATCCTATCAAAGGGACATTGAGGATGGAAAGGGATGGACAGAATTATCAATCCAATGATTCAATGTAAAAAGGAAATGTACCATAGGAGCACCTAGCCCTAGGCTTATCCAACTGATGTGTATTTTTGGGCTGAACCAGATCCATGTGCCATGGGTCCCACCGAGCTGCCTGTGGCAATTGGTTCCATTCATAACCGTTTAATCCATATCAATACAGCTAGCTAGCTTTACATGATCGTTTTGGCATTGAAGATGCGCATGTGAAAATGACGAAGGAGCATCTAATCATGCCATTCTAAAAATAAAAATAATTATAAATATAGATTTTCAAAGATTCCCTCTTTTACTTTTCGTTCGTCTTTTTTTAGGTGTATCCTCGTGATTAAAAACTTGAAGAAGGATTCATCACCCTATTGCAAGAGTAAGAGATCTAGACCGTTCATCCGTTGGATCTTACTATTCGTGGATCTCACCAATAGCCCATCATCCTAACCACCCAATTGAAAGACAAATGGAGGGTCAGAAAAGTTCTGGAAAACAATCTATGTTCAATGGAAACAGTCTCCTTATAAGCGGCTAGGATCATCTAGACACCCTTTTTAGGAGGAGTAACTATATCCTAGAGAAAAAACTTTGATACTCCGTCGAAGTGCGATGAATGAAACGCAGCCACTTAGAAATTACATTGGTGGACATTTATTGGTTGGTTAAAAATGAAATATACCCATCCTTCCTATTTCAACAAGCAAGTCCGGAAATTAGAAGGAATGATTATACAACTAATCTGAATTTCAGATTGTTACTGAGTGACAGTGAGTTCCACAATTTAGCCGGTTTATTTTAAATTAATGTGTTTCATATATACAGTTTCTGAGTTCCTGTGCATCAAGCGTCATATCCAGCCAGAGTATCAAATAACTCTTCAAAAGTATAACAGGATGATAAATTTACGGCGAATAATACTCGGAGCAACCTTTGTAGATGTCCCATGAATGAATGGCCCACTTTAGTGGGCCCACCCATGTGAGATGTGCCTATGTTTTGCCATCTAATAGACGTCCTGAAGCATGATTGTTCCATAAAGTTAGTTCAACCACACCAAACGTTCAAGCAGGACTTCTCTTTTTACCCATCTCTTTAATAGTATGTAAGAAGGAAAAATAAAACATGATGTATGGTTTATTTATTATACACACGTACACACACCAAACTAGTGGAATTTCACCGCCTGTGGATACTTGAACCCTTACCGGGTGTTGAAACTCCTGGTAGTCTACCTCCCGAGCAAGAGTAAGGATCCACGTGATGCATGGTTGCTTTTGATTAGGACTCGCCTCTCAATGGCCCGCCACCTTTCCATTACGTACATCTATCAACGTCTCTCTCTCCCTCTTTTAAAAAGTTAATTAATTAAGAGAATGACACATGAGATAGGTACAAGCATTTTTCACCGTTCATTGGTAGCCGGCGGGAATACAGTGCACATTGAGATGGGACGCGGATTGGATATGATCCCACCAGCGGGGAATCGCTATTGGTCGGTGTTATGTAGGCCCCACCATGATGCGTGTGTTTTATCCATTCTGTCTATCCATAGTTTCGGATTATTTAAGAGCATGAGTCAAAATAGGAGCTAGGTCAAAATCTCAGGTAGACCACACCGCAGGAAGTAGCGGTGATTGAACCGCCACTGTTAAAAACTTCTTGGGGATACAAAAATTTTGGATCATGCCGATATTTGTGTTTTCCATTCATCCAGGTCTGTGTGACCTAATAAAAAGGTTGGACGGCGAATAAACATTGCAGCGGGTCCTTGGATGTTTTAATCGGTTGATGTTCAATTGCCAGTGTTTTCCTGTGTTGTGGTCCACGTGAGATTTGAATCTGCCTCATTTTGAATTCGTGAGATAAAATGATATAGAAAAATGGATGGACGGCGTGGATAAAATGCAGACATCATGGTGGGGTCCACGGAGCACCGGGTCAGTATGCAATCCGGATCCATCTCAATATGCATGGGCGTTTGGAATTGGCCCCTTTTTGCCAAACAACGTGGTAATCCAGAATGTTCACTTCATAGGTCCCACATGGCCCACGTGGCAAAAATCCTGCTGATTAGATATCTTCATCGTGCATAAATATCTAAGTAAAATGGACCGTTGTTTCTAACTAAAATCTGATGTTTGTGACTCTCACATTCAACTAAAACGATTCGGTACATATGCTTTAAAAATAATTATCTTTTTTTTTTTAATTATTAAAAAAAGAAAAGAAAATGCAAATCGGAATTCCGCGTGTTTCCCACCAACATGCCACTTTTCTAGAACAACGGATCCATATAAACGGTGATAAACTCGGCCACACGGCATCTGTTAATCCGTTCTTCTAACAGCGGACATATGATTTTAGATACGTGATGATGGTTAGGATGTTGCCTTTAAAATAGATAGAGAAGTAGGTAGAGATATTGTGTATGGCTATACATTGAGTTTGGACTGCAATAAAATTAAATTGAATAAAGTGGGACTGAATGACCACAACTTTCCAAATAAGCCGCTTGACACTAGAGGGGAGAAAAGGATCACATACATTGGAATGAACGATCGGTAGTCACGTATGTTCGAGTTGGATGGGGGCACACCATCATTTGTGAGTACCATCCAACCCGTCCATTAGTGTTGCCCCGCAAAAGGGAACAGTGGAGGATATTGGGGGAGTGGAATACACACAATAGAAGCTTCTAAATGGAATGTGAAGTCCACTATGTTCTGTATATGTCATCTAAGCCATTCATTAGGTATGCCCCACAAGGACGAAGGGACACACCAAAACTCCAGCCATTCCAAAATAATGTGCCCCAGTAAGCGAGCATATAAGTTTTAGGTGCGATTGTACGGTCATCCTTGTGGTGTGCCCCACCTGAGTTTTTTATAGGGATGCTTCTTAGGACGTATGGTTCCCATGAGGAGATACACAAGATCCATGGTTCAAACCCATTGAGATTGTGCATGTTTTAAGTGGAACTTAAGCATAATCACAATACGGAAAGCCAGAAAATTCAATGCATCTCCCGGTGAAGGGTTCGAGTACCCATAGGTGGTGAAATTCCACCAGCGTGAGTGTGTGGAGTGTGGGCGCGTGTGTATTAAAAAAAAAAAAAAAAACAATACGGAACCACAACTTGAATATCGCAATCCAAATCACTTGGACACCCAAACGCAGCCCAAGAGCATATCCACAATATTGAATGTGTGAACATTTAAATCTCTACATTAGTCATCATTTTGGTTGGATTTATTAAATAATAATAATATATGTAGGGACCAAACACCAAGGGATAGGGAGCCCACACGCATGATTGCTCGGCAAAGGGAAGAAATGTCATGCCCTTTGTCTTTTGAAAGAGGTGCGATGGGAAACACAACCAAGTCAATCAATGCCTGATGTGATCAAACCCACATGCCTTTGGGTCCTTGGGTGTGACCCACATGATATGATGGCCTCATTCGGGCATGTCCTCCTACTACAGCTATGAAAACAGGAATCCCGAATTAGTGCTAGGAATGAAAATCAATGTAAATTTGAGCTGCCACTAGCTTAATTTGAGTACTATTTGGTGTGGAAAGCCAGAAAATTCAATGTATCTACTAAGGTTCCATTTAGATACCACCCTATCAGTAACTTTTTATTTTCTTGACGACCACAAAAAGGTTACTTTAAATTCTTTTGGCTTGGCAAGTATCTTTTTAAAAATAACTTAAAATCTTAAAGTTATAACCATCAACAAAATATTTTTGCGTTTTAGTGTATATATATATGTTTTTAATTTCTCTTTCACTCAGCGTCTTGCATGTGATAGATAGTCTATATCAAAAGTGGTCCTATACGATTAGACAACCCACATTGAAGGTGAAGCCCACATGATGGACGGTCTACATCAAATTGTGGGATCTAAACGATGGGGCAGTGAACATTGAAGTTGGGTCTCACATGATGGATCACTCACATCAAGGTGGGCCCCACATAATGGACAATCTACATTAAAAGTGGGCTCCACATGATGTGTAGTGGATATTGAAGGTGAGCCCAATATAATGGGCAATAACATTGATGGTGAGTCTCACATCTGACAATTGATATTTTGTTTTAACTTTAAAATATTTTCCATGGTATTAAATGACAATTTAATGGTCAACTTTTGATCAACATGTGAAATAAATATTCAGTAAATGATCATGATAATGGAATGATTAAATCACGAGTAACTTAAAAATAAAAATATTCTAACCATTGATACACATTAAATCTTGATCATTTTGAATTCATTTGATACACATTTGACGTAGGGGAGGACGTGAGGTTGAGCACCGTCTTCCTCAAGAGGATAACTATTCCGAATCCACGGAACTTCTCTGGACTCCTCACAGAGACTTTCTCGAATCCACGAGAAAAGAGAGCAGAAATAGAAATAAATTCTAATAAATTCGAAATAGGTTAATGAATGCATAAAAACGAGTTCACAACTCCTTAAATAAGGGTACTAAGTAATGGGAAAGAAATCATAATCAAACTACAACTAAAACTCCTAGAATTCGCGACTTACCATAAATAGTAAACTTACTATTTATAGACGGTCGTGATGTCTACTAGTGCGCAAGGTTTTCGGCCAAAAATAGTAAGTGTCCTATTTGGCTTCACCAAACCGTTCCCCTAATTATTCTAAGCTCTTTTCACGTTGGGCGCAACTCCTAAAGCCCAACGGATGAAGAGTTATAGTCAAACTAAAACTTACTATTTATAGTAAAAATAAAATTGAAACAGGGAAACGACCGTCGAATCAGGGGTTTCTCGCAATTCCGAGCGTCGCAACCTGGCATAGCTGGGTTGGTTGGCTAAAGTAGCTCGTTCTACCCCAAAATCATATATTTTACGTCGGCTAACTCATCCCGGATTGCGAGATACGCCTGATTGAAGGTCTGATGGTCCAGATCACTTCTGTCGCCGACCGGGCCATTCATGATCCATCTTTGCCATGTAATTGTCCACGACCCGCTCTACATCAGTCTCCTTCACTTTAAAAGAACTCGTCCTCGAGTTATCATTATGCGTTGGTTCATGATACTCGGTCAGGTCCGCGACATTGAAATTCCGTGAGATCGCCATATCATCAGGAAGATCAACAACATAAGCGTTATCATTGATCTTTCGGATGATTGGTACCGGTCCAATCTTTTTATTCTTCAACTTGTTGTACGTTCCGGTCAGAAATCTTTCTTTGCGTAGATGGACCATTACTTGGTCGCCCACCTTGAACACATTCTGTCGCCGATGCTTGTCTGCTTGCTCCTTATACTTATCGTTCGAGGCATGTAACTTATTTTGTACCTCTGAATGAATGCCTATGATTTTGTCTGCCATATGTTCTGCTGTAATGCTCATGCCTGGGAGCTTGGGCAGAGGGACCAAGTCTAGTGTGTGGTGAGGTACTCGTCCGTAAATAACTTGGAACGGGAATTTTCCTGTCGAGCGGTTCACCATGTTGTTGAACGCAAACTCCGCTTGAGACAAGGTCAAATCCCACTGCTTCAGTTTTTCTCCTGAAATACATCGAAGGAGGTTTCCCAACGTGCGATGCACAACCTCAGTTTGACCGTCAGTCTGTGGGTGGTACGCGCTGCTGAACTGAAGGCGTGTATCGAATCGAGCCCACAAAGTCTACCAAAAGTGGCTTATGAACTTCGTGTCACGGTTGGAAGTAATAGTCTTGGGAACCCCGTGTAGCCGCACAATTTCTCTGAAGAATAGATTCGCCACGTATGTTGCATCGAGAATCTTCTTGCATGGAATAAAGTGCGCCATCTTGGAAAAATGATCTACTACCACGAACACCGAATCCATGCCGCATTGTGTTCGTGGTAGACCAAGCACAAAGTCCATAGATAAATCCTCCCAGGGGCAGTCAGGCACGGGTAATGGGGTGTAGAGGCCCGTATTATGAGATTGCCCATTGGAAGTCTGACAAATATAACAGCGTTGGACTGCCTTTCCCACATCACGTACCAATTGCAGCCAGTAATACCGTTCTTCCACAAGAGCTCGCGTCTTGTCTCACCCAAGGTGTCTACTGAGGCCACCTCCATGTAGCTCTTGGATTATCTGTTCCCTTAGCGAACTCTTTAGGATACATAGTCGATTTCCCTTGAAAAGGAACCCGTCTCGTATATGTAAGTCACCGGGGTGACCTTCCTAACATCTAACCCATGCGTCCCTGAAGTCATCGTTGTCAGCATATATGTCTTTGAGGCGATCGAACCCGACAACTTCATTGCTCATAGTGACTAACAAAGTTGCACGGCGACTCAACGCATCAGCTACTTTGTTCTGTTGCCCTGACTTATGCTTTAGCACGAATGTGAATTCCTGCAAAAACGAGATTCATCTAGCATGCACATGGTTAATGTTAGCTTGACTATTAATAAATTTGAGGGCTTGATGGTCCGTGTAAAGTATGAATTCCCTTTGAATCAAATAATGTCGCCAGTGTCGCAGTGCATGGACCACCGCGTACAACTCAATCTCATATGTAGACCACTTCTTACGTGCATCACTAAGCTTCTCACTGTAGAAGGCTACTGGCCTACCTTCTTGAGATAAAACTCCCCCAATCCCGACATATGAGGCATCACATTCGACTTTAAACAGTTTATTGAAGTTGGGAAGTACAAGAACCGGGGTTATGGATAATCTGCGCTTGATTTCGGCAAAGCTTTTGTCGGCTTCGTCAGTCTACTGAAACGGCTTCGTCAGTACCGTGACACAAAGGTACTGAAATTTTTCACGAACTGATGATAAAATGTCGCCAGTCCATGGAAACTTCGCACTTCGTGAATATTTTTGGGAATCGGCCATTCTCTGATTGTCTTCACCTTTTCCTCATCCACTCGAATGCCCGTGGATGTAACCATAAAACCCAGAAACAATAGGATATCAGTCATGAAGCTACACTTTTTTAAATTGAGGTACAATTTATTTTCAGTGAGCACTCGAAGGACCTTCTTGAGGTGCTCCATATGAGTGGTTTCGTCTTGACTGTATATCAAAATATCATCAAAATAAACCACAACGAACCGCCCAATGAAAGGTCTCAGAACTTGGTTCATCAACCTCATGAATGTGCTAGGCGCATTAGAAAGACCGAAAGGCATGACCATCCATTCGTACAATCTTTCTTTGGTCTTAAAGGTTGTTTTCCACTCGTCACCTGACCGTATTCGAATTTGATGGTAGCCGCTGCTTAAGTCCAATTTAGAGAATATTTTTGCGCCCTCTAGCACATCCAACATATCATCCAACCGTGGTATAGGAAACCTGTATTTTATGGTGATCTTGTTGATGACTTAGCTGTCGACACACATGCACCAACTCCCATCTTTCTTTGGAGTTAGCAGAGCTGGTACAGCACATGGGCTCATGCTTTCTCGAATAAGACCCTTACGGATCAGTTCCTCCACTTGTCCCTGCAGAATCTCGCACTCATTCGAGCTCATTCGATAATGAGGACGATTAGGTAAACTAGACCCAGGGACAAAGTCGATATGGTGTTGGATATCTCGTATAGGGGGTAACCCATCGGGAAGGTCCTCGGGCTAGATTTCTTGGAATTCATGTAATAAGGGCCTTAGTCTTTCAGGGATGATGGTAGGCTCGAGTTCTTCCCCTTTCACAATTAATGCATAAGTCTGTCCTGTTTCTTTGGATTCTTCCACGAAGTCCCGAATGGTTAAGAGAAAACGACCCTCCACTTTAGAAGTTTCAGGTGGTCCTTCTGGATCCATAGGGGCCAATATGGTCTTCCGGCCGTCCTTGACGAAGATATATATGTTATCTCGCCCTTTATGAGTGGCGTCACGGTCAGATTGTCAGGGTCGACCGAGTAGTATGTGACATGCTTCCATATCAACCACATCGCATACTACTTCATCCTTATAATGTTTGCCAATTGAAAAAGATATGGTGCACCGTTCAGTTACCTTTATTTTGCTGACCTTCTTGATCCAACCGATTGTATATGGAGAGGGATGACGCTCTGTTTTCAATTGCAATTTTTCCACCATGCCCCTGGAGACGATGTTCTCGCTGCTTCCACTGTCAATGATCACGTCACAAACCTTTCGATTCACTGTACACCTAGTGCGGAAGATGTTATGCCGCTGTGGATGCACTTTTTTTCTTGGCGCATATAATAGCCGCCTCACAACGAGCGACTCGCCGTGATCTTGCTGAACCCAATCTGAATCATCTACCTCGTTCTCGGCGGTATGCTTCTGTTCTTCAATATATGGATCTTCATAAGCGTTATTAGAACTGTCATCATTAATGGCGACGTTTGCCACTTTTCGCTGGGGACAAGTATTTGACAGGTGGCCGAGCTGGCCACAACGATAGCAGCTGTCGGGCCTTGGCCGAGCATAAGGGTTCGGAATTCTACTTGGACCAGCAGTAGTAGAGACGCCCCTTTGGGATCTAGCTTTCCCGCTTCCCTGATCTCGGTTCTCAAACGTAGGAGGTTGAGTGCGTGCTTCTACGGGCTCCTTCCCCTTAGGCTGTGGAGCTCCCTGAGGTGGACCTGCCGCAGTAATCCGTGCAGTAGGATAGGTCCGTGTGTTAGGACGTTCAAGTTGCACTTCTGCCCGAGTAACTAACTTGATCGCATCATTCATTGTCCAGACGGACTGCATCTGAACCCGATCCTGAATCGCCATACACAATCCACCGTTGAATCGGACGACTTGCTGCGATTCAGTCTCGACCAAATCGTTACGCGCCGCCAGGCGGTAAAATTCTTCTGCGTACTCTCTCACTGACCGACTACCTTGTCGACAATTTTGATATTATTGGAATAATACTTGATCGTAATCGCTAGGGAGGAATCGGGCGCGTAGTAGCTGCTTCATCCGCTGCATGTGCGGATTGGTGCTTTCATCTGCCTGGTTCGTGCGAGTTGCAGTTGTTCCCACCAAGTTGACGCTCCTCCTTTCAACTTGTAGGCCACCAGCTTGACCTTCTTTTCTTCAGAGATGTTCATATAGTCAAAAAATCGCTCAACTTCAGAAAGCCAATCGAGGAAATCCTCAATGTGTAGTTGGCCATTGAAGTTAGGAATATCAACCCGTATCTTGAATTCTCGATCTACTCGATCACCGCCTGGTCTGGGGTGTTGGAAGATTATGTCGTCGATCCCCTCCTCACTGGAGCCCCCGTCCTTAGGCATGACCCTTGGATGCACTGCCGGTATTATCTTGCGATCAGGCCGATTATGAGTCTCAGCAATTGGTGGTGGAGGATTACCACCAGGAACACGGAGTTGCCCTAAGGTTTCTGCCAAGAGATTCGCTATGCGGTCCATGGAAGCCTGCAGCCCTTACATGACTTGCCGAATCTCTTGCTGCGCTGCTTGGAAAGTTACCGCTGTTAAAGACAAATTTCCTGGAGCACCGCCTATGGGATTGTTGCCCGACCCGTCGTTAGAAGTCATCGATCCGAGGAGAAACCTCGCTTTGATACCAAATTGACACAGGGGAGGATGTGAGGTTGAGCACCGTCTTCCTCAAGAGGATAACTATTCCGAATCCACGGAACTTCTCTGGACTCTTCATAGAGACTTTCTCGAATCCTCGAGAAAAGAGAGCAGAAAATAGAAATAAATTCTAATAAATTCGAAATAGGTTAATGAATGCATAAAAACGAGTTCACAACCCCTTAAATAAGGGTACTAAGCAATGGGAAAGAAATCATAATCAAACTACAACTAAAACTCCTAGAATTTGCGACTTACTATAAATAGTAAACTTACTATTTATAGACGGTCGTGATGTCTACTAGTGCACAAGGTTTTCGGCCAAAAATAGTAAGTGTCCTATTTGGCTTCACCAAACCGTTCCCCTAATTATTCTAAGCTCTTTTAACGTTGGGCGCAACTCCTAAAGCCCGACGGATGAAGAGTTATAGTCAAACTAAAACTTACTATTTATAGTAAAAATGAAATTGAAACAGGGAAACGACTGTCGAATCAGGGGTTTCTTGCAATTCCAAGCATCGCAACCCCGCATAGCTGGGTTGGTTGGCTAAAGTAGCTCGTTCTACCCCAAAATCATATATTTTACGTCGGCTAACTCATCCCGGATTGCGAGATACGCCTGATTGAAGGTCTGATGGTCCAGATCACTTTTGTCGCCAACCGGGCCTTTTCTGATCCATCTTTGCCATGTAATTGTCAGCGACTTGCTCTACATCAACATTAAATCTTGATTAAATCTAAACCATTGATCATGATCAAGGTCCACAATCTAGACCCATACTGGGTGCCTACAAGTGGTGGAAATGAAGTGCCACTACCCTTTATGCATGGAGAGAAATGCAGCCTCAAACGCTCCAACATGAGACATGTGTGCGATTTTTGGTCCACCCAGCAAGTGGGTCCCAGCGCGACAACCCTCACGCAAAAAAATACAGGCCACCCATGTTTGAGAGAGAAAAATGGACGGTTACAAAAGTAGGCCAATGATCATATTCAAATATACACATGCGGCCCAATCGATCAAGTGATGAACCTGATTTTTGGGCCAGGGTAGGTTCACAGGCCTCACCCAATGGCCGGCCCAGATGTCACACGTATGTGACATGTGAGCGTGTGTTTGTAAGATGGCATATACTACCAATCATGGCAGCTGTTTTAGGGGATTTCCTTCATCGGCTGCCACTTGTAGTTTTTGATTTTAATTTTAATTTTTTTTTTTTTTTTCTGATTAGACGTTGAAGGTTGACCATTCCATCTTCACCCACTCATGTGACTGTACATGATGCATGACTCAGGTTAATTCAGACAAATGGGGCCCACCGTTTGTAATCTAGAGCGTTGGTCCTTTCCGTCTCACCATAGATGGACTATGACCCAAAAAAAATTCTAGACTGAATAATCCAACGCTCTCTGTTTTGTGTCCAAAAGATAAAGAGGGTTGAGAAGGGAACTACAAGCATGGCCCACATGCAACTGTAAAAAGAAATCCCAAGATCCATCGCTGCAATCTTCTAATCTGGAAGATTTTTTGGGCATGGCCCATCCAAGATGGGACACAACAGAGCAATGGTCGTGATTACCAACCCACAGATCTTTCATCATAAAAGACATCAAGATCTATAGCTTGTGGATGCAAGTGCCCAAATAAAGAACAAAGCATGTTGTTCACATAATCGGAGAAAATAATTAAATAAGAAAAATAAAATAAAATTCGACGAAATGACAAACACCGCACACTTGATTTTTCATGTGATATAAACCTATTTGTCCATTGGGCTCGACCTGTAGATGGACCATGATCCAAACACCTAAAATTGAACAATCCTATCCCTTCAATTGGTGGTCTGCAAATAACGAAGCTTGGCAACGGTTCACCTTCAAATGACAAACTGCCCGAGTTTTGTTGCCAGAATCTTGTGATCTTCTTAGACTTTGTTGCATGGGGCCATACGTGGTGAGGCTCAACACCATATCAATGGTCCGGATTGTTGATACATGGACCGCAATTAGACAAACTAGAAACCCTTGTTTTTTGTGCGTATCTTTCAATAACGTGCATATGCCCTTTTGTCCAGATTCCTTGCGCGTTTGCTACCCTAAAAATGGGAAATGGTACGTAAAAACAGAAGAACTGGAATTTTTTTTTTTAAAAATTTTTTAATTTTGTTTTATTATTATTACTTTTTTACCCACGCACACACACCCCACACACTCACGCTAGTGGAATTTCACCACCTATGGGTACGGTAAAAACAGAAGAACTGGAATATGGAAACGGATTGGCTACTCCCCCTGACACCAGCCAATGGCTGATGGCCGGTGCTCTGTGGGACCCAGTGCTCTGTGGGACCCACCATGATGTATTTGTTACATCCATGCTGTCCATCTATTTTTGAAGGTTATTTTATGTTATAGGAAAAAAATGAGGTATATCACAATCTCCAGTGGACCACATTACAGGAAACAGTGTTGAATGAGCGTGGACCATTAAAAATATTTTGGGGGCCATAAAAGTTTTGGATCAAGCTGATTTTTATTTTTTTCCCTTCATCTGGGCCTGTATAACCTAATTAACATATTGGATGTCAAATAAACAGTACAGTGGGCCTTAGGAGGATTTTAATGGTGGATATCCAATCACTATTGTTTTCATATGGTGTGGTCAACCTGAGATTTATATCCCTCTAATTTTTGGGATCAAGCAATAAAATGATCTGTAAAAATGGATGAACGGAATGGATGAAACACATACATCATGGTGGGGCCCACAGAGCACCGACCTCCAGCCATGGGGCCGGTGTCAGGGGGAGTAGCCAATCCGTTTCCCTGGAATATGGTAGAGCCATATTGCTACAATACACGTGGCAACGTTATCTTTCAATCACGTCCATCTCGTGGGACCCACAATGGATGGAGATTAATTCAAGATGCAGATAGATCGAATGATCTTAGACAACTAAAGATCAACCTTCAAATCAAGGATGGAAACAAAAAGTTAATGGCCAACATTAAGTGCTGCGAGGTAAAGACAAGTGATGGCTATTGTCATCGTCCATCCATAACAAGGCGTACTGGTTGGACGGTTCAGATTGATCGATTACCCTTTCACATGTATTGCAGAGGGATGGCCATACTGTACTCGTTCTTCCAGCTCTCTCCGGTATCATCTCCCTAATTAAATTTAAAAAAAAAAAAAAAAAAAAAAAAAAAACAGTTCTGAAGTGTACTTTTCCTTAAACGAGCCATTACCCTTCATTGAATCAAGAGAAGCAATTGAATGGTTTATTTGATGAGTCCCATCAGAGCGGTTCATGTTTTCATGTGATGGGACCATGATAGAGTATTGTACTATCACGACATAAGTGGCAGCGTCACGGGTCCGGGTCTGTTCTGCTATCATGGCATAGGTGACAGCGTCACGGGTCCGGGCATGTTCTCGCATCATGTACGAGTTGCATTCACTAAAATGTGGCATACTGGAAGTTCACCACCATTTTATATGAGGGTGGCCCGTCTACCATATATGGGGCAGCAAAACAAGTCAATCCAGACTGTCCAAATAGCATGGACCATTCTGAATTCATCAAATCCCAAGAATCACACTCATTAATCAATCCTTAGGTGGATGTCAAATGGACGGTTAGAAATAAAATCCTTAAGGGTTCAAATTCATTCGACGGTTAGATTACCTTCCGTGAATGCTATCCTGTTGTGAATGAGCCACTATCGTTTAAAAATGCAGTGAATAACCCCCTGGTTTATCCTTAACAATTCTGATTTAACATTCTAGAAAGCGACACTTGTCACAGAGGGGACTCGAAGTCCCTACCGAGATCTTAGTACAGGTCAGTTCTATGGGCCCCACTATGATGTATGTGTTTTATCCACTCCTTCCATCCATTTTATCAGCTCATTTTAGGAGTTAATCCAAAAAATGAGGCAGATTAAAATCTCAGGTGGACCACACCACAGGAAACAGTGGTGATTGAACCACTAATGTTTATTTGTCATTAATATGTTGGTTAGGTCACATAGACCGATGAAAGGAAAACACAAATATCAGCTTGATCCAAAACTTTTGTGGCCTAATAAGTTTTTGATGGAAGGGTTCATTCACGGTTGCTTCATGTGGTGTAGTCCACTTGAAGTTAAGATATGCTTCTTTTTTTGATCTCATGCCCTAAAATGAGCTGAAAAAATGGATGGATGGTATGGATAAAACATACCTACTGTGGTGGAGCTAATAGAGCTTTTCCAATACCGTCGAACTAGAATCTGTCAAGGAACCGGCTGAATCCAGGTCGACCGAATGTACGTGACCCATTTTATAATCGAGGTTATTTTTGGGTCACCATTGGTAATCGATTCTACCATTTTGGACCCATTTTAAAATTTAAACTTGGGCCTAGTTAGGTTGAGTTGAGTTTAATTAGTTTTATTACTGATGTTATATATGTCAGCCGGATATATTTAGGATATATTTAGCTATAATTAGTCTCTATAATTATGGCATGAGGTATGCTATGTGAAAATATTCTATAATTAATAGGTTGATTATATTTTCCTAGTTTAGTTTGATTCCTGTAATTGCTTCCTTGTAACCGAGTTAACTACTTTATTATATATCGAGGAGGAACCCCATTGGGGTATTACAATTGAGAGTATCAAAGCCAAACCCATCTAAAGTAGGTTTGTGATTTTTTAGTGTTTCTTTTCATTTGTGGGTGCTAAATTTTTGTGAGTGGGATTGCTTTTTTGGTGAGTAGCGTTTCGTTGGTCGCTTGCCAATTTTCTTTCATCTTTTGCAGATTTCTTTCATACTATAGATTTTCGGTGGAGCTTTCTGGAGAGAAGATCCTGGAGGTAGGATCTGTGCAAGTAATTTCGGTATCTATATAGCTTCATCATGTCTTCTAGCGAATTTGGAGTTCGCTTTCTTGGAAAAAATTATTATGCTTGGGAATTTCAGTTTCAATTGTTTGTTATGGGCAAAGAATTGTGGGGTCATATTGATGGTAGTAATCCTACTCCTAGAATCTAAGGAGTTGGGTAAGTGGAAGGTCAATGATGCATGTGATGTCCTGGATCTTAGGATAATTGATCCTCTTATTGTGCTTAATCTAAGACCTTATAAGGCGCAAACCATGTGGGAGTATTTGCGAAAGGTTTATCATCGGGATAATACCGCACGCCGCTTTTAGTTAGAATATGAGATTGCTAGTTACAAAATCTCTCCATTCAGAGTATAATTTATGGGAGAATTTTTTATGGTTTATGCTAATTTGCTCCCTCTCTTTTTTTGTCATTTGTGCATGAGCAGAGTAGAGAGATCAATTCTTGATGAAAGATGCGTCATGAATTTGAGGTTGCTCGCTCAAATTTAGTGAACCGGGATCCCTCTCCATCCTTGGATGTATGTTTTAGTGAATTACACAGGATGGATCTTTTCACACGAAGCTACGTTTAGCAAGATTCTAATCCGCATCAAGTATCGGCCCACGGGAAAGGAAAGGATATGCGTAAAAAAGTGTTTCGGTTGCAAGGAGTATGGTCATATTGCCGCCAATGCACCAAGAAGTCTTGTAACTATTGTAAGAAAACTTTATCAAAGAATATCGACCTCGAACCGTCAAGCTAACGCTCATAAGTGAATACTTCTTCGTTCCCAGGAATGTCATCGCTTCCTCCTCTGTAATTTGGACCATCTGTTCTTACTCCCGAAATAGTAGATGATTATGTCAACCTTTTACGCCTTAGGGCTTAATGCGACATTACTTCATCTAAATCTTGGTGGTTGATTACGGTGCATCCAATCATATGACTAGATCGTCGATACTGTGATGTTCGTCCATATCATGGTTCATCCCGGATTCGAGATAGCTAATGGGAGAAGCTATTAATGAAGTAGGAGATATTAACTCTTCTTTTAGAGATGTTTATGTATCTCCTAATTACCAATGATTTGTTTTAGTTGATAATAACTGTGAACATGATAGGATTTCTGGGAAGATACTACGAAGGGGCCTAAAAACTTTGCATTTTTAAAGTAGTTTATCTTTTTGTATGACAATTAACAATTGGAGTGAAGTATGGTACATGACGAGGTCATCCAAACTCTGTTGTTCTATCTCATTTGTTAAATTCTGGTTTGTTGGGCAATAAAGAACAAGTTTTAAAAATATATTTGATTGTTTGTATGCAAACTTGGTAAAAAAGATATGGTAGTCGAAAAAAATGCTTTGATATTGTGCATAGTGATCTATGGGGTATTTCTGTCATTTCTCATGCTCAATATAAATATTTTGTCACATTCATCGATGATTTAGTCGGTACACTTGGGTCTATTTTCTTAGATTCAAATCTGAGGTATTGTCTGTCTTTCAAACCTTTGTCACATACATTGAGAATCAATTTTCTACCTGTATTAAGATTTTAGGTCGATTCTGGTGGGGAATACAATCCCACAATTTTCATGAAACTAAAGGAATTGTCTCTCAACGGTCAAATACTCCTCAACAAAATGGTGTGGCGAACGAAAGAATTGACAATGTGGTTCGTGTCTTATTGCTTGAGTCCTATGTTCCTTCTAAATTCTGGGTTGAGGCATTATCTACTGCAGTTTACTTAATTAATAGACTGCCCTCTCAAGTGTTGAATCTTGATTCTCCTTATTATCGTTTGTATCATCAGCATCCTAGCTATCTTACTCTGCATACTTTTGGATGTGTCTGCTTTGTTCATTTACCACCTCATGAACGTCACAAACTTTTACACTTGATCTGTTAAATGTGCTTTTATGGGTTATAGTCTTTCTCACAAAGGTTATGTTTGTTATGATCCTTCTTCTAACAAATTTCGTATATCTCGTAATGTTGTTTTCTTTGAAAATCAATGTTTCTTCTCTACCCATATTGAGTCATTACCTGAGATTAGTATTCTACCTTGTTTCGATAAATTGACTCCTCTCCTACACGAGTTCAAATTTGGACTCGTGTATACTCGACGTCTACCGACTTTGCCTCCTTCCGAGACCGACCCTTCATACGAGACTGTCATTCAGTGACTTCTCCCGAGGATAACCCGCCATCTCGAGATCGTTCCACTCGTGATGTCGAACCCGACATGCCTCCGCTGCCGGGTCCTCGGCGATCTACCCGAGTATCCCGTCCCTCGATTGGTATGGCTTTAATGCTACTTTGACTTCTATTCCCATTCCTACATGTTTTTTTCGAGGTGTTAAAAGTGAATGTTGGCGGAAAGCGATGGATGAGGAACTTCCGGCTCTCAGATAATCTTACTCGGGACGTGGTTCCTTGTCCCTCTAATGTTCAAACCATCGGTTGTAAATGGGTTTACTCAATTAAACTCATTGTGATGGGACTCTGGACCGGTATAAGGCACGATTAGTTGCTCTTGGGAACCGACAAGAATATGGGGTGGACTATGAAGAGACATTTGCTCCAGTTGCGAAGATGACTACAAGTAGTACGGTTATCTCTATCGCCGCCTCCTAAGGTTGGCCTCTTCACCAAATGGACGTCAAAAATGCTTTTCTTCATGGTGATCTCAAAGAGGATATTTACATGACTCCTCCTCGGTCTGTTTTTCCTCTCCGTCTTCTGCTGTGTGTAAGTTAAAGCGGTCTCTCTATGGCTTAAAACTCCGGGCATGGTTTGAAAAGTTCAGTCCACTCTACTTGCGTTTCTCCTTTGTCCAAAGCCAATATGACTCCTCTTTGTTCCTTTGTAAAACCCCGACCGGCCTTGTTCTTTTACTTGTGTATGTGGATGATATTGTCATTCTGGGGATCGACTCTAGTCTCGATTACTCGCCTCCAGCAAAGCATCTTAGAGACTTCCTTTCACATGAAGGATCTTGGTCCTCTTACGTATTTTTGGGTTTAGAGGTGCACACAAATTCTTCTGTATATTCTTGAATCAACACAAATATACACAGGATTTGATTAGTTTTGGTGGTCTTCAGGATTCTCCTCAGAGATACTCCTATGGAGGTCAACGTGAAATATCGTCATGCGAGAGGGTGATCTTCTTTCGATCCCACCGTGTTTCGCCAATTGGTAGGACTGAACTATTTGACTATTACTCGACACGATATTTCTTCTTTGTCCAGCAAGTTAGTCGGCTTTATGCAAACTCCACGCCATCTCCATTTAGCGCCATGCGTCGTATCATTCGATATCTTCGAGGTTCACCGATCGTGGGTTGTTCTTTCCCACTGCTCGCCTCTTTGTCTTGTTGCTTATAGTGATGCAGATCGGGGCGGATGTCCCGACACTCTCGGTGATGCATACGGGTTGGTGCATGTTTCTCGGTGATTCTTTGATCTCGTGGAAAAGTAAGAAACAAGCTCGTGTTTCTAAGTCTTCGACTGAATCTAAGTATCGTGCAATGTCTGCTGCTTATTCTGAGATTGTCTGGCTTCGTGGGCTTCTGACTGAGCTTGGTTTTTCTCAAATTGATCCTACTCCTCTTCATGCTGATAACACTAGTGCCATTCAGTCGCTAATCCCGTTTATCATGAGCGTACGAAGCATATTGAGGTGGACTGTCATTCTATTAGGGAGGCATTGGACACTCGTGTTATTTCTCTTCCGCATGTTTCTTCTGATCTTCAGATAGCTGACGTGTTTACAAAGGCCATGACCCGCCAGCGTCATCAGTTTCTTGTAGGCAAATTGATGCTTCTTGATCAAAGACATCAATTTGAGGGGGGATGTCAGCCGGATATATTTAGGATATATTTAGCTATAATTAGTCTCTATAATTATGGCATGATTTTGGTAATATGTAAATATTCTATAATTAATAGGTTGATTATATTTTCCTAGTTTAGTTTGATTCCCTGTAATTGCTTCCTTATAATTGCCTTGTAAAGAGCCGACTACTTTATTATATATATGAGGAGGAACCCTTACATTGGGGTATCCAATACAATTGAGAATATATTTAATATACATTGATTAATCTAGTGACATAACAAGGTTTGCTATGTGATATGCACATAAAAAGGCTTATTTGAGACTTGACCGGTTAACTAGTTCCCAAGTTTACTAGTCGTGCTCAAGTAGGGGGTGATATGGATGGATTGCTTCCTTCATGTCATAATCATCTTATCATACAGATTCAAGATGAAAGTTCGGACATAAGTTTGACCCTGGTCATGTACTTCGCCACTCGTCTGGGTATAATTAAGCACAATTTATCAGTCTATATATAACATGGGTTGATTATAATCGACTTTTTTTTTTTTTTTTTTTATTTTTTAATTTAATGTATGAGAAAACTATATATATAATTTTATTACTAATTTGTCTCTTTTTGTCATGGCATACTAAGGTTTTGGATAAGATTAAAAGTTGGGCATGGTGGGTTTTATAGGAATGCTGCATCACATGGATCATTCAGATTTTGGGCTCATATCACAGGAGTTGAGTTCTAAAAAATTTCTTATTAGAACTGATGCATAGGTGAGCCTTCCTAAAATATAAATATATACCAGGATTAAAGACACGGGGTAAATGCTTAAGCAAATAGTAAGGAAAATCTAGTTAATGCATGACCTAAAAATCCAATAAACATGTTGAAATGGGGAATAAGTATTTGGTTGATTTTTAATGAAATAATATTTTTCTACAAAAAAAAAAATATTTTTTGTTGAATTAAAAAAGAAATCATGAGAGGTTGCTAAATCATCTCTAAAGATTTTAATAGATTAAATATAAATTTTGAATGAAAAATATTGGGAAAAAAAATGTGTTGCTGAAAAATTCCCTCATGTGTTTAATGTAGGCGGAGCCAAAAAAAGAAAAAGAAATAAATAATAAAAATCCAAACAAAAACTAAAATGGTTAAACCAAAACAAGAGAGAAAAGTCACAAGGAATTATGTGATTTAACAATATGCCTACTCTATGAGGTAGCAATACAAAACTTTATTCTGTTGGGATGCCTTGCACAAACCTTTGGATCTAACCTCCCGAAACAAACTAGAATTATGGATAATAAAGCAATGAAATAAATCAAAGCATCAATCACACAACACACAAGAGATTTTTACGTGGAAAACCCTCAAAGAGGTAAAAACCACGGGACCTCGTCCAGATCAACAATCCACTATGAAGTAAAACGTTACAATCTTCTTCACTCACGTAGGAGTGGATAAACAATAAGAGAAATAGAGAAAACGAAGAGATCTAACCGATTATGAGGACATAGAAGCGCTGAGATATAAATTGCAAAGTAGAAAAACCTCCACGAGCAGAACCTCCCTTCTATAAGCTTCCTCTCTCTCTTTTTCCCTCTCTCTTACCTTTGATAGCCCTCTTGTATTTTTCTCATCAACTCAACATACGTAGAAAAATCCTAAGGACCCTTTTTTATAGTTTTAGAAAACTCCTTTCCGCATCCTAGTTGTGAAAGGACTTGCGCATTCTAGTTGCGAAAGCACTTTGCGCATCCCAGTTGCGAAAGGACAACGGGTCAAAAAAAAACCCATCAAATCTCCTCCTTTTTGACCCAGGAGGGATTCACCTTCTTTAAGCCAGCCAGGTTTCTACAAACCTCAAACTTGCCCTTAAGTAAGGCCTTGGTCATCATATCTGACCCATTATTATCCGTGTGGACCTTCTCAAGCTGTAACACATTCTGTTCCAAAGTATCCCTGATCTAGTGATACCGAATCTCTATGTGCTTTGACTTGGAATGCTGACTTGGATTCTTGCTCAAGTGTATAGCACTCTGACTATCGTAATAGACCACGTGCTCCTCCTGCTTCAGGCTAAGTTCCTGTAGGAACCTCTTCATCCGAAGCATCTCTTTACATGCCTCTGTGACTGCAATGTACTCGGCTTCTGTAGTTGACAATGCTACGACCTTCTGTAGCTTACTTTGTCAAGAAACCGCTCCCCCTGCAAACGTGAACATGAACCCCGATGTAGACTTCCTGGAGTCTATGTCACCTGCCATATCTGCATCTGTGTAGCCCTCTAACACAGGTTTACCGTCACCATAGCATAGGCTCAACCTGGATGAGCCTCTTAGATATCGTAGTATCCATTTCACCGCTGCCCAATGCTCTTTGCCAGGATTGGCAAGATACCGGCTGACAACACCAACCGCATATGCTATGTCTAGGCGTGTACACACTATAACATACATCAAACTTCCTACCCCTGACGCGTAGGGTATCTTCTCGCATCTCTTCTACTTATGCCTTCGTCTTGGGACACCGCCTGGCTCAATCTGAAGTGACCATCTAGTGGAGTACTGACCGGCTTCGCTGCATTCATATTGAACCGCTCTAGGACTTTCTCAATATACCGCTCTTTGTGACCAAAGAGCTTCCTGCTGCTTTTGTCACCGGTTATCTCCATTCCTAGGATCTGTCTAGCCGGGCCCAAGTCTTTCATCGCAAAAGACTTTCTCAACTCCTGTTTTAGCCAGTCGATCTTCTTGATGTCTTTTCCCATGATGAGCATGTCATCAACGTATAATAGCAGAACTAAGAAATCGCCCTCTGAGAACTTGCGCGTGAATACACAGTGGTCTGACTCCGTTCTGTAATACCCATGTTTCAACATAAACGAGTCGAACTTCTTGTACTATTCGTGGAGCCTGTTTGCCCATACAAGCTCTTCCTCACCTACACACCATATGCTCCTTGCCTTTGACTTTGAACCCCTCTGGTTGGTGCATGTAGATCTCTTCTTCTAGGTCACCATGGAGAAAAGCAATTTTAACATCTAACTGCTCTATCTCCAGATCCATGCTAGCCGCCAACCCAAGCAACACCCGTATGGATGTCATCTTCACCACTGGTGAGAGTATCTCTTCGAAGTCTATATCTTTCCTCTGACCAAACCCTTTCACCACAAGTCTGGCCTTGAACTTCGTCTGTGAATTCTTCTGCTCAATCTTCTTTCTGAACACCCACTTGTTGCTCAAAGCTTTCTTGCCCTTAGGCAATTTCACCATATTATAGGTGTGGTTCTTATGCAAGGATTTCATCTCCTCTTGCATAGCTTTCAACTACTCCTCCTTATGCTCGTCGGCTAAGGCCTCAGAATAATCTTCTGACTCTCCCCCATTAGTCAGCATAATGTACTCATGTGGCAAGTACCTCTTGGACGGCTGTCTGTCCCTAGAGACCTCCTCACCTGTGGCTCAACAGGTGGATCAAGTGGGGGCTGCTCCTCTGGTCCATCTTCTGAAGGAACTCTCTCGTCCTCTGCACCTTGCTGTACTCCCTCGTCATCAGACACCACGGGAGGAATAATCGGATCCATGTCCTCTAGCTCACCTGAACTAGGCTGATTCTTCTCTGGCTTACTAATGTCTTCTATACACTGATCTTTAAAGAAAACCACATCTCTGCTCCTGACGAGCTTCCTCTCGGTTGGATCCCACAATTTATAACCAAACTTTTCATCACCGTACCCTAAGAACACACACTGTCTGATCTTTATATTAAGCTTGGACCTCTCATCATTTGGTTCGTGAACGGATGCCCTGCATTCAAACACCCTGAGATGACTGTACAATGGATCATGTCCAGTCCACACCTTCTCAGGTACTTCACCATTCAACGAGGCTGATGGAGACCTGTTTATCAAATACACCGCTTTGTGCATTGCTTCTCCCCAGAACGTCTTGGGCAATTTCGCATGGGATAACATGCATCTGATTCTCTCAACAATGGTGCGATTCATTCGCTCAGCTACACCATTATGTTGGGGGGTCTTGGGAACTGTCTGTTCATGCCGTATACCCAGGGACTTGCAGTACTCGTGAAAGTCGCCAATGTATTCACCACCATTGTCAGTGCGGATGCACTTCAATGATTTACTTGTCTCTCTCTCGACCATAGCATGAAACAATTTAAACACACCAAAGACTTCATCCTTGGATTTCAAAGTATAAACCCAAACCCTCCTAGATGCATCATCTATAAAAGTAAAAAAATACAATGCCCCACCTAAGGTTTTTGTCCTCATAGGACCACAAACATTAAAATAAACCAAATTAAAATAAACATGAAATCTAATAACAAATGCTACTTTATTAACGAGGTTTTGAGAGCGGAAGGAGCCGCTTCCTTGCTAGTAGCTGAAGCCCTTTTTCACTCATGTGGCCTAGATGCCTGTGCCATATGTCCATAGCTGAATCTTCCGCTGTGTTCAATCCACCCTTGCACATACTGACACTTGCCTTGTAAAGGGTGCAACACTTCTTTCCTCTAGCCATGATCAACGAACCCTTGATGAGCTTCCATCGCCCATCAGCAAACCGGCTTTCATAGCCATCATCATCCAGCCTTCCCGTCGATATCAAGTTGAGGCAAAGGTCTGGGATATGCCTCACATCCCTGAGAACCAATGTGCAGCCCACATCGGTCTTCACACAAATATCACCGACTCTCATGATCTTTGATACGCAAGAATTTTATATCTTCACAGTCCCATAGTCACCTGACTTGTAGCTTGTGAAGAAGTCTCTGTGTGGAGTCGCATGAAAAGAAGCTCTCGAGTCTATTACCCAGTCGGTGCCCTGACTCGTAGCCGTGAGACATACGTCATGATCTGTAAAAAGAATAACTACCATGTCGCCATCTAAAGCGACTGCAGTGGAATCAGATTCATCTTCCTTCCCTTTTCCTTTCTTGTCGTTTTCCTTACCACGACATTCATGCTTGTAGTGGCCTTTCTTACTACAGTTCCAGCATTCAACCTTTTTTCTGTTACTCGACTTGTCTCTTGATTTATCTCGGGCCTTCCGCCCTTCCTGTTCTTTCCTCTCCCCCGTTCCTGTGTCACAAGGGCCTCTTGCTGAGTAGACCCCTGAGACTTCCTCCTTGTCTCCTCATTGAAGAGACAACTGGTTACCTGTTCCATGGATATCTTTCCGTCTGGCGTGGAGTTACTTAGAGACACCACCAATGTCTCCCAACTGTCAGGCAATGAACTAAGCAATAGTAAAGCCTGCAATTCATCATCCAGGACCATCTTCATAGAGGTGAGTTGGTTCACTATATTGCTGACCTCATTCATGTGCTCGGCCACAGAACCACCATCCTTGAACTTGAGATTCACAAGTTGCCTTATCAGAAATATCTTATTACCGGCTGTCTTCCTCTCATACAGCCCTTATAATTTTAGTTATAGGCTTGCGGCTGAGGTTTCCGTAGACACATGGTGGAACACAGAATCATCCAACCATTATCTAATAAACCTTACCGTCTTTCGGTCCGTCTTCTTCCAATCATCATCAATTATATCCTTGAATTTTTCTGATATGCCTAAGATTGGAGAATATAGGTCCTTGCAATAAAGCAAGTCCTCCATCTTAACCTTCCATATGGTCCAGTTAGAACCATTGAGGCTGATCATCCTTGAGCCACCTTCCATAATTCAAAATCGATCCTACCCGTTCAGTGAACTTAGCTCTGATACTACTTTATTGGGATACCTTGCACAAACTTTTGGATCTAGCTTCCCGAAACAAACCAGAATTATGGATAATAAAGCAATGAAATAAATCAAAGCATCAATCACACAACACACAAGAGATTTTTACGTGGAAAACCCTCAAAGAGGTAAAAACCACGGGACCTCGTCCAGATCAACAATCCACTATGAAGTAGAACGTTACAATCTTCTTCACTCATGCAGGAGTGGATAAACAATAAGAGAAATAGAGAAAACGAAGAGATCTAACCGATTATGAGGACATAGAAGCGCTGAGATATAAATTGCAAAGTAAAAAAACCTCCACGAGTAGAACCTCCCTTCTATAAGCTTCCTCTCTCTCTTTCTCCCTCTCTCTCACCTTTGATAGCCCTCTTGTATTTTTCTCATCAACTCAACATACGTAGAAAAATCCTAGGGACCCTTTTTAATAGTTTTAGGAAACTCCTTTCCGCATCCTAGTTGCGAAAGGACTTGCGCATCCTAGTTGCGAAAGGACTTTGCGCATCCCAGTTACGAAAGGACAACGGGTCAAAAAAAAACCCATCATATTCTTCACTAAAAACAAGATAAAAATACGAGGCAACTCTCTTTTACCCTTATAAGGATCACAGAACAAGTAATCCTTCAAAAGACGAATTAATGGAATTATCCCATTCATTATACATGCTTCTCTATATATAGACCATGCAAGAGAGAAAAGAGCAATCACAAAAAACTAGGAGAAATATGCTTCATCAACATGCATTGCCATATAGATGGACAAAAGATAAACAGAGAGAAGGAAGCACATTAGAGAGAGATCATCTCACAGTAAGAAACGTCTACTCTCCACCACCATAGCATTCTCCCACTTGAAAACTACTTTATGTAATAGTGCAAAAAAAATAAAAATAAAAATTGCTCATATTCAAAACTGTCCAAATGTCACCAATCCCTAGTTAACAAGAAGTCCAAGAGAAGTTCTGCATTAACAAAATTCTTCCTTATAATAGGCTTTGTCAGTATATTTGCTACGTTGTTGTCGATATGAATATTCTGCAATGAGATCTGACAGCCTTCCACCACATTATGAACAAAAGTGATACCAAACATTAATGTGATTGGTTAGTGTGACGCCCCGTCACTGTGGTCACATGTAGGCGGGCGTTGATTTGGGCGGAGCCTGGTGCCTAGGCGAGCTACCAGTGGCTAGCAGGCTACTGTGTACCCAGTGAGAGGCGGAACCTTGTCCCACATCGAAAGATTTGTCCGAAGTAATGGTGGTTATATGTCAATAGTATAATGCGTTTTAGGCAACCCCGAGAACAAAACCGTGAGCCCCATGGGCAAAGCGGACAATATTATACTGTTGGGGCTGGGCTATTACAAATGGTATCAGAGTCGAGGACGGCTCTGCCCTCGGTGGGGGATATTGTGACGTCCTGTCACTGTGGTCACATGTGGGCGAGCACTGATGTGGGCAGGGCCTGTTGCATAGGAGAGCTACCAGTGGCTGGCAGGCTACTGTGTACCCAGTGAGAGGCAGAACCTTATACCAAATTGGAAGAGTTGTCTGAAATAATGATTGTTATATGTGGGATCTAGCCTTCAATAGTATAACACATTTTGGGGCAGCCCCGAGAACAAAACCGTGAGCCTCGTGGGCAAAGCGGATAATATTATACTGTTGGGGCTGGGCTGTTACAAATGATATCAGAGTTGAGGACGGCTCTGCCCTCGGTGGGGGATATTGTGACGCCCCGTCATCGTGGTCACATGTGGACGGGCGCTGATGTGAGCGGTGCCTGGTGCCTGGGCGAGCTACCAGTGGCTAGTAGGCTACCGTGTACCCGGTGAGAGGCGGAACCTTGTCTTACATTGGAAGAGTTGTCCGAAGTAACGGTGGTTATATGTGGGATCTAGCCTTCAATAGTATAACACATTTTGGGGGCAATTTCAAGAACAAAACCGTGAGCCCTGTGAGCAAAGCGGAGAATATTATACTGTTGGGGTTGCGCCATTACAGTTAGAGCATAAAATATTAATTTTTTAGCCAAGTGTAACGTCTTTTGATTGTCATAATAAATTATCACTAATATCTACTTGAATTTCAATTCTTCTAACAAACTCTTTAACCAAATAGCTTCCTTACATGCTTGTATACCTGACATGTACTCTACCTCTATATTACACAATGCCTGCAATCTCGACATCCAACTAATTGTACTACCGACCAAAAAGAATATATAATTAACTTACGGTAAATTTTCTTTTATCACGATCTCTTACATAATCTGCATCCATAAACCCAACCAACTTTGAATTTTGGCCACAATTATAAATAGTTGCTTAAGAAGAACCCTTCAAGTAATGAATGATCAATTTCATAGTAGTCTAATGATCCTTACCTGGATTCACCATGTATTTACTGATTGTTCCTACTACTTGCGCAATGTCTGATCTAGTGCATACCATGACAAACATAAGGCTCCCTACCACCAATAAATATGGTTGCTTTCTCCGCTTTCATGCTAAGGCATTAATCTAAAGATAGCTTTCAACCAATAGGGAATGAAGTATTGATTGTATTAGAATTTGATATGTTAAAGTGTCGCAAAACTCTTTCAACATGACCCCTTTGGGTTATCTAGTCTTTCATATTCTTCTTATTTCTAAGCACGATCATATAAAAAATTCTTATCAACGGTACCCAAACACTTTATATCAAAATTTCTAGTCAAACAAGCTTTTAATGTTGTAATAGTATCTTTATTAGTATGTATAACCAGTATATTATTCACATACAGTATCATAAAGTCATCATTATTATCATATTACGAACATAGGCACAATGGTCTGCCTCACAATTTTGAAATCTCAAGCTCACAATGAAGGAATCAAACCACTTGTAACAACACCTTGTCACCTGCTTTAAATCGTAAAGTGATCCGTTCAATCGACAAACCAGATTCTTCTTGTTTTCTTTGATAAAATCTTTAAGTTAAGTTATATAAATTTTTTCATCAAAAAGATATTCGGAAAAATAGTTTTTACATCCAACTGCTCAAGCCCCACTACCATACTCAATACAGAATAAATATTAGTCAAATGTACAACTAGAGAGAAAATTTCATTAAAGTCAATACCTTATTTTCAAGCATACTCTTTTACCACTAATCGGGTTTTGTATCTTTCAACATTTCTGTTAGTCTCATTTTTTGGCTTATAAATCTATTTACAACCAATAGCCATCCGCCATTTGGTTAATTCAACCAATTCTCAAGTCTTGTTCTTTTATAAAGCTTCCATTTCCTCCTCCATGGACACTTTCTATTTACTAGTATCCACAAATTCACATACCTCTTGGTATGAATAAGGCTCGCACTCTTCTTTTATGCAAGCGTAACCCGTAACATAATCATTGAGCCAAACAGGAGGCTTTATGGCTCTCCTTAGTCGGTCTTGATCACTTTGAATTTCAGCACCCAGTATCTCATCTGCATGCTCTTCGTCAGCTTAATCTTTAACAATATCATCAACTTGTTGACCTTCTAAATCAATGGACTAATTTTGAACATCGTTTGAAGATTTTAATTCAATTATCTCTTGTGACTCTCGGAGCAGCAATTGTCTTTCTACAACAAATTTCATTAAAAACTACATCTCGGCCAATCACTAACTTATGGGCAGTAGGGACCTACAATTTATACTCCTTTGTTTCATTTTTATAGCCAAGAAAAATACACTTTTTGAACCTCGTATCCAGCTTAGTTCTGTGCTTTTAAGAATCCACATATAAGCATCGCAACTAAAACTATGAAGGAACAAATAATTAACATGTTTTTCAGACCACGCATCTTCAGGGATCTTGTAATCTAATACAATTATAATATAATGATTTACCAAATAATAAACTGTATTAACAACTTCCGCCTAAAAACATACTTCTTAAGCTTAATCGAATTCAGCATGCTTCTAGTATGATTCATAAGTGTATGATTCATACGTTTTACAACTCTTTTCTGTTGTAGAGTACTATGGACCGTATAGTGGCTCTCAATGCCCTGCTCACTGTAAAAAACTTTGAATAATTTTAAAGTGTAATCTCTTCCATTATCAGTTCTCAGACACTTAATTTTCTTTCTCTTTTAATTTTCAATTAATGCTTTGAACTTAGTAAAATAAGTAAAAGCATCACTTTTTCTTTTCAACATGTAAATCTATACATTCTTGGAGAAATCGTCAATAAAAGAGATTCAACGAGAGACTTCTAAATATTAGAATTAATTAAATTTAAAGCATTTTTACTTTTGATAATGAATGAGGGAAAACGACTTCTATGGAGCTTTCTAAACAAATAATTCTTACAAATATCTAGATTAATAAACTTTAAGGAAGTAAATTTCGATCAAGAAGTATATTTAAGTCCTTATTTGCTCATATGGCCCAATTACCTATGCCAATTGTAGTACAGTCAGTCATGACATTGTCAACAATAGTATTGTGAACCATAGTATCACTGATCAAATGATATAAGCTGCCTGTTAACTCTTCTTTCACCACTACCATCACTTCTTTAATAATTTTCAATTGACTCTTTTCATCAAAAAAATTTATAGTCATTTTCATCAAAAAATTTCAAAAACAGAAGACTCTTCCACATGTTTGGTATGTGCTGCATACTATAAATTGTACGTATGATATCATCAAACATAGTAATTCTGACATCTTTAATTCTCATAATTTTACACATGTTATCATTACCCATATAAATTCTGCCACAATCATATGACAAATATGTGTAAAAATAATCTTTATATAGAGTCATATAAAACAAAGCGTCGAAATTCTATCATGGAATCATTATAGACAACATTTCTCCATTTTCAAATGAATTATCTTTCTCAAGTAGATTTCCTTAAGAACACTTTAAATCTAATGCTTGATTATGTGAATCGGGTTTGTAAATTTTTTTATTTGCTTTATTGAGTTTATAATTTTTACATAAGTGATTATTCTTTCCGCAATTTTAACACTTGCCTCTTTTGTGCCCTTTCGACTTGGATCTCATCTAATATCTCCCACCATTACCCTTCTTAGTAGATTTTTCCCTGACCATCATTGCATCACCAACAAATTCTCCATATGTTTTTCTCTAAGACTTTTTGGTAAGCAATTTGGACATGACTGACTCCATAGTAATCTTTATACCGTTGCTGAGATTCATAATCAAACCATTCCACGAATCTGGCATCGAACAGAATGTGACTTTTTCTTCATCATCAATTTTCACGTCGACCAATGCTAGTCTACTAATTAGGGTGTTAAATCCATTAAAGTGTTCTTGGAAAGATGACTCTTCTTTCATCTTCGAGTTGTGCAGTTGTTGTCACAAAAATATCATTTGATATTGATTTCCCTTCATATGGGTTTTACAATTTGTCACACAAACCTTTTGCAATGGTTTGATCAGACGCATTAAAGAAAATCAAATCATTTGGTGTAAGAAGTCGGTCCACCATAGCTAATTGATTTTTCACCTCAAATACCTTGTCTTTCATTTTTACATACTTCTTTTATTTTTCTTGAATTGTAATTATACATCATTCGTTCACCAACACTGCGTTCATCTTCAGTTTCCACAATGTATAATTAGATCCATCAAACCTTGACGCCTCAAATCTCGTATAACTCAATTCAGTCACTTGAAACACAATTGCAAAATAAATGCTAACACCGATTTTTTATTGAAAGGTTTATCAACCTTTGGCTTTTATACCAATTATTGCGGCGCCTGTATGTGATCAATGGAAACAAAGACAAAATACAAAAGAAAATGGTTAAAAAAAAATAAAAAAAATTCAAAAGAGCCAAATTAAAATAAAAGATCAAAGGGCAACTATTTTCATGGTTCAACAATATACCTATTCTATGGGGACGATAATATCGACCTTTCTTCTTCTCTAGAAACAATAGAAACCAATGGTCAAGGCTCGTGTGCACGACAGTCAGGACCCCTACAGCCAGAGGCTCAGAGCTAAGGCCGGGGCGGAATATGGGCGCTTCATGCACTCAAATAAGAAACTACCTTAAGTAGACATAGCCGATTATCTCGCCCACAGATACGCATGATACGCTACATTATCCCTTGATTGCCGAGAATATCTCCACGATCCGAAAATCCCACTAATTGAGTAAATCGTGCCGAGATTAACGGACCCAGACTGTCTGATAGTCAGGTATAAATACAATGAGACCCCGTTGCTATAGGTACGTAACGTCTGACATTCTCCCTTGATTCTTCAATACAGACCCAGATTCCCTTAACCTGACTTAGGCATCGGAGGGTCCCCCGGCTAGCCAGGGTCTCCTTTGCTCACTGTTTGTGTAGGACCAGGGTTCCTTGGAAGTTCCTCGTGCCGAGTAGAGGGTGATTCAGATTTTGTCATCAACATTTTAATTATTGCGGCGCCTATATGTGATTAATGGAAACAAAGACAAAATACAAAAGAAAATGACAAAAAAATAAAATAAAATCCAAAAGAGTCAAGCCAAAATAAAAGATCAAAGGTCAACTATTTTCATGGTTCAACAATATACCTATTCTATGGGGACGATAATATTGACCTTTCTTCTTCTCTAGAAATAATAGAAACAAAAATACAAAGCTTTCCTACCATGTACATATGCTCTTATATATATAGAACCTGGGAGAGAGATAAGAATAGTCACCAAAAACAAGGAGAAATAGGCTTCCCCAATCTACATAACTGTAGGGATAACTGTAGGTACAAGAGATAGAAAAGGAAACACGTTGGAGAGAGATCGTCTCTAAGTAAGAGACGTCCATGCTCCACCACCACAGCAAAATGAAAGAATATATATATATATATATATATATATATATATATATATATAGAGAGAGAGAGAGAGAGAGAGAGAGAGACGCGCTCACCTGCGGAGAGAGAGAGAAGCGCTCACCTGCGAACCAGTTCCGTACGTAGTACATACGAACTTTTTTGAGAACCCATCATATGTGATGAATCTCGCAAATCTGAACCGTTCATGTGAAGCAACACCTAGTGAAAACCCCTAGGACCAAGTTTTACTTTTATCTAAAACTTTTATCCATACCGTCCATAGTAAAGAGAAATTCAAATCAAGGAAAGAAACTGTTTGCATTTTTCACGGTCCTACAAAGTTTCGGATCAAAGTAAAATTTTATACTATGAGGTTTCATGAGGTTCTGCTTCATGTGGACGGTTCAGATTTGCGAGATTCATCACGTATGATGGGGCCTCAAAAAAGTTCGTACGTATACGTACGAACTGGTTCACAGGTGAGCGTTTTCCTATATATTCCTATATATATATATATATATATATATATATATATATAAAAGAAAGAAAGAAAGAGGTAAAAGGAAAAAGTCCAAGACAGGCTGGACCGCAGAGGACTAACTAAAACCGACTCGCCCAAGTCTCAAGTGAACATCCTAGTCAAACCGAATATTCCACCCTTAAGAGCACGGTATTTACTCAACCCAGGACGGATTGATTGAGTCTGAGTTGATTCAGATGAGTCACATCGGACCAGTACAGGTCTTCATACATAATTGATCTAAGGACTGGAGTAACCGGAGCATGCCCGGATGGCACTCTGCTAACCCTTCAAATGATGGCTAGCAAACCGCATGCCAATGAGTAGATGTTTTTTTTTTTTTTTTTTCTTTTTCTTTTACGTACACACCCACACCACATGGGCACATTCAATCCCATGATGGTTTAGATCTTCTGAGGTAGGAGCTTTTTAGGGTATTGTCTTTACCACAATGGGGCGGGGCCCATATTAATAGTCTGTATCAGTGTAACGCGATCATCACTTGTACAAATAGCAATTTTCCTTTTTTAACTGTCCATCGGGTGAATCAAAATATATATGCCTTGCATTTTCATCATCATCATCATCTAAGCCTTGTGCTATCTAAAGATAAGATAGCATATGGTATATGCAAGTATATGTAGAATTTTAATGGTTGGTTCTCAAACGGATCTGATCCAAATCGGACCCATTTCAAAATCATATTTAGGGCGGAACGGGTTGATTTTGAGAGTCCCTAAACCTGACACATATAGCAATCAGCTTGAACCTCTGGACTTAGAACGTTGCAACATTCCTATTTGAGATCCAGACACTTCGTTGAATCGGATCCAATGACCAATTGGGTCTACCCAAGCGTTTTGCAACCCTAGCGACATGTACTTCGGGCAGCATGAGATGTCATGACCGTCAGTCGACATGCAACGTGCATGTCTCTTTCAGCAGTATGGATTTGACGCTTGAAATTACAGTTCGCATTATTTAGAAGTTGATATCTTGGGCTAGACTAATGAGAGTTCAAAAAAGTGGTGATTCATCACCTCATACTCTATACATGTGGCAAGCGTATATAGAAATTTAGAACATCCAAAGCAAGTGGGCGCACAAATATATTGAAATAGTGACCATGGATCATTTTCTTTCAAACCATCTATTTTACTGATCACCATATATTTAGTAGATCAGCCTGATCTACGTGCCAGAGTATGTTCATGGTCCACCTACTAACAATTGGCCCTGATGCCACACACATGATATCCACCTTTGCACTGTAGTTTGATTCACCTCTTCAACCTCCTCTCCCAAAGCACATGTACGTCCTGCGGTTCACCTTTCCTACCGGTCTTTGAGGAATTATAGGACAGTGGACGGTTCACCTTCCCAACCTGTCGTTGAAGAATTATAGGACAGTGGATGGAGGCTGTACATAATATACCTGAGCTGTTGGTTCTGAAAAATGGGGCCGATGGTTCAATACCCAAACCATTGGTCAGTTGGGCCCCTCTATAAAAGAAGTATGCCCTCCCCTCAATAGGAATCTGAGCATTTTGATTAGTGGCCTACAAATAGACAGTTAACAGACACAATGGGCAAGATGTTGGCTTCTCGCAGTCAATTATTGCTACCGTTGTCTTATCTTGTAGCTTATTAGGGTGAGTTATTATCCTCCTTTTTTTTTTTTTTTTAATAATAATAAATAAAAAAAATAAAATAAAATCTGAGATTGGCTGCTCACCTGAGGTCATGCATCCTTTACCTGGGCTTGAGAATGGTTTAGGCCGTCCAAAGGCTTGACAACGTTACAGACGATCTTAAGATTTTATGTGCCATTTACATATAGCTAGCAAGAAAGAAAAACAAGGTCTTGCTGATCTAGTTTGAGGTATTAGGCCCAGTCGTGTAGTGAATCGTTTCAGCTTATAGCTTCAGATAACCATCTTGAATCCAAAAGAAAATACACTATTTGACCATTGATATCCCTTCCACAACCAAAAAGATCAATCTCTTCCTAAAACCCCCTCTTTTGGACAATGAAATCCACCTCCACCTCTATGGAAAGGATCTACTTCCAAGCATAATATCTCCAATGAGTTTTCTCAGCCACATACGCCTTTTCTATACAACTGTGTTTTTTTCTACTCCAGCATGTTGCACTTTAATCATCCAATTGTGCTTCTATGAGTATAGTTTCATGGTGGCTTGCAGAATTATATCATGATGGCTTTCTCAACCATCTGCACGCCACCTTGTACTTGATTGCCATACTAATTGCTAATACAAGCATCCTTCACATGGTCTTGGGACCTGTTGGCATATTTCTACATAGACATGTATACATACATAGCTAGCTACGCACATAAGGGGCTCTCACCATCGATGTGGGATACCCCTACAACATTCAAGATTGGATGAACAGTCTTCAATTTTTGGCTCTTTCACTGTTGAATTGGGACTTTTCTATTTTCAAGCCACCCTATCAAAGGGCTGTGATTGTCCAATCTTGTAGATTCATTGGCATCCTCAATTAGACCAACAGTTTGGATTACAGAACAATGGACCTCACATGTAAGCAAAGACTGTAGATCAACAAAATATAGTTTTCAGATGAGCACAACCCTATAATTCCTCTAGCTAGCTTAATCCTAAAACATGAGATGTCAGGTTTCATACCGGTTGGAGAAAAATAAATAAAATACTATCATCCAAAACACGGGTTCAACAACTCATATTCTTTCACTTGCTGCATATCTTGCAATGTAGTTCAATTAGAGATTACCCCCGGCTTGGCAGTTTTGCACACTTCTAGAGCATATCCTTTGGGCATGTATACCTTCTGGGTGGCGCACACCTTTCTCACAATCACTTCCAAACCCCGGAATTGATTTGTTATACTTCAGGTTGTTCATCTTTTAACTTGATTAAGAGTTCTGCTCCAAGCCTTAGTAATCCATGCAAAACCAATCTTTCTTAATTTCCATGCAAGAAAACTACAACATGATTACATTCTAACAAGCATCTGCACTGCTGACTAGTCACAGAACAACAACTAAATGCATGGAGTATTCAAGAATGTCACCTGACCGTGCTATAAAGCATACTAAACTTTGTAGAATCAGGCACTTTTAGTTGCAACAGGTGTGGTTCCAAGTCTGTCTTCCTGCAGACACAAGGCATGCCTAGATGACACCCGGATCCATAGCTCAAGTGGTAGACCGAGTGAAAGATACCTCGTTTCAACACTGAGGTCTTGGCATCGATTCCCTGGTGGGGGTGGCTAACAGTGAAGTGTGATCTGACAGCAGGTGTACTAACAAGCTAACAAAAAAAAAAGGCATGCCTAGATGCTTCTTTCACCATTCACATGACTAGAGGTATAGACAGGTGAGCAATGATTGAATATTGGTTTCAGCACACCACATTTTTCTCTCTGTATAGCCCTGCATTGGGATGTTTTGGACCATTACAGGCTGCTGATAGAGCCATATCATTCATGGATGAAAGCAGCATGTAATGGGGGATGCATACTGGTGTGGGACTACCTTTTAACCCTAGCTGGGGAGTGCTGTTCGAATCATTGAGTGATAATGAAATTCCATTGACAGCTAAACTAATCATGCGGATTATATCAAGAGTCACTGACCAGCTACTGTTCATTTTTCAGCTGATTAAAAATTCATGTGTTCAAGCTAAGGATTTATATGGTTTCTTTGAGATGCGATTTCCTTGTAGTGTCTTATATTGAAAGGCAGCAGTTTACTTCACCAAATCCATCTGTTTCACATAATTGGAACCCATATAGGACTTCACTTGGGTGCTTTGTGCTTGGTAGTTTGTCTGGCATCTTTCCATCCATGTCCCTACTTTGTTTGCACACGCTTTGGGCTGTACATGTAAAATTGGGTCAATATTGGGCGGGACCACCATGCTTTAGTGATAGGCGATGATGAGGATGAGCCACAATATAGTATTAATAATAAAATACTTAGAAATTCTTCATATCAAAGAAAGGGTAACGGTTTCCCAATACAAATCAACAACCTCAGGACCATTCCTCTGCAAGGGAGTCTGTAAGATCATTAGCCTCTTTCAATACAAGCAAAATTTTGAAGATCACCGTCAGATACAAAAGATTTTCCCAAAACCTAGATCTATTCACTTAACCCCACCCGCCTTATTGGCAGTTGGCACCCTCACCCAAATTAGCCACAGCATCTGGTTCCGCGTGCCACAATTTGATTGCCTTTTGAGAGAGAATGAATGAGGAAGATGAACCAATGCTACCAAAGAAATTGGGTCATCCAATGACCTAATATCATTCTGTAGTTTTTTTTTTTTTTTTTTTTTTAAAGGCTTCATGATCCATCACAGCTATTGCAACAGCTGACCCATCATGCAATTTGATTTTTGCTCCCTAAAGATCAATCAAAGGTCTGCCTTCTACATGGGCTTTTATACAGTATTTAATGTTTCAAACTATGGTTCAAGTTGAGGGCTCTAAAAGGCCAAGGGGAAAGCCCAAAAGGATGTGGGTGGACACAGTAAGAGAAGATTTGATGACCTATATCTGAGGAGATGGCCCTTGATAGAGTGGAATGTCTGAACAGGATTCATCTAGTGGACCCAATTAGTTGGGTAAGGCTAAGATGATGATGATGATGATTTAATTTTTACAAAGAGAAGGATTTCCTCCTGTCCATTTTCAAAGGGAGGTAATTTGCTTCCAATGTGAATGAAGAATGTGGTGAACTAACCTGCTGCCTTTACGGATTTAAGGCTCCAAGTGATCGGGTTCGTGTGGCCTTGAATCCAGAAGATTTTGTTACTGGATTTTATGGCCAAGAAATGCCCTCAGCGGCAGGTAATGCTGTGAGGCCTTTGAAAAATATAAGAAGATTCCGCTTATAGATCTGCCATGTGTTTACCCAGAAAATACCTTCTGCACTGCCAACATGCTGCTCCTCTTCTGCAAACCAATTGAGATAAGCTAGATCTGTAAAGGTCTAAAGCTTACCAAGACAAGTCATTGGTGAGCCGGTTAACAGGCTCGATGTCACCACTGTCATTTTGTCTGCAACAGAACCACCTCCATAATCTGCTTTCTATTGGTCGAATTCTTTAAATAATTAATGGGACACCTACAACTTCCGAATATTGTCACACCTTCAGTGTTACCCACAAATTTTGAGATGGGTGCCGAATGGCATCATAAGAGACTTCCCCTTTCAGTGTAAAGGCCATGTCCATGACATTTTTGTCTTACTATTATTGGATCATCTGTTGGTAATGGACACAGATATGAAGTATGCAATATTGTGAAGTAGAGGACAGATGAATACTATGAGGTACACATTCACTTGATAATTAAAACTATCAAATAGTGGAATATTTTTAAAAATCCAAAGTAAAGAATACTGCAACGGGGCGTTTGGATAGACATCTGATTCATGCAATGGCATATGCGATGGTTTATGTGATTATGCCATCACTTAAGGGATGAAAAGATGTACATTTTTTTGGGGGCTATGCTATCACATATGCGCGTAGGCCCTTTGGGTCACATACAATTGCTTATGCTATTTGACAATAATGGTTGGAATTTCCCTTGGCGTGTGGGTAATGATTCTAACACCATTCGTTTCGGTTGAGTAGAATCACGACCTTGTTGTGGAAATTTGGTAATTTTTTGAAGGCTCGCAATCTCATTGATCTTCCTCAGAGCGATGACCAGTTTACTTGGACGGTATTCTAGTCTCACAGATAGAGGGACATTATCTTGGGGTGATTCAATCGGTTTTGCCAAGCCCGAGGTTGAACCATGTCCCAATTTGCCTGGAATTCTCTAGCATCCTGACCAGACCCCCACTCTTTAGATTTCTAAATTGGTGGCTCAATTAATACAGCTTTGTACGTGTGGAACAGATCTACGAGATCACCTAGAAAAGTTGCAAAAAATAAATGGAGTCACCAATGTCCAAAGAATTCTGGAACCTACAACAGGCTAGAAACCGTACAGCCAAATTACCCAAAGGTTGACATTAATGGTTTTGATCCAATGACTCCAATATGGTCAAGCCTATCAAGGATCCCAAGGGCTTCACTGTCAGAGAAGGAAAGTGCTAGGCACACTCTCTGCCCGTGTGCGGTCTCTACTTTTGCAGGATTCAATTTTTTGGGATTAGAGCTCTTGGCTACGACCCTTAACTAAAGTAAAGAAAACACAAGTAGCAGGGGGTGTAAGATAAAGGAAATGTAGCGGTGCAATATGTAGAAACTTTGTAAACTGAGGGATCCAAGTCCAACGTAAAAGAGGCTTTACTAGAGATGTGAGTGAGGGATGAAGAACCTCAAAACCTCTCTCTTCACAATTACTGAGGAGATCGTCGCTTAAGATGCATGCCCCTTCTTTTTTCCCTGAAAGATAAGATGCACAACCCTTCTTCCAATGCTTTAGAGGAGTTTAATGAAGCACTTAAATCCCTTACCCTACTCTTAGGCAGTGTTTGAAATATCGGAATCACGTTACGTATCGCACCTTTAGGATACAGATACATATCGGTTATCGCATGGGATATATCAGTTGTATCGCATAATGTATCGTTGTTGTTGGAAACATGGGGAAATTGGTCGATTTTTTCAATGAAACTTCAGTGATTGTTAAAAAAACACATCAACACACTTATAAATCAAAACATTACAAAAAATAAGTGCACATAATAGGTTTTCTTTGTATGGGGTCCAGATCTATGCATTTTCTAACTGAATTGATGCAAGTATATTCAAAGTTCATTCATATAATTTATAAACACAAGAAGACGTGTGGAAACACAAGCAATACATTCAAAAGCAAAAGAGGAATCACAAGATTAGGTTATATACATGTTTGATTTTATGTTTAGACACAAGGATTGCAACCGATTTGCGAACAAGTGGGAAATTTTGATTTTTTCAACTTTCGGCAACTCGGCCCATCTCCTCCAAATCTCAAAAGTGAAGCTACCAAAATTGAAAAAACCATGTATTTGTAATAATTCGACACTGATTTAACATGATTTATAGAAAAAAAGATTGAAAATTGAAAATGCTCACCGAATTGAACATGTGAGATATATCACACTACTTGTGAGTTTCGTATCGCACAGGTGGGATACAAGATATATCGTGGGATATATTGGTCAATATCGTCGATATTTAAAACACTGCTCTTAGGCTCTTCTCATGAGGTGGTTTCCTACAAGCTACATTTCCTAAATTTTGTCCTTTTACTTTCTATTTTATTTTATCTAATTCAGAAAAGCAAGGGGCTAGAGTAAATGAGGATATATGGGGGAGAGCCTAAGGTGTAGAGAAAACCAAGGGTCAAACGCCATTTGGAATGAGGTGAGGATATTTATTTATTTTTAGGTAAGGATATTTATTTAAAGGTGAGTAGCTTTTGGTGATTTTGGTATGGCTTAAAGGTTAAAAGACACGTTCCCACATTATTGGCCCTTGATTGCACTTAGACGCATGGTTATGTTCTTATAGGAGTTTGGGAGTGCTTATTGTGGTAATTTTGAAGAGTTTTAAGGATGGTGGAGGGGATAATATTTTGACATTTTCCCAATAATATGGCAATGAGAGAAAAGGGGAGGTTAGGTGATTAATAGAGGGGAAGGGAAAACGAGAAAATTGATGTGATAATGATATCACACAAGGGGTGGAAATCTGTTGCTGACACCTGGGGGTGGCCCATCAAAACGTGGAGGATTCTGGTGTTAACACGTGGGTGCAGATTTTTGATGTCTGCACCTGTGTTATTTTGATAAGGTTGGACACAAATTGAGTGGGTCTAGATATCCTAATGGTAGTGTTTGTTGTGGAAGTGGTTCCTCCTTATTCCGGCCCAATCAAATGACTTTGATCACCTCATTACTAGGTTGGGTGTATATAGTGGGGATGATAACAAATTGGTGGAGTGGAGATCAAGGTATGTAAAAACTTATGTAGTGGCCATATGGCCATTATGTAAAGGTAATAGAGGCCATCTTATGTGTTAGGGGTCATAACAGCAGTAACAGCCGTTGCCGGAAAAAAACAGCCTGTAGCACCCTGTTATGGGACCGATACAGGATTTCAAAGAAGAAGAAGAAGAAGAAGAAGAAGAAGCTGTAACTACCGTTACAAGGGCCATATCATAACAATAATGATGGTGGCCGTTACAAACACCATTATTGTTACAAAATACTGTGGAGATGATAGCAAATTTGTGAGCTGGGCATGAGGTGGAACGTTTGCATATCTAAAAGTCAAATTAAAGGGGTGGAGCAACACTAATTTGGGGCCAGAAGAAATTTCTGCAAACTTAGTGATTATAATAGAGGTAGAAGCAGGGTTATAATCAAAGGAAGGTTAGAGAAAGGAAGACCTTCAATTTGAATATTGTGATATCCTTAGGAGAGGGGAGGCATAGTGGCATAAAAAATCTATAGATCCATTTTGTTAACAACCAATCAAATGATTAGGATCAATTACAGAGTAATATACATGTAACCATTGCAAAATTGACAATCCATATTAATCACAGAACCTTTTTCTACAATCACTTCGTACCTTTCATGTTATTGGTGATGGATCATTATATCGAAGTATTTATAGGAAACATGTGCATCCCAAGGTGGGGTCAACATTATTACCTGTCCAGACCCATTATCTGACCTTCTTTTATCATAATTGATCAAACTATCCATTTTACTTGCCAATAGTTAGTAAGGATTGTCCAATCATGGTGATTCTCAAGAGATGTGAAATCCAAGATAGAGCTCACATTATGGATGATCCAAATTGTTTATCGGACATTCTCAATATAATTGATTTTGACCAACCATTTTTACCTTCCATAAATCAGAAATTTGGAACATCCAAGCTAATATTTGGAAGATATCAGCAGTCTAAAAGGCAGCATCAAGATGATGGGTGCAAGGAGCATGCATGAACCACAAAAGCAGTAATGGGTCATGTCATTGTCAAGTAAATCAGTTGTCCCACAAGACATTGATACAAACTCAGATGAGGAATAACTTCTGATCTTTCCTATGTAAGCAATGATCCACTTCAATTGTGGAATCAACTGGATGAGACCCTTAGCATACTGGAGTCATCAAGAAGATTGAGGACATACTTTCTTTGAGAAATAAATAAACCGCTTTAGGATTGAGCAACACATATTCCGAGAAATTGTTTTATGGGACTCAAATCTTTGATCTCGCAATTTTCTTTGAAGTGACTTTTTTATCTTTTGAATTTTGTCATCACTATTTTCCGTCAACATAATACCATCAACATAGACTATGATAACCGTGGTACTCTCACTATTCTTGATTATAACTGAATGATCAGATGCACTTGCAGAATCCTACAACTGCAGCTTTGAACTCCTCAAACCAAGTTTTCTGGGGACTGCTTAAGGCCATATGCGACACACCTTCCCCTTGTCATGGGTAGGGGTGACACCTAGAGGAGCACCCATAAACACTGATTCATGTAGAACACTATGAAGAAATGCATTTTTTAACATCCAACTGATCAAAAGGCCACTAAAGATTTGTTGCAATGGAAAAGAGAACTCAGACTGAATTCAATTTTGTCACAAGAGTGAGGTTTCTTCAAAGTCTACCACATACTACGACGTGAACCCTTTAGCTACAAGCCAAGCTTTACATATTTCAATCGAACTATTTGGCTTATACTTCAAGGTAAATATCCAATTGCACCCGTGATGAGATTCAAATGTCTTTTCATTTACATCCCAAGTACCTTGCTTCCCGAGAGTGGTCATTTCTTCCAACATAGACGCTTGGCATTTAGGATCGAATATGGCATCTCAACTTTAATAGGGTTTGAAATAGAGAAATAAAAGACATACGATTGAAGGGAAGGAGAAATGGAGTGATAAGAAACAAAGTTACCAATTAGACGAGATGTACAAACCCTTCTAGCATTGTGCAAAGTAATGGGAAGGTCTTAATAAAAGTGAGAAAGGGGGGATGCCCAACCCTAACTCTCTCATTCTCTATTTATCTTCCTTTTCTCTTCCTTTCTTCTTCTCTTTCTTCTATTTTGCTATGTAACTAAACTAAAACCCAAAATAAAACAGTTGCAAATATTCATGATATAGATGGCACACCAATCATCCAAGCCAAGAGCATGACAACTTATCAAAAAGAAAAAAATTGTGGGGGTAAGATGGAGAGAGGGGTGGCAAAGTTGGAAAGAGTCCTTGGATGCAAAAAGCTGCCTTCCTACTATCACTTCAGGTCACCATTATAAGCCTCAAAAAACCTCATAACACATCCCGCATAAGTCCCCACCATCAAACTTCGAGCCCCACTCTCCTTAGCATATAAAATCCAAGAAATCCCTATTAACATTGCCCTATGCTTTTAAAAAAAAAAAATAAAAAAAACAAAAAAAAACAAACTAACTAAATTCTTAATAACAAGTTTTCTCAATATCAACATTACATTAAATAACCAGCTTCCCCAATCTGTGCCAAGACTCAAGGCATTCCTGGACACCAACACACCATCCAAAATCCGCCTACCCTTTACAAAAGCTCCTTGTAATAGAGGTGGTCCGGTCCGAATTGGGTAGATAGCTTCCCTCTCGTGAAGCAGCATGGCCTTATGAGGACAACTTCCAACCATTGCCCAAATTTTTTGAAGGTAGAAGAGGACATTGAGACCCTAAACCATTTAGATTTGAGTTACCATGGCTTAAAGTGGATGGCTTCACAGAGTTGGTGAGGGAGTGATGGGCCTCATTCACAACAGAAGGTCATCCCGGGTTTGTATTATTCCAAAAAATTGAAGCTTCTCAAAGGCAAACTCAACAGGTGGAGAAAGAATGTGCTTGGGAGCCAGGATTTGAGAGAGATTCTCAGTGAAATCCGAACGCTTGATGCCAAGGAAGAGGGGATGTAGCTTTCAGAGGAGGAGAAGGCCAAGAGGGATTCTCTTTCGAATGAGTACAAAATCACCCAAAAGAATAGGAAATCAAATGGAGGCAACAATCTAGAGCCACAAGGCTCAAGGAAGGGGGTAGGAACACGAATTTTTTCCACAGGATAGTGCGTGAGCAAGAAACAATAAGATTAATAGTGTGGTGCTAGACGGATGAAGGTTGGAAGAGATATAAAAAATTTGCGACCCTATTGTTAGATTCTACAAAGATCTTCTCTCTAAGGAAGAGTAGGATCAACTGATCAAGACTTGATAATCTGATTTTTCCCGTTGATTCCCGTCGTAAAGGCAAGTACCCTTGAAAAGCCGATCTTCGAGGAGATAAAGGTCCCGGTGGATTCTTTGAGGGATAAGGCACTGGGGCCGAATGGTTTCCCTTTGGCATTCTTCCAAGTATTTTAAAACTTGGTTAGAAAGGATGTGGCCAGGTTCATCGATGAATTCTTTACTAGTATTCAGCTTCCAGCTCGGATGGTTGCCTCACTGATTGCTTTAGTGTCAAAGAAAGAGGAAGCAAATTGCTTGAAGGATTTTAGACCGATAAGCCTGATAGGTGCTCATACAATCCTAGCAAAAATCTTGGCCATCAGATTTCGATCAATTATTGGGCATGTCATCTCCAAGGTTCAAGGCACTTTTGTTGAGGAGAGACCAATTCTAGACAGTGCATTGATAGCCATGAGTGCATCGATGCTCATTAAAAGGAAGGCAAAAAAAGGTAGTGTTTATAAGCTCAACATAGGAAAGGCGTACAATCATGTTGAGTGGGACATCTTGGATTATATATTAGGTCGGATTGGTTGCAATTCTAGATGGAGGGAGTGGTTCCAAGTATGTATCGGGATAACTAGGTTCTTAGTTCTAGTCAATGGGTCACCAAAAGAGTTTTTTAAATCCTCGAGAGGTATCAAGCAAGGGGATCCACTATTGCGATTCTTATTCATGGAGGTTGCAGATGCTTTGAGCAAGATGCTGGACAAGGGATCCCCTCTTATTGGACAAGTGAGTCTCTTAAGTGGTTTTAAGCAATGTTTTAAGTATCAACAATATTGGCCAATATATCCCACAATACATTTTGTATCTCACCTGTGCGATATGAAACGGACAAGTAGTGGGGTATATCCCACATGTTCGATCCAGCGAGTATTTTTGATCCTTTTTTTGTAAATCATATTAAATTAATGTCAAATTGTTACAAATCCATGATTTTTCATGTTTTGCATAAAAATTGTGGATTGGGAGCTTCGATTTCGAGATTTGGAGATGAGTCGAGTTGCGAAAATTCGAAAAAAAATAAAAATAAAGATCCAAATTTCTCACAATTGGTTGCAATCTTTGTGTCCAAACATAAAATCAAACATGTATGTAACCTAATCTAATGATTCTTCTTTTGCTTTTGAATGTATTGCTTGTGTTTCTATACATCTTCTTGCATTTATAAATTATATGAATACACTTTGAATATACTTGCATCAATTCAATTAGACAGGGCATAGATTAGGACCCCATACAAAGAAAACTTATTACGTGCACTTGTTTTTTATAATGTTTGATTTATTAGTGTATTGATGCCTTTTTTAATAATCACTGAAGTCTAATTGAAAAATTCAACCAATTTTCTAATGTTTCTTCATGTTTCCAACAACAACAATACAACCGATATATCCCATGTGATAACTGATACGTATCTGTATCCCAAGGGCGTGATACATAACATGATACCGATATTTCGAACACTAGTTTTAAGGGGGGCGGGGGGGATTTCAAACTTCCCACCTTTAATTCATCAATGATGTTGTCTTGTTTTGGGATACTGAAGCTTCTAAGGTGGACAATTTAAGGAAGATTATTCGCCGCTTTGAGGTGGTATCAGGGTCTCAAGGCAAAAATCATCAAAAGTGACATGTTGGGGTATCAACATCATAATGGAGGTTAGGAGCTTGAGAAGGTGTTTGGATGCAAGGCAAGGGTATTCCCTTCATCATATTTGGGGCTTCCTTTGCGCATTGAAAAGCCAGCGAAACATTTATGGGACAAGGTGATTAAGAATATGGAAAGGAAATTGTCTGCATGGAATCACTGACATCTCTCTTTAAGAGGTAGGCAATGCTAACAAACATGGCGCTCGCAAACCTTCCGCTGTACTTCTTGTCTCTCAAGTGCCCAAATGAAGTTCTGGAAAAGTTGGAGAGAACGAGACGTGATTTCTTGTGGCAAGGGGCCAAGGAAAAGAATGAGTTCCACTTGATGACGTGGGAAGAGGTATGTAAACCAGATGGTGGAGGGGGTGCCAAAATTAGGAAGTTGTACGTCATGAACGATGTACTCTCAGGCAAATGGCAATGGAGGTTTGCCAGTGAGGAGAATAATTTGTGGAAGGAAGGTAAGCGCCTTAGTGCCTTTATAGTCATAAGCTTTTTGGCTAAACTAGCATCAAAGCCGTTGCGCACTAAAGCCTTGACTTTCTACCGAGGAAGAAAGAGGTAATGATTAAGAATTGTTTATTCTCAAAAAATGGTTTTTGTTACAAGTATGAAATTATGGAGGGGGGTTGGTGGACAAAGGAATCTTCTTTGTACATGGCTATGACATTGTGCAAGGTAATCGCTAGGCTAAGGAACAAGTTCAAGGAAGGGATTGGATTCTTGTTGGGTAATGGTATAGAAATGGTGCAGACTCATCCACTGTAAATGGATGGGGCTAACCCAAAAATCGCATTGAACTGAGATAGTAACGATCTAATTTTGCTCATTGAATTTGGGGACCACTCTCTGTTTTACTTTTAATCATCCATTAGATAGCCACCAATTAGATTGTTAGGATTGCTGCATCAATGTGATTTTCAAGCCATGGACCACACACAATATGCGTAACAGTTTGAATGGTCTATATAGAGGAGGACTTCCCACCAAAATGGTGGTGAGCTACCACAAGAGTCTAGTTCCACAAGAAAGGAAGGAGTAAGTTTCCAAAACTAACGTTCTTATTTTTGTATTTATTATTTTAAACATTACTATCAAATGGGTGTCTCTGCTGAGGCAACTTTATGAAATGGTATATGAGCTATATGTTTAGGTCAACCACCTGTTTTTAAAGTCAACCCAAACTACAGGGACAAAAATATGGTTTTCTCTCATCTTGATGCTCAACAACCATTTCCATAACAATTCAAGCACTAAGGTAGTTGCTATTATAATGTTGATGATTCCAAAAATAAATAAATAAAAGAAAAAAAAAAAACGCATGATTACTTTCACACTCACTTGAGAAAATAATGAACTCATTCCCTGAGAGAAACTTAAGCATTTACACCCATCCCATAACAATTTTATTGGATAGGAAAGCAATCTCAGGGCAAAGACAAAAACATAAGAAATGAGTAATTCCATTAGTAAGTTCTATTTCTAGCAGGCAAATACTAGGAAAAGCAATATCAGCCATCAATAGTGATGGAACAAAATCTTTATAAAGATATCCTCACAAAAGATAACTTTATTGCAACAAAATTAATGTCTTTCAAGAGAACGGTAAAAGGACCTTCTCAAAACAGTGCATCATTTCAAAGCTGTACCCAATTGACTAAAGAGGTGCTTCAGCCACACATGGACACCAAAAGAATGAGCCAGTTGCATTAGAAATATAGGTAAGTGATTTAGCAAGTTGAATGAAATTGAACTTAATTAAAAATTAAAGCATACGTACCACTGTGATTGTGACAATCTCCTCCAATGGCTACAAAATTGATAATCTCTTCACTTGCAGCAGCAAATAGAATAAAAGAAAGGAAAAAAGGATAACCATGTAGAGTCTCAACAAAGATATGAACTAACAGAGTCTCACCAATGGTTCTCTAGAAGAGTCTCTTCTTGGGTGTAGTACCATCTCAGCAAATGAGAAAATAATACTTCCACTCATTCAAAAACCGAATAACATGTCCATTCCATCTCTATAATTATAAATGTATAAAGACTTTTACTAAGCCTATTTGCCGAAATAATAAACTTGCCAAAATTGTCACAACTTGCAAATAGAAGAAAGAGAATGGAGAAAGAAGCTAAATCCAGAGTTCTACTTTTACCAAAAGAAGATGCACACAACCATATGACTAGAGAGGGCTTTGTATGACTTATTCAAAGCCTACCTACACTCTAATGCTTGTGTATATAGTCTTGAAATTGTATACAGTCCAACTACTTGGCTCCACAGTCCAACTGATCACCCACCAGAGCCATCCAGTTGGATATATTGGTCCCACAGTCCAATCAGATGATTGATCAGGTCCAAAGTCTCCATCAGGTCATGATCCTGATCCCCGTCAAATTATCCTGGACCCACAATGCATTTCAGATCTTCAATCTGGATGGTTAGATAGGTCTGGTTTTCAATGTGGAGGATTGGATGTGCCTGATCTGTAGTATGGACTCTTGAATAAGACCAATATGGACCAATTTGGGACTGGATTGAATGAGCAGATGGCCTGGGTCCATCAGAAATCATAAAGAGGGTTTAAGAATACCAAATGTGAAATCTTCAAACAACAAAAGGAATACCAAATATGAAAACCAGGTAAGTTATAAAGATTTAAGGGTGCCAACATTGTCAGTGCCCATTTGGTATAATAATCACCACCAACGTGTTTGAAAGCTACATGATTATGTTCATTCCTGCTCTAACTGTTTACAGTATAATAGTGAAAGAATCAGATAACATGATGAACTTAACAATTTATAGTCATTCAAGCACGAAAAGAATTGATGTGTACTTCTCTTTTATTTTCCAAAACTGCTAAATGGAATTAATCCAACAAAAAATGAGTTGTTTTATCATGTATCCTTCAAGGAAATAAGCAATAGTAGACCGTCAGTGATGAATCCAGTAGTGCATTACTGGAAACATCCATGTAATCCAGTATTGCATAAGATTGACAGACTGAGCATAAGCCCATAAGCATCTGTGTCTGTTGGCAATACCGTGAAGCAAATGCTGCATAACACGAATGAGGAGAGCTTTACTTTAGAGTTACAGATAGAGAGCAAGGCATGCATTTCTTGGTAATATCGCCACAATAAAATGATATGGTAATTATTTAAAACAATTACACTAGCATTTTTAATAAATTGCTGAGATTAAATACTCTCATTTATAGTAGCAGCAATACAACCTCGCCATGACTGGTTGAAGCTACTAATTATAGAATCCATGCGGTTAAAACAAAGTGAGCATTATAGACAGCAATTTTGACCTCTATATTCACTAAAGTTTTCAGTTTAGCCCCATACAAGAACAATGGTAATGCCAACAATTACGTTTCAGGAGAATCAGGTCACAAAATCAGTAAGTACTGAAGAGCTAGCATTTCCGTCTGTCAATCCATTCAGACAGATTAACTCCTCAAAGTCACTACCTAAAGGGTTAGCAATCCTATCTAATCCTTGGCCAAGAAATCTCGACCACTGTATCTCTACTTGTCTTCTAATCAGTTTCCAATGATTCATGACAACCAATACAAAATTGTTGGTATCCTCCTTTGATTTGCTCATTGAAAGAAATGATTGAAAGAAATGAACCCAAGCCAGTGTGTCAGAAGTCGTTACCGGCTCAAGGTCTGTTTAATGAAATCCAATCATACAAAGAATGCTCATACTGCAGGAAACTGAAGAGAACTTGTTATGATTGTTGGGCTTCATCCGTACCTAATGCATTGAGGTCCACTCCACCTGTCTTCAAACGGGCTACAAGAGATTCTCCATCTCTTCCCAATCCTTTCCTTCCAACCAACTTCACATCATAGGTACGATACAACACCCTCAATCTGTTTTCATCTCCTTCAACCTTGCTCAGCTCCATCACCTGCTTCCTCGAAATCAAGCCATAAAGATAAAGAGGACCAGATTCCAACAATTTTCCACCAAACCCAACTCGCAACAGTGAAAGAGATGCAAGGTCATCTGTACTGGGATCAAACAGAACTGAGAAACTCCCAAATGACAAATCAGGACTCGTAAACAGATCGTTCCAATCCACACTTTCCTCTCGTACATATGGCCTGTCTGACAAACCCAAGGGCCTCCTGTTAGCTGCTCTCAATATGTTGGCGGCCTCCCTCAACCCACTGAGGAAAGCTCCATGCATCGTTGCCGGGTACCGTCGGTTGGTAGCCTCCCCAGCAAAGAAAACCCTCCCATCTCCCACGGGCTCAGCTAGAATGTCATAATCATCCCCAGAAGCCCCAACTGCAACATATGAGTAGGATCCATATGTGAACCGATCTTTCCCCCAGCGAGTACAAACCACATGAATTGGGTCAGGAACTTCAATCCCTCTTGGGGTAAAAATTCTCCTCAGTACCTTTAAAACTCGCTGTACAGACTCGACTGGAGACATTGCCTCAAATTTCAAAGCAGATTCCCCCGCAACAAGAGCTACCAGAAGTGGGCCTCCCGAAACTGAAGAGTAGCTGTAGAATAGAAAGAACTCCCCACGTTTACTCGTATCCTCAGTCAAATGCCCAAATGTATCAATCCATCCACCCCAGAAATCACGTGGGAACAGCATTGCAACCTTGTTAAGCAACCCAAACCCCAGTCTCTGAATTGCATCCCGCTTCTGCAGCGGCAGCTCTGGGAGGAACTCAATTGTCCCCTTCTTGAGGACCCCCAATGGGACCGTGCACAGAACCATGTCACCACGAAAAACCTGTCCACCCGCACAGACCATAACCCCATCAACCCCATATCTTATACTCTCCGCCATCTGACCATAAAAAATTGGAAGGTTCTCCGCAAGCGCACGGACGAACCTCCCATTCCCGCCTGGGATGAAACAGTGGTCCCCACCCATCTCATAAGGATCATCCTGGTCCCAGTACGCCATCGACAGATCCGACAACAATGCGGCATTTGCATATTCCAAATTTGCAAGATGCCAGTTCAAAAGCATCCTCTCCTCGGGCACCTCAGCAACCTTGTACACATGCCTGAAGGTCTCGAGCGCAGTTCCCAATGAGACATCCACAGATTTCACCTCATCCAGCATTGTCTGCCGGAGCTTACAGACCTTATCTAGAAGCCTATTGAATGTAAACTCGACCCTCGAGTCGATGTCAGGATCAACAGCCTTTCCGCTGGGTAGATACAGTGGGCATTTGTCACGTACCTTGTGGAGCGGAAACCCAAGCTGCCTTGCCAGGACACCGAGCGGGTTCCCATTGATTCCGGTGAGGACACTGGCACCAAGATCAGCAGCTGCAACCACCCCATCACCCTGCATCTTCCTTGTCAAGACCCGTCCCCCAGGCCGGTTCCTTCCCTCAATGATTGCAACCTTGAAGCCCAATGAAAGTAGGTGGCGCGCAGCAGATAGTCCGGCAAGGCCCGCCCCAACAATTATGACATTGGCCCGCTCGGCCCCATCCGACAGTGGCTTCGAGATGGCCTCCTTGATGGAGGGAGCCAGGCCGAAGTTGATGTACCCATGGTCGAGGAGGAAGCCATAGGCAGTGCTGACGAGGCCGCGGTGCTCGGACCGTATGGATTCCAGGGCATGGTCCTTGGTCATCCACACGGAGACATTGGACCGCCAGCGGGCCAGGATGTGGTTGCGGACAACTATGTAGTTGGCCTGTTCGACGCCACCAACCGTGGGGACCACGTTGGACTCTATCTCCTCCTCAGCGAGGGAGTCAACTGGGAAGCCGACGGAGATGGCGATCATGGCCTCGACATCAACCTCCTTGGCGAGGTCGGCAATCTTGCGGCGGCGGGGCTTGGACGGAGAAGGACCTTCGTTGATCTGAAGCTGGATGATCTCGTCCATAAGCTTCTCATTGTAGATGCTGGATTTGTTGGAGTGGGGCCGGAGGACGCGGAGGCCAGATGCGGCAGAGGCAGACGGGATCATTTCCGGGAACTGCTTCTTCCGGCGGCGGCGTTTCTTCGCAGGAGGCGGGCATTCCTCAGACAGCAGGTGGTTTTCCGGCAGTGGCTTAGGGTTTCCGTCTTGGCTTTGAGGAGTGGGGACAGGGTGGGGATGGTTTTCCGGCGGGGTTTGGGGGTGACTTTCAGGGTCTTGGAGGTGGTTTTGGGGGGTGGATGGTGGTATCGGGTCTTCATTGGTGGTGCTGAGATCTGTTTCCGGAAGAAGATTAGCTGTTTCGGGAAGAAGATTGGCGGTTTGGGGAGGGTGATTTTGAGAATCCGCTTCTTCCATGGCGGGGGAGGATTCAATTTCTAGGGCATGGGATTTTGATAATGGCTAAATAGGCAGGAAAATGGGGGATGACGAATAGGGTTTCCGACGTTTTGCAAAATGAAGATTTGTTTTGAAGAGAAAATCTTTCATACTCTGGCAGAGTGTTGTTAATGATACTCACGCGCTTATCAATCACTTACAAATTGTATACGTGGCAGACAAGTAAGTCAAAATAAACTGTCCAGATCACGGGACCCTCTTTTAGATGTGTTATGGACCAAAATTTATGATTTTTTTTTATTTTTTTTTCATCTGACAATCGGACGGTTTAAATGAAAATCCAAACCGGTCATATTTAAAAAAAACAAGGTTCGATTTAAGTTGGACTGGTGAAACCAATCTGATTTCGGTGTTGTAAGTTAGGAACAGTGGGTTCTACAATTTAGGGGCTTAATTTGATCTGATGCATGTAATGTGTATAATTATAAAGTGTCTGTGTATCAAGCCTAGTTCTCAGCCAGAGTATCCAATAACTCCCCTCGTTTGAATGAGTTCAATGAGTTTTGCTGGTCAACAGGACCACTCGAAATTTTGGTGCCTGTACCGTATTCACCTATGTGCCATGGCCAAGTCTTGGCCTGACCGAGTTCCATGACGGTAGGCCCAGGTCCATGTATTGTATATCACCCTGCTCATTAATTTTTCCAGTTCATTTTAGAGCATTGCCCCAAAAATGAAATATATCTAGATTTATGGTAGACCACATTACAAGAAAGATAACGATTGGCCATTAAAAATTTATTTGAGCTACAAAAGTTTTGGATCAAGCTACTATTTGTGTTTTTTCCTTTGTTCGAGTTTAAGTTGCTTGTGACCATAACACTAAGTTGGATGACAAACAAACATCCACTAGACTTTAGGACATTTTTAATAATGAGCATTCAGTAATCACTCTCTTCTTATAGCATGTTGTCTACTTCATCCTTGAGGTTATGCCTGACAATGACTTATTAAAACAAATAAATGATATAAATAAACGACACATACATCAAGGCAGGCCCACTGTCAAGACCTAATGGAACTTTTGTATAGTCCCATCATTGCTGAATATGAGCATGCTTACTTGGGTAGTACCATGGAGGATGTATATTTAACACCTTATCGGAGGATGTTCTCGCACTCAGAAGCTAGGTGGGGTTCACCATGATGTTGGTGAGAAATCCACCTTGTTATCTCTTTTGTTAGATTATGTTAGGCTAGGAGCCTAAAATATATGCAAATCCAAAACAAAAAGTAAGGATTGAATGGCCATCATTGAAACATTTATAAGACCACACAAATTTTAGATCAATCAAATATTTGTATTTTCTTCTCATATAAATAACCTTATAATTGATATGGATGAAATATAAATACATTAGACCTCCCGGAGGTTTCAATACCAGGCATTTCCCTACAACATTATTTCCTAAGGTGCGTTTTACTCGAGTTTCGAAACTGTTTCATTTTTTGGGCTAATGCCTTAATGTGAGCTGACAAAACAGATGAATGGGTATCACAGTGGGCCCTACTTGGCAATCGGCATCCCCTGTCGCTGGCAATTGCACTGATGGCTAAAATGGATTTTTGTGTTTTAGCATGTGAACAGCTACCCTTCTATGTTAAATCCTTGGTTGCATTGAGAAGCTCCCTTCACCTACCTATAGGTGCACATGGGTCTGGTCCGGTCAGGTTTAGGCCTCCAAAACCCAACACGATGCATTTAACAATCGGCTAGAATATCTGCCTTAAATACTCGAACTCATTAATATTAGATCCAGTTTAGATAAAATCCAAACCCATTTTATCTAATTGATTGAGTTGGGGTCCTCCCATACCCATACTTGATAAGTATGCCAATCGACCAGGTTAGGCCCCTCAGCTCGGCCCTAATTTCTAAAGTCTTGGCCCTAACCGACCTGAATAGGCCTTGGCTAGATCTTATATGAATAGAATGAATTATTAAATGTTTGAAATAGCTCAAAAATTAAGATTTCTTTCCCATGTCACATCTATCTACGATAAATCACGTAATATAAATGGCTTTGACAGTGAAACAGAACCTCGTGACCGAAGCTGGCTTTTTATATCACCCATGTATGTTAAATGAGAATTGTCAAATGTGCCTTTTAGTCTTCCATCCATTCCGTGTAATGAAACCCACTTAATGAATGGATAGGGTCATCCATCATTGATCATGGCCTGGGCTGCACACCAGACAGATTTTGGGTAAAGTTTTCAAGCCTAGGTCCAGCCCTCAACAAGTTCAAGGGCCTAAGCCCTGGCCCTATAAGGCCAGGCCACAAGACCCATTGTCACCCTAATATCTAACCCATTTATCTCATGGATTGAGTATGAGCTTGGTCTATTTTAGAGTGGCCTCCTAATGGATCAAATTAAAAACTGGGTTTATAGATCAGGTCAAGTGGTTACAATTATCATATTAAAGTGGATATTGAAAGGGATGGACCACAAAAAGTGGACCCAAAATGATTGATGGTCCACATCAATTATCAAACCCTTTTTCAATATAATTAATATGAACCATCCATTTTCATAACCATTGTTAAAATGGTCAGCAACATCCTTGCAAAGTGTTCGTAAGAGGGACGGGTAATCAAATATAGGCCACAAATGATAGACAACGCATATTAATAAACAAGCTAAGCCATTTTCTAGCACAATTATGACAGACCAACCATTTTTATATCAATTGATGGTAATGCGAAGACCACGTTGTAAGAACGATTTTTTTAAAAGATGAGCAGCCAACAGCCAGATGCATGTGTAATGGTCTTGACCGATGATTAGACCTTTTCCAACATGATTAATCGAGGCCATTCCTTCTTCTTTTTTTTTTTCAATTGATAATGGCTTCAGTTGTCCAATTAGAATGATGGAGAGTCAAAATGATGTAACCAACCATACTCCACACATTTCCTAGCAAATGGTTTTTGTGAACCAAACATATTTTGAGATGTAGGGTTGTTAATGGACCATGCCCCAATCGATTAAAATAAAAAAATTTGAATAGGCCCAGCATGACTGATTTAAATCTAGGTCCAGACCATCCCTGCCATGGGCCTATGGGTAGTGATTCTATGGAGTTGAGGGTGGATGAAACATGTCCCTAAAAGTCTCCCAGATTGCAAGATTGTAGCCACCAACTGTGAACTTTTTATCAGTTGCATGTGAAAGTTGTTGCATTTTTTTCTGTAAACCATAATATTCATACCATCCTAAATATCCAATTTGATTTTGTTGGGCCCCATCATCTGTGGGAAACTATAAAAAAATCATGTTGGTGGTGCATTTGTTTTCTCTCTTGGATATGAACATTTGGTTAAGTTTTGTTTTATAGTTTTGAACATTGTTCGTAGGTCGTTAATAAAAATTTGATAAGTAAATCAAAACAAGAAATAAGAAAAATAATCTCAACATACACTTTCTGGCGTGAGAGTATGAATATATATAGTTGTTGGTTTTATAATAACTGATCATTCAATACCTAACAATTCCTGATAATACACCCCCTCAAGCTTAAGTGGGAGTTCAATCAATGTTAGTTCATCTGTTAGATGTCGAAATCTTTTTGCTGCGAGTATTTTTGCAAATATATTAGCAACTTGATTGCGAGAAGAGATGAAATGGACATCGATTTCTTTGCAGATCATATGTTCTTGGATGAAACGACAATCAATTTCCATGTGTTCGGTGCGGGCATGGTACACAAGATTGCCGACAAAAGCCAGTGTTGATATTATCACACTAGATAATCGGAGGGGCATGGAAGATTCTTAAAAAGTGTATGAATCAATGGATTAGGAGCAGTGTGAGCAAGAGATCAGTATTCAACTCCGGTGATTGATCGCGCGGGCCACGGTCTCTCTCTCTCTCTCTCTCTCTCTCTCTCTCTCTCTCTCTGCACTCCAGGAGAGGAGTTTTTTGACCAAGAAGATGTAAAACCACAGGTTGATCGTCGATCATCAGGATATTTTGCACAATCAAAACCCAGGTATGCCTATAGGTCTAATGATGAACTCAATTATATCATGAAGCCTAGGCGAATGATTCCTTTAAGATGGTGCATGATGCACTTGATAGCTATACAATAGATTGAGGTCGGGCATGTATGAATTGACATACCTGATCGACTGCAAAGGTAATATCAGGACATGTCAACGACAGATACTATAGTGCACCAACTAAGCTTCTGTAGTCATTGGCATTTGGAAGCAGACTGCCATCATACTTAGTTTGTGGCTGATAAGAATAGGAGTAGATTACAGTTTAACACTGTCTAGTTTCCACTGTTGGAGAAGATCTGTGATATATTTGGTATGAGATATGAAAATTCTACATTGATTACATTGAACTTGGAGCCCCATAAACTAGTGAAGATCGCCTAGGGCCTTCACTGCAAATGTCGTACTCAATTGTTCAATCTAATGAGTGAGACTAGCAGAGTTACCTACAATAATAACAATATCATCAACATAAATAAGTATAATGATTTATCGTGACATATGAACAAAGAAGTATCCGCAAGTGTGCCTTGAAACTGATGTTCCATTACAAAGTTGGTGAACTGTTGAAACCACGGACTATAAATTGTTTTATTTAATCAACAGACGTGTAGGTAACAATGGGCCAATAAACCTAGGAGGCTGCTGCATGTAGACTTCCTCGAATAGGTGCCCATGTAAAAAGGTGTTATGGACATAAAAGTGATGACTGGGCCACCCAAACTGTACGGCAATACTGAAAACTACCCGAATGGTGGTAGGTTTGACTACTAGGCTAAATGTTTCCATGTAATCAGCACCTTCTTGTTGTTGGAATCCCCTGGCCATAAGGCAGGCCTTAAAGTGTTCAATAGAGCCGTTGATATGCCGCGTTAATTTATAGATAGGCCGAGATGGGGCTAATGGCCACATGCCATATTTTTATATATATATATATATATATATATATATATATATATATATATATATATATATATATATATATATAAGTGCATTAAGCTCAGAAGCCATAGCGGTTGGTCATTCAGTATGTTTGGAAGCTTGGCTATAACAAGTCAGTTTGTTATAGACATCAATAGGGTCAAGGGGAGTGACATCTTAGTTGTGACATCAATAGGGTCATGGGGAGTGGGAAGTTAGTTGTGGAGAGAATTTTAGGTTTTCAAGTGCCATCCTTGGTTTAGGTAACCATGTGGTGAGAATTAGGCAGGATGAGATATATTGAGGTCAGTTGGTGCAGAGGAAGTTGATGAATTAAGTGGACCATGTGAGATAATGGGAGAGGAGGTGGTGGTTGAAGTAGTGTGCGATGATTAGTTAAATAAAGATGGACTTGGAAGGAAATTAGTGGCGTGTGATTGGTGAGATTGTATAGGGTGGTTTGAGTGAGACACATTTACATCAGAAGGTTGCAATTCCACGACAACGACATTAGTGGACTCATCAACACTAGTAGCCAAATGTGATGGAACTTGAATGTGAACAAGGGAAGTGATAGATTGACTAAGGATGACTGGGTTAATAATCGTCGAGAACGAGAAGTCATTTTCATCAAATATGATGTATGGGAAGAGATAAACACAACCAATTTTGGGTTCAAGGCATTAATAACCTTTGTAGTTGAGACTGTACCCAATAAAAATACATCGAGTTGTGTGGAATTCCAGTTTATTTTTATTATATGGATGTAAAAATGAGTAGCAAGCACAACCAAAGGTTTATAATGCAGCATAGTTGGGGGGTTTGGTGAATAATTTTTCCTAAGAGCTAATGTTTCCAATAACTTTTAATGATAAATGATTTATTAAGAAAAAGCATCGGGTCAAAAATGATGACGTACATAAGAATGAGCTAAAAGAAAGAGCTCAATTTCAATCACATGTTAGATATTTTCTCTTCCATAATGCCATTTTGCTCTGGAGTATGTGGTTATGATAACTGATGAATGATCCTACTACATGAAAGAAGGGGTACAAAATTGATGACCCGTGAATTCACTTCCACGATTTGATTGAACGACCTTGAAATTTGTAGTAATTATATTTGATGTGGGTTTGCCCCTGACTTTTCCTAGAACCACGTGAATCTGTTATATTTTCTTAATGCAGTTTCTCCGAAGGACCTTTCCGTGCATCGAATATGGAGATCTCAAGAACTATAGTGCGTACCTTAATGGGATGCTATTGCTACTGTAGGTCATTGGAGTCTTCCTCTCCTTACACCCTTTAGAGACGCTGTGATGAGGCTGTAACTTCTGTAGTAGTATTGGATTGGAGACTCAGCCTTATTAATATAGGTTAGAGGGGTGTTAACATGTAGGACTAGGGTTAGGGCTGGGCCAAGTTATGGCTGGGCCAAGTTATGTCCAAGCTTGACCTGCATTTTTTTTACCTAAGCCTAAACCTAATTCGAGCCCATAACAAGCTAAAATAGTCCAGCCTAAACCCAGCCCATAATGTTTATATAGGGCCCAACCCGAGATCGAGCCCAAAACGGTGTGGTCCTCATCACTCTTAGCCGTTAAAAGGGAGCCGATTAGGTGTAGCCCTTACAGTGAGGCGACCTTGATGTATTTATTCTACATCCACGCCGTTCTTCCAGTTGTCCAGATCATTTTAGGGTATGCCCTCAAAAATAAATCAGATCCAAATCTAAAGTGGACAATACCATAGAAAACATGGTGATTAACCATTAAAAGCTTCTTATGGGCCACAAAAAGCTTTGGATCAATCTGATATTTGTTTTTCCCTTTCATCCAATTTTTTGTGACATTATTAATGGGTTGGACGGCGAATAAACATCACGGTGAGCCTTTGATCGTTTTTAATGGTGGGACATTCAATCAACGCTGTTTCCAATACTAAAGTCCACCAAGGATTTGTATTTGTTTCAATTTTTTGCTCATGCCCTAAAATGATTTGAACAAATGGATACGGTGTGGATTATAATAAATTTATCAAGGCGATCCCCAAGGTAAGAGCCACATCTAATCCACTCCCTTTAAAGTTTTATAAAAACAAAGGGTCAAGGAAAACCTTGATTTTTTTAGGGCCCACCGTGATGCATATATAAGATCTACTTAGACCATTTAATGTGTATAATTCCAAATTAGGCCAAAGATAAAAAAATCAAACTAACCTGTAATTTAGGTGGGCCATACTAGAAGAAACAGTTGCAACCACATCGCATTAACATTAAATGGCACTTTCATTTGCAGGTAACTGAACCATTCTCTCTATTTACTTTAGTATAGGGATTACTGTGATTATTATATAAAATCTACTCTAATCATTAGATGCCACGCCACTATTTAGGCATAGGCCCAAAGATGAAGCCCGTCCAATATTCAGGTGGGCCACACAGAGGAAAACTATTTGGAGGGTGATTTTTGCCTATTTACAATAATGTGGTCCATCCGAAACACGAACTAGGCTGATTTTTGTGCCCTGGGCCTAATATAGGGTGACACACCTTGTGTTCGGGTGAATTTTGCATAAACACCATGGTGGGGTCCATTCTAGCCAACAACCTTTTAATTACCTAAAATAACCTTCTCCTGGTAGGATTTGAAATTAAAATTTCAAATTCCTTTGAAATTGAAATTTCAAACTCGTCTTTTAAACTAACACAGGCTGGGTCGGGTCATGGGCTTTTGGACATCTTAATCAAAACCCATCCCAATTAGAAATGGGCCTCAGATTTAAGCTTGAGCCTCACCCTTGGGCCAGATATCCCAGTCCAAGCCAGCACAAGGCAGGTAAGGGCCGAAAGCCCGCAGGCCAGCCCAGCCCATTGATACCCCTAGCACCAAGATCATCTTTATCCATGAAGACGTAGTCATGTCTTACCTGACCGACTGGACCACCTACATTCCATGAAGACGTAGCAATGTTAATGGATCAGGTCCGGGTCCGCCCAAGCTCAACCCAGTAATATTGACCTGAGCCCAGTCTAAGAGGCTTTTGAGTGAGCCTGGGCCCATCCCTACAGCCCAAGCACAACAGTAACGGGCCAAATTTTGAAAAAATGAAGGCTGGGGTGAGAGAGGCTCGAACTCTCGACCTCAGGATAACTCGAAGCTATGAGACCTACGCGCTAGCCAACTGCGCCACCACCCCTTTGATGTTTATGAGTCAAACGATTTTAACTTTCAACAAATCTGTGAATAAACACACACAAATAAAATAAAATAAAATAAAATAAAAATCCATGAACTTAATGTAAAAGAGGGAAAAAAAACCTTTTTGAAGAGGTACTGGAATCATCTACAACATAAAGAAGCACGTCACAAACATTTTCATGGCAAAGATGAATTAGAGAAGGCTAGATTGGATGTGAAAATGATTCAGATAGATAGTTAGAACCTTAAAAAAGTCGTATCACGTGAACAATGATGAGTTTTTCGACATATTATATATGATTTCGGGGTAGAAAAATCTATTTAAGCCAACCAACCCGCTATGTCTGGTTGCCCACATTGGATTTGTGAGATTCCATTAGATCCATTATCAAAAGACTCATTTATTTTCATTTTTACTACGAATAATAAATTTTAGTTTGAGCATAACTTTTGATCCTTTGAGTTGTAGAATTCATGTCTAACATGAAAATGTCTTAGAAAAGTTGGGAGAATAATGAAGTTGGGCCAAATTGCACACTTATTATTTTTGGCTGAAAACCATGAGGTATAATAAGAATAGAGGTCATCTATAAATAGTAAGTTTACTATTTATAGTAAGTCATGTGTGTATGGTGTTTGAGTTGAAGTTTTAGTCTAAAACTCTCTTAGGTTTTAGTTCATTATTTAAAGTGTTACATTTCATTTTTTTTTTTTTTTATTATATATAATCAATCAAGTTATTTCAAATTTATTAGAAATTATTTATACTTTTATCCTTCATGAATTAGAATAAGCTTCGTGAGGAATCTAGAGAGCTCCCTGAATTCAGAGTAAATATCCCTCAAGGAAGATGGTAATCGACCTCATCATGTCTCTCCCCGTGTCATGCAGGAACAACATGTAATATGCAAACTTCATGGGCCCACCATTATACGTGTGTGAGATCAACTCCATCCATCAATTGTGACACATCATGTTAAGAATTGATATCAAAATCTAAGCCAAACCAAACTTAGGTGAGCCAGACCAAAAGAAACAATGATGATGATGATGATGACCTATTAAAGTCCTTTGATATACATTAACATACCATCCTCTAATGTCTGGAGCTTTTAGAGAAAGTGATTGTTTGATATGATATCAAAACAGAATGTCCTATGTTCGAATTTCAAGAGCAACAAATATGCCCTGGGATCTTTTCTATTGGGTCAGAAAAATCAAGTCCGACTCAGTGCACTTCCTAAAACAAAGTGTTGTAGAGGATTCGGGCCCTCCATTTATCTCCAAAAACTATTTATAACTATAGGTCCAAAATTTCCTTTCAATGTTTTTTAAAAATGGTATCGGTTTTGGAATTTAAAAGGAAAAATATAAATAAATAGTTTTAAGTCAAAAGGGGTTTTTTAACCAAGAAATTCCTACTGATATATGACATTTTTATGGCTGCATATGCGCCAAGAACATGCTCGGCCATGCAAACTCCAAAAACACTCCCACTCTCTACTTTGTTGTCGTCTTAGAAAATTCCTCTTGTTGGACATTTTCACCATCTAAATGTTAAGCTCCATTATGAATATTGTCCAATAAAAGAATTAGGCCAATTGCTAATTAATCAGGTGGGCTAAACCATTGGATTCAATGGACAATCAATGGCCTGAGTGGAAGGGTCCACTAGATGGATGGTTCAAAGCCCATTGACACTACCCCTGATTTGATCTATGGTAGGGTCTCATAGATGGATGCTCCCATCCACACAACCCTTTCCATGTATACAGCCAAGAGAATGATCTCTAAAGTTTTTAGATTTCACTAGCTTACAGAGTCAATAACTAACATGTCTTACTAATCCAAACTGGAGATGCATTGGGATGGCCCACTATGGATGTGTGGAGCTAATTGCTTGATGATCTAAACAGTAGATGTTGGAAATTATATAGAATAATATAGTTTCTGTATAATATGGAAACCAAAAAAATCACGATAATCAGAAATAAGGATAGGCTGAAGCACGTCTGAAAACGCTGTCCTTAAAGTGTTATTTGCCCCTACTCAAGTGAATTGAGTAAGCTGATAGGTTACAGGCAAATTGCTTCTAGGATACGATGAGCCTGGTGTGGGTCTGCGTTTAACAAACATGAAGGTCCACCTATTGGAACTCAATTACACAATTTCTGGCAGTATTACAATATAGAGAAAAATCCCAAAAGAAATAAAAAGAAAGAGAAATGTGGTTTCGACCACTGCATTGGTCAGTTTAAATCTTCAGCTACTGGTTCAGTTGAACCGTCCTAGACCACACCGCTAGTCTGTTCTTCAAGCTAAGGTTCAAGCCTTGCTATGTTGTTGGAAGCACTAGAGTACATAAGTTGAGAGGGGCTGGCTGTCTCAGTTCCTATGGGTTTGCTGAAGTAAGTTGAGATGTTTTGGAAACCCATCCAGGACCTCCTTTTATAGGCTATGGTGGCTGGGAGTTTTGGTCAAGGGACATAAATCCCATTTATGCAATTTCTAGCTGTTGTAAAACTAGCCATTTTATGGTCGTTTTTGACTGTTGTGCATGAGCCATTAAACTGCTGCATGCTGACTATTGTAAGACAACAGCTAACCGTTTTCTAGCTGTTGGGCTAGCCATGCAACAGTTTCTGCATGACCCCTGCAATTAAGTCCATAGTTGTTACACATTTGTGCAACAGCTATATTTCCAGCCTCCATATAATCAGAGGGACTCTCATTCAGTCCTCTAGATTTTTGTCTAGCCAACCATCTGCCTTAGCCACTAGTTGCACTGTGACTCGCACACGTCTCGCGAAGGGAGCAACCCTTTGCGCACATGCGAAGTGCAAAGTACGCCACTACAGCCTCACATGCCCATGCCCATGCCCACGCCCTCGCACCGAGCCCGTGCCCGAGCCCGAGCGCGAGTATTCCAGTGCGGACATGCAAGTCCCATAGTCCTTGGACTGTGTGAGCAAATATTAAGGTACTCCACACTTTTCATTTAAACACCTTTTTCTTCTCTTCCCTTTCCCATGTGGGACTATTCCCAGAAAACCCACAAAACAATGTTTTTTCAAAACAACTTTTTATATATTATACACTATTTTTTATTATTAAAGTATATTTTTATTAAAATCAATATTTTACAATAGTAGATATATTGGGACCCAATGTATATATGTGATGCCCTAGTAACCTTCTTGACTGGAAGACATCAACCCTTCATCATTTAAATTATAAGTCATAAAAAAGAGGCCCACTAAATGGATGGTAGTGTGTTAAATAAGCAACGGTCTACATTAACTAAAAAGAGCTGAGGATAGTTGGCTAGCTTGCAATATGTACGGGCAGAGCCATAGCCTTCCTTTTCCGTTCATTTTGGCATTTTCCTTTCTTTGTTAAGGTCTCTCTCCTGCTGACCTTGTACTTTTGCCTTCATGATCTCCTACTGTGGCCTTGTCTTTTTGCCTTCGTAGTATGGACTGTGGTCCATCATAAGTTATGTATGGTATCCTATATTTATTTATTATTATTATTTTTTTAAGTTATGAGTGGGCTGTGATGGTTCAGTACTGATACAAATCATTGCTGTGTGTGGACCTTAATGTGGATCAACCATGTCTTAAAATACTCAAATATTGAAAGATGGGAACCATCCATCTTGGTCTTTTTGTAGTCGATGTAATCATTGCTGGATCTTCTATACTGCCATTTTTGAGGCCAGAGATTTAAAGGCTGGAATTTTCAAATTCAATTGGGTTTTGGGGATGGGCCATCTAGTTGGATCCGATTGGGGTGTATGGCATGATTCAATGATCTTGACTATTGATGTAATGAGCCCACATTGGATGAACCACAATCCAACAAATTGAAGGTTGTCGCCATTTACGCACTTTTGTTAATTTCATTGCACCTATCGAAGGTTCAAGCATGTCCCAGTGCAAATGTTCTGGAGAATGGGGTCAAAATCCTTAAGGTAGAATTACCGCACTGTGGGCACCACTTATGTTGCAAATTTTGGGTTTTATGTGGCTGATTATATACTAGGCAAATTTGCAACCGATTGCAACGTTCTCTTTTATGGTTCTGAATTGATCGAATAAATGGAAGGGTAATTGGGTTTTTACCACCTATCATTTTTACGATGGGTAGTGTTTTTTTTTTTTTTTGGTTGTTGTTGTTGTTGTTGTTGTGAATATTGAACTTTATATTAGTTTTTGAAAAAACCATGAAATAGGCAATTTTTCTAGTAAAATTCCTAAGTTAAAAATGTAAGACTCTTATTAAGTGGGTTATACATAAAAATTGATTTTGATTTAACTGTTGGATTATTCAAATTGATCAATTTAGTAAGCTCCACTATACTTGTGATCATTACATATAGGTTTGGGGTGGGATGCTTGAACCATAGTTTCTATACGCATTTATTTAAATGGATATGAAAAACTACGATGTGGAGACCATAAAGAAAAGAAGTGTGATGGGTAACATTTTCTAACCATTTACTCTATAAATATGTCTTGATCTCCCTCATCCACGTAGACAGAAAATCTTAAATCCAATTGAGAGATCGAACATTCTTTGGGCGTAACATTTTCTTAAGGGTGTAAGTTGCGGAAGATCGAACATTCTTTGGGCGTGACATTGCGGTATTGGTATCTTTTCAGAAAGGTACACGTTTAAGGTTATAGTTAGAAATCTTCATTATTGATGTATAAATAATCTGTTAATTCAGCTATTTGGATTATAAAAAATAGATTATTAATCATATTAGAGATCTACAATTCCCAACTTAAACACTAATTTGCAGTATAAGTAATTTAGTCAATAAGCTACTTGTGTCATTTTAATTAAGATCATTTTTCAATAATAAATGATTGTAATATATAGTATTTCATCAATGATATTTATAAGATTGTTTTACATGGATCCACAGTAAAGATGAGTTTGTCTGAAATAATTTCTATACTTAAAATACAGTATTTGCTGAATTCAGAAAATGAGAGATTATCTAAAAAACAATAGAGGCTTGCCCTTGCATGTAATGCTTCCTAATTAATAGATTGATATTATGTGGTGGTTTTTTTTTTTTTCATTCTTCGTACTTCATTTATTCTCCTCTTTCGAAGTTGAACATAAAATCACAAATGGAAATCTCAAAAGATGAGTTCTCCAACAAGTCATTTCTGATGAATTAGGCAATTTGTTTTTAGACATAAGGGTCAATCTAGATGATGGATGTGTTGAAGATAAGTCTTAAATCTATTTTGCTTTTACCGTGCTCGACCGGTCGTGGGTCAGCTACGACCGGTCGAGGGAGATGCACGACTAGTCGTGCACTGTACGACTCAAAGTCCAGCGAGCTCAGTTTTTTGGGTCCGTGAAGCTCGACCAGTCGAAGGGATGGCTCGACTGGTCGTAGGGGTCCTTCGACTGGTCGTAGCCTCAGCTCGACTAGTCATAGGTTACGCAGATTCATTTTCGAATCCGATGCGGACTGCGGATTTTGGTGTCGCCTTTCGCAAGGGTGCGAAAGAGAAGTTTCCTAAACTATAAATAGGGGTCCCTAGGGTTATTCTAGGGCATGCTAAGGCTTCCTAAATGGGTTCTAGGGAAATTTAATGGTGTAGCAAGGGTGAGATTCGAGGTTGTTCGAATCGGGTAAGTCGTCTCTCTTTGTAATTTCTGTTTCATAGTGGAGATCTGTCGCTTTGTGCCGTAGTTTTTTCCCGAAAGGGTTTTCCACGTTAAATTTGTGTATTCTCTTGTGTGTGCATTTTCTACGTTAAATCTGTATGTTCTCTTCTGTGTGCTTGGTGCCATTGGATTACTATCCTAGATCTAGATCTGTGTGATTCTGCAGGCCAAAAATCCCAACAAGTGGTATCAAAGCTTGAGTTCGGTTGGGGCACAGATCTGAATCTGAGGGACTAGTAATAATGGCGAGCACCAGGTATGAGATTGAGAAATACTTAGGAAAAAATAATTTTGAGTTATGGAAGATCAAGATGATGAGTTCCTTAATCAAGCAAGGCGAAGATGGTGCTCTTGAGGAGCGAAAGTCTACTATGACTGATGGTGATTGGAATACTCTGGATAAAAAGGCATTATCATCGATCCGTTTATGTCTCACGGATGAGGTTCTTTATAATGTCATGAGGGAAAAAACTGTAGCTAAGTTATGGGTGAAGTTAGAGGATGTCTATGCGAAAAAATCCTCTGAAAATCGCCTGCACTTGAAGTGACAGTAGTATAACTTTAAGATGGCAGAGGGTGGAGATATGGAGGCTCACATCGGCAACTTTAATAAATTAGTCTGCAAATTGTTGGATATGGAGGAAGTGATGAAAGATGAAGAACAAGCATGTATGTTGCTGAATTCTCTCCCGGTGTCTTTTGAGGTATTCAAGGACACTATTTGCAGCACGAATAAAACCCTAAGTGTCGATACCGTTATCTCGGCTCTTCAAGGGAAGGCTATGAGACAACTAAACAGCGACATGGGGTTGTCTTCTGATGCACTGTTTACAGTAGGTAGTAATTCTGGACAAGGTACAAGTTCTTCAGGTTCTAGATCCAAATCCAAGGGCAAGGGCAAAGGGAAGGTAAAGTACTGGAACTGTGGGAAAAAAGGACATGTGAAGAAGGATTGTGAAAATCTTAAATTGAAGAGAGAAGATTCTGAGGCTTCACACAAGGAGGCCAATGTTGCCACATCAGATGGATCGAGTAGATGTGATGGTGATGTTTTATCTGTGTCTTCGCTTAGACGGTCATACGATAATCGTAAGAACGAGTGGATGTTTGTAAGACCCGTATCCTAGTTCGTACTGTTTCGATGAATCCTGCGATCCTTTCCGTCGAAGTCCGGCAATCTGTAACTGATAACCGACGTTGCGCACGACCGTATGTCATTTTCTTTAAATTCATGTCGACTTAATCCGAGACCTGTATCATTGCGACCGCACCATCGCCGCGGTTCTAATGCCGCGACTCACGCACCGATCCGATACCCTGACTAAAAGATGTGAGCTGACGTTTATTTCGAAGAAACGCCGCGCTTTTACGATCCCGAGAGAATCTCTACAACATGTCAAATCAATCCAATCAATCAAATTAATCCCATCAATCAATCAATCACATCAATCAATCAATGTCAAGTACACATCACCTTTCTCCACAAGTAAAGCAACCCATGCTTTTTCTCACCAAAGTCAAACCACCTCTCACTTCACCCATCCCTTACCTCACATCACTCACCCATCACACCCATCACCTCTCCTTATCTCCCTCTCTCACTCTCTCTTTCTCTTTTCTCACATCAATTCCAAGCAACCCATAAGCCTCACACGTCCACATTTTTCCAAGGAGAGAAAAAGAGAAGTGAGTAGTGTGGCCCACTTTCCATCCCAAAATCTTCCATCTTAACCCTTGAATCTTCATCTCCCACCATCAAAGTGAAGCACAAGGAGGTCGGCTTTCCAACGGATCAAGAAGATCGGACAGTGGGTGCTTCTATAGGTGTAGATTTCTTGTTTTGATGATGGGCCAAGTGAGGCCTACCGATCAATGGTGTGGATCTCATTTTGGACCCTAAATGTGGCCAATGGTCCACTTTGATTTCAAGATCAATCCATGATGGGGCCATTCTCCATAGACCCCATCATGATGTTTACTTTCTTTGCATAACATGGTCATTTAGACCATCCATTTTGGTGGAGAAAGGATCTCCACTATTGATTTTGATCAATGGGGCTATATGAAATGGGACCCACTTAATGTATGTTGTAGATCATGCAAAGGAGGGCCCATAGTGGCGGGGTCCCTCCACCACACGTTTATCTTTCTCTCTCTCTCCCTCTTTCTTTCTTTTTGTGTGTGTATGAGATGATAAGGCCTTGTGGCCCACCCGGATGGACCCCACCATGAAATAAGTATTTTATCCAAGCCGACCGTGGGTGGGGCCCATCTTATATGTGTTGAACTCACACCATCCATCATGTGGTGGCCCACCTAAATAAGGCCCACCTTAAACATATTGCTAAACCCAAAAACGTCCAGCGTCTGGACGTTGCTGGAAGGAAAACACAAATATAAGCCTTGTTTCAAGGCTATTTGGGTGAGCTGTTGGTGTAGGCCCCCCTTGTTATTTGTGCTTAATCCATGCCGTCTATCCCATTCAGGGGATCATTTTAGGCGTTGAGCCTAAAGTTGGGACTAATCCGATTTTCTGGTGGGTCAGAGCATACGAAAATAACTTCTTTACCGTAAAAAATCATCCTACCATTTTGTACTCCGAAAAATACCTAATATTGGGCTCGTTGGGTTTGTTTTGAGCCCCAGCAACTGATGGTTGGGACGGATCCACCTGATGTGGGCCCCGCACTCGAAAAACCCCAAAATCTAGGATTTCAAAAAAAAAAAAAAAGAGGGCGCGGCTTTGCTGTCTGCTGTGGCCGACGCCAGTAGGCATAGGCCACGTGTAGTGGGCGTCTGTGCAGGGACCCACGGCCCCTCATGTGGGCCCCACCATGATGTATATTTTGTATCCACGCCGTCCATGAGGTGGACCACCCCCTGAGGTGGGTCCCCTCCAAAAAACCAGTCAGATCCAACGCTCGGGTGGCCCACATCACCAGAAATAGTGTGAATTGAACTCTACCATTGAAACCCATTTGGGGTCCACAGAAGTTTCAGATCAAGCTAAAATTTGTTTTTCCTCTCCTTCCAGACCCGTGCGACCTTATGGACAGTCTGGATGGAAGATAAACATTCTGGCGGGCCCGACGTGGGACCCACAGAGATGCATGTGTTTCACTCCACCGTCCGCCTGGACGGTGGAGCCCACGGTGATGTATTTATTATACCCCCACCATCCAGGGGACGGTGGGCGTGTGTGTGCGTGCATGTGTGCGCGCACGGGTGTGTGCGCGTGCGTGTGGTGCTTGCGTGTGTGAGTATATATATTATATTATATTATATTATACATAAATGTATATAGTGGTGGGCCCTCGTGGACCCCCAACCATGATGCAAGTGCTGCATCCAAGCCGCCCAACCCTTTTGTAAGATCATTTCAAGGCATGAGACTGAAAATTAGGCAGATTTATTTAGTGGACCTTCTGATCAGATAGATGGGATACATATATATAATGGTGGGCCTTAGAAATTTTAATGGTGGATTGACTCATTTGATACATATGATTCGGCCTACCTTGGTACATGTATGGGGCCCATATTGGTGTATTTATGACCGTTGTTGAGGCCCACCTTGGTATACATGTAAGGCCCATGTGATTAGGCCCACCTGAATGTGTATTTATGGCCGTTTTTGAGACCCACCTTGATGTATATAGCCCGTGTGTTTAGGCCCATTCAATGTAATTGTGGCCCATGTTACAAGGCCCATTGTGATGTATTCAAAGGCCTATGGGATATGGCCCATTGCAATGTACTTAAGGCCCCTTTGATGCGGCCCACTTGATTTATAAAAGGCCCATATGATGTGGCTCATTTGATGAATATAAGGCCCATGGATCGAGGCCAACAGGATGTCCTTAGGGTCCATTGCAATGAGTGATTCCTTCATAGTGTGTATAATAATGTTTGATGACAGGTCATGCCTTGGGAGCAATGTTGGTTTGACGTCCACATTGTAAGAATAATGTTGGTTAAATGTCCGCATTATTACTCTCCCTAGGGCCCATTAGTAGGCCCATACTTGTTGATAGTCCACCACTTTATAACATGCTTAGTGCACTTCCATGATTCATACGCATACGCATCATATGTATGCTTGATATGAGGAATGTTTGATCATAGCATAAGCCGTTGGGCTGAGAGATTTACGGGACTCCTTATGAGACGGAGTGCCCCATATGATCGCGTGGTACGCGTGAGATTGCTGCATGATTGTACGGTGTGACTCATGCATCTTGCATATGTGTGACTTGATCACTGCACGCCCTAGCGACATCAGGGTTGTGGCCTCCACAGGCACATCGTGGATGGCCGTATCGGATACCGAAAATACTTTGTTCTAGCACTGTGGGCACTTAGGATGTCCTTGGGTGAGAGTCCCAGAACCTTTTTGGTATCAGGAGATGCTCCAACGTCTAGACCGAGTGGATATACGAGCGCCCGAGTGCCGAATACCAGTAGGCCGCGTCTTCCACTGTGTCGTGGTCGGTTGGAAAAGGGTGTGGCCTTATCCGCCTGAGTGAGGGGGCTATAAGCTAGGCTGAGTTTGACCAGCTCATAAATGTGTCCGCTATCGACGAGCCGAGTAGGTATTGGCAGACTACTGGTCAGGCGGATAGTGTGGTCTCTTCCACTTGCTTGACTGTGCAGCTAGGGAGGAGGCAGTCAGTGTGAGGTGTATTAGACCCCGGTGATATCCAGAGAGGAACTGTACTGATATGTGTACTTGATGAGTACTGCCACGCTTACTTTGCATCTCGCATATGACATTTGGCTACATAGGCCTCGCATCGCATGGCCTTGGTATGGCCGATAGCATTCATGTCTTGCATCACATAGCTTTATTATAGCTGATAGCATTCATGGACTTACCGCATATTTTCGCATTACTCTGATATCGTATACTTGGCACTTGCCTTACACACACTTTCACCACCCTCTAAGTTTTTGTAAGCTTATGCACGATAGATGCGTGCAGGTGGCGTTAGGTTGCAGCAGCGTTGAGCTCGGAGCGTGCAGCAGTCTTCTGGAGCTTTTGAAGTTTTCTTTGATATCATTATATTGTATTTCCCTTCCCGCATTGTACTTAAAAGTTTTTGATATAGTGGATATGTGGTGTTGTTGTTTTGTGACTTGGTTATGCTTGTGGTTATGCTCCATTACAAAAAAAAATTTATGCTGAAAATCCTCATTGTAGGATCCCAGGATTGGAATCTGGCGTATGGGCGCTGGGAGCTGAGAATGGGGTACTACGGAGGCTGTCGGCACCGGATTCGGCGATTGAGAATTTTGTGAGCCCGGTTTTCGAGTTTGGGGGCATGACAATGTTAGATACAGGGGCATCTTTTCACATGACTCCTCATCGGAGTTGGTTCGCCAGCTATAAGGAGTGCGATGGTAGACAGGTGTTTATGGGCAATGACTTTGCCTGTAATATTGTGGCTGTTGGTACGGTGCGCATCAGGATGTTTGATAGGGTGGAGCGTACCCTGACTGATGTCAGGCACGTTCCTAATTTGAAGCAGAATCTGATTTCTCGTGGTGTGCTTGAGGTAAAATGATGCAAGCACACAGGTATTGATGGTGCTCTTAAGGTATCTAAGGGGGCACGAGTAATCATGAAAGCGCAACGACTCGGTAACTTATACAAGTTAATCGGGAGCACTTCAAAAGGTGGAGCTGCAGTGGATGTAGCGGATTTCACCTCTGCACGTGTGTAGCGTGTTAGGCATGGCCACATGAGCGGGCAGGGCAGGAAGGCTGAGATGTGCGGACATGCATACAGAGCAGGTGGAGCAGCCACTTGTGAGAAGAATCATACGGCATGACCACAGGATATCGGTAAGGTACATGGACGACTCCAATATCGCAGGGGATTCATTTTCTTTTCAGATGGCTCTAGGTGAACCTGGTGTTGAGAAGTAAAAGGTGATTATGGGCGATGTGATGGATTCGTTGTACCAGACCGATATATGGGAGCGGGTGGAGCTTCCAGTGGGCCGGAGAGCGGTTGGATGTAGGTGGATCTTCAGGAGGATACAACATAGATACAGGGCGAGGTTGGTAGCGACTGTTATGCTCAGAGAGAAGAGATCGACTTCTCAGAGAAATTCACGCCGACGGTATAGCAGGTGTCTATTAGATTCGTGTTTGGCGCTGGTTGGCCAACGTGATCTTGAGCTGGAAGGATGGATGTGGAGTCTGCACTTCTGTAAGGGAAAGTGAAGAGCAGATCTACATGAAGCAACCAGAGTAGTTTGAAGTTAAAGAGACTGAGAAAAGACTTTGCAGGAGGTCGTAGTTCTACCTATCGCCTAAGCAGTGGTTTGATCCCTTCATGGTGAGTCAGGAATTGATGACATGTGGATCACCAATTATGACATGTCTGAAATCAGTGTACTGAAAACTCGGTTAAGGGAGACGTTTAGGATGAAGGATTCGGGGGGCTGCAAAGATGGTTCTCGGCATTAAGACTGAAGGAGGAGTAGACTTCAGTAATCACAGGAGGAATACCTTGTGTGTAGGTATTGATCAAGTATGTGATGGGCCAAGTAAAGCTAGAGAGCGTTTCCTACGCATCTCTCCTCAAGTTTTCCTCAGGACATGTCCCAAAACAAATGAGGAAAAGCAGAATATCTCATGAGCCTTATTCGAATGCGGTTGGTAGTGTATGCCATGGTCTGGATTAGACCAGTTATTTCACAGGTTATCAGTGTTGTGAGCAACTACCTCAGCAAGCAATATTGAGTAGCGGTGAGATGGTAAGAAGACTATGTCTTTCTTTCTTTTAGGAAGACAGGAGCAAAGGTGGTTGGGCATGTGGATTTAGATCCGGCAGACATGATCAACAAGAATGTTCTTGCAGAGAAGTTCAAGTTTTGTGTAACTTCTTTGGGCTTGGCGATGACAGAAAAGAAGGACGGAGTGTGCACGAGAAGCTATGATGTGATGCAGAGATAAGAGAAGAGGTCAAGGAGCTACACGGTTGAAGATTGAAGACTTGGTAGAGATTTTGAAGATAAGTCTTAAATCTGTTTTGCTTTTACCATGCTCGACTGGTCGTGGGTCAGCTACGACCGGTCGAGGGAGATGCACGACTAGTCATGTACTGTACGACTTAAAGTCCAGTGAGCTCAAGTTTTTTGGGTCTGTGGAGCTCGACCGATCGAAGGGATGGCTCGACCGGTCGTAGGGGTCCTTCGACTGGTCGTAGCCTCGGCTCGACCAGTCGTAGGTTACGCAGATTCGTTTCCAAATTCGATGCGGACTGTGGATTTTGGTGTCGCTTTTCGCAAGGGTGCGAAAGGGAAGTTTCCTAAACTATAAATAGGGGTCCCTAGGGTTATTCTGGGGCATGCTAAGGCTTCCTAAAGGGGTTCTAGGGAAATTAAAGGGTGTAGCAAGGGTGAGATTCGAGGTTATTCGAATCGGGTAAGTCGTCTCTCTTTGTAATTTCTGTTTCATAGTGGAGATCTGTCGCTTTGTGCCGTGGTTTTTTCCCAAAAGGGTTTTCCACGTTAAATCTGTGTGTTCTCTTGTGTGTGCTTGGTGCCATTGGATTGCTATCCTAGATCTAGATCTGTGTGATTCCGCAGGCCAAAAATCCTAACAGGATGATCGTTTCTTCGAGTACACATGGCTAATCACTTATTTGACGTTGTCCTATAGTTCCTGTTGAAATTTAGCCATTTGCCCTAGACTCACCGTACAATGTAGCCCATTAAAGAGTGGGAACATGTGAATTTCAGACGAGGAACACGCAATGAGATGACCTGCCATATGAGTGTTTCAAATTAGTCTCACGTGTGGCACATTGGAACTTTCAAGCATAGGTAGAATTGAAGAAAAGGGATGTGAAACAGGTGAAATCAGGCTTTTAGACATTTTTTTTCATGAAATGATCACTTGTAAGTGCATGCACCACGACTAGTACACGACATTTTCTCCTGGATGCATTATATATATATATATATATATATGAAAAAGGTACTATGCTCTCGAGCTAATGGGAACGTCCCATGAGGTCGAGCTGTGTGGGCCCCACCGTGATGTGTTTCGAACATCTACCCCATCAGTCAGATGCACCATTCCATCGTGGGCCTAGGTCTCAAAAATCAAGACAATCCGTGACTTATGTGGGCCACACCACATACAGAAGTGGAGAGGGGCCGTGCACCATTAAAATATTCATGGGACATTTTTTGGGCCCACCGAGATGTGGTTTGCAAATCCAGACCATCCATTATGTGTGTCCCACTTGGATGAGGGTTCAGACCAAGTTTCAACAGCATTCAAAACTCAAGTGGGCCCCACCAAGTGCTTTTATATGTTTTTGGCATGTCTTCACATGATTTTAGATGGTATGGCCCACCTGAGTTCCGTATACGGATGATTTTTGGGATATCCCATAGTTTAAAGGGGACCCATCAAATGCACGGTGTTGATGGTCGACACACATCATGGTGGGGCCCACAAGCTCGACCTCATGGGAGCTTATCGTGAGGTCGAGCGCATATATATATATATATATATATATATATATATATATATATATATATATTAGGAAAAAGGTACTATACGCTCGACCTTACCCTAGGCTTCCATACGGTCGAGTGTTGTCGTAATGCAGGCCGTCCGATGCGGCAATTTTAAATCAACGGTTATCCTCGACGCGGGATTCGAAGGAGGGAGACCGGTCGTTCCGGTTGCCTTGAGGCGCCTAGCCGTGCAACCATCACTCTCTCCCCCTCGTTACCTATCGGCAGTAGAAACCCCGTCCAGCCCTCTCTCTCCCTCAATCCCTACCACCAGCCACGCCCGCGTACGGCCCTCTCTCTCCCTCAATCCGTCAATCTCAGGCCGCACTTCCTCAATTTCCTCATCGATGATGGCACCGGCTGCATTCCCTACATCCTCTGGCTCAACCACCTTGACTCCCCTTACTTCTCCTGCCACTCCCCCTCCGACGTTCGTCTCCTCGCCGACGCATGTTGGGTGTCACGCCTCAGCCGTCCGATTGGGAGCCCTCGCCAGGGTCCGTGGTCGGATCACCGCCATGAGGAGGTACGACTCGGACCGTTAGGGATGTGATTGCGGAGCGAGATCCGAATGCGGAGATCTTGCATTGGTTAGATTGCATTAGGTTAGCTAAAGAGTGTTATAACGATAGATTTGGATTTTAGTATCTTGCCGTTTCATTTGTGATTTGAAAATTTTAAGATGTAGAAGTTTTCAGTAAACAGAATGGGGAATTTACGAAATTTCCATCTTGTAGTCGTTTGAAATTTTAGGGTGTGTTTGGATGCACTAGTGAATTGGATTGTGAAATTGTAATGCTTGGTTTAGTCAAAGAGGTAATGATAGAAGAATGATTCTCGCATGCACGAATACGAGAATGAGGAATTAGCCCTAAACTTTCAAAATTTTGTCTGTCTCATCAGCTTCTTCAAAAGGTTTTTGATTGGATGGACAAGTATAATCAGAGTAGCTATATGCTCACCTCCACCATATTGTAGACCATTCTCCTTGTCCTGTAGCTGATCTGGCTGCAGCTCCTATCAGAAGAGCTAAAGCTATTCTCCCCTCCAAGCATGTAAGCTTCATCTTTCATTTGATATGAATGGTGTGGATGATGGTGGTGGTGGTAGTGATGTATGGGAAACCTATCATGGGTTTGTAAGATGCAGCTGGTCGCATTGAAAAGGTCTGGTGGGGCAGGCATCCCTGCAAGGCTTGTGGGAGATTTTTTAAGGGGTGAGAAAGCTTCATAAGGAGATGGGAGGGTGGTTGCTGTTGTGGTTTCAATCAATCTAATTTGAAATGTTTTTGAGTTTCAGTTTGATGGTAGCATTTATAAGTTTTGATCAAGTAGCAAATTACTGAAATTGATTTGGTCATCCATCTCTTTAATCAAATTAAGCTTAGTAGAAGAAAGTTTCTATTGGCCTAAGATGCGAAGAGACATCTCCAAGCATGTGGAGAGGTGCACAAAATACTAGTCTGTATACGCTCAGATTTCAAGGAGTGGAGAGCTTCTCATTGTGTAGGTTGGCCAGTTTGCAAATTGTCTGATTGAGGCTAGAAATGAATTGCAACATAAGTACGTGCCTATCATCTCGTTCAATGTGCTCACTTGCTCATGGGTTGCATTTTTTTTTCTCTTTTATTTTTTACCAATTTCAAGTACTTTTTGTTTTTGTGCAGATCTGAGATCATTCAACGCAAGTTTACAATAACAAAGGCACTTGCTATTCAAGGCTAACGGGTCATAGTTCGACCGCCTTTGTTAATGGGTTTGGGACATGTCAATATCATGGTTACATAGTAGGTAAGCTTCATGGATTATGTAACTGGATCACAGAGTTGTTGAAGCAACCCTGCAACGCAAGTTTACATAGTAGGCAAGCTTCAAGGATTATGTAAATGGAATCATATAATCAGCTATTGAACGACTATGCTAATCTCAATATGATGATGATATTTTGAAAAAAATAAGTTTGTTGGACCATGCCATTTTAGATATCATGGTTAGGTGGTTAAATCTATTGAATTTCTATATTTTTCCCTATGAGCAAGTTTTAATGATGTGCTTCGCACTAGAAGTTTTACATCTTCTGTACAGGAACACATACATGTTTTTTCAGATGCCATTCCCTTGCCTATTGATGCAGTTAAGGTGCTTAACCAAAAGTGGTGCTTACCTTGGTGTCATGACCATCTAGAAGCTATCTAAACCTGATGAGCATCTTACTCCAATTTTAGAATTCTTAAGTAGCATGTCCTTATTTTATTCATGCTAAAGTACTGGTGGTTCAATTCTATTTTTCAGGACAGAGAAGATCTATTAGCATCCAAAATTTTTCCATAGAGGTTTTTCCTTTTTCTTTCCAAAATTTTTCCTTTTTTAGATTCTTTACTGGTTACATAGGCCAGGAAGAAGAAAAAAAAAAAAAAAAAGGGCAGCCAATTGACACCCTGCACCGAGTGTGCCACAGAGGGACGAGAACAGATAACATTAACTCACAAAACATTTTCTACTTGTGGAAATACCATTGATTTCTACCAAACCTGCATGCATGGCAAAAAAAAAGGCCAAATTTCTGTTTGATTTGTTCAAATTGGTAGGGAAAAGGATGCCATGTCAGTTGTGTGGGTTCCACCACCTACTGCAACCAATCAAATTGCATGTGGCTACTTTATCAGCCAATAGGCTTAGCAGAACCCATACCTTTTGAACTTCTAAAGATGGATTGCCCAGTCATATTGCATTAATCATTGCAAGCTAGAGAAACGATCCAGTGCTCTTGGAGCAATACGAGTTGTAGTGCTCCTAGTTACAAGGGCACGCGGAATAGTCCATTGAATCAATCTAGACTATCCATTAGGTCCAGCCCACATGTCATGGATCGCCATGCAATAATTGCACTGATTGGGTGATCCTGTCCAATGTGAAGTTGGCTGTGTTTTTTATAGCGATACAATTTTCATGGATGGGATGCGTAGTACGACCACCTGACCAAGTGATCCCATTTGCAGTCCATGATTGGTCCACCTAATTGTTTAAAAAAAAAAAAGATTGGTCCACCTAATGGATTGTTCAAATTGTTGATTCAACCCATTTTCTATGAACAATCTTGAGGCCATATTATAGGAGGGTTAGAACCATTGCTATGAACTTTCTGTGATTCCTAGAGGATGGGTTCAGCCAAATGGACAATGCAGATTGAATGATTGGACTGTTATGTGTTCCTATTGTTCCTCCAAAAATCAACTGACAATCTGATGTTGTTAGGATATGGTAACATTGCCATGAAAAATCAACATCCTTGGGCATACTCAGTTGGCTTGCCAAACAAATGAAATCTATCAACCTGCACATCCGAAAACAACACATGCAGGCCTGAGACTTTGATTCTGAAAAATCTATGTTGATTGGAGTGAAATCAGAGATTATCTTGCAAACAATCTTTTCTACAAGATCTGCATACACTGCTTAAAAAAAATAATAATAATCTTAAACTGTTGTTTGTTGATATTGCTTCTTTTAATTTAGGGATTTGTTACAGGACCAACTCTTAGCTGGTAACACACCCATCATTTCTGCTTTCGGGTATATAATGGTACAAAGTTGTATCAGCTACGGTTTCCAGATAAAGGCTACGGTTAATAGCCGTAGCTATGGCCTGTATTTTTTTTAAAAAAAAAAGAACAGAAATTTCAATAATGGTATTTCTTACCATTGTAGTACACGCCCTGATAGAAATTATAATAATGTCTCTCATATATTAACAATAAGTTTACAATGGTCTGAATACATGAAAAATAAATAAATAAATCCTCTATGCTCCACTCCTTTTTTAAGCATGCATGATGCATGGCGCAGACCACAGAGCATGTCATGATGCATGACCAAGCATCAGAACTTTTTCTTTGGCTTGTTGAGAGAGGCAAAGCATTTTGTAAGTTTGGGCTTTCTTTGTTTGAATTACTTTGAGAGAGTCCACCCCCTATCTGCTCCAGATAACCTGATGGAAGTGAACAAAATAAAATCTCATTATTTCAGTACCAAATAAATCTAGGCATCAAACTAAAATGCACAAATCACATCTTATTATCAGTGACAACGGAATGCCATCATAATAACATAGACATGTACGTAAAACAACGGATCTGGAATCAAATCACATTTCTTTTATCGGTGACGAGAATGCCATCATAATAACAAATAGTCAACTACAGTAACACAGCTAAACTGCAGCACACATTTACACATACCTCAACATGTGTCTCATCAATTTTACGTTTCTAATGATGCGTCATTTTCAAGCTTGTTGCCTGAAAAGACCATGTGTAAGAAATTTCTTCAAAGCTGTAAAAATAAAGATACTTACCCATGAGATGTAAAGCAAAGGTGCATGAAACTGATAATGAGACAACTAAAAAAGAAATGGAGATAGATACGGCAAAACTTAAATAAGAGGTGATTTCTCATAAATCACAGGTCAGCAAGGAGAAGTTGTGAGGCATGGAAGTGCTCCTCAAATGCCACCCAGATAGACAATATAAAATCGCCAGTGAGAAGACTCCCCATTATTATTATTCATTTTTTGAAAGTTTAGAGGACTCTCTATACCAGGTTCATGGCATGAAAAGTAGCTAAAAAACAACTATCTTAATTTGGCAAAAACATTCCACAAGACCATCACCAGGTTCATATAGCAAAACAAATTTCATTTGTTTCCCCACTCTTTTAATTCTACTTTTCTAACTGAACCCAATGACAGAATATAAAAATGCAAGAAAACAAGGAACCAGTGGAATAAATTTCCTATTGATACTGGATACACTATAAGCAAATTTTTTTGTCATAATTTTAAGTACAAATACTTTTTTTCAGTAACTAGAAAAACAAGGCCATCAAAAAGTACTCTAAAGAAAACAAAAAGAAAAAAACAAAATGAAATTTTAAGTATGAATACTTTTTTTTTTTCAGTAACTAGAGCAAGGTCATCAAAAAGAAATTTGAAAAAAATAATAAATCATACGGGTAAATTTACCCGTAGCACATTGGTAGCAATTGGTACCGTATCCGTAGGTCTTTAAGATATGGCTATGAATAAATCATACGAGTTAAATCCGTAGCTATACTTTTGATAACTCAAAAGACATATAGCTACGGATTATATTTGTATTTAATCGTAGCAATAGGCTATGTTAGTAAAATCTACGGTTAATAGCTGTAGCGATGGCCTATATTTTTTTGAAAAAAGAAAAGAAATTACAATAATGGTATTTCTAACCATTGTAGTACATGCCCTGATAGAAATTATAATAATGTCTCTTGTATACTAACAATAACCAATTTCACAAATCTCAACACATCACTGATTACACTCCTAAAGCATGTAGGAAACCTAACCTTGGCAAAGACTCGTTCAAAGATTACATGAGAAATGGAAGAAAGATCCCAAGAACAGATTCATGTGCAGTCCATCGCACAATATTTGATCACCTTCGATTGCATGAGTTTTAAGGCCCAATCACTTAGCCAGGATTTGGTTTATATATGCATAGAGGCCCACATGAATGATAGCCTGGTCTGGTCCACTTAGATAACTCAGTCAGAATGGATGGTTGGCTAGTTGGTCAGGCTGCGCTTGTACCTAGATGCTTATCTAGTGGAATGGCCTGGGATTGGGTATCTAGAACATGGATCAGGCTTGGGTAAGCCTCTCCTGCACTTCACCTTAGGTCAGTCCAACTCAACCCCATTTGCACCCCGACTTGGAAACCTGGAACTTCCAAAAGTAGCCTTCGGTTGCAAGATTTTACAAACAGAAGCATGGCAAAAATCTTTGAACGGGACCCCAATCGCAACATAACATGACTTTGGTTGAATGATGCATTGATCTTTCAGAACATATCATCAAAAGCTTACCCATAAAGTCATCTTTATAAGTTTGTTCATTGCAAAGCGCTTTAGGTGTGATAAAACCGCAGAATCCAGAGGTCTATCGGAGCAACTCTATCATCTACGATCCAAGGTCATTTGTCCATCCAAACAAAGCCAAACTTTTAAACTACTACGAACGGCAAATTTCGAAAGTTTAGGGCTAATTCCTCAATCTGCATATTGTACGTTGGGAAACATTCTTCTACCATTTCCTCTCGACTAAACTAAGCATTCACAATTCAATTCACTTGCACATCCAAACACGGCCTAAAATTTCGAACAACACATTCTTATGGTCTAGGGCTAATTCCTCATTCCGTACATTTGGAATTATCAATTTCTTTCTTGATCTTCTTTTATTCTTTTGCCATTCGGCTTGATTAAACCAAGCTTTTGCAATTATTTTCACTTGTCCATCCAATCAGAAACCTTTTGAAGAACTGCAGAACAACAAAATTATGAAAGTTTAGGGCTAATTCCTCATTCTGTATTCTCATGTGCTGAGAATCATTCTTCTATCATTACCTCTTTGACTAAACCAAGCATTACAATTTCACAATCCAATTCACTAGTGCATCCAAACACACCCTAAAATTTCAAACGACTACAAGATGAAAATTTCGTAAATTCCCCATTCTATTTACTGAAAACTTCTACATCTTAAAAATTTCAAATCACAAACGAAACGGCAAGATACTAAAATCCAAATCTATCGTTATAACACTCTTTAGCTAACCTAATGCAATCCAACCAATGTAAGATCTCCGCATTCAGATCTCGCTCCGCAATCACATCCCTAACGGTAATCTGAGTCGTACCTCTGTAAGCGGTGATTCGACCACGGACCCTGGCGAGGGCTCCCAATCGGACGGCCGAGGCGTGACGCCCAACATGCGTCGGCGAGGAGACGAACGTCGGAGGGGGAGTGGCAGGAGAAGTAAGAGGATCAAGGTGGTTGAGCCAGAGGATGCAGGGAATGCAGCTGGTGCCATCATCGATGAGGAAATTGAGGAAGTGGGGCCTGAGATTGACGGATTGAGGGAGAGAGAGGGCCGTACGCGGGCGTGGCTGGTGGTAGGGATTGAGGGAGAGAGAGGGCTGGACGGGGTTTCTACTGCCGGTAGGTAACGAGGGGGAGAGAGTGATGGTTGCATGGCTAGGCGCCTCAAGGTAACCGGAACGACCGGTCTCTCACGGGAAAATCCCGTCTTGACTCTAGCCGTTGATTTCAAATTTCCGAATCCAACGGCCAGCATTATGACAACGCTCGACCGTACGGCAGCCTAAGGTAAGGTCGAGCGTATAGTACCTTTTCCCATACATATATATATATGTATATATATGGAAAAAGGTACTATGCGCTCGACCTCACGAGTCCGTCCCATGAGGTCGAGCTGTGTGGGTCCCACCGTGATGTGTTTCGAACATCTACCCCATCAGTCAGATGCGCCATTCCATTGTGGGCCTAGGTCTCAAAAATTAAGTCAATTCGTGACTTGTGTGGGCCACACCACATACAGAAGTGGAGAGGGGCCGTGCACCATTAAAATATTCATAACCATTTTTGAGGGCTCACCAAGATGTGGTTTGCAAATCCAGCCCATCCATTATGTGTGTCCCAATTGAATGAGGGTTTAGACCAAGTTTCAGGCGCATGCAAAACTCAGGTGGGCCCCACCAAGTGCTTTTATATGTTTTAACGGTGTCTTCACATAATTTTAGATGGTATGGCCCACCTGAGTTCCGTATACGGCTGATTTTTAGGATATCCCATAATTTAAAGGGGACCCATTAAATGCACGGTGTTGATGGTCGAAACGCATCATTGTGGGGCCCACACAGCTCGACCTCACCGAAGCTTATGGTAAGCTCGAGCGCATAGTACCTAAACCCTATGTATATATATATATATATATATATATATATATATATATATATATATATATATATATATATATATGGAAAAGGTACTATGCGCTCGACCTCACTTTTCCGTCCCATAAGGTCGAGCTGTGTGGGCCCCACTGTGATGCGTTTCGAACATCTACCCCATTTGTCAGATGCATCATTCCATCATGGGCCTAGGTCTCAAAAATCAAGTCAATCCGTGACTTGTGTGGGCCACACCACATACAGAAGTGGAGAGGGGCCGTGCACCATTAAAACATTCATAACCATTTTTAAGGGCCCACTGAGATGTGGTTTCCAAATCCAGCCCATCCATTATGTGTGTCCCACTTGAATGAGGGTTCAGACCAAGTTTCAGGCGCATGCAAAACTCAGGTGGGTCCCACCAAGTGCTTTTATATGTTTTATCAGTGTCTTCACATAATTTTAGATGGTATGGCCCACCTGAGTTCCATATACGGTGGATTTTTGGGATATCTCATAATTTAAAGGGGACCTATCAAATGCATGGTATTGATGGTCGAAACGCATCACGGTGGGGCCCACACATCTCGACCTCACGGGAGCTTATCGTGAGGTCGAGCGCATAGTACCTTTTCCCACACACACACACACACACACACACACACACATATACACACACACACACACACACGAAAACGCTCACCTACGAACCAGTTCGTACGTACTACTTACGAACTTTTTTGAGAACTCATCATAGTGATGGGGATCGAAAATCTGAATCGGTCATTTGAAGCAGCACCTCGTGAAACCCCTTGGGCCCAAGTTTTACTTTGATCTAAAACTTTGATGGGCCATGAAAAATGAAAACAGTGTCCTCCCTTGATTTTCATTTCTCTTTGTTATGGCCCACCAGAATTTTAGATCAGGGTGAAAATATGTCTCGTGAGGTTTTATGGGATTCCGCATCACATGGACCGTTCAGATTAGACACCCATGGCACGTGTGCAAAGGTGCGCACGTGCGTAGGTGCGCAGGGGAGCATGACTCTCTCTCTCTCTCTCTCTCTCTCTATATATATATATATATATATATATACACGGAAATGCTTACCTATGAACCAATTCGTACGTACTACGTATGAGCTTTTTTGAGAACCTATCATACATGATGTGGATCCAAAATCTAAACCGTTCATGTGAAGCAGAACCTCGTGAAGCCCTCAGGGCCCAAGTTTTACCTTGATCTAAAGCTTTGATAGGCCGTGAAAAGTGAAAACAGTTTCCTCCCTTGATTTGCATTTCTCTTTGCTATGGCCCACCAGAATTTTAGATTAGAGTGAAAATTTGTCATGTGAAGTTTTATGGGATTCCGCATCACATGGACCATTCAAATTAGACACCCATAGCACGTGTGCAAAGGTGCACACATGCGTAGGTGCACAGGGGAGCATGACTATATATATATATATATAATTTTATTTTATTATAAATTTCCCCGGTAAAGAAATGCATCCAGGCTGAAAACGTACGCCCTAGCCACTCCTTGTGATGAAGCAGCTTGTAGGTGATCGGTTCCTTTGCTGTTTTAACCATCAAATCTTCATTAATACCCCTCGTACGGCCAACTTTATGCTTGGAAATGTGTGTATATCTATTGTTCCGGTCGGAAGCGGATTGTGTACTGATTAACTCCGTACTTAGCATCTCTCTTTCCAAATTGCAACCAGAAGCGCAACGTACGTGTGTCCGTTGACCACGTGCGTGACACCAGCCACGCCATGCCTCTTGCCTCAATGGTTCGGATCATAACAGTTTCAACAATGGATGTCGCCTCCTGGATCCCCTTTACCACGAGTTAAAATATAAAGACCGTACCATTTTCCTACTATGCAGCTGTGTGGGGTCGCTATGATGTCTGGGTTCCATCCAACCCTTCCATCAGATATGCCGCCTACGTAAGGCGCCTAGATCCTAAAATCCATCCTACTCCATAATTCTGGTGGGCCAACGATAGGGATATCGGGAAAGGCGACACCTGTCATGAAAACTTGCAGATAGAATGCGGGGTCAGGCTGTTTTGTGTATATGTCATCCGATACAGTCATCAGGTGGACCCCACAAAAACATAGGCCATTTCAAAACTCAGGTAGGCCACACCACGTGAATATATATATATATATATATATATATATATATATATATATATATATATATATAAGCTCTAGGGCTGATTGTACATCGCTCCTGTGTTGGGTCTCACCTGAGTTTTGGATGAGGATGATTCTCGAGATGTGCATGCAGTAAACATGAGGAGGTGTGCCAAATACATAGGGTTTGGATTCTACGTGTACGAGTGGGCCCCACACAGCTTGAACCTACGTGATCAGTCCCCCAACATATATAATGAAAAGAAAAAGTTAAAAAAGAAAATTATTCCGATGAGAAAACCTCCCCCATGCATCTCCTTTTGCGCCAATCTAAAAGAAAATTATTCGGTGGCCGATGCGTTAGCCAGGATGGCGTCGGAAGGGTGTCCTAACTCTTTTTACCGCTCTCCGACTGATTTACCGAGGAGGGTTAGAGGCCTTTTGGTTCTCGACAAGGCTGGTCTGGGAAATCTGAGTGTAGCACTGTCCGAGGCTTTTCTTTTCGGTCTTTCGGGTGGATCTGTGGGAGTCCGTTTCTGTAGCTCCTTGGTCCAGCCCTTTGTCTTCTGTCAGGTTTTGTGAGTGACTTGGTATATGATAGGTGTGGCTCCTTTTCTTTTTGTTGGAGCCAGCCCGAAGGTTGTAAAGCAGTCTTCTTTTTGAAATAAATTGCCTTTCTTTCAAAAAAAAAAAAAAAAACAGGAGTACAACAGGGGTTTTGATGTTGAGGGTCGTGATTCAATTAGGGACTCTCATGTAAGGGGGCGAAACACCTGTCATAGATCTGGTAAGATGGCAAAAGTATAAAGGATCTGGGCCACTCATTAGGTAGGGTATAATGTGAATATGCTATGGATAAAAAATAATGTTGGTGCGATGATCGAGAAGGTTAAACTTGTATAAAAAAAAATGTGCGGTTACAAAAAAAAAAAAAAAGTCCAACAATCCCAAATCAACTTACTTGTGTGGTTTGCTTGACGAGTGATCTTATATATTAAGGATTTTTCTCTATCCTCAAGATTCCCTTGCGATTTTGTAGATTTGCCAATTCTACCAATCGCAAGGGGATCTCGAGGATAGAGAGAGAGAGAAATCCTGAATTAATAAGTCTACTGGGTTGTTTTTGGCATATAGTATGTTGAGAGGATACCCTACATAATGAATGGCCTGGATTTCTCACTTGAGTGCCACCCTCCTGGATCTCCAACATAAGTTCCTCTCCCTCATTGAATCACAACCCTGAAAACAAAAACACTGGTTATACATATAATTAATGTGTATCATAAACAATTGCATGGAATGTTTGTACATGCTTAAGGAGGAGGATTTGCAGCCCCAATGATGCCGAGAGAGGATCCTCTCAATAATCAACTCATTCACTTCATCATCTAATTAACATTATGTTGATCAAGTTGAAAACATCTATTTTATTTGGAGAACACAAATTATATATTTCATTAATTCAAAATCTTAGAGTTAAAAATCTATAATGATAATTTGTTGGTCAATATTATACAATATTAGAAAGGTAAGACGGAATCAAATATTCATTGTTCATGTCATTAAAAGAATGTGATCTTCTTCTTCGTAGTTGAATTACAGGGATGCTGTTTACAAATTTTCTTTACCACGTGATCAGATGCAATACGGCCAGTGAAATTTGTTAAGTTGTTAGGAGAAAGCTTTTTGCAAGTTACAAAGGACCAAGGGATCCAACTAACACAACAGATGCATGATCTAAAATTAGGCACGCAATTACTATCTAATTATATTGAAGCAAATTTTGAATGAGCCATCAACTACTCAGAAATTCATAGTAGATGATAATAAAGTTATCTATATATCTGGTGGACTTGGCAAAAAATATAATATTTTAGTAGCCTTCATGTTTTCAAAGCCGCTCCGTTTCCTTCTTACCCTCAGTTCATTACTGTAATTTAAAGTTATGATTTATGGCTACAAAGCATGGAACCTAAATGTGACATTTTTCACCCAATGACTCAATGGTGGAGATTGTAGCTGCAACAATGGTAGAAGCCGACCTGGTTTCGATTATCAATTCAACTCCGGATGATGGGGTTCTGCGCCGGAGAGAATTATAACTACTTGGGGTATTGACAAAAAAATCTTAGATTTTGGTCTTATATGCTTTGGTTCAAAAATTTCAACAGGGGATTATCATGCAACCACTTGAGTTCCAAACTTGGGACCAAAGTCAGGTATTTTATGACCTATTATTCCAAACCAAAATAATTCTCCTAATCACACTCGACTCAGGAGATGCGACTTTGCAGATTCATTCCTCAGCATGCGTGCAACTGAGATTCCTCCTTCCTTATTATATGGAACACACATCCTTTTATTCTATTTTTAATAATACAATGAAAAGTTGTAATACCAAATTCACTAAAAAAAAAATGAAGAGGCTTATCCATGAAAATTTTGGGTGTAAAGATCAATTCCCCCAAAAGAAACTCATCTTATGCAAATGAAGAAAGGCAACCAAAGGGTAAATTAGAAGTAATGATACATTGCATACTCATGAAAAAGAATGTCACATGTTACAGCTGAAAAGGGTGGTGCAGGTCCATCTCAATTACACATCTCTTACATTGAAAGCAATCTCATGCAGAAAAGGATCTTCAAGAAAGAGCTCATTCCAAAAGGGAGTAGCAGCTCCTTCATAGCTATAGGTGCTAGAAGCATCACCACCACCATTGCTGGTTGAATTCTCTATGAAAATGTTAGGAAGAGATGGGGGCAATGGGGATTTGGGTGTGGTGTCTCCTTGGTTAAAAATCCTACAATTCTCGTCTTGATTGATTTCCTTGCACATAGGTGACTGAAAATCACATGGGAATTGAAGGTCTGACTGATGATTGAAGGGTATTTCATCGGTTAAGGGTGGACATGGATCGAACCCAAGTGAAGGCCGAGCAGCATTTTCTAACTGGCAAGAGTTGGACAACATGATCTCTTTGGGTGATGGGATTGCACTCAATAGATTCATGGCATTCATGTTTAGGCTATTGGCGTCTCCGGTCATCGTAGCCGTGGATTGAAGGAGGCATTGCATGTACTGAAGATTAGCTAGCTGAACAGCTTCTTGTAACCGGGCTGCGTGTTCTTCCCACGGATGATGGCCCATCACATCTCTCAAATTGGCAAGGGCAATCAGCTGAGGCAAGCTGGTGAAGAGGTTCAACCGTGGGCGGTGGGTCACTGGATCAAAACCCATTTGGATGAGCTTCTTCTTGAGATGGGTGTTCCAGAAGTTCTTGATTTCATTATCCGTTCGGCCTGGGAGGTGGGTCGCAATCGCCGACCACCTTATGGGAAGGTGAACAGAAGTGTAAGTAAAAAAAAAAAACCCCAAAAAAAAGCCCTACTTAGTACTAAATAAGCACGGATTTGGAGAGTTACTTGTTTCCAAGGATGGAATGGAGATTGAGAATGGTCTCCTCTTCTTCCTTGGAGAATTTCCCTCTCTTTATGTCAGGCCTTAGGTAATTAGTCCATCTTAGCCTGCAGCTCTTGCCACATCTGTTCAGGCCTGCAAAAGGAAAAACAATGAGAGAGAGAGAGAGAGAGAGAGAGAGAGAGAGAGAGAGAGAGAGAGAGAGAGAGAGAGAGGTTTTAGTAGACAACCTGCAAGCTTAGGGAGAGCTCTCCAGCTTCCATGGCCATGCATTTGAATGTACTGGCTGAGCTTCTTGTCTTCTTCGGGGGTCCAAGGGCCCTTTTTAAGGACATTCTCATACGAGCAAGGAGATTTTCCCATTCTATTCTGCTTCCTTTATGTTCTCCAGGTGCTCCTTTATTTATAGATATCAACAGCCTTCCCTTTCCAGTACAATTCCAATGATCTGAACGACCGGGTCCTCATGGATCAGGACGTGGGTCACAATCCTGATGAGGCCAATCACTACTGTGGAGCCCATGGTCCTGTGATCCGGACCATTGATCTGATAGGAATGATTGTCCTCGCGGTACACCTCAAATTTCTTCCGGTTTCGAAAGCTCTTTGCCATCCATTCTTTTGACGGGTGGGATCTTGCAGTCTTGGCGATTCTTGGGCCATTCCTCCATCCGTAGTGCAATCCATCAGATCTACGGTGAGGATATGTGATCACTGGCTCAAAAGTATGTTTCGTGTATGTCATGGTTAATGACATTGTTTTTGTTGTTATTATGTTTTTGGTTCAAATGGCCCCAGGAGTCCTTATGCATCACACGTAAGCTTTTATACCTCCAGAACCACTTTTTCATGTTTTGGATGGTAAAAATGACCCTATGCCCTAAATGCGCCTCATATGGGGGCTCTCATCTTACAAAGAGAATTAGAGAAACATGCGGTTAAAAAGGACGTGAGCCCCATCCAAAAGTGAATTTCGTCTCATCTATTGGCTGATCTGATCCGTTCACACTCATAAACTCACGATAGAAATTTTTCTATTTTTTTTTTAATATTTAAAGTCCTCTATGACCCTATAACTACACTATTGTTGTATATTAATTTAAAACAATTTTCTCCAAGTGTGGTCAATTTGTAATGAGTTTTACCCTCGAACTTGAACCGATGATATAAAATTAAAACTCTTACATGTGGATGGGTTGGATTTACTTTACGATGAGGTTCCATATAAGATGTAAATAAGTTTAAAATGTGGGGCCCTTCTCCATGAGGGCTATTTGGCCGTTTCTTCTTCCTTGATTTTTTCACGGGAGGGGATAATAGTATTTTTTTTTTGTTCCCTTCGTTCTTTATTCTTCCTTCATTTTTCATTCTTTGGTTTTCTTTATATTTATTTTTTAAAATTTGATATTAATGGTGGGAGTTTGTGAAAGGGAATAGGATGTGGAAATACTATAATCGATGAATTTTTATAATGGAAGAATGTTATAATAAAAGAATGTTGTATTGTATGAATTTTATAATGAAAGAATGTTGTAATGGATGAATATGATTAACATTGGAATGAATGAATGTTGTAATGGATGAATTTTTGTAGTGGAAGGATGTTGAGGTGGAAGTATGTTATAATGGATGAATGTTGTTGGGGATAAAAAGTACGCCAAGTCTGGAGACTCGGACTTGGTGCCTCGGGTCGCAGAAGCATGCGTCGAGTCCGAGGGAAGGTTATAAACTAAAGAAAGTGAGATAAATTAAGTTGGCTCGGGCGACGAGCCAGCAACCCGGGCATGTGTCGGGCCGATTCACTTAATTGGATCAGAGCCGGCTGAGCCGAATGAAGGAAAGACGACGCAAAACAAAATGTCATCCCGAATATCTCGCAAAAAGATCTCCGATCCCGAAGATCACGGGATTGGATAGAGACCAGAAACGGGTAAAATCAAATCTCCACGATACTGGGAGGAGAATCCTCACACGATACTGGGAGGAGAATCCTCACACGATGGGATCCTCTCGTATCTATAAATAAAAGACCTCCATCCTCTTGAAAGGTACGCAAAAACTCTCTCCCAGAACCCCTCAATACAATAAGACCCAGATTCCTAACCTGACTTTGGCATCGGAGGGTCCCCTGCTCTAGCCAGGGTTTCCTTTGTCTTCTTCCTGTGCAGGTACTTGAAGGTCTAAAGAGGTTCGACCAGATTTTTGCACCAACAGTTTGGCGCCGTCTGTGGGAACCATACGAAAAACCATCTTATATTCCAATATTGGGAATTTATCCTCATGGTGATGACTAGAAGGACGGTCCTAGAAGAAGAACTGAATGAGATCGCAGTTACAGGGCCAGTAGGCCCAATAGCAGTTCCGGCAGCCCAGAACCCACCTAACAACTGCCAACAAGGAACGACCGGAGCAAATAATAATCAGCGGGCTCGTAACAATGGACGGTTAGACCAGGAGGTTCAGGAAATCTGATCTGATATGAATGTGATAAAGCAGATGCTGGAACGAATGTATCAACAAATGCAACCGCCTCCGCCTCCCCAAGGGGAGACGGCACATGTCCCGACTGCGGTGGTCGATCCTCAGCCTTCCGCGCCGCAGTCATTCCAACCGGGTCAACCCCAAGGTATTTTCGAGCCATCTCCAGCTCAGTCGGCTAACGGCGCTTTGCCCCCGACCGATCTTTGACACGAGATAGAGCGAAGAAGGCGTAACCGACCTTCCATTGAAGGCACGACGGAGAGCGGCGAGCCTTGGAAAACTGACATTCAAAACTTTAAAAAAGAAGTGCGGAAAGAAATGGAGGACATGAAGCAGGGCCGGAATATATACCCGGCCAGATCCGAGGTAAAAGCGTCCCCTTTTGTGGACGAAATAATGCAGGCTCGGTTGCCCGAAAGGTTTCGATTACCACAAATCACTCATTTTACCGGCAAGACCGACCCAACAGAGCATATTGAATGTTTTAGAACCTACATGGAGCTCCACGATGCCTTGGATGCAGTGATGTGTCGAGCCTTCTCTCTTACGTTGACCGACGTATCTCGACTCTGGTTCAAACAGTTGAAACCAAGGTCCATCAGCTCATTCGTTGAGCTAAGCGACGCCTTTCTCACCAACTTCATCGGCGGAAAGAAGAAATTGAAGCCCCCTGCACATTTGAACAACATAGTTCAAAAGCAGGAAGAGCTGTTGAAAGATTATATCATGCGTTTCAACTTTGAATCTCTTCAGGTTCGAAAGCATTCAGAAGAAATGGCACTCAATGCGCTCATGCAAGGAGTCAGAGACAAGCCGTTCCTGGCGTCTCTAGACAAAAATCCACCCGATACTCTAGCAGAGTTTATGACACGATCGGATAAATATGCGAACGCCGAAGAAACGCGGATCATACGTGAAACCAAATCCTTGGTCAAAGAATCGGCCAAAAAGGAAGCCGACTCGGCGGGAGGAAAGAAGCGTAAAGATGATCAAACGCGCGATGAGCGAAAGTCAGGCAAAGGACCAGATCAGAGATTTTCCACATATACCCCCCTGAACAAAACTCAGGAGCAGATGCTGATGGAAATCAAAAGTGAGGGCTTTATCAACTGGCCCAATAAGCTCAGGGATAATCCCAATCGACGGAACAAGGACAAATATTGCCATTATCATCGTGATCACGGGCATAACACAAGTGATTACTATAACCTGAAGGAAGAGATCGAACGACTCATAAAGGAAGGCCGACTCAAAGAACACGTGGTCAAAACCGGGGTAGCTGAGGAGCGACTGACCGATAATCAGCCTATAGAAGAAATTCGGACTATTATCGGCGGTTCACGAGGCGGTGGCGATTCGAACAATGCTCGAAGGAATCATGCAAGAAGACTTAATCAGCCCGAGTCTGAGCTCATGATTATAGCTCGGCCTACAAAGGAAAAGAAAAGGAAAAAATACTGCTTTTCATCACAGAGGAAGATGCCCGAGGTATCTGTCACCCCCACGACGACGCGTTAGTTGTCACCCTGACTATTGCTAACCGAAAGGTATTCCGGATACTCGTCGACATGGGATCATCGGCAGACATGTTATTCACTCAGGCGTTCGATAAAATGGGGGTTGAGCGATCCATGCTATGTCCGGTTCATACCCCATTGATCAGTTTCTCTAGTGGACAAGTACTACCTGAGGGGATCGTCTCGCTACCACTCACCGCTGGTAATTTTCCGTGCCAGGCGACGATAATGGTCGAATTCTTGGTCGTCGATCAACCCTCAGTATACAACGCCATACTTGGCCGACCTTCTTTAAGTCTCCTTTGACGACTGAGTCGGGAGTTGGAGTCATCAAAGGAGACCAGCAAGATGCGAGGCGTTGTTATGTGGCAGCTGTAAAAGGCCTCGCCGACAAAACTCCGATCAACATATCAACGATCGAATCATTGGACCCCCGGGGTGAGAGTCATGAACGAGGGCAGCCAGTTGAAGATCTTATCTCAGCTCCCTTGGTGGAGACAGATGGATCCAAAACAGTGCAAATTGGCTCATCTTTACAGTCCCCCTTGAAAGAAAAGTTGATAGCCCTGCTCCGCGGTACGCTGACGTGTTTGCTCGGAGCCATGCAGTTATGCCTGGGATTGACCCGTCTGTAATTCCTCACCGACTTAATATCGATTCGACCTATCGACCGATCCGACAGAAGCGACGACCGCTTGGCCCTGAACGATACGCTGTCATTGAAGAAGAGGTCAGCAAGCTCCTCCAGGCAAACTTCGTAGAAGAGATATATTATCCAGAATGGGTCACGAATGTCGTGCTCATGAAGAAATCCAACGGGAAGTGGCGAGTCTATATTGATTATACCGACCTAAATAAAGCTTGCCCGAAGGATAGCTTTCCTCTTTCAAGGATAGACCAATTAGTGGATAGAACCGCGGGGCATAAACTTCTTAGTTTCATGGATGCATATTCAGGATATAATCAAATTGTAATGCATTAATCAGATAAATCAAAAACTACCTTTGTCACTGACAAAGGCCTTTATTACTACCGAGTGATGCCATTTGGTTTGAAGAATGCTGGTGCAACTTATCAAAGATTAGTTAATAAAATCTTTGCTCGGCTTATAGGCTGAACCATGGAAGTATACGTTGACGACATGCTCATCAAAAGTATACACGCGACCGACCATATAGATGATTTAGAGGAAATGTTCCTCATCTTACAGAAATTTCGGATGAAGCTGAATCCGAGTAAGTGCGCCTTTGGGGTGAGCTCTGGAAAGTTTCTCAGTTTCTTGGTTAGTCAGCGAGGAATAGAGGCAAACCCTGAGAAAATAAAAGTTTTGCTTGATATAGAATCTCCCAAAATAATTAAAGACATTCAAAGGTTGACTGGATGAATAGCGGCACTTAATCGGTTCCTGTCTAGAGCTATGGATAAATGTCTCCCCTTATTCAAACAGTTGAAAGGACGACAGACAATGGATTGAACAGAAGAATGTGAAGCGGCATTCCAACAACTAAAATCATATCTCGGTTTTCCACCTCTCTTATCAAAGCCCGAGTCAGGGGAGTCTCTGCTGCTTTACCTAACGGTATTCGAGGCAGCGGTTAGCTCGACCCTGATACGTGAATACGAAGGAAAGCAAATGCCGATCTATTATGTCAGCAAAGCGTTATTGTCGGCAGAAATAAGATACCCACTCTTGGAAAAAGTAGCTTTAGCTCTAATAATTTTATCGCGCCAACTTAGGCCGTATTTCCAAGCCCATACCATTATCGTAATGACCGATCTTCAACTACGCCAAGTCTTATAGAAACCAGAGGCTTTCGGCTGACTCACGAAGTGGGCAATTGAACTCAGTGAATTCGACATTCAGTACAGGCCGAAAGCAGCAATCAAAGGGCAAGCCATAGCTGATTTTATCGCCGAGGTAACGCCGCCAACATACCTCACGGTCGCTAATATGACCGAGAACGTCGAAGTATCACCCACAGCTTCTCCCTCTTCGCTACCAAGCCTTGTTCCCTGAAAACTGTATGTCGACGGTTCTTCCAACTCTAAGGTAAGTGGGGCTGGGGTAGTGCTGGAAACCCTTGATCATACCTATATGCAATATGCCTTACGACTTGGATTCCAAACTTCAAACAATACAGCCGAATATGAAGCGCTGTTACTCGGCCTCTGACTCGCAGCTAGCATGAGAGTTACGCACCTGAATGTTTTCAGCGATTCCCAGTTGGTTATTAATCAAGTTACCGGTGTATATCAAACACGGAAAGACCAATTAAGAGTGTACATGGAAAAAGTGAAAGAGATAATCAGCGGATTTTGACTTTGTATTGTCAGTCGGATCCCTCGGATAGAAAACGGCAAAGCTGATCTATTAGCAAAGCTCGCCTCCGCCGACGAAGATGACATACCCAGGTCTATTTCTATCGAATACGTCGCCAGGCCAAGTATTAACGAACCAATTAGCTCGGTCGTCAATGCAATTGACTTGAAACCTTCCTGGATCGATCTAATCATCCAATATCTTGACAAGGGTAAGCTGCCTGGAGGTCGTGCCGAGACTCAACGAATTAAGATCCGAGCCTCCCGTTACACCATACTCAACGGAACCCTGTACAAAAAAGGTTAGTACGCTCCGTTGCTGCGATGCTTCAAGCCCAGCGAGGCTGACTATGTGTTACGTGAGATTCATGAAGGAATCTGCGGAAACCATTCTGGAGGGCGATCTCTCGCCCATAAGGTCGTACGTCAGGGATATTATTGGCCAACTATCCAACACGACGCTCGCAGGCTCGTTCAAAGATGCGACAAATGTCAGAGGTTTGCGGTGATTCCGAGACAAGCTCCCGAGACACTGACGCCTATGACCGGTCCTTGGCCCTTTGCACAGTGGGGTATCGACATTATAGGTCCACTCCCTATGGGAAAAGGCCAGACCAAGTTCGCTGTAGTGGCCGTGGATTATTTCACAAAGTGGGCCGAGGCAGAGCCATTAGCTAAAATAACCGAACAGAAGATTACCGATTTTGTGTGGAAAAACATTCGGAGTACCTCGTACCATTATTACAGACAATGGAAGGCAATTTGATAATAGGAGCTTTCGCGAAATGTGCGGCTACCTCGGAATCAGAAATGTGTATTCTTCACCCCATCATCCTCAGATGAATGGATAGGTTAAGGCGGTTAACAAGATTATCAAGCAACATCTTCGGACCAAGCTTGACCGCGCCAAAGGAGCATAGGCCGAGGAACTCCCAAAAATTCTTTGAGTATATCGAACTACAGCTCGAACCGCCACTGGAGAGACTCCCTTCTCCCTCGCTTATGGCTCGGAAGCCGTCACTCCTGTCGAGATCAGGCTACCTTCGGCTCGAGTTACCTCATTCAGCGCAGAAGAAAATGAAGAACTCTTAGCATTCGGACTCGACCTTCTGGATGAACGAAGGGAAGTGGCACGGTTGCGTACGGAGACCCGGCAACGACAAGTAGCTCAGTTTTACAATACCCGAGTTAAGATCAGGCGGTTTCGAATGGGAGATATGGTTCTCCGAAAAGTATTTCTCAATACGAAGGAATTTGGATCGGGTACATTGAGACCAAACTGGGAAGGACCCTATGTTGTCTCGGGTACCATCCGACCGGGAACGTATCGGCTAGAAGACCTAAATGGACAGTTATTGCCTCATCCTTGGAATGCTGAGTACCTCAAGATTTATTATCCTTAGCTCGGTATTCAACGCTTAAAGATTCCGAACTAAGAAAGATTAAAGCAAAGTCATATGAATAAAACTAAGTGCTTTCTTTCATTTATCTACTAAGTGGTTTTACACTGAGTATAAAAAAAAATGGAGCCTGGTTACTGTCCCTCGGCGAGAACAACTCCCAAGGCATTTTCAGAGGAACCAGCCTCGTCCTCAACTGCGACATCGGCAGTAACATTAGCGGGACTAACATCAGGATCCTCAGATTCTGAGGCTCCTCCTCCCTCGATTCCTGAAAGATCAAGGTCAGGGAAAGTCTTCTTCATATCGTTGACACATTCCAAATATCTACCTTGGAACAGGCGATCCCTCTCGTCCTCGAACTCCTTAGACTCAAGGAAGGCTTGAACGACTTGATCCCTGGCCTTCTCAGCCTCCTGGGTCTTCTCCTTGGCTTGTTGGATAAGCCCTGCCGCCTCAAGCTTAGTCCGAGCCAAGGCATCTGCACAAGAAGCATGAACTTCGAGGATCCACCGGTTCTCTTCTTCGGCCTTGGATAGATTAGCCAACACCCGAGCAACCTCGGCTTGTGCATCTTCAAGAGCTCTCCTGGCAAAGGCCGCCTCAGCTTTCGCGTCTTCGGCAGCTTTCCTGACGATGATTGCCTTACCAGTCAGAACACCGACCTATATCTCGGCGTTTTCGCATCGCCCCTCTGCTTCCGCTAAAAGAGTCTGCAGCCTATGAGTTGAGGATAATTCCTTACAGGCCTTACCCAATCAGGGAGCGAGTTCAAAAAGCACCCTCGCTACATGGCCGACGGTTTACGTCATAGGAGCGTTGTAGAGGCTGACGAACTCTTTTTTGCTCCCATGAACTAAGGCCCAGGGGACCATCCCCGACACTACTGTCCGTAAGGCTGACGGCTCCTCTTAGCTCGCCTCCCCTCTAGAAGATGCAGCCCTCGTCTCTTCCCCTCTGGAGGATGCAGCCCTCGTCTCCTCCCCCTGCCTCGGAACATCCGTCGTAACATGTCCCGATTCGGATGCCGTCTGAGGCTCCACGACTGCAGTCTCCCTCACTTCCGGCCTTTCCTCCGGGTTAGGGAGCACGATGATAGTGGGGGCAGAAGAACCTGCAGGTTCCTTCTCCTTCCGCACCACTCTCTGTTTCTTTAACGGCCGAGGCTCTGACAGAAGAACCGATCACGGGGGAGCCTTTATCTTCGAAACCGCTTTAAAGGGAGGCCGAGCTCCGGTCATCTCTGAGGGGACTGACTCAGGAACGGTCCTAAGATGAGGTCGAGCTTTAGCCAAGTCTGAAAGAAGATGAAGTAGATCAGATAAGGTTCAGAGAACATATGAAGATACATCATCAATTACCTGTGACGGCCGAGTCTAAACCTGCAAGATGAAGGCGCTCTGGCTGCAAAAGCACCTTCTAGGACCGATCTGCCAGATCCAACGTCCTTAAATCCTTGATCTGAGCTAAAGCATTGGATCCAAGCTTCTGCCGCTTCTTCGGGATATCTGCCAAACATAACTCCGTCAGACTCAAAACATTATGAAAATAAAAAGGGCAAAAGAGAGATGACCGAGTCACCTGCTTTCTGAAATGTCCGAAGTACGCGAGCCTCGTAGAACCCGAATTCAGCCGTTTCCCAGCGACCACAGGCCCAAAACTAACGCTCTCTCCAATGTCTGTTGGAAGTGGGAGGGTCGGTTATTAAGGAGGCGCCTCTGCCCCGCCAAGTAGCGAAGACATAAAAACCGGGATAGTTGGGATTAATGCGCACTTGGTACAAGTGGAGGAATTCGTCAACTGTTAGTAGTGGCTGTTCTAACTCAGCCCACAACACCGCACATCCGAATAAGTTCCTCCACCCATTCGGAACTATTTGTTCAGGAGCAATCCGAATACGAGATAAAATAATTCGGACAACGGGCTGAAGGGGCAGACGTAAGCCATATTGCATCGAGACTTGGAAGATCGCGACCGCCCCAGCAGGAGGATGATCCGGTAAGTCATTTGGACGGGAGAGATAAGTGATAACCAAATCAGGGATGTGATACCCGATTCGGATCCTATCCAAATCTGCCTCGGTCAAAACTGAAGGGACCGGGCCGCTTAGTTCATCCCCCGACTCTTCTCCCTCGGACTTGGCCTGCGCCGACTTATCAACGGGAGCCGACCTAGAGGTTCCCTCAGCAATCAATGTTTCCTCTTCCTCCTCTTCTTCCTCTTCCAAATCCATTGGAGGATTGGGCCTCCCTGGGCGGGTTATCAGGAACGACCCGTCACGAGAAGGACCAGCAGAAGCAGGGCATTTCACCGGAGCTCTGGTGGTTCTCTTAGAGAGGAAAGTGACATTCACATCAACTGCTATCTCCGTCAGTAAAGAAGGCGATTCCGCAACGTCCAAAAAATGTTGCGTTTCGCCTTCGTCTCCGGAAGATCCCTCCCGGGGACTTTGAGAACCTCGCGCTGCCATTACCGATAACTAAAGAGGAGAAAAGAACTCACCGGAGGGAGGAAGGAAAGCGAAAATGGCGGAAGGAGCCGCTGACGGTCAAGAAAGGAAAAAGGGAGGAAGAAGAAAATCAAGCTCCAAGTAAAAGGAACGAAGAGCGGGAGGAGTAGCAGTAGAAATTCGAAATGCGGGACCTCCCATCCTTTTATAGAATTACCATGTGGCAAGAGCAATTAATGAGAAAATGATTCAACGCCTGCATCGACTCCCCCGCTCGACACATGGAGCACGCCGACTGATGACATTAAGGCCTTTGCTACGTGTCCAACACTCATTGGTGGGAGGAACGATTTGACGGCTGTCAGTGCACGCGGTGTCAGAAAATGAACCGTCTCCCATCAAAGACGACGCAAAATGCATTAAATGCCCAATTATTATCTCGGACTTGGCTGTGAACCGACTTAAAAACTCGCTACTCCGTAGTGCCATAGGAGACACATGGAGTAAGGGGGCTTACTGTTGGGGACAAGAAGTATGCTAAGTCTGGAAACTCAGACTTGGTGCCTCGGGTCGCCGAAGCATGCGTCGAGTCCGAGGGAAGGTTATAAACTAAAGAAAGCGAGACAAATTAAGTTGGCTCGGGCAACGAGCCAGCAACCCGGGCACGTGTCGGGCCGATTCACTTAATTGGATCAGATCCGGCTGAGCCGAATGAAGGAAAGACGGTGCAAAACAAAATGCCATCCCGAATATCTCGCAAAAAGATCTCCGATCCTGAAGATCACGGGATCGCATAAAGACCAGAAACGGGCAAAATCAAATCTCCATGATACTGGGAGGAGAATCCTCACACGATGGGATCCTCTCGTATCTATAAATAAAGGACCTCCATCCTCTTGAAAGGTACACAAAAACTCTCTCCCAGAACCCCTCAATACAATAAGACCTAGATTCCTAGCCTGACTTTGGCATTGGAGGGTCCCCTGCTCTAGCCAGGGTCTCCTTTGTCTTCTTCCTGTGCAGGTACTTGAAGGTCTAAAGAGGTTCGACCAGATTTTTGCACCAACAAATGTTGTATGGTGGATCATCGATATTTACTGTAGATCGCACATATTCATTGTAGATCATTGATATTTTTACAATAAATCACCGATATTCAGTGTAGATCGTCGACATTTACTATGGATCGCTAAATTTAAGAGTGGACAATAATATTCACTATGGACTACTAATATTTCTACTTTGGATCACATATATTCACTATGGCCCATTGATATGATGAAAACAACCATAACTCCCTTAGTACATGTCTAATTTGGATAATCTTGTACTCAGTAGAAATGTAATTTAATGAAATTTCAAATTAATTTAAAATCATCTTATTTAACACCATTTTATTGCCCATAACTGGGATAAAAGTTCATCAAGATTACTGTGGATTGCTGATATTCACCATGGGCCATCGCTATGATAAAAGAGGCCATAACTCCCACATTATATGTTTGATTTAGGTGATCTTATGTTAATTGGAAATGTAATTTGATGATATTTCAAATGAATTTGGAATAATCTCATTTTAACATCATTTAATTGCCCAAAAGTGGGCCCACAATTCATCAAGATTACTGTGAATCGCTGATATTCATTATGGGCTATTGATCTGACGAAAATGGCCATAACTCCTTCGGTATATGTTCGATTTAAGTGATCTTATACTTGTTAGAAATGTAATTTGATAAAATTTCAAATAAATTTGGAATAATATAATTTGAACACTATTTGATTGCCCAAAAGTGGGCCTAAAGTTCATCAAGATTTTAGTGGATTGCTGATTTCAGTATGAGTCATCAATCTGATAAAAACATTCATAACTCCCTCTTTACATATCCGATTTAGGTGATCTTATACTCGTTGGAAAGGTAATTTGAAGAACTTTTAAATGAATTTAGAGTTATCTCATTTTATGCACCATTTAATTGTCTAAAAGTGGACTCAAATTTTATTATTCACTATAGATCACTAATATTAACTGAGACTCACTTTTGGAAAGTCCAATAGTGTATAAATAATATCATTATAAATTCATTTGAAATTTTATCAAATTAATTTTCCAACGAGTATAAGATCACCTAAATTGGACATGTAACGAGGGAGTTATGGTTATTTTTGTCGGATCAATAACTCGCAATGAATATCAGCAATTTCTAGTGATCTTAATGAACTTTGGGCCTACTTTTGGACAATCTAATGATATTCAAATGAGATGATTCTAACGCCATTTAAAATATCATCAAATTACCTTTCCAAAAATTACAAGATCACCCAAATCAGATATATAATGAGGGAGTTATGGTTGTTTTCATCAGATCGATGACTACTCATAGTGAATATTAACAATCCATAGTGATCTTGATGAACTTGGGACCCACTTTTGGGCATTCCAATGGTGTCCAAATGAGATTATTCCAAAACCATTTGAAATTTCATCAAATTTCTTTCCAACGAGTACAAGATCACCCAAATCAGACATGTAACAAGGGAGTTATGATCATTTTCGTCAGATCGATGACTCACGATGAATATCTGCGTTACGTAGTGAATATCGAGGATCTATACTAAATATCGGCAATGCATAGTAAAAATATGGGTGATCTATAGTGAATATGGATAATTTACAGTAAATATCGATGATCCACTATATAATATTCATCAATTCCATTGTTCATCACATTCATCCATTACAACATGCTTCCATTACACAATTTATGCATTACAACATTATTCTATTAAAAATTCATCCATTACAACATTATTCCATTATATAATTTATGCATTACAACATTATTCTATTATAAAATTCATCCATTATAATATTATTTCATTACACAATTTATGCATTACAACCTTTCAAATATTCCGTAGGCGGTCTTCTAACATGCCTTCAAAAATTACTCGGACCAAAATGCCTTTGTCCTTGTTTCAGTAGTTGTACGGTTTTTTAGGGAATAAGAAGTTATGTCATATTTAGGGTTTAGGGTGATAGCCTGGAAAAGATCGTAAGCAAGCAGCAGGTTAATAGTTTTTTCTCAGATATCTCCTCCCTTCCCTGTTTCATCAGAGGTCAGGTCCTCTTGGACAAAATCGGGTTAAGGGCCATCCGTGCTCGTGGCCCCCCTTCTTAGTCTTAGTTCTGCGACCCCTGTTTTGTGGGTTTAGTTAGATTTTATATAGTTTATGATAGGCGGGGCAGATAATTTTTCTCTGTTTCCCGCCCGAATGGGCTAAGTTGTATTTTTTCTTCTCTGTGAATGAAAGCCTTTTCTTTTAAAAAAGAAAAAAGCAAAAGAAGTGATGTGTACAGAACCCTTTTTTGCGAGTGGGAAATGACCAAACTCATGGGGCCCACATTGATGTATGTGTATAATCCATGTTGCCCATCCTTTTTGTCGTGTCATTTTAGGGCTAGGGCCCAAATATCAGCCTGATTCAGAGCTCGTGTGGGTCACATCATAGAAAATAATGGTGACAATGACACCCATTGTTGAAACTTTTCAGGCTCACCGTGATGCTTGTTAGAAGTGGACACTGCCCAAGTCAGGACTTTTTCAGCCCACGGCTAGCTAACAGACAAGGTGGATGGAATGGATCACCCCATCATGGGCCTTAGGCTATTGTACCAATGACTATCCTTTCATTTGGTAGTAAATGAAGTGAACATGTAACAACCGCGACCCATATAACATGACAACCACGACCCATATAACATGATAACTACGATCCGTCATAACTACGACCAATTACAACCATGACCCATATAACATGACAACCACGACCCATGACAACTACGACCCTTACCACATTACAACCACGACCCTTATCGCATTACAACCACGACCTGGGTATGGGTCGTGGTTGCCATGTTATATGGGTTGTGGTTTTTATGAGGTAAGGGTCGTGGTTGTCGTGAGGTAAAGGTCATGGTTGTCATGCTATACAGGTCATAGTTTTCATTTTATAGGCCTTGGCAAGGACCAACCAGTGGGGTCTACATTGATGTATGTGAATAATCCATGCCGCCCATCCTTTTTGCCGTATCATTTTAGGGCTAGGACCCAAATATCAGCCTGATCCAGAGCTCGTGTGGGCTCGAATATCAACAGTGGGTGCCATCATCACTATTATTTTCTATTATGTGGTCCACACGAGCTCTAGATCAGGCTGATATTTGGGTCTTACCCTTAAAATGACACGACAAAAAAGATAGGCGGTATGAATTATTCACATACATTAATGTATGCCCCACTAGATGGTCCTTATCAAGGCTTATAAAATGAAGACAACGACCATATAACACCCTTATCTCATGACAACCACGACCCTTACTTCATGAAAACCATAACCCATATAACATGGCAACCACGACCCATACCCGGGTCGTGGTTGTAATGCGGTAAGGGTCATAGTTGTCATGGGTTGTGGTTGTCATGTTATACAGGTCGTGGTTGTTATGGGTCGTAGTTATCATGTTATATGGGTCGTGGTTCTCATGTTATATGAGTCGCAGTTGTTACATGTTCACTTACCACATTTAATATGAGAACCACAACTCATATAATGTGAGAACCACGACCTATATAACATGATAACTATGACTCATGATAACTATGAACCATGACAACCACGACCTATATAACATGACAACCACGACCCATGACAACTACGACCCTTACCACATTACAACCACGACCCTTACCGCATTACAATCACGACCCGGGTATGGGTCATGGCTGCCATGTTATATGAGTCATGGTTTTCATGAAGTAAGGGTTGTGGTTGTCATGAGATAATGGTCGTGATTGTCATGCTATATGGGTCATAGTCTTCATTTTAAAGGCCTTGGTAAGGACCATCTAGTGGGGCCTTCATTGATGTATGTGAATAATCCATGCCGCCCATCCTTTTTATTGTGTCATTATAGGGCTAGGGCCCAAATATCAGCCTGATCCAGAGCTCGTGTGGGCTTAAATATCAACAGTGGGTGCCATTATTACCATTATTTTCTATTATGTGGCCCACGCGAGCTCTAGATCAGGCTGATATTTAGAACCTAGCCCTAAAATGACACGGCAAAAAAGGATGGGCATCATGGATTATTCACATACATCAATGTAGGCCCTACTAGTTGGTCCTTGCCAAGGCCTATAAAATGAGGACTACAACCCATATAGCATAACAACCACGACCCTTACCTCATGACAACCACGACCCATGATAACTATGACCCTTACCACATTACAACCATGACCTTTACTGCATTACAACCACCTAATGCGACCAATGCTATGATACAGACATTGTTTGCATGACTATGGCATGCTTGCACCAATTTGGTGACTATATGGGATAAACATACATAAGATCCTTACCGTCCATCAGATGAAACTCCATGGGTTGTAGTTTGGGTCGTGGTTGTCATGGGTCGTAGTTATCAAGTTATATGGGTCGTGGTTGTCATGTTATATGGGTTGTGGTTTCCCATGGAGTAGCTTATTTGACCATTAAATCATTCTCATCTTTGGGTCTTAATCTAAATATAAGGTGGGGCATCTAAGTGACGGTGAGGATTTTATCCTCATGAAGTTATATCGTACAAAGTTAGAAAAGTAACGTGCCCATCCGTACTACAGCTAACCAAGCATTTTTCGAATATGAGATGACTATTGAAAGACTGCAGGAGCAAAAAATGCAGGTTATATAGGTCGTGGTTGTCATGTTATATGGGTCGTGGTTGTCATGGGTCATAGTTGTCATGGATTTATCATATTATATGGGTCGTGGTTCTTATATTATATGGGTCGCGGTTGTTACATGTTCACTTTATTTACTACCAAATGAAAGGATAGTCATTGGTACAATAGCCTAAGGCCCTAAAATGACACGACAAAAGGATGGACGGCATGGATTATTCACATACATCAATGTATGCCCCACTAGTTGGTCCTTGCCAAGGACTATAAAATGAAGACCACGACCCGTATAGCACGACAACCACGACCCTTGCCTCATGACAACCATGACCCTTATAACATGACAAACACGACCCATACCTGGGTCATAGTTGTAATGTGGTAAGGGTCATGGTTGTAATGTGGTAAGGGTCGTAGTTGTCATGGGTCATAGTTGTCATGTTATATGGGTCGTAGTTGTCATGGGTCATAGTTATCATGGATCGTAGTTATCATGTTATATGGGTCGTGGTTGTCATGTTATATGGGTTGCAATTGCTACATGTTCACTTCCTTTACTACTAAATGTAAGGATAGCCATTGGTACAATAGCCTAAGGCCCGCAATGAGGTGATCCATTCCATCCACCCTGTCTTCTTGCTCGCTTTGTGTAACAGCCCGTATTTCATACTGGGCTGTGATTCATGGTTATAGCTCACCTGAGTTTTGAATTAGCCTCATCTTTGGTCAAGTGACCTAATGGGACATGTAAAATCACATGAACGGTGTGGATTGCGCCATACATCACTGTGGATCTCACCATTGGTGGTGTGTACACATAATATGGGTGCAGTCGTGTTGCACCAAACCAAGTGTTGGGTCAAACCAGCTTTGACCCGACGAATAGCTGAAATAAGAGAGTTTTCTCTCTCTTTCTTCGGGTTCCTGCCGAACGAGCATTTAAACGGATACTTCCGTGTTTTATGATCGGTGGCCCACCATTGACATTTATTCGAGAAATCCGAACCGTCTATCTTATAGCTGGGACAAAATCAACCAAACCCTGACTATTTTCACATGTTTACGTACATGTGTGTGCGCACAAAGATAGACACAAGTAGAGCTATGTGTGTGGCATTTTGCCAAAAATGGAAAATGTCGCTCCTAGCTACACGTGCAGAGTTTTCTTTTAATTCTAACCACTTGATTTTGAGCAATCTTAGCCATCCAAAGTGGGGTTTGCCTAGCTAAGAAAGGAAAGGGAATAATAGAATCTTTTCGGTTAGACAGTTGTTGCCTTACAATGAATCGCGACCGTTCATGGGCTTCTAGAAATAACTCCGAATTAATCCAAACCATCCAGATAAGGATATTTTATTCACGAAAATCTTTAAACCCTAGCCCTAAGGAGTGATACCTTCTCCATTTCTTGCGGCGCCAAGAGAAAATGCCTTTTCCTTCTCCCTTCGAAACCAACACCCAAACGGGCCTGGAGCTCTGAAACCTTTCTCCTAGAAGCTTCCTGGGTCAGATTTGAAGTGTCCGGAAGTATCAACCCAAAGGAAATCAATACTATTTGAAATCTGCCATTATCGGAGCTTATTTTTCTTGTCCAAGCTGCACCGAGTCGCCTCGAGTCGGGGTGAGATTTAGTTGAGTTGGAGCTGCTCTTGTTAAAACTAAGAGGAAGAAGGAAGAAATGAGAGCAGGAAGGAAGAAAAAGATTAGAAAGTGAGGAAGATGGAAGAATCTGAGTCGAACTGAGTCAGAGACTCGTTGTAAACTCGGGTTCAAGTCAGGACCGAGTTAGGGTCTGAGATGAGTCCAACTACCTTGCTGGACAATACTAAGAAAAGAAGAAAGCAATGAGAGAAAGAAGAGAGAGGGTAGAAGGGGAGTTTTGAGAAGATCCGCCCTGACCGGGTTCTCCTTCAGCCAACCGAGTCAACTTGGCTAGCGCCGATCTTGTTGAGATCTAGGAACGTGTTTGGAGGTGAGTTCAATTTTATTAGCTGAGTTCTGTTCAATCATTTGGGAGGAATCAGTTAGATTGACTCAAAATTCATTGAGTTAGGGGGTCTTCTTTGTTGATCTGAGTCATTTCTTTGCTTTGCTGAGTTGTTGCATTGACTCGGTGAGTTTCACTCAGTCTAGAGTAGATTCTGACTAGGTTTGAATCATTTTCCAGATCAGCAGCACCTTGGTTTTCTGATGAAAAATTGGCAAGTACATTGGGTTGTAAGGATTGTGGGTTAGCACCGAGTTGAGTCGACTCACTTCTTATTGAGTCTAGTTCTTATAACACTGAGTCTTATTTGGTTTTAGTCTATTTTGACTTTACTAAATTAGAAACTTGGTTTGAATGTAGGATGCGTAGGGAGTCTAGGTTTAGTCTCGAGTTTCGTTAGTTGAATAAATCCATTTTTAGTGAGTTAGATTTTGAATTTAGGATCTTATAATGGTCTAATTTGTATTAATGAGTTATTAATCTTATGATAATGTGGAGATTTTGGGATCTTACATGTGTAGACCCTCCTTGTTGAATTAAGTTGAGTTCAAGTTGGATCTAATGCGGAAACTGAATCAAATGGGACCTTAAAGGTGAGGACTCACCCTTCAAGCTTATCTTCATTATAATAGTTAATTTAATTCTCTTTTGAATTGATTACCTAATCATGTTAATGACTATTTTACATGTATGATCGAGTTATGAATCGTTGATCTTCATTTTAAGGTAACTCACTTTTATATGTGCACATCCCTTGATTTGTTTAGCATGTACACGTAAGTACATCTATTGATTTGTAGAAATTAATGATCTAAATCCTATAGGGTTATGATTTATTTGAATGTGAAATTATTTTCTCTAGTTTAGTTTGGATGTGTACTTATATGTGTATTTGTTTGATAACGTATATCGAATTGATTGTAATTTGGTTTAACACTTGATTGTGTCAAGTCGTAATTAAAATTTAATATTATATATTAGTGATATATATATATATATATATATATATATATATATATATATATATATATATATATATATATATATATATATATATTGGAGCATTCATGGGCTAGTGGCCGGTTGTGAATAAATTAAATGTTATGTGGTCGTAGACTTACCATCTCATGGATTATTTGTGTTCATGTAGTTTGTGGATTGTAATATTTGGTGGTGTCCTTGAAGGACTTGGTGTCAATGTAGCTTATTGGAAGGACTCTTGTTATTGGGAGTATATTTGGACTTGTGATGGTAATGCCTACGGGTCGAATCATGAGTGGCCACTAGTTGTAGAGATTCTTATAAATGAAGTGTCTTGGATTATTTATTTTACAAATATTATTTATAATCATCTGAGTGTCTTAGAATCTTACTTGTTTAAGTCTCATGAGCTAGGGATGGTGGAATGAGACACTATGTCACGCCCCGAGCTCGGAGACCGGGCTCACAAAATTTCCGATCGCCGAATCCGGCGCCGACAGCCTCCGTAGAACCCCATTCTCGGCTCCCGAGCCCTAGTTGATCTGGGATGCTACAAGGAGGATTTCTAATAATCCATTTGATTCGTAATGAGCCAAGCATAACCCACGAACAATAAGCACAAGAACACCATCACAAAATCCACTATGAACAAAAACTTTGAATGATAGAAAGGAAATTACAAATAACAAAACTCCAAAAGCTTGTGCGGTGAGACTAATGCGTTGGTCACCGCACGCATCAATCGTGCATGTTTATGTAAAGCTTAGAGGGTGGTGTAAGTGTGTGTGAACGTGCTAGTGCAATGCCGAGTAATGCGGAATCATGCGATGAGTATGAAATGCAACTAAGTACTGCAAGGCTATGCAAGACAAGATGTGAATGCTATCGGCCATACCAAGGCCATGCGATGCAATATGTAAGTCAAGCATGTCAATCCTCATACCAATGCAACTCCTCACTAGAGCATCAAATCATGCGGTTCTCGGTGGATAATCAAGATACACTCCAAATGGTACCTTGTCTCCCTCCAAGCAAAGAGTCCAAGTGAGCGTAAGAAACCTCACTATCCCTGGCCAATGTCACCAATACCTATCCAAGCACGTCGATAGCGAACCCATTTCGAGGCCGGTCAAATAGTAATACCCCCCCGCTCTCGGGCGAGTAAGGCCACTACTCCTTTCCAACCGAAGGAGACGCGGCCTCATGGTATTCGGCCCTCGTGCGCTCATTTATCCACTCGGTCTCGACGTTGAGTCATCCTCCGGTACCATCGGGTTCGGGACTCTCACCCGGGGACATCTATGGCGCCCCATTGCTTGGAACAAGATTTTTCGGTATCCAACCGGCCACCCACGATATTCGTGGAGGTATGACCACGATGTCGCTAGGGCATATCTCAATCATACGGATGCAAATGCATGAACCACACTACCAATCATGCAACCATTGCGTGAAGCACACGCTTCATAGGGCATATCGGGGGTAAACATGATTGCCCAGAAGGCACATGTTATGATCAGACACTCCTCATCTCAAGCATACATATGATGCGTATGATCATGAATCCGTAAGCTAAATATGTTATAAAGCAATAAACTATCCTCTCAATGAAGATGGGCCTACATGAAACAGATACTGGGAGAATCGGTGGCCTTAGGGAGAGTTATAATGTGGACATCGAACCAACATTACTCATACATGATGTGGACGTCAAACCAACATTGTCCCCAAGGCTCCTGGCTCACCTCAAATACCATTAAGTAAATCTGGTGGAATCACACATGCAATATCCTTTGTACATCCCATATTGGGCCCTAAATACATCAAATGGGCCGTATCTCATAGGCCTTATAATCATCAAGTGGGCCATCATAATGAACCTCACCAATGGGCCTTAGGTACATTGCAATGGGCCATCATCCATGAGCTTGCATATATCACATTAGTCACATAGGTCTCAAATATAACAAGGTGGGCCTAGTCATATGGGCCTTAACATATCTACGTGGGCCTCAAATGCATCAAATGGGTCTAAATGTATGGGCCTTATGTATACATTAAGGTAGGCCCCAACAACGAGCCTATGAACACAACAAGATGGCCTACATCCTTGGGCCCATGAATAACAAAGTGGGCCTTAATGAGGGGCCACAATTACATCAATTTGGGCCTAAGCACACTAGCCCATATGCATCTAAGTGGGCCTCAATAGTGGGCTTAGCATAATGTTTATTTTCCTATCCAATCTGTTTATATGGTCATATGGACCAAGGCCCACCATAATGTTTACTTTTCATCCAATCTATTCATAAGGTCACGTGGACCAAGGCGGGGCTCACCAAAATGTTTATTTGCCACCCACCTTGTTATGTGGTCTTAGGAGGGGCCCACCAAAATGTTTCTTTGCCATTAAATTGTAAGAACAAGTGGGCAGGGCCCACCTAATATTTATTTTCCATCCAAACTGTTCATATGGTCATGCGGACCATGGACCACGGTGACGTTTATTTCCATCCAACCCATTAGGGTCACGTGGACCATAGTAGGGTCCACCGAGATGTGGTTCACAAATCCGCCCACTCATTAGGTGTGTCCCACTTGGCCGAGGGTCCAGGACCAAGTTTCGAGCCCCATCAAAATTCCAGGTAGGCCCCACCAAGTGATTTTATATGGTTTAGGCATGTCTTCCCATGATTTAGATGTGTGGCCCACTGAGTTCCGTATACTGGTGAATTTTGGGAAGCCATGGCTGTGGGGGAGGCCCACCCAATGCGGTGTTGATGTAAGAAACGCATCACGTGGGGCCCACGGAGCCGTGGGGGTGGGGCCCGGCACGTCCGCCATTAACCATGCAGTAGCGGCGCTCGGCCGCTTTTCTTTTCTTTTCTTTTTTTTTTTTTTTTGTTTCGTGGGGGCGCATCGAAGATCCGGCCCACCCATTATATGTGTTACAAGTCCGGCCGTCCAGACCAAATTACCAGCATCCAAACTCCGGTGGGTGCATCTCTTCACATGGTTTTAGAAGGTATAACTGGTGATCAGATCACCTTGAAACTATGGACGCCTAAAATAATGAAGTCAAATGGACGTGGATTGAACACATACATCATGGTGGGGCTCGAGCAGTGGCCCACCCCAAGGCCTCTTTCCTTTTACCCTTTTTTTTTGCAAGCATGTTCCAGCGTCTTGCAGACATTTGGACGGCGTGCATGAACGGATACATCTTGGTCCCACGGACACAGACCTCATGGTGGGTCCCACGTACACAGACCTCATGGTGGGTCCCACCCACATTAGCTACCTCGACTAGGGATAGATACCAAGGCCTCAAGTGTTGAAATGAGGTATATCCACTCAGTCTACCAGTTGAACTATGGATCAGGGTATTTCATGGTGGGTCCCACCATTCATGATGGATGGTATAAATGGAGCTCTAAATGGTGGGGCCCACTACATCCAATGGGTAAAAGAGAGTAGAAGAGAGAGAGAAAGAGAGTGACGGTAAAGGAGGGAGGGACCCCGCCACTAATGGGCCCTACCTTAAACAATACATACATCATGTGGGTCCCACAACAAGTGGGCCCTTTAAAATTGAAAGCAATGGTATAACACCCTCCCTTGGCTTGGAAACTCCTCACCTACGGTTCTTATGGACGTTGATCGAGTTTTAACGGTGCGGATGATGATCGGACGGTTGAGATGGAAGATGAGGAGGTGGGCCACACTTAGAAGTTTTGGGAGATTGAGTTGCTTAGAGAGGCTTGGACGTGTGAGAGAGAGGGAATGAGAGAATGAGAGAGAGAAAGACATAAATTAAAGGAAGGAGGGATGGAGGGAGTGGTGTGATGATGTCATGGGTAAGGGTGGCTTTGAAAAAAGGGGAGAGAGATTTGACTTTGAGTAAAGGAGGCATGGGTTGCTTGTACTTGGGTAGGTGTGACTTGACTTGAGTGATTGATTTGATTGATGGGACATCTCGTAGAGATTCCCTCGAGATTCGCAACGTGCGGCGTTTCTTGAAACAGAACGCTGACCGACATCTTCCCACCTGTGTATCGGTTCGGTGCGCGAAGTTAGGAACCGTGGCGAAGCGCGGTCGCCAAGGTACGAGTTTCGGATCGAGCCGCCTTCGGTAGGAAGGACTCGGCTTAAGATCGCACGCAACGTCGGATATGAGTCGAGCATTACCGGAATTCAACCGGAAGGATCGCGAAAACCGACGGAACAGTACGGTCTACGATACGGGTCTTACACACTATGCCCGAGCTGTTAGCCTATGCTGGATTGCGCCCCCCCCCACATAGTGACCTTTGAGCTTCTATGATATTCTGTTTGTAAATTGGATTAATAACGGTTGGGTTAATTATGCATACATGGCATGTGGGCGTTATCGAGTGCCTGGTCGACTGTTTGAAAGACCAGTGTACTATTTGAATGACCCTTTTTGCATTTTGAATGGGTTGACTGTTTGAAAGACCCGATATTTTGTATGAATGGATTGACTATTTGAAAGGTCCATTCATTTGTTCAGCTGAATGTGCATCCCCAGGCTGATTGCATTCATGCATTCATTCATTAATCAAGATTAAGTTAACGATTGAATATTGATTAAGAAGTGGATTGTATTTCCTTTTGTTATACATTAAATTGTAGATTTGATGTTATAACCGTTTGTATTATATTTATGGGGAATGGATTGTATCTCTTCATTATATATTTTGAATTCTGGGTGGACATGTAGTTGGTGTTGTACTTGCGAGGTGTGAATTGCAATTTAGATGTTATATTTTCTTAAATTGTATTTGAAAATGTGGGTTGTTTCTTTTTCTGAATTACATGGGTATCATCTTATATGTCACTTAGGAAACATAAATTGTATATTTTTGTATTCAACTTGTAAAGTTTACGTTGGATATTGTATTCTCCTGAGTTATTAGAATTTCATTCTTGACTATTGTGATGCTTGATAATCTTGAAGGGTATACCTCACTGGGATAGCCATTAATGTTATCGAACTGTATTCAGTTGGGGCAGGTATATAAATGACGTACAAGTTAACATCGATGTGGAGCATGAAGAACTGGATAATCTTGTGATTCTTGATTCTACATTTTCTACTTTTGTTAAGATATTTCATTTGATTATTTTGAGTCATTGGTTTGCATAAGCTGTATGGGTAATTAATTGTATAAGGTTTGATATATATTGGACATTTCCTCCATGTGTGGTTTATTTTGCTTCCATTGTGATTGATCACTTATACTTATAAAAGAAAAAAATAAATTATTACTGTGAAATGTGGGCTATCCTTGTAGGTTAACTCTCGGGATTTCGGAAAACAAGTACAAAACTCGGGTTACGAAATCCGGGGCGTTACACTGTGGGCCCAAAAAGTCCTGACTTGGGCAGTGTCCACTTCTAACAAACATCACAGTGAGCCTGAAAGGTTTCAACAGTGGGTACCATTGTCACCATTATTTTTTATTATGTGACTCACACGAGCTCTGGATCAGGCTGGTATTTGGGCCCTAGCCCTAAAATGACATGGCAAAAAGGATGGGCGGCATGGATTATATACATACATCAATGTGGGCCCCATGAGTTTGGTACTTGCCCACGCGCAAAAAAGGGTTCTGTACACATCACTTTCTTGGCATTAAATATGATGTAACTTCTTATGCCCCTAAAAAACCGTATAACTATTGAAACAAGGACAATGGCATTTTGGTCTGAGTAATTTTCGAAGGCGTGTCAGAAGGCCACCTACGGAATATTTGAAAGGTTGAATCTCTTTAGGAAATTTGACCATACATCAAGGTCAGTACAGTCAATTTCCCTTAAAATATAGTTCTAAAGTCTTTTTTGCTAGATACACTGGTGTTTGGACGGACATTTGGATTCAATTTCATTAAGAACAAGTGACAAAAAACTAAAGATGCTTCCAATATTCTTAATATCAGGAATTTGGCCTAATAATCTAGTTGTAAGTCTAAGATAGCACCTGCCCCAGCTAGCTGTACCATTTGTTTGTTTGTTTTTTTTTAAAAATTTTTTTTAAAATTTTTAATATCAACATACACCTCATGACACCAATCCACCTTTCCAAAAGTAAATAATCCAACTTGTAAGATCACGTGGCACAAAAATTAGGTTGGTCTACTTATCGGATAGTGATGCAGCGATGAATGTGATGAGGATAACTACTCCGAATCCATGGAGCTTCTCTGGACTCCTCACAGAGGCTTCTCGAATCCACGAGGAAAGAAAGCAGGAAATAGAAATAATTTCTAATAAATTCGAACTTGATTAATTAATTAATAAAAGCGAATTCACAACCCTTTAAATAGGGGTACCAAGCAATGGGAAAGAAATCAGAATCAAACTACAACTAAAACTTCTAGAATCCGCGACTTACTATAAATAGTAAACTTACTATTTATAGACGGTCGTGATGTCTACTAGTGCAAGGTTTTCGGCCAAAAATAGTAAGTGTCCTATTTGGCTTCACCAAACCGTTCTCCTAATTATTCTAAGCTCTTTTCACGTTGGGCGCAACTCCTAAAGCCCGATGGATGAAGAGTTATAATCAAACTAAAACTTACTATTTATAGTAAAAACAAAATTAAAACAAGAAAACGACCGTCGATCCAGGGTTTTTTTGCAATTCCAGGCTCGCAACCCGGCGTAGCAGGGTTGGTTGGCTAAAGTAGCTCATTCAACCCCAAAATCATATATTTTACGTTAGGTAACTCATTCCGGATTGCGAGATACGCCCGATCTAAGGTCCGACGGTCCGGATCACTTCTATCGTCGACCGGGCCTTTTCTTATCCATCTTGGCCATGAAACTGTCCGTGACCCGCTCTACATCATATAGGCCATGATGTTGGGATCAATGGATGAATTGATGGTCTCGATAGACCGATCTAACTTGATTTCTATGACAGGTGAGCTTAATTCATGGTGCAGACTATTCGTTTTTTTCGCGCATATGTTATACATCAACCTGATAGCTAGAGACTAACCTTACCGTGGGCCTCCTCTGAAATCCCATGAACAATGCCATCAGGATTTGAGCCTTCCAGTGGACCATTTTCCTTCAGGATAGGTGCATCCTGATCAGATCTGGATCTCTTTAATTACAACCTCTCACTACTATGACATTCATAGTTGTTTTTTCCTATTTAAACCCTAAAAAGTGTATGATGTGTACATGTTATAATTTAAGCCTCTACGTCATGGATGGATATGAGCTTGCATGAAAGATTTGCTTTTAAATCCATGGACAAGGTACTACAGGACACAACGTAACAACTTCGTAAAACGTTACAAAAATGCCCTTCTAAATATCCAAGTACCTAAAATACCTTGTGATATGTTGGCACCGTTGACGGCCGTTCATTTGCATCTTACATTCTTATTAGCCGGTTAAAATAGAAATTCTCGTGATCACTTGACAAAAGTCAACATTAACTGTTTACCTGCCATCAATCCTCTAATTTTTTTTTCTTCTATCAAAACAAAATAGGTGTCATGCATATTTCACATTCTATGTTACATTGCTATTGTCTCAGTAGGTAATGGGGCCCAAAGGGCCCCTTTAAGAAGGGGCAGTTGATGATTTTCAAGCACTTCCGTAGGCGGGGTTGAGGGGTAGGAGTATTTTTTATCAACTGCATAGTTTCTTATTTTAGTGAAACTTTTATATTGGGGCTTTTCAGGTTTGATCGGAAGATTTTTTTTTTTTTTCTCTTCTTTTCTTTTTTCATTTCCTTAGTAATTAGGTTTTGGAAGTATTATATATAAATGAGTTTTACTAATATCCCACCTTCATAGGAAGTTAGCAACTTTCACAAACCTTTCAAATAGCATATGAGGTGATTTATTGTCAATGAAAACTGTTCATTCATTCACACGATTATGAGCAAACCATTGTGCAAAAAGTATGCCAATCAAGTTATCCTAACCCTTTGAATGGGGCTAAGTTATTATTATTATTATTATTATTATTATTATTATTATTATTATTATTTTGTCGATACAGAAAAGGGCTAAGTTATTACATCCACTATTTTATTAGAGCGGGTTGCGGACAATTACATGGCAAAGATGGATTATCAAGTGATTTGGACCATGGACCTTCAATGGCGTATCTCAAAATCCAATAAAATATATGATTTTGGGGTAGAACGAGCTACTTTAGCCAACCAACCCAGCCTACGGGGGTTGCGTGTTGCGAGAAACCCTGATTGACGGTCTTTTTGTTTCAATTTCATTTTACTATAAATAAGTTTGACTATAACTCTTCATCCGTCGGGCTTTAGGAGTTGAGATGAAAAGAGCTTAGAATAATTAGGGGAATTGTTTGGTTTCAAGATTATAAATAGTAAGTTTACTATTTATAGTAAGTCGCTAATTCTAGGAGTTTTAGTTGTAGTTTGATTGTGATTTCTTTCCCATTTTGTACCCTTATTTAAGGGGTTGTGAACTCATTTTATGCATTATCTATTTCGAATTTATTAAAAATTATTTCTACTATCTATTCGAAAGTCTTCGTGAGGAGTTCAGAGAAGCCATTCGGAATAGATTGAGAAGAAGACGGTGCTTGACCTCATGTCCTCTCCTGCGTCTACAAACCATAAATCACATGGTTAAAATCAATAAACTAAAGTGTTGCTTTAGAATAATAAAAATAAATACAAATTGAGATCCATCTGCTAGGTGTTTCATGATTATCAATTTGGACATATTTTGTTTCTTTTTGTCAATCTTAACTATCTATTTTCATGCCATTGATTGGAAGCTTCAGATCACATGACGTGAATGATTTTTGCATCATGGGTTGCTCCTAATTGTATGAGTGAATGAACTCGTTAATAGGTCACCCATGTACTATTTAAAAAGGTTTGGTGATGTTGCTTACCTCTCCATTCTAATCTTTGCCTTAGTAGAATCTCCTTAATCATCTTCACTGGGGTTATAATCAATTTTGTGATGAAATTCATACAATTTTGTGTGTTTTCTCACTTTATTTCTATCAAAATGCAATCTGTGGGGCACTCTGATCATACCATTTATTAGCAAATATTTAACCACATCAGTTCCTAGCCTCTACAGGCTCTCATTTTCCGTTACTTACACCAATTATTTCCAAAATGCTGTACCACACTAGTTTTTCCTTTTTTTTTTTTTTCACATTAATTAGGATACAATTTTACTGTACCAATTATAGTATTTATAAGTAGCCTTACCATTCATGAGTATTTTACCATTTATACCTAAAATTATCCAAAACATTGCACATTTGCATAACATATTCCCCAAATATCCTCACCCATTTAGATTTTGATCCAAGCTTAGTTTAAGTACTTAAGGTAACCTTTGTCTTTATGCCCTTAAATGCTTTACAATGTATCATGTTTGCATTTTTTGTTATAATTTTCCTATCGAACTCAATTTTCCTATTGTTTGTGCTGCTCTTATGTGTAAAATTTTATTTATGTTCAAATTATTGCCCAAAAAATGGACGCAATTTGTTCGTACGTTCATCATGTGGGCCTCACAATTTATGGCCCATCCTTCTCAAATCACTTTAATTAGGTAAGCCTACTCATTAAATTAAAATTTTAGAAACGGGCAATCTATATTGAGTATGCTAGAGAGGGTTGATCATTGATGTGGATTGTCAACCATGTGTGGGGATAACTTTTGATTGTCCCTCTTAAATCACTTTTAACAAATGAGCCTAACTATTAATTTAGTGGTCGAAAAATGGGCGGTCCATATCTAATATACTAGAGAGGCTTAAGCATTCATGAGATTGCCCATCACGTGTGGGGCTCACCTTTGATTATGTCCCATAAATACTCTCACTATATAAATTAAATATGCATTAATGTCCTTGTTAGCATGCAAGCACAATTTATGTCCCGTGATGACTCATATCCACCACCCTACAACTAGCATGCACGTGTAAGAATCCAGGCTGTCCAAATCGTTGGGGCATGTAATTAATTGGACATGGACCATGACCCAAAAATCACATTGAATAACCGTCTGATCTTATCTGTTAAATCTGGACCTCTTGCTAATTTATTTCCATACGCCCATTTGATGATCACCAATTGGGCAGCCAGGATTGTAAATTCGAGGTTCTTGATCTCCTTCATCAATGGGCCGATCATACAGAAATTCTGGATTAATGGCAAAAGTGCATGCCATGTGTACGGTGGATGATGGGTGATCTTGCCACTCGATGTACACGTACCACTTCTCTAACCTAGTTCATTGGATCCTGTCATAGCTCAGCATGGCACTTTGTGGCAGTTAGCATAACGGTGTCATGTGGGCAGAAGAATTACGATTATCTTAATTACAACAATAATTGTGGTATATATATAACATTGAAGGATTCACATCATTATTTAAAATGAAATCCAACGGTTCCAGGGCTACCATATAGGGTGGTCCAGGGCGACCGTACCGAGCCAAACCTATAGCAGAATACGAGGAACGAAAATTGGAAGTTTGCCAATTCCATGTGTGGGAGCCGTACATCCACATGCGGAGCACCTGTCACAATTTTACACGTGTATGAGATTCGATACTTTTTAGGTGGGAAAATTAGGCCATTTAACAACTCAGGTGGGCCACAGCATATCAAAACAAATGAATGGTTGAAAATTATCCATCAATTTACTTTGTACTTTGTGGCCCACCCGTAGACTGAAATCGTATGATTTTTTAGGCAGAAAATTTAAACATAATAACGAACCTCGTGGAAAGCTTAGATCTCACACGAGTATTTCGTATTTGTACATGCGCATGTGAATGTATATGGCTCTGTAGGCCTATGGAATTATCAAACCTCAGCTAATGGTATTTTATTACTATTCATTGGGCTTTTGTTTTTTTGCCCGCTTTGTCATTTGGGCAGAGGGCCGACTCGATCACGTTCTTCGCGAAAGGTAGCCATCTCTATTATGAGGCCCACTTAGTCCGTCGTGCAACGGATAATCCTTGATACATCACACCCCTACTTAACACGTGTTTGTATAGTGGGCGAGTGAATCCATGCTGTCCGTTGGGTTGAAGTCATCATGGATGGTCTACAGGAAAAAAAACGTACATGTAGGACATAATCCCACCCCTAATATTTGTTTCCATAGAACGAACGGTCGAAGCAAGACATGACAATAGTCACACATTAATAGGAGAAAAATCTACTAATCAGTCGGTGGGTATTCTCATCTTCGTTTTGTTCTTTACGGCAGCTGATTCATGCACTAGATGGACGGCCTCGATCTGCCAACTATACTACCACATATCATGCTGAATCACGGCTGGTCCATTGCACGACGAACCGGCAACTCTTCTTTTCCTATAGTGGCCTTCATTTATTCTAGCTTCCTCGTGCAAGGCTCTTTGTCGGGTGGGGTCCACATGAAGAAAGTATAAAACTCGTTGATGGTATATTTCAGATGCTGGTCATCCGACGGTATTGTATTTTATGAGCCATGCCATGCAAAGCCCACACGCGTGTACAAGGCAATCACGTATACGCTGCCACATCAACATGTGCCAACCTGGCAGATAGGTGAAAAATCCAAGCCATCCATCAGGTGCTCTGAGTGTACAGATGTTTTCGACCAAAAAAAAAAAAACACTGGCACAAACTTCATCAGCTGGTGCGCTCCGTACATTTTTGTCGTAAACTGTGGCCCACCTGACGAGTGGACAGACCTGATTCTTGTGTCAGGGAATCTACATTGTGGTACCCCTCTGATGGATGGATTGGATCTGGCACATATGGTACATGTGTGGCGTGAAAATTAGCAATCATGTACACGCGAGTGGGTTTAACAAGCTCATATTTATTAATCAGCGGAAGAAAATTACTTGCAATCATGGGGTTATGATTTTAAATAATTAGAAAGTGGATCGTCACCGTCCATGTTGGTGGGCTTTCATGTACGTCTTATCATTCCCATGCAAGAAGAATGCATGCATATTCATCCAAGGAAGAAACAACAAGGAAAAAGAAACACAGAAAGGAAAAGCAAAAGCAGGAGCCCAAAGCATATGGAATTACAGATATGGGTATCTCCAGAAATCAGCAATACGAATTATTAATAAGAGTTCGTTTGTGCCTCTGTCGCTACTCAGGATCCACATGCATCTGGACCACATGTCGAGTAACTTACATTGAACTCTTTAATTTTCAATGGCTCACATTAAACTCTAAAAATTCAAAGGTTAGGATCATCTTCGAAGTGATCAAATTATGAGCTAGTGGCTTACATCATCGAATTATCTCTGTAGTAAAGATAATATGGACGGTTCACATGATCAGAATATCTCAGGATATCGTCCCAGTTGCTGGCGACGCATGATGGATCCTGAAACATGGCAAAGGGTAAATAAATACTAAGAAGAATGATCATCTACCACCCATAGCATACTAAGTTAGTTGTGTTATACCTCTTTCTCTGACAACGTGCCTCATGCATAGAACATCTGACCCGTTAAAAATGTTGGTCTCCCTATGAAGATCATCTGAGCCAAAAACTAGGTAAACCCACAAAGACACTGTTACGTTTGTAAGCATCAAGTTGATTTTGATGAGGTGGCCCACATGATGAGTGGACCAGTTTTTTTTTATATAGAGTGATCTGAACAGTCTGGCCCACTGTTTGCACGGCTTGGATGATCTACATGTCTGACACATTGGCGGTAAAAAGAGTGTGACATGCTAACCTGGTGTAACGCTGGTGGTTGCATGTGAGCTTCTATTTAATTAGTGAGTAGGTAACACTCATGGAGGAATGTCCTATATAATATATGGAAAATCTCTTGCCTGACAATGCGTAGGTAGGTGGGTTTTACGACTATTCGCTCTCAAGGCGGCACCTGTGGATGGAATCCACTCCGTCCATCGTCGCCCCATGTCAGACCTTGATCCCTCGACATCAAGTGAAAAAAATAAATAAAATCAAGTGGGCCTCAATATAGAGAAGAGTGTAAATCTGTAAATCCACCAGGTGCGGTCCACTACTCAGAATGGTGATTTTTAGACTGTGATACCAACAACGAGTCATAGCCAAAGCTCAAGTAGACCACACCATAAATAGCAGTGGGGAAAATGATTCTCACCATTAAAACATTCTAGGGCCCACTATAACGTTTATTTTCCATCCAATCTATTCAAAAGATTACGCAGACGTAGATGAAGAGGAAAAACAAATATCATGTTGACCTAAAGCTTCTGTGACACTAAAAGACTTCCAATGGTTCAATCCCCCACTTCTTTTTGCAGTGTGGTCCACTTAATCTTCGGATATGTTTTATTTTCTTTAAAACAAGATCACAAAATGGCTGTACTGTTCGGATATATCACATACCTCATATCGAACTCGAACTTGGTGACGTCGACACACCAGTCAGGTCGGTGGTGTGGGGTACACCAGCCAATCCGGGGCAGGTCATAGTTTAGAGCTTTTGCCAGCCCACGCGCGTGTGCAATAAAGCTCACGTACAAGTCACACGTGTGCCAGCATGGAAAGATGAGTGTAAGATTCAATCCACTAATATGGTGCCCCATCCCGAGAATCAGGTTGATCAACTAATCGGGTATACGGCTGTGAAATTTTGGCTCAAGTTTTCTAACCCATCACCCGTTTCCAATATTGGAGCCATATAATGAGCGGATCGGATTTATTTTTAGAGAACCATAGGCAAGAAAATTTCTGGATTTCGTATCCATGTGCTTTGTAAGCACTTTATGTAGCATGTGCATGAACTTCATTGCATGCGTGTATGCGCTTTGCAAAGTAACTAATATATGCTTTCTTTCTATCATAGCAGGGCGCGGATTAGCTACTGACAGTTTGAGTAGCGAGACTCAGCTACTGAAGTGACGTCACCAAGTTCTGTGGGCCCCACTATGATGTATGTGTTGTATCCACACCGGCCATTCATTTTGAGATATAATTTTAAGGCATGAAGCAAAGAATGAGGCAGATAAAAATCCTTAGTGGACCCCGCCGCAGAAAACAGTGGGGAGAGTGATTTCCACCGTTGAAACTATCCTAAGGCCCACCATGATGTTTATTTGAAATCCAACCTATTCAAAACTTAAAAAAGACATAAAAGAAAAGAAAACACAAATATCAACTTGATCTAAAACTTTTGTAGCCTTTAGAAGTTTTTAACGGTGGATGTCACTATCCCAACTGTTTTCTATGCTGGGTCCACTGGAGCTTTGGATTTAATTCCTTCTTTTTTTTTTATCTTGACCTAAAATGATCTCTCCAAATGAACGGACCGCCTGGATACAAAACATACATCATAATGGGCCACGGAACTAGGCAACGATGTCACTTGAGTAGCGAGTCTCGCTACTCAACCTGTCAGTAGCTAATCCGCGCCCATCATATCATCAGTAGAGGTGTGCAAGATGGACCCGATCCGGCGGATCCGACCCGATTCAACCCGATCTGCCCCGATTCAACTCGATCCGATGACTTGGATCGGGTAGGATCGGATAGGAACAAGAAGATCCGAACGTTATTCGGATCGGAATCGGGTGAGGGGTAAATCCGACCGAACCGACCCGAAATCCGATCCGTTTGGATCCGACCCGGACCAATCCGATTCGATCCGGTGTGATTTAACGGTGAAAATCAATGCTTCTACCTTTTCCTATGGTATGGTCCACTTGAGCTTTGGATATGCATCAATTTTGACTTCAACGGTTAAAATAATCTGAAAAATTAAATGGTTCACGGTGGCTTACCAAAATTTACTCATATACGTGCCTGTAAACCACGCAACACTTGCGTTCCCAACACGTTTGTGAGACAGACAGTGACAGGTTGAGTAGCGAGACTTGCTGCTAAATAGTGGAGTTACGTCAACAAATTCCATGGGCCCCATCATAATGTATGTTTTATATCCACACCTTCCATCCATGTGGAGAGATCATCTTAGGGCAATACCCAAGGAGCGGGTTAAATCCAAAGCTCCAGTGGACCCCAGAACAGAAAAAAGTGGGACAGTGACGCCCACCATTGAAAATATTTAAAGGCCACAGAAGTTTTACATCATGCTTATATTTGTGTTTTCTCTTATGTCATGTCTTTTTCAACTTTTGAGCAGGTTGGATTTCAAATAAACATTATGGTGGGCCTTAGGATAGTTTCAACGGTGGGAATCACTTTCCCAGTTGTTTTCTTCAGTGTGGTCCACTACAAACTTTTATTCACCTCGTTCTTTGAATCATTCTCTAAAATGATATCTACAAATGGATGAACGGTGTGGATTATAACACATTTACCATAGTGGAGCCCACGGAACTTGGTGACGCACGCCAACTCAACCCGTCATCGACTCACCATCAGCATATCAGTATATAGCTGTAACCCATAGGCATTTCTTGCCCAACACGTTAAGACGTGTCGTGCAAAGAGGAGTAAAGGCAAGCCTCGAGCTCCGAATTGTATCAACGGTAGGAGCGGCTCAAATGAAATCAAAGTTACATGGACCCCACAGTTATGTATTTATTATATCCACAACGTTTATCCATATTTGGAGATCATTTTGGAGCATTATAAAAAAAGGAAAATCATATCCAACGATCAACTGGACCACATCACAAAGAGCAGCGAGAATAATGATATTCACCGTTAAAAAATTCGTAGGGCCCACCATAATGTTTATTTTCTATTTAATCTGTTATTAAGATTAAAAATATATAGATGAAGAGGAAAAACAAATTTCATATTACTCCGAAACTTCCATGATCTATAAAAGGATTTCAATGGTAAATGTTCAATCCCCCATTGTTTTTTGTAGTGTGGGTCAGCTGATCTTTATATTTGTCTTATTTTTTGGCTCAAGCCTTAAGACGAACTTTACAAATGGATGGACGGTTTAGATATAACACATACATCATAGTTTGACCACAAATCTAATCCTAATCGAATCATATATAACCCGATCCGACTCGATTTTTCTGCCCGAGTCGGAATCGGTTCGGGTGAGGACAATTGTACAGCGGTTCTGTTCGATTCAGGTGTCCCGAACTCGAACCCCGGATCTGATCGGATTCGGATTAACTCATTCAGATTTTGGGTAGGATCGGGTGGGACCCAATCCGATTCGACTCGGTCCGATGCCCAGCTCTAATCATCGGTGCAGATTCTGAGTGCGGGTTAGCTGTTACCCGGGGTAACAGTACCATAGTGGGTGTTACCCTTACAGTAGGACCCACCTTGATGATGTATTGTATATCTATGCCGTCCATCCGTTTCTCCAGCCCATTTTAGGATGTGGTCCAAAAAATTAGGTAGATGAAAATTTCAGGTAAACCACACCACAGTAAACAGTGGTGATTGAGTGCCTCACCATTAAAAATTCCAAAGGGCACATACTAAGGTTTTCCTAATGTTTATTTTCCATCCAATCTGTTGATAATGACAAGAATACGTAGATGAAGGTAAAATATGAAGATCAAATGACCATTAAAACCTTAGTATGTGCCCTATAAAAAGTTTTAATGGTCATTCATTACTGTTTTTTTTTTAGTGTTATGGTCCACCTGAAGTTTGGACCTTATTAAAGTTTAGATATCATACTAAAATGAGATGGAAAACTAGATGGACGTGGGGGATATACAACAAATATATCAAGGTGGGCCCCACACGGTTATGGTAACACCCACTAAGCTGTTACCCGGGTAACAACTAATTATGAGCTAACCCACTCCCTCATATTCTCATAGATCTTGGCCGTCCACGTTGCGAGGGAGCGGATTAGGTGATACCCCGGCTTCACTCAAGATGGTGTGGCCCTTACCGTGGGGCCCACCTGATATATTTATTCTATATCCACATTATCCATCCATTTTCCATATCATTTTAAGACATTATCCCAAAATGAATCGGGTCCAATTATCAGGTGGACCATATCATAGGAAACAATGGTGATTTAACTTCGTACTGTTAAAAACTTCTTATGGCACACCTTAATGTTTTCATAGAGTTTATTTGCCATCAAATTTTTTGATAAGGTTACCTAAACCTGAATGAAGGGAAAAAACAAACACCACTTGATCCAAAACTTTTATAGCCCATTAATGGCTAATCATCAGTGTTTCCTATGGTATGGTCTATCTGATAATTGGATCTGCTTCACTTTTGGGATAAAACTCTAAAAATAATTTGTAAAAACTGATGGATAGTGTGGGTATAGAATACATAGATTAAGGCGGGCCCCACTAGGGGTGCACATTTAACCTGTAGAATTGTGGAACCGGACCGGAACCGTTAAATCGGTCCAGTTTGGTCTGGTTCTAGACAGCACCGGTTCCAAAATTGCAAGGACCATTGGATATGGTTCGGTTTCGGTTTAGGGACATGTAGAACCGAACCGAACCATGGACCCGAACAGTGGAACCAATCTGTTGAACCGTGGCCTAGGACCGTGGATTTGAACCTTGGATCTGAACCGTTGATCCCAAACTTATAAAACAAAAAAAAAACCTATCTCTTTCTCATTCTCTCACCGTCTTCCTCTCTCTCGCCGTCTCTCACCCTGTAACTACGTGCGGCTCTCTCTCTGGCCGTCCCTCTCTCTCACTCGCCGTCTCTCTCTCTCTCTACCTCTCTCTCACCATCTCCCTCTCTCTTGCCCAGGCCCCTGCCTCTCTCTCTCTCTCATCGTTCGGTTGCTTCGGCCGTCTCTCTCTCTCTCTCTCTCACCGTCTCCTCTCTCGTGCGTGCAGGCCGCCTGTGCCTCTCTCTCTCTCTCTCTCTCTCTCTCTCTCTCTCTCTCGTCGTTCAGTTGCCGGCTGCCCCTCTCTCTCACCATCTCCCTCTCTCTCATGTGTGCAGTCGCCCAGGCCCCTGCCTCTCTCTCTCTCTCGTCGTTCGGTTGCCGGCTACCCAGGCCCCTACGTGCGATTGCTCGGGCCCCGAGCGTGATTGCTTGGACTTTGAACAGGTTGTCATCCATCTTCTCCCTCTTTGTTTTCTTTTTTTTTGACCAAAATGCCCTTCCATTTCCAAAAATTTACAGTCTTTCCAAAAAGGGAAAATTTATATATATCAACCGAGGATTCAATTGGTAAAATTGAGTTTGATTTTCAGGAAAATTTCAACCAAGAAAGAATGCATTCCAAGAAAGAATGCCTGATGCTGGAAAGAGGAGTAGATTGCAATTGGGCTGGATTTTAAAATTCCCAGAACCATGGAACCGATCCGGAACTGAACCGGTTTTCATGGTCCGGTTCTGGTTCGGTTCTAGTGTGCTAACAGTCCGGTTCCGGTTTCGAAAATCTCAGAACCGTTAAGAATGGTTCGGTTTCGGTTTCACCCCAGAACCGGACCAAACCGACCAGTGTGCACCGCTAGGCCCCACTATAAGGCCGCATCGTCTTGGTGAGTCTGGTATCTCACCTAATCCAATCCGGGTGGCGAGGGATTGGGCCGACTGTGAGTCAATTGGCCTAACTAGTTTTTAAGCTGGGTTATGGCCAAGTTAGGTTGGGTTGCAAGTTGGGCTTGGATTTAAAAAAAAAAAAGCCCATTTAAATTAAGAGATCAAAGCCTGGGTTTAAGCCAACTCAACATAACTCACTCATATATTAAAATCAATGAGCGTGACAATGACCTGACCTGACTAGACTTGTAACCTGAAAGAAGGGTATTTGGACGTAGATGTGTGATTGCTCTTTTGCCAGTGTGTAGATGAGATGTGTTGTGCGCGGTGTCTTGCATTCTGCAAATGTAGAGAAAATTTTTGGATCAACCAGAACTCATTGTGATGTTTACAGTCAACCGACAAATTTCGGGGTCGACCGTGACTTGCTGTAAGGTTTACGGTCAACAATGATGCGATATCGTTGTTTTTATGCGGATTTATGTAAATAAGGATATTTAAGTTTGATTTAGATTAGGGCTTTAATAATATAAGTGTTTTCTCCTAAGGGGCAAGGGTTTTGCTAATAAAAATGATTTTCTACACTTGTTAATGTCTTAGGAAGGATTTTTCAAGGGATTTAGGATTTCTTAATGTTTACAGGTTGATCGGGAGCACTTAAAAAGGTGGAGCTGCAGTGACTGTAGCGAATTTCACCCCTGTACGTGTGTGACATGTTGGGCATGACCACATGAATGGGCAGGGCATGAAGGCTGAGATGCGCGAACAAAGATACAGAGCAGGTGGAGCAACCACCAGTGAGAAGAATCACACGACTTAATTGTAAGATATCGGCGAGGTACATGAACGACTCAAATATCGCAGGGGATCTGTTTTCTAATCAGATGGCCTTAGGTAAGCCTGGTGTTGAGAAGTGAAAGGTGACTATGAATGATGTGATGGACTCATTGTACCAGATCGACACATGGGAGCTGATGGAGCTTCCAGTGGGCCGAAAAGCGGTTGGATGCAAGTGAATCTTTAAAAGGAAATAACATAAATATAGAGCGAGGTTGGTAGCGAAAGGTTATGCTTAGAGAGAATGGATTGGTTTCTCAGAGATATTCACACCGATGGTATAACAGATGTCTATAAGAATCATATTGGTGTTGGTTGGCCAATGCAATCTTGAGCTGGAACGATGAATGTGAAGTCTACACTTCTACAAGGGAAATTGGAAGAGCAGATCTACATAAATTAACCAGAGCGGTTCGAAGTTTAAAGGGGCTGAGAAAAAAGTTTACAGGAGGTCGTTGTACGACCTGTCGCCTAGGTAGTGGTATAAAATTTTATTCCTTTATAGTGAGTCAATAATTGTATGCTGATGACATGTAGATCGCTAATTATGACATATTTGAAATTAATGTATTGAAGACTCGGTTAAGTGGGACATTAGAATGAAGGATCGGGGGGCTGCAAAGATGGTTCTCAATATCGAGATTGAAAGAGAAGAAGGTTTTGGTAATCATAGGTAGAATACCTTGTGTAGGTATTGATCAAGGATGTGATGGACTAGGCAAAGCCGGTGAGCGTTCACTACGCGTCTCTCCTCAAGTTTTCCTCAGGACATGTCCCAAAACAGATGAGAAAAAGCAGGATATGTCTCATGTGTCTTATTCGAATGTGATTGGTAGTGTATGACATGGTGTATATTAGACCGGTTATTTCACAGGCTATCGGTGTTATGAGCAAATACTCCGGTAAACAATATTGGGTAGCAGTGAGATGTTAAGAAGACCACGTCTTTACTTTTGGGAAGACAGAGAAAAAGTTGGTTAGATATGTGAATTAAGATTACGCAGGCGGTGTGGATTTCAGAAAGTCGACTCCACGTTAGTCATTTGTACTAGCCGGTGGAACAATTAGTTGGATGTCCATGTTATCCGAAAGGTGCTTGAGGAATGAGGCGTAACTCTAGAGAAGATTCACACTAGCATGAATCCAGAAGACATGATCATTAAGGTCGTTCATACAGAGAAGTTCAAGTTATGTGTGTTGAGGGTCAAATATTGCATATTAGAACCCAGTTATTACCTGAATTTATGAATATAATACTGTTTAACGGCCCATTTTAATCGTGTTTGTGATGCAAGGTGTATTTAGGAGTCTGGACTGAAAAAGGGTACTAAAAGCTTAGATTTAATGCTAAAAAATCATCAGGGCAAGGGACGAACCCCAGAGGACTGAGATCGAAAAATTTACACACCAGAGATTCGAGAAAATTAAGTGATTGAAGTTCAAGTGGCCTGAAAGTCATCCTGAATATAAGATACAGGGTTTCCACCATCCGTCCGGTTCAAAATTTTATATCTGGCCTGAGGACCCTAATTTAACCGTACATATCAAAATTCAGTCATTGGATCCTTGTGAAAGTGGCCTAATAGAGAGATCAGAGCGTGATAGCCATTAAAGAGCATATTGGTAATCTATAAGCGATCAAGGGTCAAATTTAAGCATTAGAAAAAGTGTGAAAAATAACAAGTACTGGTGAAATTTCATCTCATTTGTACGGTACAGTCAGGAGTTACGGATGGCGGAAGTTTGAACAATATAAATTGTAGAATCGTAAATAAGTGATCCCATGTGCATGTCTCTGTTACATGAGAATTTCAATTGAAGTTTCAACGGTGAATGTTCTCAGTGCTTTATCGGGTAGTATGACCCACTTGATTACTGAAATCATTTCATTTTTGACCTCATGTTCTAAATTACGGTAACAAGTTGGATAGACGGAGCAGATTGTCGAAGGAAACAATTATGTGGGCTCCACTCAATACCACAGCAAGTCACACAACTCTGTTACGTGATTTCAATACCGTTTAACCATTGAGGTATGCCCACTTATCACATATGTTGTGACCCACTTGGAGCTCAGATCTGCCCCATCTTTTGGCCAATAGCCCAACACGATCTTCTCATGCTAATGAAGGGATCAGATCTTTCAAAATACCATCATAAGTGGACCTCACCAAATAACGCAAAGATTTGGAATCTCGGATCCAGTGGGATTTCTCACCGCGCATGCGATCGAATAGCGTCCATTGGGGATTGTTGTGGTCCACCCCTATGATTGGTCAGCATGATCTGGACCATCCATCTTGTAAGCCATCCAAAATCGTCCAAAAGGGACATTATCTTTTTGGAAAGGAAGAAAGCTAGGAGATTTATATTCTTGAGTTTTCACGCAAGTTTCATGCGAATTGCGAAAGGAGTGCATAAAGAGCATACACACGTTCTCCACTCCAATTGACTCCAAGCTCTTATAAAAGAGAGAGAACGTGGAGCAGAAAATTAGCCAGTAAACAGGGCAGCCGTGAAGGTAAGATCTCTTGGACATGGGAAGGCAAAGAAAGAGAGAGTGGAGTGGACGGCCGGCATGAGAGGAATTTTCCTTCTTCTTTTCCTCTTTATTTTCTTCTTGTTTGGATGTTTTTTTTTTTTTTTTTTAATATCTTGATCATGTCTATGACAGGCTAGACCTCTTAGCTAAGGCGAAGAGGTGAAGCTTATAGCATGATGAGCGATTTTCTATTGCTTTGATTCATGGTTGTTGAACTCTCTTTGATTTAAGTTTGATTATAAGGAATATTCATAGTTTTTAATGGTTTGTTGTGACTTAAATTATAATAGATCTGCGATAGCTTTGAGTATGTTCTTCTCCTTTTGAGATTGTGATTTTAGGAAATCCTGTTGTTCACCATCGTCTCCTAGGCATGGTTGGATGATGGAACCCTTCCGAACGTTCATAACTCTCCCAGATTAGATGCGGATTGGTTAAATTCTGTTGTTTGCTTTGTCTCATGGGTATGGTTTTGTGATAGAATCAATTATAATTCTCATACCTATCATCTCTTGAAAACTAGATCAAAGGAAGTCCATAGTTGATTTTAATGAATTATCTTCCATCTGGATGAAGATGAGACTCTAATTCCAGTTGTGTTCTTAAATAAAGCGTAGATCTCCCTGATCTCTACAAGTAGATCCTTCGCACCCTAGTTTCCCACCTTTGAATTTTCTAAGTTTTAGTTTAATATTTTACCATTACTCTCTTAAAAGCCTCTGATTTAGATTTCATCTTTGCCTAGTTCTAGTTCAAGTTACTTTCAGATTATGTACAAGGTTCAATCCCTGTGGATTCGACCTCGGTCTTACTGAGATTATGACTACATCACAACCCTATACTTGGGGTGTGAACACTATGTAACTTCTTTGGGCTTGGCGAAGGCGTAAAAGGAAGACGAAGTGTGAATGAGAAGCGTTGATTGAAGTTATGATGTGATGCAGAGATAAGAGAAGATGTCAAGAAGCTACATGGTTGAAGATTGAAGACATGATGGAGATTGTTGTAAAATAGATGTCTTAAATCTTATTTATCACGTTGCTCGACTAGTCGAGGGACTGACTCGACCATTCGAAGGTCACTTCGACTGGTCGAAGCTAGCTTGACTCGAAGTATAACAACGAGGTGTTTAGGATTTTCAGGATGCTCGACCAGTCGACGGATAGGCTCGACCGGTCGAATGGCTTCTTCAACCAGTCGAAGCCTTGGCTCGACCAGTCGAGGGTTACGCAGACGGTGTGCGGTTTATGTGAGTAAATTTGAGGGTTCAGGGTTTATGCATGCTTTAAAAAGCCTTGAAACCCTTGAAACCCTTGAAAGCCTTTTAGGAACCCTTTAAAAAACCTTTTAGGAACCCTTGAAACCCCTTTAGAAAGCCTTAGCATGCATGAGAATAACCCTAGGGACTCCTATTTATAGATGGGGAAACCCCACTTACGCATCTCCCTAGAAACCGCCTCAAATTTACGCAGTCCGCGCATAAACCGCGCACTGTCTACGTAACCCTCGACTAGTCGAGCCAGGGCTTTGACTGGTTGAAGGAGCCTTCCGACAGGTCGAGCTAATCCCTTGACTGGTTGAGCATCCCAAAAATCTCAAACACCTCATTGCTGGACTTTAAGTCAAGCTGGCTTCGACCAGTGGAAGTGACCTTCAACTAGTTGAGCCAGTCCCTCGACTAGTCAAGCAGCGTGGTAAACAAGATTTAAGACATCTGTTTTACAACAGTGTGTATCACAAGGGGAGATCGAATGATCCTATAATCGAAGAAGGTGAGTGGTGTATTCTAAGATTTTGATTATAGTTGAGATCTCTGTCATTTTTTGCCTTGGTTTTTTTCCCTCAAGGGTTTTCCACATAAAATATCATGTGTTCTATGGTTGTTTGCTTTCGGTTTGATTATATGCTTTATTATATTAGTTTATCTTCATTTATCATGGTTCTACAAAGTGCACGGATTAACAATGGTGTTAGATTCGAATTTTTAATACTTAGGATTTGATCTGAGTTTATTATGGCTTGGGTTTACATCATTGTGGTGTAATAAAAAGTCAGTTTACTTTAACAAAGTGGTATCAGAGAGTTAGGTTGGACGTTTAAGATTCAGTGAAGATATCAAGATTAAAATTCGATATACACAATTTTTATGGGAAGAACAATTTTAGTTTATGGCAGGGGAATGCCAATGATATTCTAGTTTCACAAGAGTTGAGCAAAGCGTTGTTGGAAATAAAATAAGAGAAGATATCAAATGATGATTGGAGTGATCTCGGAGCGAAAGGTATGAGCATCATTTATTTATAACTATCAGATGGGGTTATATATAATGTCTTATATAAGGAAACTCCCCTAGAGAAGTGGAAGAAGCTAAATGACCTATACATGTCAAAGTCCTTAACAAATAAGTTGTTTGTGAATAAACAACTTTTCAAGTTGAAATTGAAGGAAGGATCGAAACTTCTGGAGCACATGAATGCATTGACAAAGGTGTGTAGCGAGTTGGTAAGACTCGGAGAGACGATCAAAGAAGAAGATAAATGCGTGCTACTTCTAGCATTGCTTCCCACATCATATGACCATCTCGTCAATATTCTACTCTATGAGAATAATACAATAAAGCTAAAAGAGATCACTGTGGCGCTTGTTTCCAATGAGATGAGGAAGAAGTCAGTGGATGAGGAATTTCAATAGAGGAAGGTTTAGTCACGAAAGGGGTCAGGGACGTGGGTGATCTCGATATGATAAGAAGAATAAGTCCAGATCAAAATCGAAGGCAAAAGATGGATGCTTTTATTGTGATATAAAAGGACACTTTAAGAGAGACCGTCAGAAATGGAAGGATGACATGAAAAGTAAATAAAAATGAAACATAAGTCAATCAACGAGTGTAACAGAAGAGAACTCAGAAGGAGACCTCTCAATTTCTTTAGGTACGAGTTGTCTTTTAGACACTTGGATTCTAAATTCCGGATGTTCGTATCACATATGCCTAGAGATTATGCAGTAATCTGGATAACAGAAGGTCTAAACTATAGTCTATGATAGCGTTGTCTATAACCAAGGTAGAATACATGACTACGATGGAGGCATAAAAATGAGGCATTGTATTTGAAAGATCTGATAGGAGAACTTGGGCTAAAGCAGGAGGCGATTCGGTTGCATTGCAATAGTCAGAGACCATCCATTTGGCAATGAATCAGATGTATCATGTGAGAACCGATCATATCGACGCAAGAGCTCATTACTTCAGGGGAGATTCATTTTCAAAAGATTCATATGGATAAGAATGCCTTTGATGTGTCGACAAAGCCGGTGACCATAAAGAAGTTTTAACATTTCTTGGGCTTGATCAATTTCACAAGCTATTGAGGAGATTGGGCATCATTGTATAAGGGTGTGGATGGAGCTACGTTCCAGGTAGATGGATGCAGAGAGCAGTCTACGCTCAAGGTAGACGTTGTATGGAAGATCTTCAAGGTGATTTGGCAGAATGCAAATTTAAGTCGAGATTGTTGTGTAGGATGCCTTGCATTCTGCAGGTGTAGAGTTTGAGGTCGGCCGAAAAATTCTAGAGTCGATCGGAACTCACTGTGATGTTCATGGTTAATTAGAGAATTCCGGAGTTAACCGTGACTCGCTGTGAAGTTCATGGTTGACTATGGTGCGACCGTCAATTTATTGCAGATTTGCGCAAATAAGGGTATTTAAGTTCGACTTAGATTAGAGCTTTAATAATATGTGTAGTTTTTTCTCAAGGGGCAAGAGTTTTGCTAAGGGAGAGGGTTTTCTACACTTGTTAAGGGCTTGTGAAGAATTTCTCAAGGGATTTAGAGTTTTCCTGAGGTGCACATCACAAGGGATTTAAGCGATACTGTAATCGAAGAAGGTAAGTGGTGTGCTATAAAGTTTTGATTATAGTTGAGATATCCGTCGCTTTGTGGCATAGTTTTTTTCCCACAAGGGTTTTCCATGTAAAATATCGTGTGTTCTATAGTTGATTGCTTTTGGTTTGATTATCTACTTTATTATATTGTTCCATCTTCATGTATCATGCTTCCATAAAACGTACAGATTGACAGTGGTGTTAGATTCGAATTTCTAATATTTAGGGGTTGATCTGAGTTTATTGTGGCTCAAGCTTACATTGTTTTACTAAGATAAGGAATCGGTTTACTCCAACAAAATGAAATATACATGTGTCGAAAAAATTTAATTCCATAAACATGTAATAAACACATGAAATCTCTACTAACACGGAAGAAACACAATATAAGAGACTAAAGTTAGTGTAAGGTTTTAGTCTGGGCTCGGTTAGTTGAGCTTCGCATGGCTACAATAAAATAGGCTGGGCTGAGTTAGCTCAAGCTCTAGAAAATTAAAGAGGGTTGCTCTGATCATTAGGTAATGGGTAGTAGGTCGGGTTAGAGCTGGATTCCGTGATTCGTTTATTAAATTGTTGGGCATACTCGGACTGAACCCTACCCACAAGCGCAACTTTGCTGCGGCCCTAGAACTACTGATGTGGCTGAGACCTTGACCGCAGGGCCCACCTCAATGTATGCATATTGTCCATCTGTTTTTTTTCATATTGTTTTTTACAGTATGGTTCCACCGTAAACAATGTTCATTAAACTCTCATAGTTAAGAACTTCTTAGCATCCACCATGATATTTATTCTCCATCCAACCTATTGATAAGGTCAAACATACCGGAACGACCAAAAAAAAAAAAAAAAAAAAAAACAAATATAAGCTCGATCCACATACCTTTTGTGGCCCACAGAAGGTTTTCAATGGTCTATTATCATTGTGTCCTGTGGTATGGTCAGCTAATTAAGACCATAGTCTAAAATAAGTTGGAAAACAGAACAGATGAACGGCACGGATATACAATGCATACGTTAAGGTGGGCCCCTATAGTCAGGGTCTCACCCGCATGGCTGATTCTGGGTCATCCTAGTCCAACGTAACGATAAGGACTACGATAGGATAGGTAGTACTTATTTATAATTATTATTTTTACGCACCGTCACACTCACAAACACCTCAATGGGTACCGGAGATTGGAACCCATGACCTCTGTGTCTAAACTCCTGTGAGTTGACCACTTAGCCATGAGTAGAGACCCAGAGCGCATAACACTTACAACTCCAATATTGGTCGGTGTTGGAAAAGATATATATATGGGCCTCACTACGATGTATGTGTTTTATCCGCACCATCCATCCATTTTACCAGCTCATTTTAAAATATATATGATCCTAAAAATGAGGAATATCCAAATCTCAAGTGGACCACACCATTAGATGATTGGTATATCAATGGACTTTAACAATCCACAACCCCACATAGATTGACTACCCCTCCTTGTCTGTACAAGTGCGCTGGTTCAATGATCCAGGCCGATGATGTGATGGGCTGCACCATGCAGTGTGGACTGTCTACTTTTAGGTCACGGAGTGATGGGTTAGGATCTTCCAGTCGGAGGTTTTTTTTTTTTTTTTTTGGCATATCCACGTCCACAATTGGGGTCCACAGGATGAACTGGGCACCACAGAGTGGAATGCCATAGTACAGTGTGCAAGTCCTGGGGCACATGATCTGATAGTTCCCCATTTTTCATCCGTTGGTTGATGAAGACACATGCTCTCTTCCTCGTTAGCGGATGAGAAAGAATCTGCATTAATGCATCCAACGGTCACAAATAAAGATTCAATTATAATAAAACAATAACAGCACGTGGGCCTTTTTGGTGCGAATATATTAAACGGTACTCTCGTTTCACCATGTGATGCAGTCTACCTACCACCAACAGTTTAAAATCTAAGAAATGATTTGATTGGCCGACGATATATGCAGAGTACACCTGGACAGTCGGTCTGTACATGTGGGGCTTTGGATTCATTTTCAATTGACCATGCCCCAAAAATCTCCATGATGGGATGACCCAAATCTTCAAATGGTGGTCTCAAATAGACGGCTAGAATACAACAATTGTCCACATTCAAGGGTGAAAAAGAACCTAATGGATGGCCAGGATCTTCCTGTTTTGAAAACTTTCTTGGGCATGGTCCACCCAGTCCCTGGCTTTTCTTTCAGCTTAAAGGACTGCGGTATTTCTTTTTTCTTGACCTTTTATTTGCAGGGCACCATCAGAAGGTTAGGACCATACGAGTAAAGGTCATCTCTTTTACCCCCTCAGATACGAGAGCACATCACTTACAATACCATTGACATTCACAAAGATTAGTAAAAGAAAACCCTGTGGAGGAGCCTTGATCAACACACTTCAGCTTTCATCATATCAGATGCCTTGATCACCAACGACAAGCCCCACTACTACCAACTGAGAATGCATGGTTTCGACGGGCTTTGATTCATACAAGTGGTATCATGATTCTGTAATCAGATCCTTGATTTAATGTGTTCAATTTGGCGAAAATGAGAATAGACTCTCTCTTTGTAATAAAGGAAAAGATTTCCTTTTTCTCAATGGTTAAGAAATACATAAATAATTATGTTATTCTATAATAATAGTAACAAATTATTTTAAATTCACGTTCGAAATCTGAGGCTAATTTACTCTACAATTAATCCAACTATTCCTTTAATTATTAGGCTATTATTTCAAACTCAAAATTCAAGTTTAAAATTTAAATTGAAAGACGACAAATTAATTATAAATTTTAATTGGAGTTACTAAGCTCATTTTATTGACTTATTAACTAGGCCCACTCTACTTACCTGAATGATTTTGTGCATTAGTTGGCTAATGGACCGTGAGAGTCCTCACCCCTTGAGCAACACCCTTAATGATGAATGGTCCACATCTGAGGCGAGTCAAGTATGATGGATGGTTCAAATGGAAGGTGGGTCTCACGTGATGGATAATCCACATCAAAAGTGAGCTCCACAAGATGAGCAACAAACATTGAAGGTGGCTTGGATGGCACACATTAAGGTGGGCCCACATAATGGACAGTCTACCTCGAAGGTTGGCCCTTAATGATGGATGACCCACATTTAAGGCAAGGTCCACACTATGAAAAATCCACATCAAAGGTGGATAATTGAAGGTAAGCCCCACATGATAGACAATAACATCAATGGTGGGCCCCACAATATGGATGATCCATATCAAAGTGAGCCCCACATGAGGACAATTTACATCAAAGGTCAGTCTTTAATGACGAATGACCTACACCTAAGGTGAGTCCAACACAGTGGATGGTCCACTTTGAAGTTGGGCCCTGCATGATGGATGATCCATATTAAATGTGGGCCAGGCATGATGGACAACCTACATCCAATGTACGACGTGATGAGCGTCACACATCTAAGGTGGGGCCCGCATGATGGATAACCCACCTCGGAAGGTGGATAGTCCACATTAAAAGGTAGGCCCTACAAGATGGACAGTTCACATTGAAAATACGGCTAAAGTGGGCCCAACATCATGGACGGTCCACAATAAAGGTTGGCTCCACATGACGGATGATGAATGTTGAAAGTAGACCTAACAAAATTGAAGGATTAATACTTATGTGAAGCTGGAAACCAAATATACTTATATACTTTTTAACTGATAAATATATTGTTTACCAAACATACTTATTTATTAAATAAGTAGAAATCAAATAAAGCTATTTGAAATATGAGTAGCTTATGTAAAATAACTTTGGATTAAAATGCATCTTTAAGAGCAGTTGTTAGTCGTATTAAGATTTATTGGACCATCTATTATATAGATTTCAAGGGCTACATGTATAAAATACATCAATGAAATTATCAAATTCATCCACAAGGGCCTTGTATTTATAGCCATGGTTTAGGATAGCCTTATAGAAGCTCTCGGGCTTGTTTATGTTTTGTCGGGCTCCATAAATATCCGATCTGAAATTTCTTTTTATTTTATCATTTTTAGTGGAGGCCTCCAATCTTGGTGCATTTTCCTAAGTCTGTGTGGTAAAATTTTTCTCATTTTTTCCGTCAGCAAGATTATGTGGTGTGCCCACCTTTCTAAAAACAAAAGGAAAAGAAGAAAAGAAAAGAAAAAAAAAAAAAAAAAAAAGATGGTTGCATGGAAGTGTTTCTTCTGGGCATTTGCCACCCAAGGTAAGCGCTGGCAAATAGATGAATCAACTTAATGATTCGACCCACTTTTTCATAATTGATCTTGACCGTCCATTTACAAGCCGCCATTGATTGCATTCTTAGAAGTGTCTTATTAGAGGGATTTTTATGTCGGGCCCCAAATACATAGCATTTTAAAATTTTACACCATTCTCTCTCTTGCTTTATTTTATTTACTTTTCTAGTTTCCTAAGATGTGACACGAAAAAAAAAAAATATTTGTAAGTGTCCTTTTTTTTTGTTTTTTCCCTTTATGGAATTGGATTTATATATCTAATGAAACTGGACCAGTTAAATCTTTCCCACCACAGACACGTGCTAAAATAAAATAAAATAAAAAATCCTATATATCTTCTCAACGGATTTGAGTAATTAACTATAATTATTAGGCCCAAAATCTTATATTTTCTCAACCGTTTATATCCAACATAAGGACCACTTTATTCTTCTGTGTTATCTTATATATGATGTAGCATGCGTGATGGAGATCCAGACTGTTCATTCATTAAAAAACTTCATAAATGAGACAGGCCAATAATCACAATCATCGGCCAATCCTAACCATGTGAATACTGTATGATACTGTGACTTCTGGACTATTGCCCATCCATGGTCTTCCCGATGAATGAATGGTTCAGTTCATCATACACGTGTGCCATGTGTCCACTATAGAAAGTGGGCACATGGTGGAACGAATCTCCTCTCCTTTGTGGACATCTGCACTCTACTTTAGTAATTTTTATTTCCTAGCTGAAACTTGCACGCTACAACATTTCCGTTGTTGGCTCAACTGCCCTAGCTTCTAATCCTCCAAAGACAGAGAAGATGGTGTGGTCAGGGTCCACATTCCAGCCATGTAATTTCACTTTCGAACAAAAGGACTGGTAGGTTAATCACCACCAACTACACAAATGTGCCAAAATTAGGGTTTTGATCAATGGGAAATGTATATGAGTTCCCACACATTGGATCTTTCGTGGGGACCACCTTGATGATTATAAGCTGATTTTTATGCTCTGGGCCTAGCATGGGAGTGTGCATTTGATAGAGGGGTTGGAGACACATACACATCACATTGTCCCCACACAACTTGAATGTATGACATCTCCTATAGGTCCCAAATGTGTAATCATTGCCCATTGATATATAGAATGGGCCACCACTCAACAATTACCATGACCCTAATTAAGATGTCCAAAAGTACATGATTATATCCATGCAATCTTTAATTTTCTTCTTAACCGTCCATTTACAGGGATCTGATTATTCCATAATAGAGGGTTTGGAGAGCATGGTTCATCTAAGTCTAGGCTCTTTTGATCAACGGACTGGATCCATGACTTATGGCCCAATTGTACAGACTAAGGTGCAGAGGACGCTAGCTACTTATTCTAAGCTGGTAGATGATGTAATCCTTCATTTTATTTTCATGATTAATCTTGTTTAGGTGGTAATTAAATGGCTTTTCAAGATCCATCCAGGGCCACTTCAAACGAAAACAGTAGCAGATCACCGTATAATTTGCGGGACCAGATGAATGGTCCAATTATTTCATTGTGATGCGACATGGTACGTTGGAATATTTTTTGGTTGGTAAGATACAACTACTACGACAAAACACCTCATATCAACGAAACGACGTGTGTTGTGATGCGCGTGAATGGCATACTATGCAACGCTAAAGATTGTACAGTACATTTCAGTTTTTCACGGCCTGTTGAATATCACTTCTTTTATTTATTTATTTATTTTAAAAAATTTACTTATGACAATAACTTATGATTTTTTTTTTTTTAATAAAGGTTTGGCTAATAAATTATTTTTATAAAAATAATTTATTAGCCTAAACATATAAGTAATTAAAAAAAAAAAAAACCTTTCTAACTTTTTTAATTTATCTCTCTGTTTCTCATCTCTACATGTGATGAATGATCTATATTAAAGGTGGATCGACCCACTGCCGCTTCAAACGATAACAGTAGCAGATCACCGAGTTATTTGGACCAGATGAATGATCCAGTTATTTTATTGTGATGCGACATGAAACGTTGGACTGTTTTTTGGTTAGTAAGATACAAACACGACAAAATACCTCATATTAACGAAGCAACGATGTCGGTTGTGATGTGCGTGAATGGCATACTATGCAGTGCTAAAGATTGTACGGTACATTTCAGCTTTTCACGGCCTGTTGAATATAACTTCTTTTATTTATTTATTTAAATTTACTTATGACAATAATTTATGATTCTTTTTTTTTTTTTAATAAAGATTAGTTTGATAATTACTTTTATAAAAATAGTTTATTAGCCTAAACTTATAAGTAAATTAAAAAAAAACTTTCTAACTTTTTTAATTTATAAATCTGATTCTCATCTCTACATGTGATGAATGATCCATATTAAAGGTGGCCTTGTATGATAGATGGTTCACATTGAAGGTGGAGTCGTTTGATGGATGATCTACGTGAAAGGTGGGCCCACAAGATGGATGAGCCACATCAAGGTGGGCCTACATAATGGATAGTCCACATTAAGGATTGGCCCCTAATGATGAATGACCCACATTCAAAGTGGGCTCCAAATGGTGGACGACCAACTTTGAAGGTGGGCCCACAAGGTGGATGGTTCATGTCAAAGGCAGGCTCCACATGATGGGTGGTGAACATTGAAGGTGGGTACCACACAATGGGTGGCTCACATTAACCTAGATGGTCTATATCAAAGGTCAACTCCTAATGATGAATGGTGCACATCTAAGGCGGGCTCTTTATGATGCACAACCCACTTCAAAGGTAGGGCCCACATGATGGATGAATGGACAATCCACATTGAAGATGGACTTCACATGATGGACGATGGACATCAAATGTGGCCCCCACAAGATAGACAATTAACATTGATGGTGGGTCCCACATGATAGATGACACACATCAAAGTGGGCTCTACATAATGGACGATCCACACCAAAGGTCAGCCCTTATGATGAATCGCCTACATCCAAAGCGGGCCACATATGACAGAGGTCCACTTTAAAGTTGAGCCCTGCATGATGAATGGTCCGCATTAAATATGTGCATCACATGATGGGCGATCCACATCCGATGTCCAACATGATGGATAACCCACATCCAAGGTGACTCTACATGATGGATAACTTACATTGAAGGTAAGTCTTATGATGTGGATGGTCCATACCAAAGGTAAGCCCATACAATGGATAATTCACATTGAAGACTCTCAAGGCGGGCCCAATATAACCAACGATGCACATCAAAGGTTGGCCCTACATGATGAAAGATAGATTTTAAAGGTGGATCTCCATGAATAAGTAAAAATTAAAAACATTTTAATAAAAGATATTTAAAATTAAAGAATTGAAATAGGGGAAAGAGAAAAGCTAAGATAAGTTATTAAAAGCACAAGTAACTTAAGCAAAACGACTTATGATATAAAGAGGCTCTCAATTTTCACCAGTGTGGCGCCTATTATTCAAAGATATCAAGCTTTAATACGTTGCAAACTATTTTTAGAATATTTTATTTGTTGAATGTGTTAGTCCTTTTAACCTTACACTTGATGCTGCCTATTGAAGTGTTGGGATTCATAGATCTGAGTTTTCAATTTGAGAAATGGATCCACCATTCGGCAATCTAGGCCATTAGTGTATTGGGTCCCACATTGGATGGAGGGTGTCTCTGAAGTACCACATATTGGAAGCCCCAATTACCATAATTAGGACCTTTTCTAAAAAAGGCTATGTTTTTTGGATTGAATATATCAACCCTTCAATTACAACAAAAATAATGTTAACAGTTCGTGTTTAAAGCAAAGGAGCATTCCCGCAATCCTAATAACAAGTTTTGTAGTGGTTGGTTACACGACTCGAGCTATGTGGGTCCACCATATATGTTGCGACATCCAATCCGTCCATCAGGTTCGTCCCTCCATTTTAGCATTTGGGACCAAAAAGGTTAGCCCGATCCAAAACTCAGGTGGGCAAAACCACAGGGTACAATGGAGATGGGGACAGACACCATAGAAAATTTCCAAATGCTGTGTGGGGCCAGCCATAAAGTTTACATGCCATCCAACCACTCATCAAGTAACACTCCAAAAACAACATCATGATCCAAAACTATGGTGGGATGGCAACTGCCGAAAAATCTCCAAGAGTAGAAGATCCCAACCCTTCACTGCAACCTACAGATTTGAACTAAAAGGGCCGAGGATTGGACGGTTAGGATATCCAAATCTTGTAGAATGTTTGGGCTTCCGTCTCCATGTTTGGCCCGTAAAATGGATGGTCTGGATCAGCTAACTATGGGCCCCACATGTACATAATCCGGTACTGGTACTCCATTGTAAGGTTCCACACGTAGATTCATAAAGAGGAAATTACTAGATAGTCGGGCAGACAACTACGGTTCATACGCATACTCAATATTCTATAATTATCGAATTTTTAACTCAAACTAAACGGTTTAAACTCTGGGACCCACCTTAAACTATTCAAAAACCCAAATTCAAATTGATTGAATGATCTTAAACTCTGATTAATAGACATCTTTTTGTTGTACTTGGACCGTTTAATTTGAGTTACGTATGCCACGTGTATAATTTCTGAGTGCACGAGTCCGATTCTGCACGACTACACGACAAAAGGATTTTGCGCGAGTATGTTTTGTTTTGTCCCCGGACAGAGATGGGAATCAATGGACAAGTGCACACTTGGGCCTGGGCCTAGTCTTCTTTACTTAACGGACCTGAAAAGTCGGGCCCACTTACTTAGCAGAATTCGGAAGTCCGTTGTTAGGGTCGAGTATGGCCTGCTTTAACCAAGTCGGCAATATTAATCTGGGCCTTCTTAAGCCCACACGTGCCATTTGGCACATAGGTATGAGATCTAATCTGTCCATCACGCGGGTATTGGTGTGTAGATGTGGTGGACCAAGGTTCAGGTCCGATCCACCAGTCACGTGGGCCACCATTTATAAAATGAATACATGAAGAAGAAGGCTGAAGTTTTCTAACTTATCTGCCTGTTTCTAATATCATGGCTCATACGCTCAGTGGACCGTCTTTAGTTTTGGGCCATAATATTTGCATGACGAGGGCCACCAGATGAATGGCTTGGATATCCACGTGGTGGGAATGTAAGGACGCGGATTTCCTGCCAAAGACATTCGCAGGAAGTTCCTGCACAAGATTCCGTGTGGATCATGCTTAGTTGTTTGTGTAAAATCTAACCCTTTTATCCGTTTTTTAAGCTCATTTTATGACGTGGGACTAAATTCGAGGTGGGCCACACGAGAGGAAACAATGGAGATTTAGTGACCACCGTTGAAATATTTATATGTCCACAAAAGTTTTTGACAATATAATTTTTTTGGTTTTTTCACTTTATCTAAGTGAAAATGACCTTATAAACGGCTTAGATGGCATATAAAAAGCAAGGTAGAGCCTAGGAAGGTTTCAACGGTACGCATTCCTTTCCCCACTGTTTCATCTCCTATGGCGCACTTGAGTCTTGGATCCTACTCATTTTTGGTAGGATGTCTTAACATGAGGTTAAAAAATGGATAGACAGCTTTGATTTCTCACAAACATTACAATGGGCCCACCTAGAATCCTTGCGTAGGAACCTCATGCGAAAGGCTTTCGCAGGAAATCCGCGTCCGGAATGTACATGGGACGCGGATTGCGTCCTACCCACGCTCGGACGGTAATCTGTCCGGGCAGGTCTTTGTGGACGTGGATGAAGTGTAAAATTGAAGCCACATGACCTTTCGGATTAAATGAATATTTGTTTTTTTCACTTCATCGACGTCCACATGACCTTATTAATAGGTTGGATGATAAAAAAAAACATCACGGTGACCTTTAGAAAGGTTTCAACGATGGGTGTCATTATCACTGCAGCTTCCTCTGGTGTGGTCCATGTACCTGTATACCTGCTTCAATTTTGCTATGGTACCTTAAAATGATCTCATAAAAGTGATAAACGGCATGGATAAACACTTACATCACGGTGGGCCGCACAGAGCCCCGCCCGGACGGATGGCGGGGGTAGGACGCAATGCGCGTCCAATGTACATTTTATACCCGCAATGGCGCATCCGACCCTGGTGGTGGTGTGTTGACGTCACCAAGTTATGTGGGCCTGCCATGATGTATATGTTATATCCACGCTGTTTATCTACTTTTTGTGATTATTTTAAAGATGAATTTAAAAAATGAGGTAGGCCCAAGGCTCAGCTGGACCACACCACGGAAGGGGACAACACCTACTGTTGAAATATTCTTATAGCCTACTTATAATATTTATTTGCTATCTAACATGTTTATAATATCAGTAAGTCAAAACACAAATATCTGATTAATTCAAAACTTCCCTGGCGTAAGAAATTTTCAATGGTATGCGTTCAATCCCCGCTACTTTATGGTGGGACGTGGATTGCGTCCTACCCCCACCCGGACGGTAATCTGTCCAGGCAGGGCTCTGTGGGGTCTACCGTATTGTAAGTGTTTTATCGACGCTGTTAAACGCTTTTTTCCGATAATTTTAATACTTAAGCCAAAAAATGAGGCAGGTCCAAGGCTTAAGTGGACCACAAAGTAGAGATTGAACGTCCACCGTAAAAACTTCTTGGGAGCTGGAGAAGTTTCAGATCAAGCTGATATTTGTATTTTCACTTCATCCATGTCTAAATGACCTTATGAATATGTTGTATGGTTAAAAAAACATCACGTTGCCCTTAGAAAGGTTGCAACGGTGGGTGTCATTATCAGTGCCGCTTCCTTTGGTGTGGTCCATTTAAACCTTGGACCTACCTCATTTTTTGGCTTATGTATTAAAATTATTGGGAAAAAGCATTTAACGGCGTGGATAAAACACTTACAATACGGTGGACCACACAGAGCCCTGCCCGGACGGATTACTGTCCAGGCGGGGGTAGGACGCAATCCGCGTCCTTTATGGTGTGGTTCACTTGAGCTTTGATAACATCAACACACCACAGGTTGGTGGTGTGTTGAAGACACCAAGTTTTATCATAATGCATGTGTTATATCCACACCATCCATCCATCTTACCAAAAATTTTAAGTTATGGGCCGAACAATGAGGTAGATTCAAAACTCAAGTGGACCAAACCTTAGAAAGCAGTGGCAATTGAATGCCTACCGTTGAAAATTCCTTAAGAGCCACATAAGTTTTGAATTAAGTTGATATTTGTGTTTTTCCTTCATATCCAGGTAAACTTGTGTGACCCTATAAAGTGGTTGGATGACAAATAAATATATTGGCAAACTATAAAAAGGTTTCAACAGTGGGTGTTGTTGTCCCACTGCTTTATGTGGTTTGGTCCACTTGAGCTTGGGATATGCTGCATTCGTGGGTCGATATGATATTAGAAAATGAATGGATGGTATGGATATGTATCCTACATGCACCATAGTGTGGCTCAAAGAACTTGGTAACATCAGCCTACCACTGACGTCGGTGGTGTGTGGCACACCACGCAATCCGCTTCCGGTGAAGCTAGGTCCGTACATCTAGTGTACCCAATCCACTCAGTTTCCTCTCTCTCTCTCTCTCTCTCCACCTTCCCCCATCATTCTGTCGTTGAACCAGGTAGAAATCGGGCCAGATCTTAGGTCAGCGTCAGGCCAGAGTACTGCCATGACAATCTCTGCTTACAACTAACGATAACCACCAACGGCGTTTTCTAGACGAACACTCAACCGTCTCCACACGCACCTTTGCACGCGCCAACCCAGACAATGTGTGGGAAATCTCCGCAGTACATAATCCACGCCGAGGAGATGGCCATACACAAAAAAATGAGGCCGGTCCTCTTATCAGGTCACCCATGTGTACGTAGATTATAGGACATTTACCTCTTAATTAAAAAAAAAAATTATTTATATATAAATCATTCATTCTTTTCATATTAGGGTGGCCCACCTGATGAGTGGATGAGCCAAATCTTCCGGTACGGTTCAAATGCCCCGTGCACTAGATTTCATATGAAAAGGATATCATCCATCAGAGATCTCATCAACCATGCGAATGCGGTTTGCTAGGACTCAGATTTGAGTAGTGTATATAGTGTATATAGCAAAGCAGCCATGTCGGTACCTTCTGCTACTGAAAAAGCTCTATGGGCCCCACCATGATGTACATATTTTATCCATACCGTCCATCCATTTTCATGTCCAAAGTGAGCAAAATGCAATTTCATGCGGTGCACACTACACCATTAGGTGGTAATTGAACGCTTATAATTAAAAACTTCTTATGGACCAATATGATACTTATTTGTCATTTGACCTGTTGATTAATTCACACACGACTACACTGAAGGAAAACACAAATATCAAGTTGATCCAAAACTTTGATAGTCTTTAAGAAGTTTTTAATGGTGGGCATTGAACAGCCTTTCTTTTCCTGTTGTGGTCCACCTGAAACTTGGTTCTGCCTTCAACAAATGGATGGATGATGTGTACAAGACACATGCATCATGATGAGCCCACAAAGCTTTTCCACAACACTGGGTACCACGTCAATATAAGTTCTAATGGATCCCGGCTAGAGGAAGTTCTTGCAATTGGAAGCTAGGTGGGGCCTGCCATGATGTTTATGAGAAATTTACACTGTCCATCCTTTTTGCCGGATCATGGTAGATAATAAATGTAGAAGCATGCCATGTTCTATCAATGCAAAGTAACTTCTTTTTATAAAAGGTATTTGTATACTGTTTATGTGTAGTTTCACTGTGTCAAATCTAACAAATTAGAGAATGTCACGTGGTAATAAAATTTGAATAAAAAATAAACAAAAGATCTTTCGATTTCCATGATGGTCGAATGTGATTAGAATATAGAACTTCACAAGTAGCCCAAAAATGGTAAGCGCAACTGAATATGGCTACAAGATATGCGTCGCATATCTCACTTACGTGGTATAGCCAACTATTTGACACAGTGGCCTTATGATCGAAAATTAGCATTGTCGTGGTAAGTGACGATTTTGGCCGATAACATCATGTAAAAGCCCTTATGACAACAAAATGTTTGAGTAGATTAACAACAACGCCAAGCTAGCTGATTTTCTGCGCCACATTCACTTGGAAAAAAAGAATAGCTATCACCAGCACGTGACACCTTAAGAGAGACTTTCGTCCACATAACAAACAGTTAATATGCATAGCATTGCTTGCTTGATAGACCATAATTATTTTCAGGCCTAGATGACTTTTTTATTACATGGGCACTTGAGGAGTGGCTACAAAGATCTCTCTCTTGCTATCTCTTTAAAATCTTTTAAATCGGACAAAGATGAAAGAACTTTGAAACCTCGCCAACCTAGTTAAATCAAATCTACAATTCAATGTAATGCAATGAATATATATATATATATATATATATATATATATATATATATATATATATATATAAAATTCTCTCTCTGTGCCTAAGTAGTTGGACTATCGTGAGATATTAGTTTAAGTTTTTAGTTTTATTTTATTTCAATTTAACAACATTGAGTTTCTTAATTTGATCACACATTACATGAATTGGATTATCATTATTATCACAAAGAAAAAAGTTATTTTAACCGAAAGACAAAAAAAAGAACACATTAAAAGGACAAACTTTTCTTTTTTGTAAATCTTCTGATTTTATTTATTGGTGGCCAAGTAGACCTGTTTTAGTTTTCAGTCATATATAACTACTTGTGATCTCTCTGTCTATCACATAGGGCTATATTCTGTTTGGATCCAGCTGTAAAAGCCTCTGAAACACCCAACACACACACACACACACACACACACACACACACACACACACACATATATATATATATATATATATATATATATATATATATATATATATATATATATATATACTGGTACCAGCAACCGAATTTCCAGCCTAAGAGACTGGAATTTCCAGCCTAAGAGACTGTTAAGCCGTCCACAGCACAGTTTCTAACTCTCCCTGGAATGTATGGAACGGCAAGGAAGAACAGTTTCTAACCATCCTTCGAGTGAACGGCAAGGAACGCCAACCAGTGAGATTCTTTCCATGTTTCCATATGCTAGCAGGGGCAACTAATGAATGGTTTGGATCATCACGTATTGGGGTAGAAGGAGCGAGTCCCCTGCGACGAGAGCCTTTCAGATTGTACGCCCTCCTATTCTAAAATGCCGGGCTCATGCTACAGTAATCTAGACCATTGATCTGCTGTCTCTCACTGTGGATTTACTATGCACAAAAACATATTTTCATAGGATAAAGGAAATATTTTGGTTTGTGGCCTAAAAATTAACGGTTAAGGAGAGAAATTCAGCAAAGGTTTGTAAATTCGTATTGCACTGATGCAAATCCAGAGATTGGTGGCTATGATCGGCAATGTGGGAGATTTTTTGGGCACTGTACTATACAAGAGCCAACGTTCCATATCCGAGGACCGGAATTGTCTAAAAAGCGTAAACGACACAAGCTATGTGGGGTCCACCTTGTTGTATAAGTAAAGTCCATTCCGTCCATCACGGGAAAACCACTATTTGTCTGTAAGCTAACATGGGCCACACAAACGAGAACAATGTAAAATTGCTCCCAAAACAAACAAGTTCACATGGTGTGGCCCACCAGAGCTTTTTTTGTTTTTTTTTATAATTAGGATGATTTTTGTATCTTTTGGTGATTTGGACACGATTAACGGGTTTGTGTATCTGTCACCTTATAGTGGCCCCACAATCCGCATCCCATTTCCACTGTTCCATGTGGTGTAGCTCATGTGTATCTCCGATCTAGATGATTTTTGACCCAAGGATCTAACATCAATGATAGGACCCAATGGACGGAGTAGATTTCTCATTTAGAACCTGTGGGCCTCACAGAATTGGGGTGCTTTACGGGGGTGTAGTAGAGGATTCCGGTTACATATCAGACCGTAAAAACTACATGCAATAATAAATAAATTAAAAAAAAGTCCAATAACCACGATTATTTATTAAATTTTTTTTTCTTTTAAATCTTGTCCATACAATAGCATCCTCCCGACATGAGGGCCCCATACATTGACACGTGATGGAGGGTCGTGAGTCAAACACAATGTATGCATTGAAAAAAAGGCAAGTGCAACTAGAGCAGCTGATGGATTGCACACTTATCAAGTACACACGTATATAACACATTAAAATGGTGCAATTCCAAGAAACCTACGTCTTTCTTGAATTAAGCAATCTCATGAAGAAAAGGATCTTCAAGAAAGAGCTCATTCCAAAAGGGAGTAGCAGCTCCTCCATAGCTGGAACTGATACAAGCATCACCACCACCATTGCTGATTGAATTCTCTGTGAGAAGTTGAGGAAGGGAAGGTGGCAACGGCGATTTGGGTGTGCTATCTCCATGGCCAAACACACTGTAGCTCGAATCTTGACTGATTTCATTGTTCATAGGTGGCTGTAAATTGCATGGAAATTGAAGGTCTGATTGATGACCGAAGTGCATCTGATCATTTAAAAGCGGCGATGGTGCAATGCCGAGTGAAGACTGGGCGCCATTTTCTAATTGGCAATGGTTGGGCAGCACGGTATCTTTCGTCAATGGGATTGCATTTAATAGATTGATGGCTTCCATATCCGAAATGCTGCTTAGATTATTGGGAGTTCCGGCCATTGTGGCTGCAGATTCGAGAAGGTATTGCATGTACTGGTACTTAGCTAACTGGACAGCTTCTTGCATCATCACTGTCTGTTCTTCCCATGGATGGTGATGCTGATCCATCATCTCTCTCATATTGGCGAGAGCAATCAGCTGAGGTAGACTGGCAAAGAGGTCGGTCCGCGGGCGGTGGGTCATCGGGTCATAACCCATCTGGATCAACTTCTTCTTGAGATGGGTGTTCCAGAAGTTCTTGATTTCATTGTCTGTCCGTCCTGGGAGGTGGGTAGCGATCGCTGACCATCTTTAAACAAACAGAAAATATATATAAGTAAAATATGAAAAAAATAAAAATAAAAAAACCCCACAAATTATTGGTCTTCTAATTAAGTACTAAGGCAGAACAGAAATTCGGAGAATTACTTGTTTCCGAGGATGGAATGAAGGTTGAGAATGGTCTCTTCTTCTTCTGTGGAGAATTTCCCTCTCTTTATATCAGGCCTTAGGTAATTTGTCCATCTTAGCCTGCAACTCTTCCCACATCTATTCAGGCCTGCAAAATCAATGACAATGAGAGAGAGAGAGAGAGAGAGAGAGAGAGAGAGAGAGAGAGAGAGAGAGAGAGAGAGAGAGAGAGAGAGAGAGAGAGAGAGAGAGAGAGAGAGAGAGAGGTAGGTTTCAGTAGACAACCTGCAAGCTTAGGAAGAGCTCTCCAGCTTCCATGGCCATGTTTTGTGATGTGTTCGACCAGCTTCTTGTCTTCTTCAGGTGTCCAAGGACCCTTTTTTAGGCCATTCTCATCACAGCAAGGAGATCTTCCCATTCTACTCTTCTGCCTATGATTTCTCCCTACCTCGTTTCTAAGCACTTGCCTCCTCCAACAAGCTTCTTATTTATATACACACCTTATCATCCTCATTCTTGTATTATTTTATTCCCACGTTGTGTGTACATTTCCATCTATACCCTTCCCAATGTGACTATTACAAATATATCCCCTGTTGGTGGTCCCCATTTCACTCATTGTCTCATCTACCCTACACCAGTCGTGCATGCTCACGATTCCCAACTGTCCAAATCTTGGGCCCTCGTGTGGATGGAACCAGTCCTGAATATGGTACTTGTCCAACCAACCATCCAAATTTCATGCTCGAAATCAGATGGTTATGATCACATGATATGTTCTTTTGTTGGTCCATGCTACTTACAAAGTGGGCCACCTAATTTAGACGGTCTGAAAGAGGCGTGCGTGCGTGCCACGTGTGGCTTGGATGAGTTGCTGTACCTGAGCTAAGTGTACACGCGACCTTATTGTAGACTTTTTGATATGCAAATGCAATATTGTCCAGACTTTTGTGTTAGTTTTGCACCATTTAAAAAATGATGGTGGCCCTTATAACGTACACATGGCATAGTATATGTCAGTATACACCGTTCAAATCGCTTACCTACTGTGGATGGAGCACAACCAAAAATTCAATCTGAACCTCTCACTATTTTACTGCAACTATCCATCTGATATTCATTAATTGGATGGTCGAGATTGCCTAATCGGTATGGTTTTAAAGATATGATCTATCTACAATTGGACTAATAACTTGGATGGTCTGGATAGTTGTAAATGGTGTCACATGTGACGAAGATGAGCCATTAATTTTTTATCTATTCTTTTAAGCGGCGCAGAACAAATATTAGGAGTCCACCCAACCAGGGTTCGGTAAACGAGTAATCTTTCTCATTGTCTAATCAGAAGAATAGAGGGAAACGAAAGGAGTTTTCCAGCATCACTTTTGCAAGCATATGATAGTTTTTGGTGGATAGTTATTTTATACACAGTTAGAGTGTGAGAGTCATTCCGCGTGTATGCTGATGTTGCATACATATAATAAAAATGCTGAGATTTTGATTTTAATTAATTAATTAATTAATTAATTAATTAATTATTTTTATTTTTTTTGAAAATTTCATTTCCCATCTAATCGAATTTGGAAAGATAAATAAAAATTACTTTTTCATTTAGTCTCGTATTAAATAGAATGGAAAAAAAAAATTTGTTTATAAATCTCTGAGTGTGGAGTATTTATATTTAAAGAAATTGAGATAAAAGATGCTCGGTTTGCATATTTTAGTTTCTTGGGCATAGATGACAGCGTAGGTGTGGGCAGTATGACTGTATTGGTGCTAGATGATGGATTTTGTACTTTGGGCTGGTCGTGACTAATCCAATTTACTATCTTCTCGATTGCTGCAAGCAGGACCCTGAGAAAAAAAGAAAAAGCTTGTCTTATCGTGGTAGTAATTTGTTCGTCGCCTTGTGTTGTTTTCATTTTTTCAGTTTTCAATATTATTTGTGAAATATTTTCCAATAAAAAATATACTACAATCAAGACCATCCAAATCATGGACCATACTGTAGATGAATATGCTCACAAAATCAGACATCTTATCAATGGATATTTTTCATTGAATCCGGGATATGCCATTTTAGTAGTACATTTGGTCTCCACCTATCTGACTGCTATTATCAAGTAATGATATTTTTCAAGCAGCCCATCTGGAGATGGTCCATCTATTTGAATGCTTTGGATTGAAGGACGTGTAAAATCGGTGAGATCACCTGCCTGTCAAGGCGGAAGGCAATCATGGTTATATTTGGCAGTTATACCAGTGATCTTATGGTTAGAGATTTCCTTTTGAATGGCAGGCCGCAGTTAAAACAACCATTCATCATTATCATAGTAGCTCCCTTTTAGCATGGTTCTAGCAAAGTTTTCTACTTCTATCATCAGCAATGCAATGGTTAATATTAAGGGAATTTCTAGATAATGTTTTCAGCCTGAAATTTTGTTTTCTTTCTCAATTTCACGTGTGAACCAAAAGCTGAGTGTGGATGGTCATGGTCTGCCGGTGTAATGGGCTGGGCTGGAATTGGGGGCTGGGGTTGTCTCTAGACCAACCCCATTTCCATATGCCCTGGCCCCGCCAAAAAGGTCTTGGCCTTGGTTGGGCCAGGGCCGGCCCTATATGGAAAAGAGGTTTGAAACATTCTAATGTAAAGATCTTTTTTGACAAGTAGTCTCACGGTGTAAATGGTTTTGATAATATGAATCTATTAGTGCCTTTAAACTACACATTGAATAGAAATTAGTCACCGGTATTCTCAAACAATACATTCTTTTGACCGTTGCCTACTTCATGATGAGAATTGGCCGATTGCCATTTATCGCTGGCTTAGGCCTGTCCCATTCCCTACATTGAGCCTAGTTTTCAAGCCTTGGCCCTTGAGCGAATATTGGGAACCCAAGCCCTAGTGGAGCGGTATTGGTCACCTTACACTTTGCCATACTTAGTAATTTTTGTAGTTCAGGATTCTCTGTTTGTCACAAACAAAAATTTTCTGTTTATTGCAATGTGATTGGGCTACATCATCACATACTACATTTAATACAGCGGTTCTGACAACTTCAACGATGACATGGACCAATCACAATACAAAAAAATTGAATATATCTGTTTATGGCAAGGAAATGATCTGGATTCTTGTATAAAATATAAAATGCCTAGGAGTAAACAATGATTGTACTAGAAAACAGGGAGTAACAGAAATAGAGGTTAGTTCCCTTATAGAATATGATGTGAGGCTTATTGTGATGTGTGAATGACATGCAATTGTTCACCATGTTTGACCCCTCTTGTTCTCCTTTGATCCTAAAATTCAGGCTGATTGAGAACTCAAGTAGGCCACAACATGTAAAAGTCATGTCTAAAACCTTTAAAACCACGTGTTGTCGCCCATCCAAGTTTGGAGTGACATGATGTTTTGGGTTCCTACTAATCCTTCCCTAGTGCATCTTATAAAAGGGTTCAATGTCATGTACAAATCATAGTGAGTTCTCTTACATGTAGAGACTATATTGTGGAGAATTGGATGTATGTTCTATTGAGATGTAATATACATTTATACACAAAGCATATCTATCTACAACTATGTATACAACTAGATATTATGCTAGGCACGAGCAAACAAATGAGACAATGGTCGTTGGCTAGCAGCTGATGCAAGGGGCTGTTAAAATGGTGGATCAATGATTTCTCCTTTTTAAAGACATCTCTCTTTTCTGCGTACATACCTAGAAACTATATGTATGGTCAAGGTGAATGAAAAGGTTTTCCCATGTAATATGGTACGAAGAAGTTCATAGGATAGTAGTACACCATATTTTAATATACGTTTAAAATTATAGATCCTTCTTATAAATTAAATCCTATCTTAGACAGTAGGCAATTAGAGAGTCTTAAACACCTTTGCACGGGTATCACTGTGAGAGAGAGAGTGTAGAGAGAGATTCTTCCTCCCACTTTTCATCTTCTTCTCTTCTCCATCTTCACATACGTGAACAATGAATTTCTAATTTCTTCCACTTGAGATAAATTGGAAACCGCCTTTTAGTGTAGACGATCGGCATTAACAAAAGAAATTGAAAAAATAATTTTGCAATTTCATCTAGCAAGTTAAGATTTTAACTGTTTAATAGTTTTAGTACTTGAAAATTTAAGATGATCACTAGTTGGTGTCCTAGGCATAATATATTAAATTTGGATTTTTTAAAAACCCATAAATTCTATGGCATGTTAACCTAAAAATCCAACAGGTTGCACAGGCAACATCGATCGATTAGAAGGGTTGTGTGGTTGTTGCATATCGATATAATTTGGAGGGTGATGGGTCAAATCCAAGTTATAGTATCCCAACGATAAGGAAGCATGAAGGTTTGTAACGGATGGTGGTGATTGGATCACCGAGAGACTGAGGAAAATTAAAAGATAGACAACTAAAATGAAGGGCTAGGATCACAACAAATTGTAGCTCTAATATCATGTTAAATGTAAAGACTACATTAATGTGAAGAATAGAATATATGTTCCTAAAAATTATGCTAATCTTCTCTAGCAACACACCATCTGAAAAGTTTTTAATTGCAGGTGTCTTCGCTGTGGCATGAACTACCTTTATTTTAGATGGAGCTGAATTTTGGGAAACCATGCAAAGCTAAAGGGCCACACCTAATGGACGGATTGGATCGTCTCCACATCAAGGTAGGCTCCACACACCCATTGTGGAATGAGCTTAGCATACAAACGCTGCAGAGGAACCGGACTCGTATAGATAGATGAAGTTTCGGAATCAGTCCAAAAAGTAAAACAAATTCCACCAATTTCTCCATTAATCGATCCTCCTTTTAGGAATAACTTCTTATAAATAAATCGTCTTTTTGTCGTGCAGTGAAACTGTAAAAGTTCCGTGGTAACAATACTGGCTATTAAAGGGGAGGGAAAATTACGGACGACTTATTTTATACTCTGGCAGAGTATGATGAATGATAGGCAGGCACTTGCAGTTGTATTATATGGCATTTCAGTAACTCAAATTTAACTGTTCATATTATGGAAACTAAAGTAGATAAAGTAAAAACATGAAAAAAAAATATTAATCGCATGTTTTAATCTATGATTTAAGAAAACTTGTTTGTTTGAGTTTGAACAATTGGTTATTTTCAGATTTACCGTCCATTAAACGTCAATAAGTGGACCATTTAAGATATGCAATCAGTATAATTATCATTATATATATAATCTAAAGTGGGTCACACTATCTCCACCGTTTAATATGATTTAAGTATATAGCACGTGTGCAATTTTGGGGAACTTGAGTGTTATTCATCGCACGATCTTCACTGTCTGCACTTGAGCCGAACTTTGATGATTGGGCAGAGCGTGATGGTTAATGCTCGGGTTCTTGCAACGTGGCACGTAGGTAACTTGGTAATTTAAGAAAATAAACATTCCAAAACTAGTTTAATAAAAGATATACACCATACAAATTTATAATTGGCATATATTTGTTAGTTTTTGCTGTGTAGCCGACCTGAATTGTGGATTTGAATGATTTATGGGCCCAAAGCCTAAGATGCTTTACACATGTACCATGTGGGCCTACAGTGTAACAACCCTAAATATTGGTGCATTAAAAAAATTAAAATAAATATTTAAAGATTTTATTTTTAAATAAAAAATAAAAATAAGTTAATAGTTGATTTGGTAGAGACATTTTTAGTTGAGAGAGAGGTTTAGGGATCGATTCTTGGATTAGTAATAATAAAATTTTTTTTTATCAAATGTAGAGGTTTCTGCTTAATAGAAAAAAAATAGGAAGTTCTGGAGAATAAGGGAGAGGAGATTTTAAGAAGGCTCAATTAGGTAAGTTCTAATCATTAAATCTTTTTAATTTTTTATTATATTATTAATTTCTTCTTGATCTATATAATGGATGGTGTTGATCATCCACACGATCATTGTATACATGTGTAGAGTCAATTTTAATAAAGTGATATTTTTATGATTTCAAATCTGGTTAGTAATATTTTAGGAATAAATTGAATGGATGGAATTTGATTGTGTTAAGATAGATCTGTACAAATCATATGATCCATAAGGCCAAAATATACAAGGGCCCTAATTTTCAGATAAATCTGACCATCGGATAGGCCATATTAGTCAAATCTAGAAGTGTTTAATAAAGGAATCTTAGATTTTTGCGCAAGTGTTAGTATCACTTGGCGTAGAAGGTCGAGATGGGTTATCGGTGTATGTGTAGTTATATCTATACCATCTATCTAATGTGTAGAGGCAAAACATGGCAACACCTCAAGAATCTGGATGATCTAATCATCCGATGGGCCACCCCCATTAATTATTTGACATTCAATTTCAAGATCTTAAAAAGAAAATCTAAATTTTGATAATTAAATTTAAATAAATATATAATTTTAATTATTTGATCATTTAGGATTTGGCTACTTAGGATGCATATTAAGGTGGGCCCCACCATGTAAAATAACTAGATGAATAATAATATTGTTGATATAACTGATAAGATCTTTGAATTCAAACCATTTACCTTGTGGATTCTATGTTATTAGACTCAGGTGAGTAACCCAACTTGTTTCATCATTCATTAAAATTAAAATATATCATTTGTAATTGTTTGATTGTTTAATATACTGATTTGAGTATTTTATTATGATAATTATATGCTAAATTCATATGTGAATATTCTGATCAAGACAACTATGCCAAATATGAAAAATATGCATCTACATATCATCCATTATTCATTCCATTTGCATAATGCATGGTCGATCCTAGGGATCCCCCCTTGAAGAAATGTCAATCCTGGTAGAGCGTTACCAGGTGCGGGCTATGCCCAAACCTACAAAAAGGTGGAAGCCTACTCAACAGGTGGATGTGGGTTAACGACCTCCAACCCAAGCAGATGGACAATCATCTCATTTGATGCATTCATACATCATTTGCATCCATGTCATTGTACATTCATTTTTATGTTATTTTAATTGCTATAATTATGAACTATGCTGAGTTATTTCACTAAGCCTGACCAGCTTACCTTTAAAACAAGCGTTGTAAAAAATTCTAGTATGTGGACATTTGCTTACATCTCTCTCTTTCTCTCTCTCTCTCTCTCTCTAGACACACTATTGATCGAGTACCTTTAATTCTAGTGCAAAAGCAAAGTTTTTGATTTAATCGATAGGACTGTCGATTCGATCAAAATATTTTCAAAAATTTTAGTTTGCTCAATGAATGTTTTTGAACATTATTGGTTCGATCGATGATTTGTCAAGTCATGTCTATTCAATCAACGGTCAGATTGATAGTGCATACAAGTTTGCATACGTGTGTGTTTTGTTTCTAATTAGGTATTGGGTGTATAAATAATCTCTGTGATACGCGATTCAGGTTAAGGCAAATAGAACTTGAGAGCCAATGAGTATTTTAAAGAGGATTTATGGTTTCTATCTATAAGTTATTTCTTCTCTTGTATTCTTCTGATTATAGTGAATTGATTGTCACTTTGTGTTATCATTTTTTCTTGCAAGGGTTTTCCATGTAAAAATTATGTTTTTTTATGTTTGCTCATTCTTTTTTCATTCTCTATTGTTTGTTTGATTCATTTTGTGGTTGCTTCCACGCCTGGTAAGGGGTTTCAATGCCCGATAAGTGGTATCAAAGCGTAAGTTGGGTTATCAGATTGAATCTGAAAATATAGTATTGATGGGATCGAATGTAAAGTTCAAGACAAAGAAGTTCACATATAAAAATAATTTTGAATTATAGATGTTGAAGATGAAAACCCCTTAATTCAGCAAAGGCTGCAGCATGCACTCCTTAAAAAAAGTCAAACATTCAGAATCTATGAAGGAAGAGATTGAATTAGGATGAACTTGATCATATGGTGATTAGTCAATTCAATTGTGCTGGCAGTCAAGTGGAAAAAAGAATTCCTAGCTTACCGCATAATTATAGTCAAAGTTGGAGAGCTTCTACATGATGAAGTCACTCACTAATTGTCTATATTTGAAGAGACAGTTCTATACTCTGAGGATGGCGGAAGGGTCAGATTTCTCTGAGCACATTAACGTCTTTAACAAATTGATTTACAAATTGACAAGCGTGAAGGCGAAGATTGATGAAGAAAATAGAGCCATAATTTTGTTGACGTATCTCCTACAGTCCTATAAGTATCTAGTTGATACTCTATACTCTGGTAGGGATACTGAAAAGGCCAAGCTATATGTTCTAGAGGGGGGGTGAATAGGACTATGCCAAATTAAAATAAAATCAGCGGAATAAAATTAATCAATAGCCTTACAATTATAAATCAATTCATAATGCTAAAATCAAATCACCTTAATAAATAAGTATTGAGAGATTGATACAAATTCAGTTCTAAGGACAACCTTACACCATAATAAACAAGGGCTTATGGTAGGACAACCTTATTTCTAGAACATCTTTTGGATCAAGAACTCAATTTTAATAGAAATAAATTACTAGTAAAGAATTGAAATTAAATGCAGAAATATAGATCTAAATTTATTACAACAATCCCCACACTTGCTTGAAATGTAAATAGTTACAACATTCACATCCACATGTACATTCCACACAATTGAATGATAAAAGATATGAAAATTAAGCAAGCATTCAATCCACAAGACAAAGAGTTATAGTGGTTCGCCTGTGTGTACACCAACTGTTCTTCAACAGCCACACAGAATGCTACTCCACTCCTAATATCCTCACACAGGGGATATTAGCGTTCACTATCAAATAGGTTTTCACAGGTTCACCCAAAACCTTTACAATTGTGTCTTTTTAACTTGGGCTTACACAATTCAAAAACCCACACTTCTGAATTTTCTGGCTCTCCTCAAATAACCACACAAATTGAAATTTTTCTGGCGAATCCCAAACAAAAACCAAAATGGAATGAAATTTACAAAATTGTAAAATACCTGAATTTCTCCTCTTGTAGCTGCCCGGAAGAACCAATTGGAGTAGATGTTCGAATATAGAAGTTTAATGTCCACTACTCACTTTAATATGGTTCTAAGTTCTAATTGATTTTAGATTTAAACCAGTTGGGCGTAGCTATATTTGATTTTGATTCTAAGAAGAAGGAATAAGTCAATTCCTTTTATCAAATCAGATTGGAATACAAAAATAAAATCAAATTAAATAAGCTATAAAAAAGAGAAAGAAATTATGCACAAAATAGCTTAAAATTAAACACAGACTTATCTCAGAGTGGAGCTTTGAATTCACTTAATTATTCAATGAAAAACTCTTAAATTCGTGTGCTATTTATAACAAAAGAAGTTCGTCTTCGACTGATCCTAGGGTCATCACGATTGATCTTGGAATAAACTGATTTTTGAATTTTTGAGCGCGATCGCATCAGACCGTTGTACGACCGGCGTAGGCAGTTCACGACTGGTCGAAAGCAGTCCACGACTAGTCGAGACCCCTTTACGGCTGGTCGTGCAACAATTGATTTAGTTGCTGGAGTTTGAGTTGAAGCCCTACGACTGGTCGAAGGTCGAGTCGAGACCATCTCACGACCGGTTGAGCAGACTCCAGGACTGGTCGTAGGCGAACAAAAAAATCCGATAAATTGCAACCATTTTAGGACTGGTCTTAGAACTTCTAAGACTGGTCGAGACCGTGCTAGGACTGGTCGAACAAGGTCTAGGACTGGTCTTAGAGTAGACCAAAATCATGTAATAATATTCATTTGGATTATGTATCTAAAGTGACCTACCCTAAGGTTAATCTAATGGTCTATCAAACCTGGAACATGAAGTAGGACATTGAACACTTCATTTGCTTAGATTTTGATCTTTAGGAAGCTTGATTTCTTCTCAATGTAACTTGACTACTTCAGAAGCTTCAATGTTACTTTAAGTTGTACTTGAGTCCCGCCTTTAGTTTTGAATCTTGAACTTTGAATCTTGAACTTCGAATCTTGAACTTTGACTTGCACTTGAACTTGAGTCTTGACCCTGAGTTCTCTCTTAATATTGTAGCTTGAACTATCATGAAGCTTGAAGAATTCTTTGAGCTAGACTTCAAGTGTTGACGAGGTGTCTCAAATAAATTTATCAAGATATAAACATATGACATGCAAAGAAGTTTTGACACACAAAATTTGACAATCAAAGAGGAATTAAATCATAGCACTTACAGATACCTTTGACGTCAATACCATTATCTCAACCCCTCAGTCAAAGCAGTTGAGATGGAAGAGCGGAAGCGAATGTACTTCTACGAATGCATTATTTGCTTGGGGAAGATCGTCTGAGTGAGTGAATGAGAGGTCATGATTTAGATCCAATTCGAATGGCAAAGGCAAGTTGAAATGTTAGAATTGTAAGAAGATTGGACATATGAAGGATTGTTAAAATCCCAAAACCCAGAAGAAGGATAAATTAGATGATTCGTCAAAAGAAGTCAATTCAACGAAATCTGGTGAATGAACGGGTGGTTACGACATGTTGTTAGCGTTGAAGGTTGGTCACTTATATCGTAAATGGATTTTAAATATGGGGGCATATATTATATGTGTTATCATCGGAGTTGGTTTACCACATATAGTGAGTATTATGGTGCAATGGTTCTTATGGGCAATGATTATGCTCATAAGATGATCGGGATTGATTCGATTTGCATCAAGGTGTTTGATGGGGTAGAGCGTACTCTAACTGATGTGAGGCATATTCAAAATTTAAAGAAGAATTTGATCACTCTAGGAGTTTTAAATGCAATTGGGTGTAAGTTTTTCGGTTATGAATGTGTCCTAAGGGTTTTAAAAGGAGCATTCATTGTTATGAAGACAGGAGTGATAATTTTTACAGGTCAATTGCAAATACTATATTAGATGGAGCTATAACGTTTGTAGCGGAGTCTACATCGGCACATTTGTGGCATGTATGCTTAGGCCGCATGATTAGAGATCAATATCTATAATACATAATTAGATATCTACCAAGCAATGAAATTGTAAAAAGTAATACTTCATGCAAAATAAATGAAATTTCGATCCTTTTTTGGATATTTTTCTCAAAATGGACCCACTCCACTAATTTTTCAAAAAGAAAATTAAAAAAAAAAAATTAAAAAGGAGAAGACTTCAGTGAAGTGTATCTATATTTTGAGCTATACAATGCTCTAATGTTCAAATAGTATGGTGGGGGCCACGGTTCAAATGATTCTAGACGTCTATGATGGTTCCCATGGTAGATGGTGATCAATGCACCAAAATCCCTAGGTTGGAGGTTGGAGTCGTTGGATCTTTTGACATTTCAATGTGGACCCTTTGTTATGTGTTGTTTCTTAACTGAAGGATTAGGATTATAGATACGCACAACAACATGGGCCCAGAAAGATCTTAAAGAAAATCTATTATCTCAGTTATAGATTTTATCTAGGTGTAGAATATTCTAGAAGAAGATATTATCTCAAAAAACCTTATAATAATTGTATTAGATCTTAGTTCTTACCTGTATAAACCCATGTGCAGGTATTGCAAATGAATAACAATTCTCTTTGTTACCCTTATCGATTTGACAAGGATTTTCCCACAAGTTGGGGCTCATCCCTCATGAACCATTGGTCCCACTTGTTAATTGATCATCATTCAAGAATACCATGCTAGTATAAATATGCATCTTGGTATCTACTCTTGTGTGGTTATTTTCTACTCTTATCTTTTGATTAATGGCCACCAATTGAATAATGAGGATCACCTAATCAGTATGATGCTTTGGACTATGCTCCATCCATGGCTAAGAAAGTTGTGTGCTTTGATACACCACCTTTTAAAGGCCTTAGCGGGAATCTAGTGGCACTCCGAATCCGAATTTCAAAAGTCCTTTTTTGTCAATGCAGTGGTGATGGGATACATTTGTCATTTAAAAAGAAAACAACAAGTAAATCAATCTTTCCAAAATTTCTCAAACAGTTAAATAACACGTGCCACATGTATGATGAAGAGTATGTTGTCTGGGAGTTTGGGTAGAGGCGACTCCTTTGCAACATTTACATAAAAAGCAACCACTGATGCTCGTGTCCCACGATGCCTAGAGCAAAGAACTAAATTACAGGAGCTCTCTGCTTCATCGCGATGAACAATTCTTATTAGATTTCATTTGTGTTATCTCATATATGACTTTTCTAGTTGTGAATCTGGACCTTAGAAATTACAAAGAGAGAGGACTTACCCGATTTGAACAACCTCGAATCTCACCCTTTAGAAATCCTAAAACCTTTTTAGGAACCCTTGGAATACCTTTAGGAAGCCTTAGCATACCTTGAGAATGGCCCTAAGGACTCCTATTTATAGATGGGGAAACCCCACTTACGCACTCCCTAGAAACCGCCTCAAATTTACACAGTCCACGTGGAATCCACGCATCATCTGCATAACTCTCGACTGGTCGAGCATCCCAAAAATCCCAAATACCTCTTTAATGGACTTCGAGTCGAATAGGCTTTGACTAGTCGAAGGAACCTTCGACTAGTCGAGCCAGTCCCTCGACTGGTCAAGCAGCGCGGTCCAAGACTTAAGACATCAATTTTATAACAATCTTCACTATGTCTTTAATCTTTAACCTGTAGCTTCTTGACCTCTTCTCTTATCTCTGCATCGCATCATATCTCCCTTAATGCTTCTTGTACACACTCCGTCATTCTTTTATGTCATCGCTAAGCTCAAAGAAGTTGCACAAAATTTGAACTTATCTTTAAGAACGATCTAGGTGAGCATGTCTGCCGGATCCGAATCTACATGCCCAACCACCTTTTTTCCCATCTTCTCAAAAGATAAGACGTAGTCCTTCGTACCATCTCACCGCTACCCAATATTATTTGCCGGAGTATTTGCTCACAACACTGATTACCTATGAAATAATCGGTCTAATACAGACCATGACATACACTGCCAACTGCATTCGAATAAGGTACATGAGACATCTTTCTTTTCCTCATCTGTTTTAGGACATGTCCTGAGGAAAACTTGAGGAGAGATGTATAGGGAACACTCACCAGCTTTGCGTAGTCCATCACATACTTGATCAATACCTACAAAATATATTCTACCTGTGATTATCAAAACCTGCTCTTCTTTCAGTCTCAATGCCAAGAACCATCTTTGCAGCCTCCCGATCCTTCATCCTGAATGTCCCACTTAACTGAGTCTTTAGTACATTAATTTCAGACATGACATGATTGACGATCTATATGTTATCCACATACAATCCCTGAGTCACCAAGAAGGAATTGAATTTTATATCACTGCCTAGGCGACAGGTCATGCAACGACCTCCTGCAAATTTTTTCTTAACTCCTTTAAACTTTAAAGCCCTCTGGTTGCTTCATGTAGATCCGCTCTTTCGATTTCCCTTGTAAAAGTTCAGACTCTACCTCCATCTTTTCCAGCTCAAGATCACATTGGTCAAGCAGTGCCAATCACGAATCTAATAGACACCTACTATATCATCGGCGCTAATATCTCTGAGAAGTGATCCCTTCTTTCCTTCGCTACCAACCTCACTCTATATCTATGTTGTATCCTCCTGAAGATCCACCTGCATCCAACCGGTACCTGGCCCACTAGAAGCTCTACCATCTCCCATGTGTCGATTTGGTACAATGAGTCCAACACATTGCCCATAGTCACCTTCCACTTCTCAACACCAAGCTCATTTAGAGCTATCTAAATAGAAGACGGATCCCCTGCGATATTGGAGTTGTCCATGTACCTCACCGATATCCTTCGATTATGTCCATGTACCTTGCTGATTCCCTGCGATATTAGAGTTGTCCACTTCTCAATATTAAGGAGGCGTTTTCTATTGGAAGAAGAGATTTGCCTCGCTTCGGTCCTCAGGAGTCCTTTCCATTAATCACTCCCCGAGAAAGGCTAACAAAGTAGCCGACAGCCTGACCCGCTGGGCCAGCTCCAATTAACAATCCAGATTATTTGAAGGCGTTTTCGATCTCCCTGTCCTCACCCATGGGGAGCTAGTCCTGGATAAGACCGATCTCGGTTCGGTGCTGCTCTCTTAGAGCTCCTTTTTTATTTTTTATTTTTTTTGTCTCCTTTCTTATGACAGGTGGGGCCCCTAGGGATGGGCCCCCCGAATTGTGTATGCGCTGCTATGCTGGGTCTCAGGGCATTTTTTGTCAGCCTTAGCACCCCTCCCTTTGTGTAAAGTCAATTTCTTTAATGGAAGTGTTTCTTTTTTAAAAAAAAATCTTGCAATTATGTCGTGTGATTCTTCTCATAGGTGGTTGCTCTACCTGCTTTGTATCCCTGTCCGTGCGTCACATCCTTCCTGCCATGCCCGCTCATGTGTCCATGCCCAACATGTCACACACATGTAAAGGTGAAATTCGTTATAGCCACTGCAGCTCCACCTTTTGAAGTGCTCCCGACCAACCTGTAAACATTATCGAGTCGTTGCACTTTAAGGACACTATCAATACTTGTGAACCTGCACCTTATAGCCTTGAGTGCACCGAGAGAAATCAGGCTCTTCTTCATATCAGGAACATGCCTCATCCCAGTCAAGGTACACTCTATCTCATCAAATATCTTAATACGCACCATACCAATATTTACAACATTACAGGCAATGTCATTGCCCATAAACACCTGTCCACCATCGCACTCCCTATAGCTGGGGAACCAACTCTGATGAGGAGTTATGCGAAAAGATGCCTATGTGTCTAGAATCTACTCATCCTTACAATCATCGTAAAAGTGTCTGATTGTAGAAACAAACAAAGCATCACCATCACATCCACTTGATCCATCTGACGTGGCATATTGGTCTCCCTGTATGAAGCTTCAGATTCTTCCTTCTTAGATTTAAGATTTGTAAAATCCTTCTTCATATGTCCTTCTATCCCACAGTTCCAGCACTTTATCTTACATTTGCCTTTGCCCCTGGATTTTGATATAGAACTTGAAGATCTGTACCTTGCTCAGAAATATTATCCCTCGTAATCAATGCATTAGAAGATGTCCCCATGTCATCATTAAGCTTTCTCATGGCCTTCCCTTGAAGGGCTGAGATAACGGTGTCAACACTTAGGATTTTATTCATGGTGTACATTGTGTCCTTAAATGACTCATACGATGCCGGAAGAAAATTTAGCAACATAGATGCTTGTTCTTCATCTTTCATCACTTCCTCCATATCCAGCAATTTGCAAACCGATTTATTAAAGTTGCTAATGTGAGCCTCCAGATCTCCACCCTCTGCCATCTTGAAATTATACCACTGTACTTTAAGTATAGGCGATTTTCAGAGGATTTTTTCGTATAAACATCCTTTAACTTCGCACATAACTTAGCCGCAGTTTTCTCCCTCATGACATTGTAGAAAACCTCATCCGTGAGACATAAACGGATCGATGATAAGGTTTTCTTATCAAGAGTATTCCAATCATCATCAGTCATAGTAGACTTTCGCTCCTCAAGAGCACCATCTTCGCTTTGCTTGATTAAGGAATTGATCATCTTGATCTTACATAACTCAAAATTATTTTTTCCTGAATACTTCTTAATATCATACCTAGTCCTTACCATTATTGCTTATCCATCAGATTCAGATCTGTGCCTCAATGATTGCTCTGATACCACTTGTTGGGATTTGTACTGGGGAATCACACAGATATGGATCTAGGATAGAAATCCAAGAGCACCAAGCAAACACAAGAGAACACAAATATTTAACGTGGAAAACCTTTGTGGGAAAAAATCATGGCACAAAGCGACAGAATTCTACCATGAAAATAGAAATTACAAAGAGAATGGACTTACCCGATTCGAACAACCTCGAATCTCACCCTTGCTACACCTTTTAGAAATCCTAAAACCTTTTTAGGAACCCTTGGAATACCTTTAGGAAGCCTTATTATACCTTGAGAATAGCCCTAGGGACTCTTATTTATAGATGGGAAAACCCCACTTATGCACTCTCTAGAAACTGCCTCAAATTTACACAGTTCGCGCGGAATCCGCGCACTGTCTGCATAACCCTCGACTAGTAGAGTCAGAACTTCGACTAATCAAAGGACCCTTCGACTGGTCGAGTGTCCTGGAAATCTCAAATACCTTGTTGCTAGACTTCGAGTCGAACGGGCTTCGACCAGTTGAAAGGACCTTCGACTAGTCGAGCCAATCCCTCGACTGATCGAGCAGCGCGGTCCAAGATTTAAGACATCAATTTTACAACATGCCCACTTGACCCATTAAACATTCTTGATTGTATATGAAGCCCACTGCGATATGTTTTAGACATCCAATCCATCCATTGTGTGTCCCATTTGCATTAGAAGTACACCAAATGCCAGGCCATTTCAAAACTCAGGTGGGCCCCATTAATTGCTCGTAATTGTTTTTAACACGATTAGAGAAAGGCCCATTCTGATGTGTGCTGATACATGCTGTGCATTTGGTGATCCCCCTCTAGGTTATGGGATGTCCCAAAAATCAGCCATATTTGAAACTCATGTGAGCCACACAATTTGAAATCATGCAAAATCATATTTAAAGCATCTAAAAGTACTTGGTGGGGTCCACCTGAGTGTTCGAATGGCTTGAAATTTAGTGTGACCCTTCATCTAAGTGGGACATATACAGTGGATGGATTAGATGTCCGAACTACATCTCTATGGGCCTATAAACAATCCGCAGGAAGATTTCAATTGGTGGCCCTCAACTGTTGTCATTGTATGGCCCACCTGGAATCTTGCACCCTCATTGGCATTGAGAAATATCGTATACCGATTATTGGTGTTCCAATGGAGATACAGAGGCCCCACCCTTGCCAACGTGGCACATGCGTGTAGGATATGGGTCGTTCAAGAAATGATCCCTTCGGTGAATATGTTCTGTGTAAAGATTGGGCGCCAATTCATCAGCTGAGCCATGTGCGGTTGAAGGTAGACCATTGCTATCGTTTTCCTAACCATCCATCTCTCTGTGCTCGTGTGGCCCGCTGAAAACGAAAGGACCAGATGTTTCACCATGGGGCAGTCCAGTTATCGCACACGTGCTAGTCAGCTGGTGTAAGGGGTTTGACCGTTTGAGCTTTGCGCTTGAGGATGTGGCGACTGGAAATAGCATTTGTCAGGTTTATAATTAGGGGTTTGCCCGAATTGAGTGCAGGGGCCACCTGGATGCATGTCTAAGTATATCCACACCGTCCATCCGTTTTTCAGATATTTTAGGGCATGAGACCAAAAATAAAGCAGATACTAATCTTAGGTAGACCACACTACTGGAAACAATGGTGATCGACCATTAAAAACTTCCTGTGGGTCACAAATGTTTTGGATCAAGCTTATATTTGTCTTTTCCCTTCATCCAGGTCTGGGTGACCTTATCAATAAGTTGGATGGCAAATAAACATTAAGGTGGACCCTAAGAAGTTTTTAACGGGGCATTCAATCACCACCATTTTCGATAGTGTGGTTCAACCAATATTTGTAACTGTTTCATTTTTGGACTCATGCCCTAAAATGAGGGCATATACATTACACAAACATCAAGGTGGCCCCACGTTCAGGCCTCACAATGTCGGGTTGAGCGGAAACGGGTTGGCTACTCCCCCTGATGGTGTCGGTGCTCTATGGGCCCCACTATGATTTATGTGTTTCATCCATGCTGTCCATCTATTTTTCAGATAATTTTACTATATAAGACCAAAAATGAGGTAAATAACAATCTCAACTGGACCACATTAAAGAAAACAGTGATGAATGAGCGTCGAACATTAAAAACATTTTGGGGGCCATCAAAGTTTTGGATCAAGCTGATTTTTGTTTTTTCCCTTCATCTGGGCCTGTATGACCTAATCAAAATATTGAATGTCAAATAAACAGTAAAGTGGGCCTTAGGAAGATTTTAATGGTGGATATCCAATCACTATTGTTTTCATATGGTGTGATCCACCTGAGATTTATATCTCTCTTTTTTGGGATCAAACCCTAAAATTATCTGTAAAAATTGACTAACGGAATGGATGAAACACATACATTATGGTGGGGCCACATAGCACCGACCACTAGCCACGGGGCTGGTGTCGGGGGGAGTAGCCAATCCGTTTCCGGGTTGCGCCGGGGGCGCACCTAAACCGTGCCCTTGCTTGAATACATCTGGACGTTTAGCCATTTGGAACGTCGAGACTTTAGCCTTAGAACCTAGGTCATCTTCCAATGATCCAAACCGTTGATATGATGGGCCTCACTTTATCTGGTGGAAGGTCAATAAATAAAAAAACTTTCAATTGGATTATTTCAGCCATTTGGTCACTTGGATCTTCTGGTTTGAACATGAGCGGATCACCGTAACCTTTGTACAATCAAAGGGTTAAAATATTCAATCCAACCGTTTATTTCCGGGCTTTACCATCCAAGGAGAGCCGCATCAAATAAACAGTTTTCAGTGAAGGATACTCGTTTCAACAATGAGGTCTTGGTATCGACTCCTAGCGGGGTGGGTAACCGTGTGTGAACTGACAATGGGGTGTACCGTGTACTAACAAGCTAACAAAAAAAAAAACCATGCAAGGAGAGCCGCATCAAATAAACAGTTTTCCATTCAATAAATAAATAAATAAATAAAAATCCAACGGCTAGAGTCCTCATGTATCTTACTGCGATACCTTGGGATGTACTAGAGCAAACCTCTTTAACAAATATCAGTTTTATTTTTTCCAGTAATCCCCACCATCAGATTTGTTGCCTGCAGATAGATGGTTTGGATGATAAGTGTTGCAACATTTCATTTTCAATGAAAAATGCCCAAGATTAGCGGCCAGAATCGTTCCTGTCGGGGAGAGTTTTGTAGCAGGGCCATCGATGGTGTTATGCCCCGAACCAATGGACTGGATTAAAAAACCGTTGGCTCAATGGCCGGCAAACCATTTTTTGAGTGCCACGTAAGACATTACTAACCATAGGTTATTTCACGAATAGTAAAGAAAAGGGTTTTCTGCCATACGTGCTAGAATATTACTTATCTATGCGCTGAAATGCTGGTTGTACACGTGGCATTCATGTGTGGACCCCATTGAGGACGTTCTGTAACCAAATTAATTATCACACTGAATGAACGGTCCTGACCGTAATTTCTGTGGCCTTGAAATGAATGGTTATAGGATGTGAGGACGTTGATTGTAGTAAGGCGCTAGCCACCCTTTTTCTTGGGGTGAAGACTATGGAGCCTGTTTTAATGTATGTATCGTATCAAGTCATTCATTCATATCTCTGTCTTTATTTTAAGGTATAATACCAAAACTGAAGTATATCCAAAGTTAAAGTAACCTACCTCATGAAAAACAATAGAATTTGAACATTTATGGTTGAAAACTTCTATAGGGTTATAAAATTTTTGGAAAGATTAATATTTTTGTGTTTTTACCTTGGAAAGAAACATGATCTTATGAACAGGTCAGCCGAGAAATAAACTTAACCTACTTCAATTTTAAACCCAGATCCATAGCTCAATTGGCAGACTGAGTGGAGATATCTCGTTTCAACACTTGAGGTCCTGGTATCGATCCCTTGTGGGGGTGGCTAACATGGAGTGTGTGTACTGACATGGTGTGCACTAACAAACTAACCCAAATAAGAAAAAGAAAAAAAGCTCACACCTTAAAATGAGCTAAAAAATGAATAAATAGGATGGATTAAACACCTACATATTACAGCGGACTCGACAATCTTCACACAATGATAAAGGTTGCTAGTGTCCCCATTGATAGCATGTTTTTCTGTGGCTAATAATATGGGGTCGTTCCTCACCAAAGATGGTGTGGCCTTTACCATGGGGCCCACCTAGATGTGTGTATTCTGTGTACACATTGTCTATCTGTTTTTATAGGTCAGTTTAAGACATGATCTTAAAAATGAAGAAGATCCAAATAATAGGTAGACTATAATTTAGGAAACATTGATGATCGAACGCATTACTATTAAAAACTTTCTAGCCACACTTTAACATTACCAAAGTGTTTATTTGTAATGCAATAGGTCGATAAGGTGACGTAAGCAGGATGAAGAGAGAAACAAATATCAGCTTGATCTAAAACTTTTGTGGCAATAGCCTACCACGACTGTTTTGAATGACATGGTCTTACTGATAATTGGACCAACTTCATTTTTTTTTTAAGGACAATGAGTGGATATGGAACCTATACATCATGGTGGGCCCCATGTTAAAGGCAGCATTGTCTCGGGTGAGGCCGGAAACGGATTGGTACTCCCCCAGACACCTAGGGGTGTACACGGGTCGGGCCGAGTCGAACTGGCCTAAGCCCGTCCAGGCCCGTTCAACAGCTGCACCAGGTCTGAACCGAACTGGGCTTGGTCACCGAGCCAACATCTCCAGTCCGAACCGGGCCCGAGGCGAGTTCGGACCGAGTTCGGGCCAGTTTCGAACCTTCAAGTTTGGGCCAATTTCGAACCTTACAGCAAATTCATGGGAAGCGCGTTGGCAGGTAATCCGCGTCCCATTACAAAGCCCTCGATCAACGGTTTAGATAGTTGAATTATAAACTCCACAAAACATCTAACTAGTCAGGACATTTACATACATTTGACAAAGCATAAAATAAAATATTTTATACAAACTGAATACAGTCATACACTACTGACTAATGTTGAGGAAATAAATTTGCTGAGCCCGAGCTACTATCTAAATCTTCATATACGTACTCATTCATATCTCCCTCTTCAGAAGATGGAGATAGCTTTTTATCGTCCTCCTCTTATATAGTTTGAATTAGATTTTTCAAACTATTTTTGTGAGAAGATTTATACGTAGTTCCAAATGTCCTGTAAAACGCGCCCAAACTGGAGAGAAACTTAGCTGAATTCTTACTATTCTTCTTTTTACCCATGCAGCTTGAACCTGCTTCAACATTATGTGGTGTTGGAAGACATCGCTGATGTGTAAAAGCCTCTTCCATACTGCGCTTTAAGGCGAGTTGGAGTTGTTCTTCTTTCAATGCTAATAATTTAGCTTCATTCTCTGTCTCAGAAAGTTTGGATTGGGGAGTGGAAGTTTTTTTGTTTAAGTCAAGAACTGCTTGGAAAAGAACTTGGATTTCTTTTGAGACTTTAGGACACGGTTTTGCATCTCCACCCAGACAGGATAAGTGTAATCCGAGCTGATTAATTTTGTTAACAAACTTGGCTCCACACAAATTACACAAAATCTTTAACTTTTCAGACTTTGGAGAATGGACTAAGGAACCATAGTCCCAAATGTCAATCGATGGTTCGCTTAAAAACATTTGCATATTGTGTTGGAAAAGTATTTTAAGTCTTTTAACAATAATGAAATACCGACATAAAATAAAAACAATTTATGGATAAAAAAGAGCCATTAATGCATTACGCAGCTTGCATAACATCCATCAACATAACAGAGAAATAAAAATAAAAGTCAAAAGAGTACCCATTACAGCATTTGCAAATTCAAATAAACTAACAAAATCAAAACATCCATCCCAAACATCCATCATATTGCTATTGTTTCATGTGTTGCGGCTTCATTCACATTCTCTTCCTCTTCCTCATCCAGATCATAACCTCTTAGACTGAGACGCAACCGATCTTGTGTACAAATTAATGCTTCCACTGTATTCGGTGCAAGGGAACTTCTAGTCTTGCTTACGACCCTACTCCCTGTGCTAAACGTAGATTCCGATGCCACTGTTGAAATAGGAATTGATAAAATATCTCGTGCCATCGTCGATAGTGTAAGATATTTTCCTTCAATAACTCGCAATTTCCACCACTCCAACACATCGAACTCTGAATCCTGCCGTTGTACGACCAACTCTTTGAGATACATGTCTAACTCTGATTCTTTCATGTCTATGTCTGTATTTCTTTTGCTAAGAAAGACATAAAATCAGCTTCGTCGTCGCTTGAAGCAACTTGGGATCTAACTTCAGAAGCACTTGGTGTGGACACTGTGGTTGTGTACGCATTGTACAATGCTTCGATTGCATCACGAACCTTCGAGGTTTCAGATATTGTCTTTTCAGTAGGATAAATCCTCGTGAAGATGTACTTAACATAACTCATCTTGCGTCGAGGATCAAAAACAATAATTGAGGACATTATCAAATGGCAATCATCCCAGTACTTATCGAACTTCATTTACATACCACCTGTCATGATTTAGAGAAAAAATGGACCGTCATCAGCAGTTTTCTTAAGGGCATCCTTGATCTTCCACACAGATGGAAGAAACATATTTGCTGTAAGAAACTTATTACCAGAAAATATTTGTGTACAGTCATAAAAAACCTTCAAAATTTTGTAAACTTCTTTCGCTTTGCTCCAATCATCATCAGTAGGCAACCAAGCATATATTCTATCACGCACTGCATATTCCAGAAAGGCATGTTCCAATTCTAGAGCTGAATCCAACATCTCAAAAGTAAAATTCCAACGTGTGCATACATCTAACTTCAACATTTTTGGAGACGTCAAATTCAAACGTTGGACGATGTCATTCCATATGCTCAATCTTAACGGCGAGCCTCTTATGTACTTCACACTCTCATTCACATTCTCTATAGTTTGGTCAATTGATTTCAACCCTTCTTGTACAATTAAGTTGAGAATGTGTGCACAACACTGAACATGAAATATTTTTCCTCCAAAAAATAAACTGTCAGTTGCCTTGAATTGGTTACGTAAGAATTGTATGGCACTGTCATTTATCGAAACATTATCTAAAGTTAATGGACTGACTTTCTTTTCAATGCTCTAATCTCGTAGACAGTTGTAAATGCAATCTGAAATAACCAAACCAGAATGGGAAGGTGGAAGGTGGCGAAAGTTCAATATTCTCTTGCAAAGTTTCTAATTTTCATCAACATAGTGTGCAGTCAATGAAATGTAACTCTTTCTTTGATTCTGCGCCGTCCACATATCAGATGTCAAACTTACCCTTGAAATCGAATCTAAAACTGCTTTCAGCTTCATTTTCTCACTGGCATACATCTTCATGCACTCTCTCTTCACAGTAACACGGGAGACCTTCTCAAACTAAGGATTAAGGTATTTACTGTATCCCATAAATATTTCACTCTCTACCATCTTAAATGGCTGCTCATCAATGATAATAAGCTTTGCAAACCACTCATTCAGCTTCCCTTTTTCAAACTTATGAGTGGTAAGTGTACCTTCAGAAGCAGATCTTTCGGACTTTGTAGACGATAGCAATTGTTCGCCTGAACGTGGAAGTCTAGGTCTCCTTGCACAAGTTTTTCTATGTCTATTTAAATGAGACGTCGACCCCCCGACACTTTTGGTGTATAGACTTTTGCAATGCATACATCGGATCTTGGGGACATTGTTAACTACTACTACTTCAAAATCATCCCAAACAGCTGACAGTTTCTTTCCTTTGTTTACAGCTGAAGACCCCTCTCTCTCAACAACAAGTGGTGATGTGGCTGACGCATCGGCACCGCTACTAGGGGTAGCCGTAGGTGGGACTTCATCCTCACTAGTCATATTTAAAGATATGAAACAATTTCATTTATCCTTGGACCTTAGTAAGGAATTTCCTAAGCGGATAAATCAGTTACCCATTCAATGCTGGATAGATAGTAATGCTTTCATTATTCAATTTAAATGACACGCCAAAATTTCGGTAGCATCTCCCCTTATCTCTCCAGAATATATTAATCTTGGATTTGATTCATACGTCAACTATCCACACAAAGTGGGGATATTTGATGAGGAAGTAAATGTAAGAAATATATCCAGAGAGAATTAGGAGAGATGAACCGAAATAGGCATGTGTATTTAAATTAGAATAAATGAAAACATTACTGTCTATCCAACATTGAACTGTCCAAAAAAGGACAATTTGAGAATTTCTATACATCTATGAACACACTCAATTTATGTCTGGCAACATAGAAATCCTCAAATGGGTAACTGATTATCCTATACTATAACAACAATATAAAAAATAATTAAATCAGTTACCCATTTAATGTTGAATAGATAGTAATGCTTTCATTATTCAATTTAAATGACACTCCAAAATTTCGACAACGTCTCCCCTTATTTCTCCAGAATATATTAATCTTGGATTTGATTCACACGTCAACTATCTACATAAAGTGGGGATATTTGATGAGGAAGTAAATGCAAGAAATATATCCAGAGAGAATTAGGAGAGACGAACCGAAACAGGTATGTGCATTTAAATTAGAATAAATGAAAATATTACTGTCTATCCAACATTGAACTGTCCAAAAAGGGATAATTTGAGAATTTCTATGCATCCATGAACACACTCAATCTATATCTGGCAACATAGAAATTCTCAAATGGGTAACTGATTATCTTATACCACAACAACAAGAACAAAGAAATAAAAATATATCTAATAGGCAATTGGTATAAGCATAGATATCAATCGTAATTCACATTCAACATTTAGCTAAATGAAAACAAAATGTGTTTAAACTGAACAAAAATGTTGGAAAAAAAAAACTCATCTAACTTTAGTTAAAAATAATTAGGTATTAGAAATTGTGATTATATTTCTTTTCTCTAACAAATAAAAATAATATTGATAACCAATAATCATGACATCTGATACATATAATTACCATTAAGTAACCAATAATTATGATCTCTAATACATAATTATCATATGAAATTCTTACAAAATATTTTTAAAGAATGCGAAATGACCAAAATACCCTTCATCTTTTTTATGTGGAAGTTGTGGAGTTGAGCATGTGGGCATGCTTCTTGTTTGTATAACATCCAAACCATCCAAAGGCCCACCCACTTATGACTAGATGACTCAAAAATAAGGACAACTAATTCATTTGGTTAGCCACATGTGAATTTAGAGGTGTTGGGTGATCTATAGAAATTTCTAAGGTGTGTGCCATATAATTGGATAGACCTCACTTTTGAGTTGTCTAATTATGGCGGTAGGATGCACCTGTTGGATAGTTCGGATGTCATACATGTTCCACGATAATAAACTCCTTGCCAAAGCTAGTTGAAGAGGAAAGTTGGTTAGGTTTAAGAATTTTGCTTTCAACCTAGGACTATCACAACTATTTTTTATAAAGTTGTAGACTATTTAAAATAAATGACACTTGCATGTGTTCAAGAATTTCATTGCCATTAACTACTAAAATCCTTGGCCTAAGTAATTCTCCATTATTTCGTTAGAGGTTTTACAACCTTCAAAGATCTGAATGAAATCTTCTTGTATAAAGGTCAACATAGATGTGCTTGCAATCAAGTCTTCTTCCTCGAATTTTTCTAAAGTCTTTTTTTACTTCTTCGTTGAAATTTTAGCTAAGCTTAGATGGATCTATTTCCAAAAGATATGCATGAATATCCTAAATGAGGAAATATTCAAAAAAAAAAATTTCACATGGCAATTTTAGTGCCCATCTAGCTTGTCCACTTTTTTTAAATTCAGTTATGACTATACAGTTCGCATTTTTAAGAACTTCTAAAGTCAATTTTGTATGTGTGGAAAACAGCTACTCAATGCATGCAAATAACAATATTCAAATTATATATATATATATATATATATATAACAACTATTTAATACAATCTGCCTAGTGTCTACCACAGTATGAAAACGTGGATTGAAAAAATCTCCAAATCCTAACTTTAGACTTCCCCAAATTTCTCGCTTCACTAACCCCAATTCCCCCGCTTTTACCAAAATCCCCAATTTTCTGAACCCCAAAACCTTAAATCCACAAATGAGCCAAACCATAAATCCTAAAACCCCAAATTAGCCCGTCCACACCTTAAAATGCTAAAATGCCCAAACCATAATGTTAACTCCATCTCCTATTCCATCTTACATACCCTATGTGGCTATGCCACACATATAGTCCCCAATCCTCAAACGTAGCCTACATTAAACCAACTTACCAAACCTAAATTCCATTCACAGCACCTAATCATCAACTGCATCCTACATACTGCCCACAAACACATTCGGTAACCTACAGTCCCTAAAACATAATTTTCACCCCTATTGTCTTGATCAGCAATAAGGATTTTTTATTAGAAATAAAAGGCCAAGAGGCCAAAGCATACAAGCATACAAACAAGCCGACCAAGGGAGGGGCCTTCCTCAACACAATATAGAGGCGGCAAACCCACCACACCTGCGCATGAGAAAATAAGATGTTTAATATAGGGATCACGAAAGAAACTGACAAGCAAAGACCCTCATAGGTGTGATTGTTTCACTATCTCTATATCACCCACAGGACTGCAAAGAAGTACATTTGCCACATGGATTTGCACCTTCTACACGAACACCGAATTCTCCAATCATCGAATAGTTGTTGGATTGCGTTTGGCATGACGCATACCTCCTGGAACTGCCTCAGCATCCACATCCACACTGATTGTGAGAAACAGCATAAGCGGCACCCTCAAGCATAGGGAGATGGTTCACATCTTCAATGTTCCTCAAGCATAAGCAGTACCCATTAACTATGATCATGTTACAGTGTCAAAGGTGATCCACTGTTAAGATGCGGTCGCGCCCAGCTAGCCATACAAATACTATGGCTCTGGGAGGGGCCTTAGATTTCAAACCCAGCCTGTCAGGGCTACCAATGCACTCTCGGGAATCAATCTTTTGGCCAATGACTTAACTGAATTTTTTGGATGGATCCCATGTCCAAAGGAGAAAATCCTTTATATCAATCACAACTGAAGACAGACGACTTTTCCAACTCTTCCGCTTTCGTGAAATCTATTCTGAGCACTGGATTCCAATTAATCATACTCACTGCTTCAAAGTAGTCCACTAATTTTTGCATCATTGCGAACCACCAATGAATAGAGACAAGGAAATTCAATCTACAGTTCAACTTCCCTGCACTACCTGTCGCACCAAAAGCTAGTGTCTCTGCCATTGCCTATCTCCACCGCTATCCGTCTCCAGACTGCATTTTCCATAACCATAAGGCTTTTCCAACAACCAGAGGATCTGTATCTACTGGAAGGGGCACATTATTGTCAGCCCTACACCCATACCACCCTTATATGTTAACTGCAACCTACAAAATCCCAACCATCTCTTTCTCTTCCTTCCAGTCTTCAATTGTAACCTCAAACCCAACTTATCATCCAAAAAACTTCAAGCCCCAAATTTTAAAAATAAAAGAAACTTAAAAAATAAACAAATTTATAAATAAATAAATTTAAAAAAAAAAAATTTAAACAAGGGTTATATCAGAATCCCCCTAAACATGTTCTATACAAATCAAGAACCTGGGTTGTTCAATTCATTTACTTATTTACAAGCAATAATCTAAATTTAGAATTTCAATAATCTAAAATCTTATAGAGACTATACACTTATAGTTATATGCATTAGAAAATGTGCAGGAAAGAAAGAATAATAGAGAGAGAGAGAGAAATCATACTAGTTGCGATTCGACGGAGGGACGAGCGAGCTCTGGTGGTTGCACGGACAGCCGAGTAGAGAGAGGCAGATGGCCTCGGGTGGTTGCACGGATGGACGAGCAGGGAGAGGCGGACGGGCTCTGGTAGTTGCATGGACGGACGAGCAGGGAGAGGCGGACGGCCTCGGGTGGTTGCACGGACGGACGAGCAGGGATAGGCGGACGGGCTCTGGTGGTTGCACGGACGGACGAGCAGGGAGAGGCGGACGACCTCGGGTGGTTGCACGGACGGACGAGCAGGGAGAGGCGGACGACCTTGGGTGGTTGCACGGACGGATGAGCATGGAGAGGCGGACGGGCTCTGGTGGTTACATGGACGGATGAGCAGGGAGAGGCGGACGGCCTCTGCTGGTCAGACGAGAGGGCCGCTGGTCGGACGAGATGGACAGATTAGAGAGGTGGAGAGCCGAGAGAGAGAGAGAGAGAGAGAGAGAGAGAGAGAGAGAGATTTTTTGGGGTCGGGTAGGGAGGGAGCGAGCAAGGAGGAGAAGGTTTGGTGGGGACGGTGGGGTCGGGCGTCTTCAGCAAAAGGGAAAAGTGAAAGGGATAGGGTCAGGCGTTTTCAGAAAAGGGTAAAGTGAAAGAGGAGCTAGGGTTTTTTTTTAAACAGGTATTTATACCTAAAGGCGGGCTGAGTCAGGTCGGGCCGAGTCGGGTCGGGCTGAGTCTGGTTTCGGGCCGAGTCGGGTTGAACTGGGTCAGATCCGAACTCGGCTTGAACTCAAAACGGGCTTAGAAAATTGACCTGTCCTGACCTGGAACTCAGTTCCGGGTCAGGCCGAGTCGAGCTTTTTCGGGCCGGGTTGAGCGGGCTAATCGGGCTAGCCCGGTTTGTGTACACCCCTACAGACACCAGCTCCGTGGCTGGTGGTCAGTGCTCCGTGGGCCCCACCATCATGTATGTGTTTCATCCATTCCATTCATCCATTTGTGAAGATCATTTTATTGCTTGATACCAAAAGTGATAGGGATATAAATCTCAGGTGGACCACACCACATGAAAACAATAGTGATTGGATATCAACCATTAAAATCCTCCTAAGGCCCACTATACTGTTTATTTGACATCCAATCTGTTGATTAGGTCATACAGGTCCAGATGAAGAGAAAAAACAAATATCAGCTTGATCCAAAACTTTTATGGCCCCCAAAATTTTTTTAATGGTTGACCCTCATTCAACATTGTTTCCTGTAATGTGGTCCACTTGAGATCTGAATATAACTCAATTTTAGTCTCACAATATAAAATGATCTGTAAAAACAGATGGATAGCATGGATGAAACACATACATCATGGTTGGGCCCACATAGCACCAACCACCAGCCATTGGCTGGTGTCAGGGGGAGTAGCCAATCCGTTCCCGGTGAGGCCGGGGTCTTACCAAATCTGTTACCCGTATATCGTGTTACCTCCGCAGTGGAAGCAGATTGCGTAGCGAGTAACTAGTACGCGAGTAAACTCGGTGGGGTCCACCGTGATTTTATATTTTATCCATTCCTTCTATCCATTTTAGCAGATAATTTTAGGGCTTTAGCCCAAAAAGGAAGTAAATACAAATATCAAACGGACCACACCACGGGAAAAAGTGTGAATAAACTTCGACCGTTGAAAATTTCTTGAGGGCCACTAAAGTTTTGGATCAAGCTTATATATTTTTCTTTTACTTCATCCATATTTTTTGATCTTATGAACAGTTTGGATGACAAATAAACTTCAATGTGGGGCCTAGAAAGGTTTCAATGGTGGAAATCATTATTCCCACTGTTTCCTGTGATATGGTTCAGTTGAGCTTTTTACATGCTTCAATTTTGGTTTCAACCCCTGAAACGAGCTCAAAAAACGGATGGACGATGTGGATTAACCACATACATTGACGGTGGGCCCAACAGAGTTTACTGAGTACGATAAGAGCCCAATCCGATTTCCTCGGCGCTGGGGTTCACATCAATGGGTGTGGACCGTGTGGTCCTTTTCACCGGTCGGTGCCACCCCTACGTAAATCTTCTGCTCCATACATGTGTTTTGTCCCATTTCTTAAGTGGTGGCGATTCATTAGAAGATGGCAAAATATGAAAACCAATCGAGACCGTCGAAGATTTGGGCCCCATATTGGCAAATTGCACTCATCATATGATCCTGACCATTCAATACCGTCTATCAATTAGACGATGGGAAAGGAAATGAACGGTGGCACAAATTCCAGCGAATTCACGCACTACATTGGAGTAGATGATTTGAATGATCAAGATTCGCCTTTTCAGGAATGGCTTGAGGCTATCAAGATAAAAAAAAAAAATTCTCTTTCCCTTTTTTCTCTCTCAGAGTATCTCATTTGCAACTGCAGCTCCCTGGTGGGGGTGGCTAACAGCGATGTGTACAGTGTTGTATACTAACCAGATAACAAAAGGACAAAAAAAAAAAAAAAAAAAACTGGCACAAACTTTAACTTTTACTAGGAATACAGAATGTGCGCCCACACGCCTGTGGAACCGTACACATCAACATGCACCCACGCGCCTGTACCTGTACAGCCACACACATCAACATGCGCTCACACGTGCAACTTATTTATCAGATCTGAACTTTCCATAAGATTGGAAATAATGCTTAGAATATCTGCCTAAAAAAATCAGATCATTCCACTCTTCAGTGGATCACAACGTACGTACGTACAAATACAACTTTTTCCGTCATTCCTTTTATTTCCATACGCTGTGACCCACTTTACGTTTGTAACAAAATGATTTTCATGACAGAAGGTCTGTAATAAACTGTGGTTCCCGGGTAAAGCTCAGTGGGCGAGTCACTGACCGTGGGTCCCACCTCGATGTATTTGTCGAATATCCATGGTCTACATCTATTTGCCAGCTCATTTTAGTACATTAAAAAAAAACAAAAAAAAAAAAACAGATGTAATTAAAACTTCCTAGGTCCAATGTAATGTTTATTATCCACCCAACCTATTTATAAAGTCATACGTAAGCTCTGGATGAAGGGAAAATACAAAAATTAGATTGAACCAAAACTTTTGCCCTAATTTTTTTTATTTAATGCTAGACATTCAGTGATCACTATTTCTTGTAGTGTCTTCCAGGGATATTTAGATCTACTTTATTTTTGGATCCATGACCTAAAATAATCTACAAAAGGGATGAATGGCATGGATATAATACATACGTTGAGGAGAACCTTAGACATTTGCGGGCTTAAAAAGAACCTCACTTGTGGAAAGATCAAATTATATGTTTGCACCCAATTTTGGTGTGCTGCTGTGGACCAATGAATAATTGCCACGTGTTAATACTAATGGATTAGTGCCGACAAAAATCAAACTCAGGAGTATCTTCAGCTCCTTTGGTGTTACACATTCCATTATTGATACGATGTATAGACTCCATACACGTGCCTTAAGGGGAACAAATCAACGGATGCCACATAACCATGATTAAGCGTACTAATTAATGAGGTAGTATACTCAACATATCTATAAAAGACTCGTCGAGAGAATGTATTCTATCGCCCATCTTACTATAATACATTCGGTGAGCCCATCTTTCACAATCATAAAAGACCTAACGAGAAAACTTATTCATAAAGTTTGTAACATTCAAGAATGATTTGAATACCAGGAGATCAAACTGATATAATTTAAGCAAACCAGACTATGGTTTGGACCCAAATCAGGAGAGCCAAACACATTAGCTAGATCAACCCTAATTTCGTACATTAATTGAAATTAAAAGAATAAGAGAGCACAATGACCCCATGATGTAGTCGTGGTTCAATTGAAATCAAGAAAATGACAAAACTATATTTGATCTGGTCTGATGACAAATCAATATCAGATGTCTAATCCCTTCAGTATTCTAAATAATATTCGAGGAGGAAGGTTAAATACAAGAAGTGGTTTGATCTAGACTATCCGACACCTAAATTGAAAGTGCAGGTGGGCCACCAGATGAGCGACCATGATGATCAACTTCAGGTCCAGGATCGGCTCCAATTTCCTTGACATGTCTCTGATCTTGGCCTAGTTCTCTTCATGAGAGGAATGTTGACGTGATCTCGTGACTGATCCCAAATCCATTTAGTGGGCCACAAACATCTCCCATTGAATGGACCAACTACGAGAAGAATATCTGAGAAACAGGGAGTTCTGAATATATCCAATGACTTTCTTATTCAAAAAGCATTTCGAAAATGCGAATGATCCAAAATCAATGAGGAAACCTATTGAGAATTTTGCCATTTCGACAAGCTATAAAATGAGCACACAGAGAAGAGCTCAGGGGCCCTACACTAAATATATCTATATACCTTTTAAATTTATCTTTTATTTATCTTTAATAGTTTAGCCTAGTTCTAACATAGATCCCTGCTGCTTCATGACTTTCACTACAATACCATTGGAGTAAATTAAATATCTACGACCTTAAGTTATTAGATCACATGGTCATCTGAGTTTTGGTTTAGGCTATCACATCTATTTGGTCATTTTTTTTGTGATAATTCACATTAATCATTTGTTTCGACAATTGATCAAGTATTTATCTTTTCATTTATTTTATTCGTTGTATGAAATATTGTCTATTACAATGAGTCATATATTCAAGTATTAATAGATTTGGTAGTGTTAGCTTTTCTTTTATCTATTAGTTTGCCTTTATTTTTTATTTTTAGAAATATTAAGATAAAGTACTGGTAAAATCATTGAGCCCAATTGATAATTGTGAAGATAACTGGATTATTATCTCCAATCTCTAGTTAACATGATTCAGACACCAGCAATTCAATTAAACCTTAGTCAAGTAGGCCTTATCACCCATGCATCATACCCACACGTGAAATCCTAATATAGCCCTTGTTCAGCCGCGTGGACTAGTTCGATTGAAATGCAGCAACCCATGCGATTCAGCTTGCAAAACATGTGCTGCGTTTGGATGTGTACGGTTCCCACCGTTGTAAACCTACCTCTGCCTCGATGTAAGAAATAAAAAAGAAAAAGAAAAAAAGATAGTGGAAAGTCGATCACGTTACTCACGTAGGTCACATTTATTTCTATAGGACGTGATATTTGATTCTTGCGTCCTCGCGCAAGTCTCTTTGTCGGGAGTACCACCTAACACGGAGGAATGTCCACGTAGGCTGTATCGAGTTTTGTTAAGCCCACCCGTGTACAAGTCAGCTAATGGACATGCCTCCACATTTATTAGTTTGGCCATCAAGGGCAATATCCAAGCCATCCATAAGATCGGTAGAAATGTTTAGGTTCTATAAGCTAAGAAACAGGTCTGTCCACTTATCAGATGGGCCACGATTATCTTTAAAAACACGAACAGTTGTGACTAATCAGCCAAAGTTTTCCAACCCATCTGATTATTTCTAAAATCGCGGTCGACCTACTGAATGATCCACTTTTATCTTTGGAGAATAACATCTTCACACTACGTCCACCTGATGGCTACACTAGCATACGTGGAGACGTGTGCACCAGTTGATGGCTACACTAGCATACGTGGAGACGTGTGACAACACCTCTCGGTGTGGAGTCCACTTTAATGCATGTGTTTCATCCATTCCGTTTATCCATTTTTCCAGCTTATTTTAGGGCATGATTAAAAAATGAAAGTGACCAAAATCTCAAGTGGACCACTCAACAGAAAACAGTGGAGATTAAATGCTTATCGTCGAAAGCTTCTTGAAGGCCACCGGATTTTTGGATCAAGCCAATACTTATGTTTTCCTTTCATCCTGACCTTATCAACGGGTAGATCTAAAATGATATAGGAAAAGGGATGGACACTGTAGATATATATCATATACATCAAGAAGGCCCACAGCGCCCAAAACCAGGGAAGCGGATTGGCTGGTGTACCACGCACCACCAACATGGCTGATGTGTTTACGTCACCAAGGTCTGTGGGTCCCATCATGAGGTATGTGTTATATACAAACCGTCTGTCTATTTGGTAATCTAGTCTTAAGGCTTGATGAGAAAAATAGCACAGATCCAAATATCAGGTAGACTACACTGGGAAATTTAGTGGGGGATTGAACGTTTACCATTGAAACCATTTTGGCGGTCACGGAAGTTTTAGATTAATATTATATTTGTTATTCCTCTTCATCCAGGTATGTGTGACCTTATGAATAGATTGGATGGGAAATAAATGTTATGGTGGGCCCTACAAACGTTTTAACATTGAGAATCATTGTCCCACTGCTATTTGTGGTGTGGTCCACTTAAGATTTGGATACAACTCATTTTTTGGCTCATGATCTAAAATGATCTCCCCAAATGGATGAACGAGGTGGATATAATAAATACATCATTTTGTGGCGCATGTAACTTTGATCTCCTTTGAACCGTTCGTACAACTCGGAGCTCGAGGAGTGTAAGCACTCGTCTTCCCACGACACGTACGCACACCAGCCATATTAGTGGTGTATGGTACATCAGCCAATCCACTTCCCAAAACCAGGGTAAGCTCCCAATCAGCTTCCAGCATAGGTGAGCTATAGGTATACCAATGTCAGGTGTCTGAGGTAATGGTGTCTCTGTTTCAGTACAGACAGCCTTGCAATCTTGGGTTTCTATCGGAATCATTTCCAACCATGCTGACGCGCTGAGTTCTTCCCCACCATGTCTCGCGATTCCCATGCAATGAAACCGACGTTATAGAGCTAGCTGAATGCTATTTGCACATGCGCAGACGCCCCATTTTCAAGCGCCAACTTAAAAAAAAATGCACCCCACGTGCCAAATTCGCACTCGTGTGCCTGTTCCAGGACGTTCATACGGTGGTCCTGATGTTGATTGTTCCTTAGTCTATTAATCTAGCTGGCCCCGTTTTATCTGGTGGACAAACATGTGCAGATAAATGAGCGGTTAGAGTTAGAGAATCTGACAACTAATGGTAGATTTAAGGCGCTTATGGCGCTATTCTGATGAGTGGACCAGCCCATTTTCATGATAGGACATGCACGTCGAGGATCACTCTTTCAAAGCCATGGTCCCACAAACGTGGAACATTGCACAGATGATCCGGACCACTCATCAAGTAGAGGCCATGAAACTTCTCTAGCAACGAAAATGACATGGGTCCACTCATCATGTAAATTTCTTTTTACAACTGTTCATTATTCTTGGACATTTGTAGCCCACTCAATGAGTGGACCCGCCTGCTTTTTTGGGTGGTGCAATGTTCACTGTATGCCCTACCTGATAGATTGTCTGGATCTCACACCAATAAATAGACTAGCACGTGTGCTGTCACATTCCCCTTTGATATCTCCTCGCGCGAGTGACAGTAGCATTGGTAAAAAGAGACAGAAACAACGAGGAAGCAGCCCAGAAGTAGAAGCACGAGGCTCAATCATTACGTAGCAGCTAATGTTGATTAATGCTGATAAACCAAGTTGTGGTAAACCATTTTCACACGTGTGTTTTGATAGACGAGAGCATATTCCTTTGGCCCATCATTTCAGTGCCGCCATATTATTTTTAAACACATGGAACACAGATGACATCAGAACCGTCAATTTTGTATTTCCAATAGTTGGTGGGCCATGGTTTTTTTAAAAAAATCAGAATGTTTGGAAGATCCTTGCTCTTTAATAAGTGGCATGGAAACAGACACTAAAATACAAATATCTTGTTGAGAATTTTATACAGATTAATGTAATATCGGTATAATATGAAAATCAAAAATCACTACGATCAGAACTAAGGACAGGCTGAAGCACGTTTGAAACGCTGTCCTTAAAGCATTATTTGCCCCTACTCAAGTAGAATGAGTATGCTGATAGGTTACAGGCAAATTGCTTCTAGGATACGACAAGCCTGGTGTGGGTCCGCGTTCAGCAAACACGAAGGCCCACCAAATGGAACTCTATTACACACTTTCTGACAATATTACAATATAAGAGAAAAATCTCAAAGAAAGAAAAAGAAAGAAAGAAGAAAATTGATTTTGACCACTGCACTGGTCAGTTCAATTCGTCAGCCACTGGTTCAGTTGAACAGTCCTAGACCACACCGCTGGTCTATTCTTCAAGCTAAGGTTCGAGCCTTACTATGTTACTGGAAATACTATAATATTATATGAGTGGAGAGGGGCTGGCTGTCTCTGTTCATATGGGTTTGCTGGAGTGAGCTGAGATGGTTTGGAAACCCATCCAAATTCTCCTTTTATAGGCTATGATGGCTGGGGTTTATGGTCCAGGGAATTAAATTCCATGACCGTTTTCTAGCTGTTGGAGAAACTAGCCGTTATATGGCTGTTGGAAACTAGCCGTTATATGGCTGTTGTGAGAGAGCTGACTAGCCGTTTTATAGCTGTTGGGCTAGCCATTTTATGACTGTTGGCAACAGTTTCTTGTAATTAACTCCATAGCTGTTACACATTTGTGCAACAGCTATATTTTCAGCCTCTATATAATTAGAGGGACTCTCATTCAGTCCTCTTAATTTCCGTCCAGCCAACCATCTGCCTTAGCCACTAGTCGCACCGCGACTCGCAACCGCCCTCTGCGACACGATGCGCACGTGCGAAGTGCAAAGTGCGCCACTAGCGCCTCTACAGCCACACTGCCTTACATGCCCACGCCCTCGCACCGAGACCGAGCCCGAGCGCGCGCGCGGGTGTTCACGCAAGGTCTATAGTCCACGGACTACGTAGGTAAATATTATAATACTCCGCTGTTTTCATTTAAACCAGATTTCCTTCTCTTCTCTTTCCCATGTGGGACTATTCCCAAAATCTTGAAAAACGTGTTTTTTCTAACATCTTTTTTTTTTTCAAATACTTTATTATAATATATTATTAAAATATATATTAAAATCAATATATTTATAACATATCTGCAATGTCTTTCATTGAGAAAAAAAAAAAGCCCATTTATTAAATGATTAAGATAGTCTAATCACAGTAAAATTTGATTAGGGACCAATCAATTACTGTTAGAAATCAGCTAAATAGTGGGACCCCACAAGTCACAGTGACAAATTGCACAATCCTAGTTTTTTTTTTTTTGTTTTTTGCAGGCACTTGTTTGTTGAAATAAGGCCATGGTAAATTATCATTTTTAACTGTCCAATAAAAGTTCATTGACCCATTAGTCATGTAATCAAATAAGTGAAAATTTTGGGTCATGATAAATCTGAACTAGGGCACATAATCGACGGATGTGATTTTATAGTAATTTATAGTAGCCAACGCATCTTGCATCACCTTGTGGTGGAGTATCAAAGTTTCTCTCTTTTAAACCTTTCACACATTCCATATGCTCTCGGTCATAACAACAATTCTTGTTTTTGGCAATTTCTTGGGATTTTTGAAGAGATTTTTTTATATTTTAATGTTTTTATTATAATAATAATGAAAATCTTGGGCTCAAAATAAAATATTAAAAATATTTGTTAATGATTAACAAATAATTTTAAAGTTTTAAATTCTTTGAAGATGTAAATTTTATCAAATGGTACCCAGAGGGACTGATATTTTCAGGGGTGTTGTTTTAGAGCAGATATTGCATTACTACCCTCCTCTATTTCTTATTTACAAAATGGGGAATCTAGATTTATCGGACTGCATGTCATGTGTATGGAATCCAACCCATCCAACAGATCCACACCAGCGTGATTATTTGATGAACAAAAAATATGGCATATCCAATCAAAAGATGGGCCAATTGATAAAAAATTAATATGCACCACTCAAAATATATAAATTCAAGTGCAGCCCATCTGATGATTCAATAGGCTTGATTTTTATTTTTTTTTTATTTGTGTTATTATCATGGTGGGATGCATGTGATGGATGGGTTGGATGTCATACACATACCAGTGAGTCTCAAAAGTCTTGAATTTCACCACATTTTAAAGAAAAAATTTAGATGAGGGCATTTTTATAATTTTCTCTCAAAAAGCATCTCCACATAATTTCTAATGACCTAGGCACTATTTGGTAAAATTTGAATACTCCCGGAGTTTTGTTGTAAAAATACCTTTTAAATTTTAGGTGAAAATTAATTTATTAAAACTTTTAAATATTTATGAAAAAAATGATGATAATATTGTGATAAATTTGTGAGAATTAAAAACTGTCAAGATTTACAAACTCTTGTGAAATTCTTACAATAATATCTTTTGGGGGCGTTTGGATATTAAGTTACTTAAGATGAGCTACTTATGCTTTAAAGTAGCTTATCTTGATTTCTACTAATTAAATTCAAGTAATTAAGTAACTTTAAATAAAAAATCTATTCATAATTGATCATAAACGAAGCTTACTTATTTCAAATAAGTTACTTATATATCTACTGTTTTAGGTACAAAAAGTAACTTATTTGCTGGTATTCAAAGGGCCTTTAATTTAATGACTTTTTCATGAGAATTCTGTGAGATTACAACCCCTATGTGCTTTTCTAATATGTCCAAGAGGGGCTCGTGACAAGAAAACGTGTGGTAGGAATGTTACTTTCTCATGATATTTCATGGTTGTATAAATCATACACTTTAACTCAAGCACAAATGGTCTCCTTCATCTAATTGGCGTTGATAATAATTGATCTCAATCATCCAATCATGGACACTAGCTAAGTTCCATTTTTAGAGCATCATCTATCCAAGAGTACAACTGTTTTAGCTGGTTTAAACACTGAATTCTGGTGTAATAAAGATCACTCTTCAAAAATAATCTAAGGTCCAATAATCATGTTTCAAGGATGATCTTAAACCTCGACATTTGGAGTTGCATGTGAGCTATTGAAAATTTTCATTTTCAATGCCTTACATTTATATAAACATAATAATCCAAAAGGAACAAAAAAAAAAAAAAAAAAAAAAAAAACTCCATTCAATATAGCAAAGCACCAATGATCATACTTGTTGGGGTGATCAATCTTGAGTTGCTAGGTAGGTGGAACCAATTGATAAGAGGTTCAGTATGAAGTATGAACGAAAAAGGGTAATTTCACCTTTAAAAGAAAAAAGAAAAAAAAAACCTAATTAACATGTAATTTACAATGCGGTGCCTTTTTCAAAAAGTTTCACGATTACTGATACCCGTGAATTTCTTTTATATTTCTTTAACACCCAATGGGTGGGTGAGCTTGAGAGCAAATGAATGGGCTGCTTAGTTGGGCCATCGTGATGTTTATGTAAATTCGACCTCGATCATTAGGTGCATTACCTTGTGTTATGACCCAAAAAATCACCTTGTATGTGATTGTGTTTGACCATGCATGTAACGATCACCATATGTCCCACTTGAACCATAAATGGTCTTGATTTTCAGGCCCAACACTTAAATTATGGGGTGTCATCTAGTGCTTGGAGTGGACTTCATATAATCATACTGCGACAGAAAGGTAGAAGGAATGATAATATATGAAACCTATTTACGATGACTGAAAGGAAGCGGAATGGTATTTATATTTTCTAATCATGATATGGTAGCTCTTCGAAAGCATTTAAAAAAAGTATTTGAAAGTCAATTTCATATTAATCGAGCAATCTTTTATAAAATCTTGCCACCAACCTATTTACTACCAAGGAACCTGATGGTAAATCTCATATTAATTAATTAGGTAATCTTTTGTAAAATCCCCCCATAGCCATCCATGCACAAGAGGTTAATGTATCAAACACCTCCCATACATTAAGGGTCGTTTGACCCCGTGGATTGGAGAGGATTTGAGGGGGTTTTCAAATCCCCCGGTTGTTTGGCAGAATAAAGTAATCGGGGGTTTCCAATCCCCTCTTCGAGGGGGTTTGTAATCCACTGTGAGAGCTTGGATTACACTTATAATCATTTCGATATTTGCAGGCGTAACATGTGTGTTACCATACACTATTAGTTTATTGGGCACATGACCTACTAATGATGATCAACACTGTCCAAACATTGTCCATGTAAATCAGCACTGTCCAAACATTGTCTATGTAAATCAATGATTAAAAAAATTGGTTAGTCACTCAGACATGATCCTGTGCTTGTGGCTCATCCGAGACTTGGAATTTCATCATTACGGGCAAAGCATATATTTCAACAGGCTTATAACAACCATTGTGTCAAAAATTACATTTCTTACTAATTAGAGATATAAAGTTGATTTAGTAATTAAATTTGGATTTAGTAGGGAGCCGGATCCCTTTGCACGTTTCATGCCTTTTTTAAAAAAGAAAGTTGGGGTATAAGGAAGCTGTCGCATCACATATAATGAGCGGTGCAGTATGTTCAGGCATACAAGCTCGTGTACCCCAATAGGAAAACAAGAATCGTGCTAAAAGAATATGGGCGAAAGAGAATATGAAAAAGAAATTCAAACTGTAATCTATGTATGGGTTTTGATCCAATAACATCCATTACGGTACTGTGGACCTTTGTGGCCTGCGATGGTGTGTTCAGGAAATCTAAGCCATCCATCAGGTACGAACTGCAATTTTAGATGACAGACCCGAAAATTAGCTCAATCTGTAACTCATGTGGGTCACATCAGAAACAATGGAGAAAGGACGTCCATCGTTGGTTTCTATATGGGGCCAACCATGTTGTTTATATTCCATCTGACTCATTCACGTTGTGCAACCCACATGGCTGAAGAGAAAGCCGAAAAGTTAGGATATTTGAAAACTTAGGTGAGTCACACCATGTGATGATCACTTCTTTATGAAAGATACTACACTGTTCCTGGTGATGTGGCCCACCTGTGTTCTGGATCCGGCTGAATTTTGGGGCGATGTCTAACACATATCATGGTGGATTGGTGGGCCCCACCCGAATATGCACACTGTGGAATAAAGACAACAGTTGGAGTTATGCATCGAAGTATGTGAAGTGATCCCGTGTGCTAGATGAATGAAAACCTTTCATCAGCTCCGTCCATTAGGTCAGTTATCTGGACCGTTCATTAGGTCCAGTCCCATCTTCTTCTGCTACTCTCCAAAAATTACAGCACCGTGATAAGACCTGATCAACATCCAGGGCTGGACCTATATATCTTCTAGGGTGATCTGGTCCATCCATTTTCTCATGCCATTGAATAAACGGTTTGGATCACCCTGGTAACTTTATATATATATATATATATATATATATATATATATATATATATATATATATATATATATATATATAAAGGAAGCCTAGTAAGAGTGAAACTGAACCTAATAGACGGTCCAAATAGGTTATTGGGATGCCAAAGAGCTCAAATGCAACTATATGCATGTGAAGGTGCATATACACTTGGGCCTGTTTGGCCAGGCAGATTGGAAGGGATTGGAAGATAGATACACGATTGGCCAGGCGTGCCAAACATGGCACGGGATCCTGGATATAGCAATCCCATGGATCTTAAGACAATCCACTGACATCACCATCATTACCTTTAAAACCCATCCAATCCACCCTAATACCTTCAAAATTGCCTGAGAAGTGTTTGGTTTGAGGGATTGAAAGGGATTGGAAGGTTTAATCCCAGAATTGGTCAGGCATGCAAAACAGACCTGATATAGTATTGAGACTCAAATATTGTATAATTTTCCCCTTTTATATCTTGGTTTTATGAACATCAATCTGCTTAATATTTTATTTTACTCATGTATGTGTTGCAAGGTGAAATTAAGTGCTTGGATTGAAAAAGGGTGTTAAAAGCATGAATTTGATGCTCGAAAATCACCAAGTTAAGGGATAGATCTTAGGAGACCAAGATTAAAGAATTCACATGCCAAAGATTTAAGAAAACCAAGTGAAGAATGAAGTGAATCGAAGATTTGGAGTGAAGAATCTAGGAATCGTCCTGAAAAAATTATTCTAAAGCTGTGAAGTTTATTTTGGGAAACTACGTAGCAGGAAGTCTGTTTTAAATGAACTATGCAGCGAAAAGTCTATTTTGAGAAAATACGTATATTTGAGGCGGTTTCTAGGGTTTTTCAACTTTGTACGAAAATTGAAATTCCTTACTTATAAATAGGGCTTCCTAGGGCATTCTTAAACATTATTAAAAGCATTCAAGAACAATATTTAGAGTTTTTAAAGGGTTTTCAATTTTATAATTAATTTTTTTTCCTTTTACATCTTTTCTATTTGCATTTATTTCTTTCTTGTTCTTTTATATATATATATATATATTATATATATATATATATATATATATATATATATATATATATATATATATATTCTAGTTATGTTTTTCTAAGTTCCCTCTAGCCCAAGCTAGAAGGGAAGCACATGGGTTTAATATTTCTTTAAGTTTTGATGATTGATTGTTTTTAATGATGAGAAGAATGGTATATGCATATTATCTATTATTTAAGTTTTGTGTTTTATCCTTTTGTGAGATCCATATGTTTCCATCATATGAGATCCACATTGATGGATAGGCTTAACTTAGATCAATCAGATTTCCTAGATAGGAGAAGTTCTCAACCTGTTATATTTCTTTGATATTCATTATCCTATATATATTGAATACTTAATTAAAATCACTGGTGCTTAAGAATATATATCAATGGTGCAAATCCATTATTTTCTAATATTTTATATCATTTATTAAAAATTTAAACTGTTTTATTTTCCGATTAGGCTGACCATAGTGCTTAGATCCTAGTTGTGTTATCCAAGTCATCATGATTTTGGAACATTAACCTATGTGTGGAACTTTGAATCTTGGGTGTTATTTTAATTTAGTTGAATTACATCCATTCAAAAATCCTAAAAATCAAATAATCAGTTTAATTTTTATTACTTAGTTAGTTTTGCATTTGATTTTTTACTTCTCGCAATTCATCTCCCTGTGGGATCGACCCTGTATTCACAGGAACCTTTGCACTTGGAGGCAAGCAATCAAGTTTTTGGCATCATTGCAGGGGTGAGACTTAGAGAGATCAGATTTGTGCAAGATAGCTAAAATAAGTTTTTTTATATATATATATATATATATATATATATATATATATATATATATATATATATATATATAAGGTAAGTTCTCTTTTAAACCTTCCAAATTTTCTGTAGATTTTTTTTTTCTGTTTTAAAAATAAATTCAGTTGGGTCTTTCAAGCACTAACTATGATATAAGGTTGCTTTGCTTGAGATTTTATCACCCAAGTGCTATGGTTGTCCTACAGTTGCTGTTTGATCACAAAGATCATCCACTGAATCTATTTCCCAGATTAGCATAGTTTAATTTCTGTATTAGTTTTACTTTTTTTTTTTAATGGATTGAACCCTCATGGTCGGCCCTATCTCTTGGGTTGTTGATTTATTTTTACTTTGTGGACTGAATCCTCATGGTCGGCCTTACCGCCTGGGTTATTGATTTATTTTTGCTTTGTGGATTGAACCCTCATAGTCGGCCCTGCCGCCTGGGTTGTTGATTTATTTTTGCTTTGTAGATTGAACCCTCATGGTCAGCCCTGCCGCCTGGGTTGTTGATTTAAGTTTTTATTTTTATTTTAAGTATCATACTTGTTATTTGAATTAGTGGTATTTGTTGTGTGGTGTGAATGGTTTATGTCCCGTTGGAGTAGAGATTAAAAAATTGACTCTCCTCTGAAGGGGAACTAGCTCCAAGCCTTGATCATTCACTTAGAAGAGGCATTCAACATTACTTGGATTCCATAACAGACCCAGTTGATAATCCAAATCTAAATCTGTCAGATCCAACTATAAATCAAAACGGAGAAAATCAACATAATCCTCCTCTTGAGGATGAAGATGAAGTTCATAGGAATGTGTTAAACTAACCACGGACTTTACGTGAATATCTACACCCTGAGAGATCAACTTTACCATCTTGCATAGTGTTCCCTGCGTAAACCAGGTATGCTTTAATTAATTCCTAAATTTCATGGCTTGGATTCTGAAAGTCCCTACCTGCACGTCAAGGACTTTGAGGAAGTAATTGCAACGTTACAAGTAAACAATGACAATAGGGATGTACTTAAGCTTAGGTTATTCTCACTTTCTCTAAAGGATCAGGCCAAAGCATAGCTCAACTCACTAAAACCTAATATCATTACTACATGGCAAGCCTTAAGTAGAGAGTTTTTGAAAAAGTTTTTTCCCGAGCACAAAACAAATACACTAAAACAAGAAATTATGTTATTCTCCCAAAAGGGTAATGAACTATTTTTTCAAGCTTAGGAGCGCTTCAAAGACATTCTAATTACTTGTCCACCTCATAGTTATGAACCACGACACGTGATTAATGCTTTACAAAAGGGCTCACCATGGATACCCGTCAGGTTATAGAGATGATGCGTGGTGGAACCTTTCTTGACAAAGATCATCATGAGGCTTAGAATTTTCTAGATATGTTAGCAGAGAATACGCAGACATGAGATGTCTCTGCTAAATCAGACCAAAGTAGACCTATTCCTAGAGAGAAAGCGGGGATGTATGTCCTAAGAGAGGAAGACGACCTTAATACAAAATTCACTGCATTAGCTAGAAAGGACGAAGCCTTGAAAATTAGGAAGGTTGATATGGTTAAAACAAACACTTTCTTAGGTAATTTTTGTAGCATTTGTGGTGGTACAGACCATGACACAGAGGATTGTCCAATAATCTCAGTTGTACAAAATATCACGCATGAGCATGATCACGCAAATACTATAAATAACTACCAAAGGTCAATTATGCAACCAATGGGAAACACGTATAATCCAAATTGGCGTAACCATCCTAATCTTAGTTGGAGGAATGGACCATAAATTAATGCACCCAATGCACCTCAAATGCCTCCACAAAATAACTTCTTTGAGGCACCTAACAATGCACCATATGAGCCCCCGACAAAGCGATTATCTGTGGAAGATGCATTGACCGCATTCATGAACTCTCAAGCTCAAATGAATCAGTCTTTAATCCAATCAAATCAGGAATTAAAGACAGTTGTAGCTAGGATTGAGACTCAACTAAATGCTAGGGCAAAGGGCACACTTCCTTCTCAACCTGTGTCAAACCCTAGAAACGTTAACACACATTTCATTGGAGACTCAAATCCAAGTGAGCTACATCATGAACAAGCTAAGGCCATCATTACCTTGAGAAGTGAAAAAGAGGTCGATAACAAGATAATGCAACCGGTAGAAATACTGGAGGATGAGTCGCTGTCTCAAGAGAATGATGAACCAGCTATGGTTCAAGAGCCGCAACAATAAAAGGATAAAGAGACTAAGTCATATAAGCCTCCAGTTCCATTCTCATCTAGACTTCGAAATCCGACTGTCCCTATGAAATATCAAGAGGTGTTGAATGTGCTCCAAAAGGTTATTATAAATATTCCTCTACTTGATGCCATTAGACAAATTCTATCGTATATTAAATATCTCAAGGACTTGTGCACTGTAAAGAGGAAATTAAATGTATACAAAAAGACATTCCTTACTGAGAAAGTGAGCGCTATCATTCAACAAAGGGTTGTACCCAAATACAAAGACTCGGGAAGTCCCACTATTCCTTATATTATTGAGAATTTTTAAATTGAGCATGCTTTACTAGATTTGGGTGCAAGTGTCAACTTAGTTCCTTATTCGGTTTACAAACAAATGGGGTTAGGCGAGCTTAAACCAACCACGATTACACTTCAACTCGCTAACCACTCCATTAAGGTACCAACGAAAATTTTAGAGGACATACTAGTCCAAGTGGAGAAATTCTACTTTCCTGTGGATTTTATTGTATTAGACACTGAACCATGTGTAAATGCTAGCACTCAAGTTCCCATAATTTTAGGCCACCCATTTCTATCAACTTCAAATGCAATCATAAATTACAGAAATAGAATGATGAACTTGTCTTTTGGTAACATGACTCTAGAGCTAAATATTTTTACCCTATGTAAGCAACCCATTGATAATAATGAAATCCATGAGCTGAATTTCATGGACTACTTGGTAGAGAAGAGGAATTGGAACCTAGTTTGACTGAGGAATTGATTCAAGTCATTGAGGACTTAAACAATTCTGATTTAGAAAAAGTGCTTGCTAAAATTTGTGATGATAATGAGAGCACTACCACCCAGGACATTGGTATGTACCATTGGAGACCGCGCACTCAAATCTTATCTATTGAGGACTCACGACCTCTGCCATCACCAACTAATGTTCCAAAGCTTGATTTAAAATCACTACCAAATGATCTTAAGTATGTATACTTAGGTGAAAATAAAACTTATCCTGTGGTGATCTCTTCATTTTTAGACAAGGATCAAGAGATTAAATTGTTGAATGTTCTAAGGGACCACAAAGGAGCCTTAGGCTGGACCATTTTTGACATTAAGGGTATAAGCCCTTCCATATGCACCCATCAGATTCACCTCGATGAGGACGCCAAACCAATTAGACAATCTCAAAGGCATCTCAATCCAAACATGATGAAAGTTGTAAAATATGAGGTGATCAAATTGTTGGATATGGGAATCATCTACTCAATATCCGATAGTGTTTGGGTGAGTCCAACTTAAGTAGTCTCAAAGAAATCCGGAATAACTATTGTGCAGAATTCTAATAATGAACTCACACCAACATGTGTTACCACTGGTTGGCGTGTTTGCATTGACTATAGAAAATTGAACTAGGTCACAAAGAAGGACCATTTCCCTCTACCATTCATTGATCAAGTTTTGGAGAGGGTAGCAGGTCACTCCTTCTATAGTTTTCTTGATGGATATTCTGGATATAACCAAATAGAGATAGCCCTAAAAGACTAAGAGAAAACCACGTTCACTTGTCCATTTGACACATTTGCTTTCAAACGGATGCCATTTGGATTGTGTAACGCCCTAGCAACTTTTCAACAGTGTATGTTAAGAATTTTTCAAATATGGTTGGGAAGTTTCTTGAGGTTTTAATGGAAGATTTCTCTGTATTTGGGAGTAGTTTTGATGAATGCCTCAACAATTTATTTCTTATCTTGTCTAGGTGTGAAGAGAAACACCTTGTCTTAAATTGGGAGAAAAGTCATTTCATGGTTCAAAAGGAAATTGTTTTGGGTCATGTTATCTCCAAAAATAGAATCGAGGTAGATCGCTCAAAACTCGACATTATTGCTAATCTACCTATCCCCCAAACTGTTAGAGATATTAGATCACTTCTAGGGCACTCTGGTTTCTATAGAAGATTCATCAAGGACTTTAGTGCAATTACTAGACCCTTGACTAATCTTCTTCAAAAGAATGTTCCATTTAAGTGGACAGATGAGTGTGCAAGTGTCTTTAATAAAATTAAATCATCCCTTACCACTGCACCTATCATGCGTCCACCAGACTGAACACTTCCTTTTGAACTAATGTGCGATGCAAGTGAGTATGTCATAGGGGCTGTTTTGGGCTAAAGGAAAGATAAAAGGCCCTACGTTATTCACTATGCGAGTAGAACTCTAAACTCGGCCTAAGTGAACTACTCAATAACTGAAAAAGAGTTACTTGTAGTAGTTTTTTCTTTGGATAAGTTTAGGTCCTACTTACTGGGATCTAAAGTGGTCATTTTCATGGATCACTCAGCTTTGAAACACTTGTTATCTAAGAAGAATACAAAGCTAAGACTTTTGAGATGAATCCTCCTACTCCAAGAATTTGACTTAGAGATAAAGGATAAGAAAAGAGTAGAAAACGTAGTGGCTGATCACCTTTCTAGATTGGTGTTAGATGATTCCACTGAGGAGATGTATATCCAGGACACTTTTCCTGATAAACAATTATTTGCGATCTCCAAATTGCCTTGGTATGGGGATATAATAAACTATCTTGTAACGAGAAAAATGTCATATCATTGGAAGTCACAGATAGGAAGCGTTTTGAAACCGGGGTTAGGAAGTTCTTCTGAAATGACTCATATTTATATAAATATGGGACTGATCAAATTTTTATACGTTGTGTCCCGAAAGATGAAGTTCAGAGTGTTATTTCTTTTTGCCACATGGAAGCATGTGGTGGCCATTTTTTTGCTAAGAAAATCACTGTAAAAATCCTGCAGTGTGGTTTTACTGACCTGTCATATTTAAAGACACCCATGCTTTTTGTGTTGCTTGTAATAGATGTCAAAGGTTGGGAAGAGTGTCCCGGCGTAACATGATGCCTTTATCCCCAATTTTACCATTGAAGATTTTTTATTGTTGGGGTATTGATTTTATGGGCCCATTTCCATATTCTTTTGGATTTCTTTATATATTGGTTGGTGTGGACTATGTTTCAAAGTGGATTAAGGCAGTTCCAAGTAGGACCAATGACAACAAAGTGGTCGTACGATTCCTTAAGGACAATATTTTTCTAGATTTGAAACTCTAAAGGCCATCATTAGTGATGGTGGGTCTAACTTTTGCAATAAGATATTTGAGGTTTTGATGAAGAAATATGGTATCAAGCATAAAGTGAGCACCCAATACCACCCACAAATGAGTGGGTAAGCTGAGATTTCTAATCAGGAAATCAAACACATTTTAGAGAAAACTATAAGGCCAGATAGGAAGGATTGGTCCCTTAGACTATACGACGCTTTATGGGCTTATAGAACTGCTTATATGACCCCGATTGGAATGTTTCCATACAGATTGGTGTATGGGAAGGCTTGCCACTTATCTGTGGAATTGGAACATAGAACCTACTGGGCAATAAAGAAATTAAACTTTGATATGGACTAAGCAAGTGGACAAAAGAAATTAGAGTTGAATAAATTAGAGGAGCTGAGGAGAGACTCCTATGAAAATTCTAAAATCTACAAAGAGAGGACAAAACTTTTCATGACAAAAATATTCTGAGGAAGAATTTCGAACCTCAGCAAAAGGTCTCATTGTACAATTCTTGTCTCTAGTTCTTTTCGGAAAAGTTAAGATCAAGATGGACATGACCCTTCATTGTGAAGAATGTTAAGATCAAGATGGACATGACCCTTTATTGTGAAGAATGTTTATACTCATGGGGTTGTTGAAATTGGAATTCACGTAATGGAAATGTGTACAAGGTTAATGGTCAGAGATTGAAGCCATATGTGGAAAACTTTCATTTGGGAAAGGAGTCATTCCCTCTTAATGAGCCAGAATATTCAGATTGATGCTCCTAGTCTAATGGAGCATTTCCGTAGGATTTGTATCATATTCAATTCTTTTTAGTGTCACATAGCAGGTGAGTTTTTCATAGTATGTACTATCCACCCTTTCTTTTATTTTTATTGTTCTCTGCATTACATTATCATTACATTGGAGACAATGTAGATTTTAAGTTGGGGGGTGTGGATAGTCAGAGGTTTTTTTTTTCTTTTTTGGTTACAGTTTATTTTATTATTATTATTATTTTAGGTTTCAATTTTTTTATTTAGGTTTATGGGAAAATTTTTTCAACATTTTCAAAATAATATATACAAGAATGTGAACATGATATTATGCGAATTCCAAAGGCAAAGTTAATACTTAGTATAGGTTGATAGTACTCAGAATTCTGACAACTGAAAATTATATACTTGAGTTTAATTATCTAATTACTAGTTTAAAGTGAGATGTAATTTGATGTATTGAATTTACAATACACCCTAGCTAATTAAGTGAGGAATATGATATGTGAACTAAAATAACAACTTTTAATTCAAACAAGGTTGAATGAATTAGTATCATTGATATATGCTTAAAAGAGAGAATATTGAAGAAAAAAAAGAGTGATGGAAAAAGAATTTTTTTTTTTAGAGCATGAATGCAATGACCATAACAATCATGTTAGTAATTCGGAGTAAGGATACCTAAGTATCCATTACTGTTACCATTACAAGTGCGATACCTTAGGTTATGAAGCAAACCCGGTGGGAATCTTCATTTAAGGGTGGTCTATAATAATGAAGATATGAAGATAAAAGAAGAAATGACATGAAGAAAATGAGATAACTAAAGATTTCATATTCTTTGAATGATTGAAAGGAGTTAGGATAGAGAACATGCATATTTCTCAAAGTTAGACTAGTGTCACAGAGCACTAAAAGATATTGGATCATAACTATTCTAAATTTTGATTAGGTCTCTGAACTCAAGGATGTAATAAATTAGAAAATTGAGATTCTAACTAACTTCAGACTTAGGGTAAGTATTGTTTTATTTTGGAATTCATATGATAAATGGAGGCATAATTGTATAAATTTCTGAGTGTTGAACTATTTTTCATGTTTTCAATGTTTGTGGGTAACATTTTTGAAAACCTTCACGAGACTCTAACTCGTCCACTAGGGAAAACTTAGGGGTTTAAAGGCTTGTTGCATATGCTACATGCAATCAAGATTACCTGCGAAAGTGGTGTAGTTAGAATTTTTTTTTCTTTTTAATTTTGTTTATAAAATTAGTTTTTATTTTATTTTATTTTTTCGCTTATTTTGCTCGGGACTAGCAAATGCTGGTTGGGAGGTGTGTTGAGACTCAAATATTGCATAATTTCTCCCATTTATATCTTGATTTTATGAACATAAATCCGCTTAATATTCTATTTTACTCATGTATGTGTTGCAAGGTGAAATTAAGTGCTTGGATTAAAAAAGGGTGTTAAAAGCATGAATTTGATGCTCGAAAATTACCAAGTTAAGGGATGGATCTTAGGAGACTAAGATTGAAAAATCCACATGCCAAAGATCCAAGAAAACTAAGTGAAGAATGAAGAGAATCGAAGATTTGAAGTGAAGAATCCTGAAAAAGTATATTCTGAAGGTATGAAGTTTATTTTAAGAAACTGCATAGTAAGAAGTCTGTTTTAAATGAACTATGCAGCGAAAAGTCTATTTTGGAAAAATACATATATTTGAGGTGGTTTCTAGAGTTTTTAAACTTTGTATGAAAATTAGAATTCCCTACTTATAAATACGACATTCCTAAATATTATTAAAAGCATTCAAGAGCAATATTTAATTATTTGCATTTTAGGGTTTAGGGTTTTCAATTTTATAATTATTTTTTTTCCTTTTACATCTTTTCTATTTGCATTTTAAAGGGTTTTCAATTTTATAATTATTTTTTTTTCCTTTTACATCTTTTCTATTTGCATTTATTTCTTTCTTGTTCTTTAAAATATATATACATATATATATATATATATATATATATATATATATATATATATATATATATATATATATATATACACACACATATACATATTCTAGTTATGTTTTTCTAAGTCCCCTCTAGCCCAAGCTAGAAGGGAAGCACATGGGTTTAATATTTCCTTAAGTTTTGATGATTGATTGTTTTTAATGATGAGAAGAATGGTATATGCATATTATTTATTATTTAAGTTTTATTTTTTTATCCTTTTGTGAGATCCATATGTTTCCATCATATGAAATCCACATTGATGGATAGGCTTACCCTAGATCAATCTGATTTCCTAGATAAGACAGGTTCTCAACCTGTTATATTTTTTTGATATTCATTATCATATAGATATTGAATACTTAAAACCACTGGCGCTTAAGAATATATGTCAATGGTGCAAATCCATTATTTTTTAATATTTTATATCATTCATTAAAATATTTAAACTGTTTTATTTTCCGATAAGGCTGACCATAGTGCTCAGATCCTAGTTGTGTTATCTAAGTCATCATGATTTTGGAACATTAACCTATGTGTGGAACTTTGAAGCTTGGGTGTTATTTTAATTCAGTTGAATTACATCCATTCAAAAATTCCAAAATCAAATAATCACTTTAGTTTTTATTACTTAGTTTGTTTTGCATTTGATTTTTTCCTTCTCGCAATTCATTTCCCTATGGGATTGACCCTGTATTCGTAGGATATTACTTACGAATCTCTACACTTGGAGGCAAGCAATCATATAGTAATCCCAGGATATAACAATCCCATAGATCTTCCACCAATCCACTGACACAACTTTCATTGCTTTGAAATCCGTGCAATCCATGATGGATTTTTTGACCCGTTGTCGACTGGTCGTGAGCCTCGCTCGACCGGTCAAGGCTGTGGTCGACCTGTCGTGGAAGACGAGTCGTGACACGACTCAAAGTCCAGCGACGGTGGACTATTTTTCTCCGGGGTGCTCGACCAGTCGAAGGAGGTGCTCTACCGGTCGAAGGTGGCTCTCGACCGGTCGTAGACTTATTTCGACCAGTCGAGGTTACGTAGATTCGTTCCACGATTTTGCGCGGATTTCGTGTTGCAAGTCCTTTCGTAACTGGGATGCGGAAAGGAGTTTCCTAAAACTTTAAATAAGAGTTCCTAGGGTTTTCTAGGTATGACAAGAGGGACTCCTAAAGCTTTACAAGGGATTTGCTAAAGGGTTTATGGCTATCAAAGGTGAGAGAGAGAAGACGAGAGAGAGAGGAAGCTTATAGAAGGAGATTATGCTCGTGGAGGTTATCTACTGTGCAACTTATGTCTCAGCGCTTCTATGTCCTCGTAATCGGTGAGTTCTCTCCATTTTTCCTTTGTTTCTCTCATTGTTTATCCACTCCTGCGTGAGTGAAGAAATTTGTAACGTTCTACTTCACAGTGGATTGTTGATCTGGACGAGGTCCCGTGGTTTTTACCTCTTTGAGGGTTTTCTACGTAAAAATCTCTTGTGTGGTGTGTGATTGATGCATTGATTATTTTCATTGCTTTATTATCGATAAATCTGGTTTGTTCTGGAGGGCTAGATCCTAAGGTTTTGTGCAAGGCCCCCAATAAAGTGGTATCAGAGCTAAGTTCATTGAATAGGTAGGATTGGTTTTGAATTATGGAAGGTGGCTCATCAAGGATGATCAGCCTCAATGGTTCTAACTGGACCATATGGAAGGCTAAGATGGAGGACTTGCTTTATTGCAAGGACCTATATTCTCCAATTTTAGGCATATCAGCAAAATCCAAGGACATGACTGATGATGATTGGAAGAAGATGGACCGAAAGGCAGTGGGGTTTGTTAGACAATGGTTGAATGATTCAGTGTTCCACCATGTGTCTACGGAAACCTCAGCCGCTAGCCTATGGCTGAAATTATAAGGGTTGTATGAGAGGAATACAGTCGGTAATAAGATTTTTTTGATAAGGTGACTTGTGAATCTCAAGTTCAAGGATGGTGGCTCTGTGGCCAAGCACATGAATGAGGTCAGCAATATAGTGAACCAACTCACCTCTATGAAGATGGTCCTGGATGATGAACTGCGAGCTTTACCATTGCTTAGTTCATTGCCTGACAGTTGGGAGACATTGGTGGTGTCTCTAAGTAACTCCGCACCAGACGGAAAGATATCCATGGAACAGGTAACTAGTTATCTCTTCAATGAAGAGACAAGGAGGAAGTCTCAGGAGTCTACTCAGCAAGAGGCCCTTGTGACATAGGAACGGGGGAGAGGAAATAACAGGAAGGGCGGGAAGGCCCAAGATAAATCAAGAGGCAAGTCGAGTAACAGAAAGGATGTTAATTGCTAGAATTGTGGCAAAAAGGGCCACTACAAGCATGAACGTCGTGGTAAGAAAAATGATAACAAAGGGAAATAAAAGGAAGATGAATCAGATTCCACTATGGTCGCTTCAGATGACGACGTTGTAGTTATTCTTTCTGCAGATCATGATGTATGTCTCACGGCTATGAGTTAGGACACCGACTGGGTGATAGACTCGGGAGCTTCCAGGAACTCCTTCACAAGCAATAAGTCAGGTGACTATAGGACTGTGAAGATGGAAAATTCTGGCGTGTCAAAAATCGTGGGAGTCGGTGATATTTGTGTGAAGACCGATGTGGGCTGCACATTGGTTCTCAAGGATGTGAGGCATATCCCAGACCTTCGCCTCAACTTGATGTCGATGGGAAGGTTGGATGATGATGGCTATGAAAGTCGGTTTACTAGTAGGCGATGGAAGTTCATCAAGGGTTCATTGATTGTGGCCAGAGGAAAGAAGTGTTACACCCTTTATAAGGTAAGTGTCAGTATGTGCAAGGGTGGGTTAAACGCGGCAGAAGATTCAGCTATTGACATGTGGCACAGGCGTCTAGGCCACATGAGTGAAAAAGGGCTTCAGCTACTAGCGAGGAAGCGGCTCCTTCCAGACGTGATAGGTACACCTCTCAAAACCTGTCTTGATTGTTTATCAGGGAAACAACATAGAGTTTCATTTGTTAAATCTGCTTCTCATGTTAATAAAGTGCATGCATTAGATTTGGTTTATTCTGATGTTTGTGGTCCTATGAGGATAAAAACCTTGGGTGGGGCATTGTATTTTGTTACTTTTATAGATGTTTCATCTAAGAGGGTTTGGGTTTATGCTTTGAAATTCAAGGACGTGGTCTTTGGTGTGTTTAAATTGTTTCATGCTATGGTCGAGAAAGAGAGAGAGAGGTAGACCATTGAAGTGTATCCGCACTGACAATGGTGGTGAATACATTGGCGACTTTCATGAGTACTGCAAGTCCCTGGGTATATGGCATGAACAGACGGTTCTCAAGACCCCCCAGCATAATGGTGTAGCTGAGCGAATGAATCGCACCATTGTAGAGAGAATTAGATGCATGTTATCCCATGCAAAATTGCCCAAGACGTTCTGGAGAGAAGCAATGCACACGGCAGCGTATTTGATTAACAGGTCTCCATCAGCCCCGTTGAATGGAGAAGTACCTGAGAAGGTGTGGACTGGATATGATCCATCGTACAGTCATCTCAGGGTGTTTGGATGCAGGGCATTCGTTCACGTACCAAAGGACGAGAGGTCCAAGCTCGATATGAAGATCAGGCAGTGTGTGTTCTTAGGGTATGGTGATGAAAATTTTGGTTACAGATTGTGGGATCTGACCGAGAGGAAGCTCGTTAGGAGCAGAGATGTGGTTTTCTTTGAAAATCAGTGTATAGAAGACATTGGTAAGCTAGAGAAGAACCAGCTTAGTTCAGGTGAGCTAGAGGACATGGATCCGGTTATTCCTCCCATGGTACCTGATGATGGGGGAGTACAGCAAGGTGCAGAGGATGAGGGAGTTCCTTCAGAAGATGGACCAGGGGAGCAGCCCCCACTTGATCCACCTGTTGAGCCACAAGTAAGGTGGTCATCTAGGGACAGACAGTTGTCGAAGAGTTACTCGCCATATGAGTACATTATGCTGACTGATGGGAGAGAGCCAAAAGATTACTCTGAGGCCCTAGCCGACGAGCATAAGGGGAAGTGGTTGAAAGCTATGCAAGTGGAGATGAAATCCTTGCATAAGAACCACACCTATGATATAGTGAAACTGCCTAAGGGCAAGAAAGCTCTGAGCAACAAGTGGGTGTTCAGAAAGAAGATTGAGCAGAAGAATTAACAGACGATGTTCAAGGCCAAACTTGTGGTGAAAGGGTTTGGTCAGAGGAAAGGCATAGACTTCGAGGAGATATTCTCACCAGTGGTGAAGATGACATCCATACGGATGTTGCTTGGGTTGGCGGCTAGCATGGATATGAAGATAGAGCAGTTAGATATTAAAACTGTCTTCCTCCATGGTGACCTAGAAGAAGAGATCTACATGCACTAACCAGAGGGGTTTAAAGTCAAGGGCAAAGAGCATATGGTGTGTAGGCTGAAGAAGAGCTTGTATGGGCTGAAACAAACACCACGACAATGGTACAAGAAGTTTGACTCGTTTATGTTGAAACATGGATATGACAGAACGGAGTCGGACCACTGTGTGTTCACGCGCAAGTTCTCAGATTGTGATTTCTTAGTTCTGCTATTATACATTGATGACATGCTCATCATGGGAAAAGACATCAAGAAGATCGACAGGCTGAAACAGGAGTTGGGCAAGTCTTTTGCGATGAAAGACTTGGGCCCAGCTAGATAGATCTTAGGAATGGAGATAACCAGTGACAGAAGCAACATGAAACTTTGGCTGTCACAAGAGCGGTATATTGAAAAAGTTCTAGAGCGGTTCAATATGAATGCAGCGAAGCCGGTCAGTACTCCACTGGATGGTCACTTCAGATTGAGCGACAGATAGTGTCCCAAGACGAAGGCAGAGGTGGAAGAGATACAAAAGATACCCTACGCATTAGCTGTAGGAAGTTTGATATATGCTATGGTGTGTACACGCCCAGACATAGCATATGCGGTTGGTGTTGTCAGCCGGTATCTTGTCAATCCTCGCAAAGAGTGTTGAGCAGCGATTAAGTGGATACTGCGGTATCTAAGAGGCTCATCTAAGTTGAGCCTATGTTATGGTGATGGTAAAACTGTGTTAGAGGGCTACACAGATGTAGATATGGTAGGTGACATAGACTCCAGGAAGTCTACATCGGGGTTCATGTTCACGTTTGCAGGGGGAGCGGTTTCCTGGCAGAGCCGGCTACAGAAGGTCATAGCGTTGTCAACGACAGAGGCCGAGTACATTGCAGTTACAGAGGCATGTAAAGAAATGCTTTGTATGAAGAGGTTCCTGCAGGAACTTAGCCTAAAGCAGGAGGAGCACGTGGTCTATTGCGATAGTCAAAGTGCTATACACTTGAGCAAGAATCCAAGTCAGCATTCCAAGTCGAAACACATAGAGATTCAGTATCACTGGATCACGGATACTTGGAACAAAAGGTGTTACAGCTTGAGAAGGTCTACACGGACGATAATGGGTCAGACATGATGACCAAGGCTTTGCTCAAGGGCAAGTTTGAGGTTTGTAAAAACCTGGCTGACTTGAAGAAGGTGCATCCCTCCTGGGTCAAAAGGGGGATATTTGATGGGTTTTTTGACCTGTCGTCGACCGGTCGTGAGCCTTACTTGACCGGTCGAAGGCTATGGTCGACCAGTCGTGGAAGACGAGTCGTGGCACGACTCAAAGTTCAGCGACTTTGGACTATTTTTCTCCGGGGTACTCGACCAGTCGAAGGAGGTGCTCGATCAGTCGAAGGTGGCTCTCGACCGGTCATGGACTCGTTTCGACAGTCGAGGTTACGCAAATTCGTTCCGCGATTTTGCGCGGATTTCGTGTCACAAGTCCTTTCGCAACTAGGATGCAGAAAGGAGTTTTATAAAACTTTAAATAGGAGTTCCTAGGGTTTTCTAGGTATAACAAGAGGGTCTCCTAAAGCTTTACAAAGGATTTGTTAAAGGGTTTAGGGCTATCAAAGGTGAGAGAGAGAGAAGAAAAGAAAGAGATGAAGCTTATAGAAGGAGATTACGCTTGTGGAGGTTATCTACTGTGCAACCTATGTCTCAGCGCTTTTATATCCTCGTAATCGGTGAGATCTCTCCGTTTTTCCTTTGTTTCTCTCATTGTTTATCCACTCCTGCGTGAGTGAAGAAGTTTGTAACATTTTACTTTATAGTGGATTGTTGATCTAGACGAGGTCCCGTGGTTTTCACCTCTTTGAGGGTTTTCTACGTAAAAATCTCTTGTGTGGTGTGTGATTGATGCATTGATTATTTTCATTGCTTTATTATCCATAATTTTGGTTTGATCTGGAAGGCTAGATCCTAAGGTTTTGTGCAAGGCCCCCAACAATCCACTCTAATACCATCCAATCCCATCCAATCTGCCTAGCCAAACAGGCCCCTGGATTTTTTACTCTACATCAAAATGTAGCAGTTTCATCCAGTATGTTGCTTGCTCTGATTAAAATCAGCTGTTGCTTGCAGGAGCAAGTTTAGGTGGGTCGCTTTGAGGAGGCATCTTAACATATGGAGAGGTGTTTCGTAGGTTTCCATTCTCTTTTACTGCATCGATCCCACCACAAGAAACAGCGGAGATAATGACTCCACCTTAGAAACCTTCCTAGAACCTACCGTAATATTTATTTGCCTTCCACCTGTTGATAAGGTCACACGTATATGAAATAAGGGAACACACTAATGTAAGCTTGATCTTAAACTTTTGTGGCCCGAAAAAGTTTTTAATGTTAGTAGTTCAATCACATCTATTTCTTATGGTGTGGTCCACGTGAGCTTTTGATCTACTTTATTTTTTTTCTTGTACCTTAAAATGAGCTGACAAAACTGAATAGATGACATGGATAAAACACATGAATCAAGGTGGGCCACACAGTGGGTACCACCCAATCTCAAAGGATGGTAGCTACGTTACACATAACAGACGGCATACATGTAAGACGATCAAGACCGTACAAACCGTGGGTTCTACTTTGAACGTTGCACAATTATTACAACGATTACGTGATGATCCTTTTAAACGTACAATAGTTTGGCTACAAATGGACGGTTGAAAGGAAAATGATGGATGGTGGAGACACAATGGCAGATATCCAGTGATTAAAATAGTCCAACCGGTGCGATTTGGGCAGAACCTTCATCCGAAATGGGCCCACCATTTTGGTGTGATTCACATGTGCCAAAGCATTAGTGGATTCTGTCACCACCGTTTGGGAAAAGGTGAAAAAACCAACAAAAGTAACTTTGTCCGAGGATCAAAAGATACTGCTTATTATTTCACGAGAATTGGGGCCAAACAACAAGGAATGAAATATATGCTGATCTGGCAACATGATTGACCCAAAAGGTCACTGCGGCTCGATGCGATGTTTGTGACTCAAGGTCGACAGATTGTCAGTATATTAGATTCCAATCTTTTTGGGAAACCGATTGCGCACGACCCTCTGCAGCAAGTTCTTAACTTAGGTAGGGCCCACCGCGATATTCGTGAGGAATACATCACGTCCATCCGTTTTACCAACTAAAAAAAAACAATTAGATCAACTACTCAAATGTGCCACACGATGGAAAAAAAAAAAAGAGTAGGGTAAACAATCCTAACCATCTATTTTAATTCTTTTTAAATGGATGGTTAAAAGTACTAAAATTTATTAGTGGATAGAATTCCATCAGAAAACTAGATGTTTAGAACCATCTTCTTTTGGGTTGGATCCTCCATCCACAATTGGGCAGCCATTTGGATTGCTTGTGCAACTATGCCACGTGGACATGAGTGGAGAATCGCTCTACTTTTTGGTGGGCCCAATTGCATGCCCATACTTGCCACCAAAATATCATCAAGATGAGTTATGATTGATTTTAGTCTTGGACGAGTCTTTAGAACTGGGCCAGGCCATTGGCTTTCCTGGGTCTTTCCCTTTTCTGCTTTTTCTTGAATCACTTTCGAGTTTTGTCTTCATATCTTGTGCTGATTTGTTTCTAGTGGTTTATTATTATTATTATTATAAGATAAAAGGTTTTCACGGATTTTATGCCACTTTGATCTCTCAAATCCCATGCAAAATAAGTAGATAAATCTTTATTTATCATGAGTAATGCTCCAATCTTCTCAAATTAAGCACTACAAGCTAGAGTGTTCTTAGTTGCACCGGTTCACTTGGACAGTCCAATCTAATGATCGGAACGGTCTATTAAGCCCGACACACATTCATATACTCTCATGTGAAAATTGCATTAATAAGATTGTTGTGTCAATTCAATCTAACACAAGGTCTCATTTAATTGGATTTTGTATGTGTATGCTAGAGTTTACTTGACTCATTGTTTGATTGAACCACTAACTAGTGTCCAACGCGTTGAGTCAGAGTGAGTAAAAACTAGATCCAGTGATCTAACTATCCTCTCACTCGCCGCTGATTATGATCATCGATCAACCAATTTGTAAAAGGGCATATGTTGGCTCTTTTGAGTGAATTCTTTTTATCTTGTGATAATAGACTTGCACTTGTAAAGAAATAAGATATAAATCGAAAGTATTATTTTATTAATGACTTTTACAATAATGGTACTCATGATTAACTTGAGGGGACAATAATCTGTTCATTGTTTAATTGGAATTAAGCTTTATAGGGGGATGGTCGTGATGTGCGAGATTGTCATCTATTCGTCGCTCGATTGAAAATCGGGCCTCGTGGCGAGATGACTGATGGATGACGGACCTTCGATAATTTGTTCGTTGCTCGATTATAACCGAGCTCCATAGCGAGATAAGAGGTGATGTGATGACAACCTGTTCGTGGTTTTGGAAAGAACCAAGCACACGACGAGATGACTATTAATCAACTATCCATTCATCGTTTGATGTCGATTAGACTTCATGGTGCGATAGCTAACGGAATAACCTAGTACATGGCAGGAAAGTCGCACAATATTCCATTTGAAATTGAGCGATTTTCCTTACGATTCAATAGGATGCCGTAAATAAAAGTTATGAAGATAAATTACTAATTAAAAACTAGGAGCCCTATGCACTGGACAATGATGTGATTGAAGTGCTATTTATATAGGCTTCTGGGAGGTGATGACCTTACATAGTATTTGGCATCGTTAAAGGATTTGGATGATCAACTGTGAAAATTTCATTAATTCGTCAAAGTCAGAGCAGCCTATTATATATGGTCAGGTGCATAAGGGAGTGACTCTTGCTTCATCAAATCATGCATTAGCTAAAGTCTTCACACATTTGGACTCCGCATTAGAATGTCCTTAAAGTTCTTGCATCACTTAGCTTAGGCATCCGTAGATAGTGCTGTTGACATGACTCTAGCATTAATTCTAGATAGATATGATCCTAAATGAGTTTTTGACATTTAATGTTGAGAGAGAGTCTTGCTCTAATGAGACTCTTGTTTCTACGTAGAGTACATTTGATAAAGGTCTAGTATTTAGTGCCCTTTCATATCTAACTTATCATTTTATAATTGATCATATACATAGTATGGCTGTCACATGATGTCTCCTAAATCATTTGATCTAGGCACACTAATCCAAATGTAAACAATATTGTCAATACATGAGTAGCATTTTGTCCTTCATTAACGTGTGATGCGTACCTGTGCCAGTATCTCATTAGCCCACGTAGGTGTGCCAAATACAAGCATAAACAAAGATGATCCAATCCATCCTTGATTTAGACTTGTTTTTCATATCCGTCCATTTTTCCAAGCCATGGTGGCCAAATAAAATTGATTCTTTAGAATTACAAGTAATCAATGATGGTCTAAAAAATAAATGATCAAATTTCTGATTGGACCTAGCTATTTTTTCAAAAAAGATTTTGACTATTCATATTAAAGGCTATCAATGAAGTGGTTAATATTTATCAAATCAGTGTGATGTTTTCTTGGTAATGTGTGTTGGACCAATGAACTGACTAAATTAATGGATTATGTTAAGTATTGCAATGCAACTAGAGAGCTGTAACCAACAGTGCTCTGAGAGGGCACTCGAGCATTTATCAATCTTACTGAAGTTCTATTTTCTAAAATTGCATGCCCCATGCAAGGAATGGTTCTGCTGTCTTTTTTCTTCTTCTTCTTTATTTTATTTTATTTTATTTTATTTTATTTTTTAATGCACGAGAAATATTCTATTGGACTGTAGGGACCTTCCCATGCATATAGTTGCATCTGTAGTCTTTAGCATTCGCATGACCCATCTGGACCATCCATTTAGTCCAGACCACTCTTATTCCTTCGCAGCATAAAATTCACAGCAATCTAATGGCCCTATCCATCCAAAAGTCAACTCATCTTCCACAGATGATCATGTCCGTCTATTTTTGAATGTCACCGGCTGGATAGTTTGGATTAAGTGACTAGTATGATCTTTTAAAGGGATGGTAGGAAGAGCGGACAAGCCAAACGTAGGATCCAGATTTGAGATGTGGATGTTAACAAATCCCAAATGCAACTATGTGCATGGGAATGTTCCCGTACCCTCACGGGATCACTGCTCTGTATTTTACATAGAGAATGATGACGTGGTCGACTGCATGGTAACTTATAATCTAGTTGATTGGAACTAGCTACTTTATTTCAATGATTTTGAGCGTCCATTTTATAAGGCCATAGATTGGATGGTCAGAATGACCCGATTAGCATGATTTCTTCATAGATCGACCTCCATAATCCAGATTGGTCAGATTACATTGGACTGTGAAAGTGTCCCACCGAGCATAACTATCACAATGTAGTCAACCATATAGGCAGCCTTCTGCAAAAATTTCATGTGTTAGATATCTTTTCCGTGCAAAAGGTGGGCCATGGCCCATGACATGAAATCACCATGCATGAAAATAAGTCTGATTCAATTGATGGGAAGGCCACATCTGAACGTTGAATCTAACCATCGGCCCAAAAATCTAAAAACATCTGGCACAAAAATCAAGAAAAGATACCTATCAGATGGGCCACACCTTTTATATATATATATATATACACACACACACACACATACAGGGATTCGTAATTAAAATATAGCTAGATGATGTTAAATGTAGCTAACTCTTGCACGCTACTACCTTATCGTTGTTGGGTCAACTGCCATTTCCTATCTAATCAGGTGGACCACCTGTCAAGAAAGGGTATCATGGTTGGGGACCATAGGCCAGGTCTGCATCCTTGCTTTTGGAACTCTTTTACTTTATTCCTTTTTTTTTTTTTTTTTTTTGGATCTTTTCTTCTTTCTTAGTAAATTATATATTAAGTTGGCTAGATTAATCACCTTGGATGACACCAACGGCTAGGATCTTGGCAATTCATTATAATATCTGTCCACGTTTATCTTGCTTATCCATGAGTCCATGCTAATGATCGTGTGCGTGTGATGGAGGGGGTTCTGCGCGCCACATGCGGCAACGTACGCAGGCGTCTGTCATTCCGGCCGTTCCTCAGGTGGGGCCCACCATGGATATGCCTTGGCCCGAGAAGCAGGCGGTTTGGTTTGAAAAGAATATACAACAGGCCCTATTTATCATGCACGCGTGGAGGGATTGCAACAACGTAGAGCTCCGGTGTTTTTAGAGCAGTTTAATATGGCGTGCTGCTACTTTCATCAACCCAAACAGTCGATCTTGGCTGTCCATTTAATCTAGGTCACATTTCATGGGCCACCATGTAAAGCTGACACACAATTGAAAAATTTTAACATCGGATCAATATCCTATAAAAATGGACGGTTAGTATCATTACTTGAAAATAAGCCTAATCACCAATTTGAGCCATCCATTTGTTGGGCCAGTCTTAAAACCATGACATCGATCCCATTCAGTTGTTCACCCTAACACGCTAAATATCCAACTCACCAGCCTCAAACCCAGGCAAAACTGGTAACTATCCTGACCGTACACATGGTAGCCCTATAGGATGAAGGCAGATCAGAAGGGAAGGCTATGATTGTCTCATTCGTGTGGTTTTAAAATTATTATTATTATTATTAATCCGTTGGCCATCTAAGATAGAGCCCACTAAGTGACAGCCCTGATCTACACTTGGATGGTGGATTTGTGTTGTATGATGATATTATGAAATTTATGTGGTCAAAACCATGACACGTGGACTTCTCATGCAAAAGGTCCAATGGGCTTTTAAGGCCCAGACCAACCAGTGCACTCGATGTGTCACGTGTGTATAAGATCCAACCCATCCAAAAAATGGCCCCACCATGAGGGTCCACTTGGTCAAAGATTACGCCAATCCACTCCTCAGGTGGGTCATAAGTGTATTTCAGCTAAAATCATCGATTATATTTATAAGTGCATCAGTAGCAACACCCAGATCCATTGCTCAACTGGTAGACGGAGTGGAGATACCTCGTTTCAACACTTAAGTCTTGGTATCGATCTCTAGTGGGGGTATTCGTGCACACATGCTTGTGTAGTACTAACAAAGTGCATGAGTAGCATCAATCACACATTGCCAGACTATCAAATTTTTTATTGCCCTAACTCGATCGCCAAATTGTGATGAATCATGTATGGCAAAGATCCCATACATGCTCTCTAATCTAAACCGTTCATCTGATGGGTCCGTTGTCTATGAAACATAGATCGAAAGGCACAGATTGAGATAGCGAATGTTTTTCTCTTAATAAGCAAACACCTCTTACTCAATACTTCATATCAGTTAACACAATCAAATCAACAGACTGGGCCTTATAAGTTCTGTTGGGCCGTGCAGGTTTATAAAAGTCCAAAGCCCGAAATTGGGCTGGGCCAATTCATGTTCTTATTCTTGGCCTAGATCCATTAACAGCCCTAATTGCAATAAGCTGGCGCTTGCCACAATAAGCATATTTCAAACCAGAGGAATTAGAGGGTCATGCTCAGAAATCATACATTTTTCTGACCCACACGATTCCTTAAATGTGGGACCATGGTATGGTGATCCAAACCATTTATTTGATGGGCTAATGGGCTCCCTTGGAATATCCCAGAAACGAATATATGCTTTTCGGCATTCATTTTTGTTCTTCTTTTCACTAACCTTCTATTTCTCAGCTATTCATCTACCTGATAGAATTGTTAGGTTTCCTCCTTTAACAGTAGTCCATCGGATCACTGGTTTGGATCACTGAACAATGGGTCCTTATGCACAGGACTGCACGTGTTAACGGACTGTAGTTTGCGGATGAGCAGATCTTCTAAGCCATTCCTTGACGGCCAAAGTGAAAGATTATACACAGGTGGCTGCATGCAAGTTCCATGCAGGTCTTTCTTGGGTGGCAATGGGTCCGGTTAGGTTCGGCTCGGACCTGACCAGCGACCCATTACACCGTAGACTGACCTGACCCACTTAAAATTTCATTAAGTGCAAACCTAATTACTGAATACAACCTCTTTAATTGTAATTGGGTCAAGCTTGACTGATTGGCATGACCACACTCAGGTTTAAAAGTGATATATAGAAATAAAAAGGTTCACCGTCCCTTCTGAATTAATGGACACATACAAGCCTACAAGCATCATGTTTATGTATCTCTACCCATCATCTATCATTTTATTTTATTTATTTATTTTTGGGCTAGGTTAGGCCTGCTCATCTGGCGCCCCAACCTAATGCCAAGCTACATGGGCAGGTCGGTTTGGGTAGGGTTCAATCAGAGCTGGTTCAACCATTTATTAAAATGGACCACACCACAGTTTCTAAACCAAGCTTGACCCACTGTTCGTATAACATTGGCTCGAGCCCTCCTCAGAAGTGGGTCGGGTTAGTCAACCCGTGGGTAGCAATATGGTGCAAGCGTTGACACCAAAATGTGGTAGTAAGCAATTTCCAAGAATAATCCGATCTCGACGCATTTCTTTAAACGAATCGAGTGGGCCCCACCATCCTAGAAGCTTGTATTGGTCCCCACTCATGATAACCGTTTCATTGGTATTATTAGAATGTTCTATGAATTTCGGTGTGGGGGATTACAGTTGAGCATTCCTGTCAAGTCAATGAAGTATATATAGACTACTATCTGTGCTGTAGAACATTTATTAATTTATTTAAATGTTGATGGCTTATCCAACGAACAGGTGGCATAAATGTTGATCAATCCAGACCATCCAAATATGCTTTCCTACTAGAGTAAATATAGGTAGGTGTTGGATTCGGATGGTTGTGGATGCTGTTAAAGATTGTGTGTTCTGGAAATAATAGAAGAAGAGGAATAAATCAATGTAGAAAATGAAACTCAGACCAGATTGAGCTGAAGACTCATGTGTGGGTACGTTCACACCCCTTGGCTGTATCAACATGCGTGTTCTAATTCTACTGATGTGGTCAGTGTGTTAACACACTCGCTTTTTTGTTTGCATTGGTAAAAATGATACTTCTAGGTTTACATATGGATCCCCACATCATTGCATTTCATTTAGGATTAGGAGTGATCGTAATGAAATCCATTATTAAATACCTATCGTTTTTTGGGTAATTCATTTGGGATTACAAATAGGCGTATCAACTTTTTGGGGCTTTGATTGAATCGATTAAGAAATAGGTAATCCACTCTCAAACATTCTTGTAATCATAAGCCAATATGGAGAAGAAAGTGGCAAGCCTCAGCTCAGTTGGAGTCCATGTGCTTCAAGCCAGGTTTCGCCAGGACCTCATGGTCTTGTGGTGGACCAGGGCCTGAGTTATAAGATTAGATTTAAGGAATGCCTCTAACTGTCCAGTTTGTGGCCATCAAATGCATTGCTAAAAACAATTGAACAGCTAAATTAAACTGGCAAAACCAAATGGGTAAGATTATAACAGCAGTGGTTTTTTTTTTTTTTTTAACGAGGGGTTAAGCTCATGGTTCTCTCTAGTCCTAAAGTACTGCAGCTGGAAGCACGCTATGACTCTCTCTCTTTTTTTTTAAAAAAAAATGGATTACAGCTGAAGTTATAAGAAAAAGGAAAAAGATAAAAACCTACAGCAGGTTGTATTTGATCAGCCCTCTGTGCAAAAAAGAAGACCTTTCTGGAACAGGTGGACCCGGCAAATAAGTTAGATGGTGGCGGGTCCAACCTATGTATGGACGGATGGAGATATTTATACTAAAGGAAACTTCGATACTATGGAAGAGTGTGATGGATGATAAGCGGGCACTTGGAAATTACTTGAAAATTGTATTAAGTGGGATGCCAGTGACTCAAATTAAACTGTCCAAATTATGGGTCCCAGTTTAGATGCGTCATTGACAAAAAAAATTATGGCTATTTCATTTTCTGACCATCGGATTAGTTGACATTTATTGGACGTTTAAAAATGAAAATATCCAATGGTCATATTTCAACAAACAAGTATACACGGAACAGAGTTTAGGATTGCTCCGCCAACCTTATTTTGGAACTGTAACTTAAACGACACTTGGGCTCCTCAATTTATTTTGTTTATATTGAGTCAATGCATGTGACGTGTATAATTTCTGAGGGCCTGTGTATCAAGCCTCACATGCAGCAGGAGTGTATATATATATATATATATATAAAACCCGCTCATGTATACACCATGTAAGCATGCACAATGTCGCTATCTGCGGAGATAATCCCCGTCTGCGACTGCAAGTCTCGTGTGGGAATGCTGAGGCGATTCGCGCGAGGCGACTCGCTGCACAAGCGTTCACGAGGCATTTGTGTGGCGGAATCCGTGCCATCCAGAAGGTGGGGCCTACATGAGAAAGCAATGGCCCCCCAAAAAATAAGAAGTTATGATAATAAGTCGGGACAGGATGTAGACCGTTGAGATTTTACAAACCGTACACATTTCTGCCTGTTTTGAGTTGCCGGCGTCAATTTTAAGCCAGGGCATGTTGAAGGTGGCCCCACCAGATGAATGGCCCGGATCTTGCACGCCAGTGATGAACAAGGACCCTTCAATCCCTAGCGCGAATCGCTCTGGCACTTGTGCATACTATAACGGCCATGGTTCTGATGTGGTGGACTTGCTACTCTACGAGGCGATGGCCCACTAGTTTAAAGGTGGGTAGCCATTAGTAGCCATCGGTTCCAAAAGGAGTGAGTTTGATCGAGCAGCAGAAATTGATGAAATGACTAACGAGGTGGTTGTACTTCAACCAACACATTCTCCAGTTTTCTTCAACGTCTCGACAAACTATCGGGAGAGTACTTCTCGTTCTGTAACAAGTAGGTCGGGTTTGTAGGGGGATGGTCCATCGATGGTGGGGCCAACTAGATCCATGGCATTGATCACTGAACCATGGGACCCACACGTCCAAACGAAAAGCCCACAGAGACCGGGCAACGATTGGACGGCTACGATCCTCCAATCTAGGGACTTTTGGGCCATGGTTCGAAAATGCTGGCGCACATCAGAGCTACGGTCCAAGTCAAACATGGGCCTTATGACTAATCATTTTATTCTTGTCCTCCCATGGATTGTGGCAACCATGCATGCCACATGGCATATATTCATACAAATCCAGACCGTTAAAATCGTGCCCATTCATGATGAATCACACTTGACGGACGATCTTAAGCGTCTGGCTGGTGGCCATCGAACTAGTGAGAAAATGGTACGTTCGATAACAACGAGGGAAACCAGATGATTAGGATAAGGTGATCCGTGAGATTTCTAGCTACATTTCATGCACAACGTAACCCATGATTGGGACGGTCTCGATTGACATGCAAGCGTGCTGCTTCAACTGATACAAAAGTGTGAGGAACGCACATCTAAGCATACCATATCTCGCGGTAAATACCGATTATCTAGAGAGAGTCGGAAAAAGGGCCGCATATCTAAGCACTGCTGTAGTAGGCTGTATTATGGAGAATAGGTTTTGATACTCTGGCAGAGTGTGATAAATGATACACAGGTACTTAGAAATTACTTGGAAATTGCATAGTTGCATTAGTTGGAATAAAATGTACGTCCAAATAACGTGTACCGGTTTAGATCTATCATGACCCAAATTAAGCTTTTTTATTATCCGACTATTAGGTTAGTGGAAATGGAAAAAATAAAAATAAAAAATCCAATGGTCCTATTATAAATAAATAAATAAATAACATACGATTATTCAGTCATTCTGATTTTGGAATGTGACTTTAGCGACCGTGGCTTCATAACATAGACGGTTTAATTCGAGTTAATATTTGCCACATATACAGTTTCTGAGTGCCTGTGTATCATGTGCCATCTCTTCCAGAGTATCCAATAACTTCTATATATAAGACCCTGGAAAGGTCAAAAACCACTCATTCTCTTCGGTTAGACCATGGCGTCCCGGGAAACTTCATGTGGCACTAGCTCCTTAGATTCTCATCGAGACACTGAGTCAGGACGACTCGTTAACGAGTCACCGAGTCTCTTCTCCGACTCAACTCGGCACTCCATCGAACTGTTACCCTTGCTAAGCTGCCTGGTTGGCTCATCCCCACCATCATCGAATCAAGAAAATAAGGAGATAAGGGAAGATAATGGCGATGATGGAGATGTAACGGTCGCATTGCACATAGGCCTACCAGATTGGTCGAACGAGCCCACCGAGTTGAATGAGAAGAAGGAAGGGATGGTCGCAGCTGCCCAGTATTGGATACCGAGTCCGGCTCAGATACTCATCGGGTTCACCCACTTCTCATGTCCTGTTTGTAATAAAACCTTCAATCGCTACAACAACTTGCAGGTGGAGTGCTACGTTCTTCCCTCTCACAATCTTCATAGGTGTGGTACCGTACCTTCCGCATGAATGTGTCTACATGTGTCAGCATGACACGCGTTGAGAGATCTGGTCTTTTGATCAGGTGGGCTCCATCATCATGTGTCCTAGGTTTAAAAAGAACCGCCCTGGCGTACCTCACGTAGGTACCTACTGAAAATGTAGCTGCAGGTAGGTGGAACTTTCATAAAATCCACCTCGTCTATCATGTAATCCACCTCATGTTCAACCTGTAGCCCAAAAAGCATGATGATCTAATACTGAGGTAGGCCACACCATAGGAAAGTTGGGATGAAACGTCCACCATTAGGTTCGTGTAGGTCTCATCGTGGTCTTTGGATATCATCCGATCCATTCATCTGATGTGCTTCTAAGGGATAAGTGGATTACCCAAAAATCCCATTATCCTAAGATTCAGGTGACCCGCACCAAAGCGATTTTTGAGTGTTTTTTTTTATTTTATTTTTATAATTTTAAAATGGGTGAGTGTTGAATCAATCTGATTTTTAGGATCAAGGCCAAACAAGGGCGCGGATTAGGTACTACCCCAGCCCGCTTGTTCCGAGCTCGGGACAGGTTGGGCTCCGAGGGGCCGCCGTGATGTATGGATTTCATCCACACCGTCCATTCATTTTTCCATATCATTTTAAATAACTATCCAAAAATAGGGAAAATCCAAGGTTCAAGTGGACCACACGGTGGGTATTAAATTCCTACTGTTGAAAAACTCATGGAGCCGTAGAAGTTTTGGTTCAAGATGATATATATATATATAATTTTTTTTCACTTCATCCAGGTGTATATGACCATATCAACATGACGGATGGAAAATAAACAACACAATGGGCCCTAAGAAGGTTTCAATGGTGGGTGTCTTCAGCACCGCTGTTTCCTATGGTGTGGTCCACTTGAGACTTTGATCAGTTTTTCATTTTTTTTGGGACAATAATCTAAAATAATATAAAATGGATGGACGGTGGGGATAAAAGTCAAACATAACGGTGGCACCTCAGTGGCCTCTTGGAGCAGCCTCCACCTGTCCCCAACTCGGAAGAGGCGGGGGTAGCACCTGATCCGCGCCCGTCGATTTCGTGCACATTAGACCGTTTCCCACGTTAGAGAAAGTAACACCGTTAAGTACCTATGCCAGAAAGCAAAAGTTTTCCACAGACAAATCAAACTAATTCCACTCGTAGGTTGTCCTACATGCACGTTGAGTTCTGACCGTGGTTTATCTGTTCTTTAACTGTCCCAGACCGACCAGCCTGATTTTCCGGTTACGACAGACTCATTGTCAAAATGGATCTAGTGGATTGCACTGCCCACAATCTGAAAGATTTTAACGGTTCCATCTCCATCCAAACTGTCCCCCGTGTTGTTACTACCCTTTTTGGTTTTGGTCAGGCTAGTTTTTGCCATATACCTCATGGATGGATTGGATGTGAGCTCTACATCATGGTGGGCTCCACGCATTTTGAACTTTTAGAGGAACCGGTTCCTTTCGCATTTGCATTCGGATTCTTGCCTGCCATAAACCATCAAGGGGGAATTTTGGAACACAATCTCCTGCATGCGTTTTAATAGGATCAGTCCATCTTCATAGAGTTTCTTCAACAAGATTGTCCGTCATTGCCAATGGCCTGGATTTGTTTGTAATGCAGATGCACATGTGGGGACATGGGTCCCAATACCGGAAGGGACCCGAATCGCTGAGGGGAGCTCAGCCCAGGACCATGTTAGGTGTTCCATGCTACTGTTGCGCGCAAGGGTGTAGGAACAACATTGATCACCCCAGAGCAAAGCCCCTCAAGGACTTTCGCACGTTGCAGATACACTACAAGCGAAAGCATGGCGCGAAGCCATTCATGTGCCGCAAGTGTGGTAAGTTCTTGGCTGTGAAAGGTGATTGGCGGACCCACGAGAAGAACTGCGGCAAGCTCTGGCTTTGTCACTGCGGCTCTGACTTCAAACACAAGAGATCGCTCAAGGACCACATTAGAGCATTTGGGTCGGGTCATGGCTCGGTTTCTCCTGCTGCCCAGGGTTCCTTCAATGCAGAATAGTGCATTTGAGGATGTTGTACCTTTTCTATTCGTATTTACTATATTATAAGTTCATTGTGCTGTGGAGTATTGGTAACATGGTGTGGTTTTGTGGCTTCAAACAAATAAACTTGTTTTTAAAAAAAAAAAAAAATTAAAAATTAAAATTAGAATTTAGTTCAATGGTCTTATTTCATAAATTAAAGAATTGTCCTTGAATCAAAGTTTGGGCTTGTTCAACCAACCTGGTTTTCATATAGTGTTACTTAGATGACGGCGTGATCCACAATTTAGTCAGTTTAATTTGGGTTAATTTACACCATTTTTTAAAATCATTTCTAAGTGCTTGCATATATGTCATACCCTTTGGAATTTTAGATCCATGAACCTGCGCAATACCTCAATTGTGTTCATGAATTTAATGAATATAATATTTTAATCTAAACACAAGTGGACAATAACCTCACTTGATATGCATTTTATGACATCTCTACATACATACTCATTTTTGCACATGTATATTTGGATTGTTAGGGGGCCTTGCACAAAACCTTAGGATCTAGCCTCCCGAAACAAACCAGAATTATGGATAATAAAGCAATGAAATAAATCAAAGTATAAATCACACACCACACAAGAAATTTTTACGTGGAAAACCCTCAAAGAGGTAAAAACAACCGGACCTCGTCCAGATCAACAATCCATTATGAAGTAAAACGTTACAACCTTCATCACTCACGTAGGAGTGGATAAACAATAAGAGAAACAAAGAAAACGGAGAGATCTAACCGATTACAAGGACGTGGAAGTGCTGAGATATAGTATGCATGGTAGATCACCTCTACGAGTAGAACCTCCCTTCCACAAGCTTCCTCTCTCTCTTTTTCCCTTTCTCTCACTCCTTTGATAGCCCTAAACCCTTTAACAAACCCTTGTAAAGCTTTAGAAAATCCTCTTGTCGTACCTAGAAAGCCTTAGGTACCTCCTATTTATAGTTTAGGAAACTTCCTTCCGCATCCTTGTTGTGAAAGGATTCAAAATTTGCAATCTACACAAAATCGCGAAACGAATCTATGTAACCACGACTGGTCGAGACGAGGCTATGACCGGTCGAGTGCCACCCACGACCAGTTGAGCGCCTGCTTCGACCGATCGAGCACCCTGGAGAAAAATAGCCCAAAGTCGCTGGACTTTGAGTCGAGTCAGGGCTCAACTCCATGATTGGTCGTGCACCAGCCCTTGACTAGTCGAACGAGGTTCATGACCGGTCGAGCACGGAACAAAAAATCCCATCATGGATGATGCTTCTACTATCTTACCTGTGCTATATATGAACTATGATGAGTTCATTTACCAGTCCGGCTAGCTAACATTGTTTGAATGACAACAGTATAAAGGAGATCGAAACAGAAAATTTGAATCAAGTGTTAAAGAATATGAATTAATTATGTTGAATTAATGAAATGTTAATATGAATCGTTGTTTAGAAAATTAAATTCTTCCTTTTATATATATATATATATATATATATATATATATATATATATATATATATATATATATATATATATATAGTTAAACATTGCTACGTTACAAGTCTCTTAACCATTTTATTGGATGATATAGACATTATGAATATTGAATAAAGTTTCAAATGAATGGATTCAATTGATTTCATGTTAAATAATGTGGTTTCATGTTAAATAATGTGATGGTAGAAAATTGTGAGAATGTATGGCATATGTGAATGTATGAATGTTAGACTTGGATGTGAACTTATAATGTATTTAAACTATGTCTACCTGCAATTGTATGATTAGTTTGTCTTTGTACACTTGTTATACGAGACAAGGACCGTAACTCAAATAATAAATTACGTGCATCCTATATTTCCAGATTATGGGGCGTGACAGAATCTCTGGAATGGAGGAGCTTCGCTAGCTCTAGCATGGGGTTGATATGGCCTTGTGCTGGGTAGGGAATGCAACCGGCGCGAGGAGTAACAAGGTCCCTCGGGTCGGTCTGGTAACTGTGTTTTGAGAACTTTGCTACGGGCACACGCGTGTGAAATACAGCTCACGTACACTCCATACATCTGCCACCACGGCACGTATGTCTGGTATCTAATCCGTCCATTAGGTTGGTCTGAGCTTTTAGATGTTTATCAAAAATAAATATAGTCCACCGCTGATGTAGGTTTTAATATTGGAGATGGATTAGAAAACATCAGCCGTGTTTTTAGCATACGTGCGTTGTTTTGAAAGCTGTGGCCCACCTAACGAGTAGATCAACTCGATTTTAGACTAGGGCGCGCGTCAATATCGTGGTGCCGATCTGATGGATGGATTGGACGTCTGACCCATATGTCATGCTGGCACGTGTACTGCATGTACATGATATTATATCCACTGTTTCCTGTGGTGTGGTCCACTTAAACTTTGTATCTGCCTCATTTTTTTACATCATGGTGAGCCCTCACCTTGCGACCGGATCATCAGTCGCTGCTAATTGGCCATAGACCGGGTCACTACGATCTGCGTTCATAATATAAGTGGGGACTCAGAATTTTTCTCAGCCATTGATAAAAAGTCGAGAGTCATTTGATGACAGCCTTTAATAATGTTTTAGGCAATCAAAGGTGGCCCAGACCATGGATGGTGTTGATAATCAAGTCGTTATGGTCCAATTTATTGTACAGACCCGATAATTGCGTAAAGCGATCTTAACGCTAGGCCAAGCCACGTTAAAGCCCGTCTGATGTATGGCCTGGATCATTCACACATGCTGCTACCTAGGTTATCATGGATGCGATTGTGTAGATACTTTTTTTGGCAGATTGTGGAAGATGACTAGGATGCGATTGTCTGGATACTTTTTTGATGATTGGGGAGGATGGACTATGGACCGCCAACTATCCATTTGAAGCTCATCAATTAGACGGATTATTATTATTACTATTATTATTATTATTATTATTATTATTATTATTATTAGTTGTTATGGGAGAATTTGAGCCGATTCCAATTGGGGTAAGCACGGCTCAGCCAATTGAGCGACCGCATTGAGAAAAAGGGATGGCCGAGCAAAATAAGCCGACCCGTGATATGAAACAATTAAGCCATACTAATTTGTCCAAGTTTTTTTGTGAAGCTTTTACGTCAGCCTGGAACTCAGAAGAAGTTATTACACACCTTATCCATCGACCTTGAATAGGTGCTCATCAATAGTATGGCTAAACCGTCACAGCGAGGACTCGAATAATAAGGTCGGCCCGAGCAAAGATATGCCCTACAATCACGCTCGAGGCTTAACTCCAGTAACGCATATATGAAGCAATATCCAGCTCATGATCTCATGATAATTGCCAACTTCCACGCATGTGTCGTTCCTGTTAAATGACATAAGTTGTGCCGAGAATGATAGGCACAGTCACTTCATCTAAAAGGCATAAATAGGGGACTCATTTGCATAAATAGGTACACAAAATCTCTCACCCAAAACCCCTGTCTACACTACTTAGACTCAGATTCTTAGCTTGACTTTGGCATCAGAGTGTCCTTTGCTTTAGCCAGGGTCTCCTTTGTCTTCATCCTGTGCAGGCACACAGGGCTCGACACTATTGCTTGGAGCTCAGAGGGGGTGAGCCAGATTTCTGCATCAACAATATTATTTTTCACATTGATGTGGTATTTTGTAAAACTAAGTAGCCACATATGTTCGGTAGACCAGATGATCAGGATCACTGACGTAGGGATGAACGTGATGAGGATAAATACTCTGAATCCATGGAGCTTCTCTAGACTCCTCACAGAGACTTCTCGAATCCACGAGGAAAGAAGGCAAAAAATAGAAATAAATTCTAATAAATTCGAAATTGATTAATTGATGAATAAAAACAAGTTTACAACCCTTTAAATAGGGATACCAAGCAATGGGAAAGAAATCAGAATCAAACTACAACTAAAACTCCTAAAATTTGCGACTTACTATAAATAGTAAACTTTCTATTTATAGACTGTCGTGATGTCTACTAGTGCGCAAGGTTTTATGCCAAAAGTAGTAAGTGTCCTATTTGGCTTCACCAAACCGTTCTCCTAATTATTCTAAGCTCTTTTCACGTTGGGCGCAACTTCTAAAGCCCAATAGATGAAGAGTTATAATCAAACTAAAACTTACTATTTATAGTAAAAATGAAATTAAAATAGGGAAACGACCGTCGATCTAGGGGTTCTTCGCAATTCCGGGCGTCGCAACCCTGCGTAGTTGGGTTCGTTGACTAAAGTAGCTCGTTCTACCCCAAAATCATATATTTTACGTCAGCTAACTCATTCCGGATTGCGAGATACGTCCGATCTAAGGTCCGACAGTCCGGATCACTTCTGTTGTCGACCGGGCCTTTTCTGATCCATCTTGGCCATGAAACTATTCGCGACCCGCTTTACATCAATCACTAATCCAATTTTCCATTTAGGTAAATCATGGATGCAAACTTTCTATATAGGGAGACCAATGGTCAGTACAAGAAGGCCATGTTTCGAGATATATAACGTAGATGGACCCAAAATCAGACGAAGAGAATGTCCCAAACATTTCCACCATTTGAATATCCTAACCCTTATTCAGCGCCACACACAAGATGAAGAAAACAAGCAGCAACGGTGCAAGCAAAGATCATACCCCCCTATTATATGTAAATCTTGGTGATTTCTGGAGAATTGCCAATAAAAGGTGGGGAACATCGTATCAACGGTCCCGCTTGCACGTAGGGACTATTCGTTTCATTTTTTTCTATTATAAGAGCCGTCGTTATTTTGTTGGCATGCACGCACGGTTCTTGCTGTTATTGAAAAACAACGAATGAAATACGTAAGCAAATTCGACTACATCGACTGGTGATGACACATACAGTATCGGGATCCCTTCGACTTTTTTCCCTTAAACGAATCCCTTTGATTGCTCCTCTTAATTAACTCTTTTAAAAAAATTAAAATTAAAAAAAATTAAAAGGTGTATTTCATTGATCCTCAAAAATATAATCTTTCGGGCAGGTCCGTACAAATTGATCTGGGACCACACCTATCATATATTGATTGAAAAACTAGACTCCAAGACAGAGAGTGGCCTCCTGAAGGGATCTGGGCAGGTCTATACAAAAGTGACTCCTTCCAAACAAGGGAGACACGAAAAGGGAACGGGGTCTTGGGTATCGAATAGACCCCGGGCCTGCATTGTACAACACGAGCTCCTCTTAATTAACTTATCTGCTAAGACAGACATTCCTAGTTTTCTACTCTGGAAGATTATGACCATCCATACACAAGCTAACAAACACTACAAATGCATCGTATTTGCGTGTCCAATATCAAAAGACAGTCCTATCGTGAACCCCGTTGCAGCTGGAAACAACCCCATCGATGGATGTAAGCTTGTTTTGGACATTTGATCCTTGTATCTAATCCGTCATGTTTATGGGGAGAAGAATCCGATGGCTTAAATTGATGTACATGTATGCCACGTGCACATAAGCAGTCTATAGTGTTGACACATGCTTTTGTGTACATGTGTTTTGTGAGTGTGCCACGTGGTTCTGTTTTTCCTCACCTAAAACTCAGTTAAATGAATCTCCTGCAATAATTCAAAAAGACCCATTGGTGGGAGTTATACACGAATTGAGGCCAGCTTTTTTTTTTTTCCTGAAAAAGGACAAATACTACTGAAAGAAAGAAAAGGAAGAAGAGCAATATACATTTAGGTGGGCTCCATAAAAGGGCCAAGGACCCACCTATCATATTATTAAAAGTAAGAAGAGCAATATTATTAAAAGGAGTATTGAGGCCAGCTTGTTTGGCTGGATATGGCCATTAAACTTGAGAATTCGGATCCTCTGCTTATAATAAGTAGAAAAATATTGCTTTCTTGCATCATGATTTGTCCACCTCATCATTGACATCATCACTACTGCCGCATTAAATGTAGCGTGTGATGATGAGGTCCAATTAGATTGTAACAAGCAGAATTTTCCTGCCTGTCTCAAGCAGAGGATCTGGATTCTAACATTAATGGCTAAGAATAATCCGTATGCTCTGATTGCTTATAAGTGAATGTAAGTAAGAATGGGAAAGCATGCGCATGCAATAATGTGGTACAAACAATCTACCACTGAAATTAAGACTGTTTTAATAGAATTATAATTAATAATATGAGGTAACAATCATGTGCTGCCAGCAATCCTGCGCCCTACCACAAGCAAGCCTCATTGGACCTATGATGCTTCACATGGCCCATCGTAGCCATGGAATAGGCTAGCATTTTACAGCACAAAGCACCTCACTTATTAGTTTCTCCAGATTCACGTAACAAGACCCTCCTTTCTTTGTGGCATTCTCAGCAGCCGTCTTTCATTCCATGGCCTTCTTCCTCATAATCTTCCCTTTCTCTCGATCCATCAGCTCCCTCACAAGCACCTCCATGCCATCTCGCCTCACATCGTTGTCGATCTCCATGCCAATTCCCCAATCAGGGCAAGCGAACCGGCAGTTTGTCTGTTGCTCAATGAAGAATGGCCAACATATAACAGGGACGCCCCCAGATATGCTCTCGATCGTTGAATTCCACCCACAATGCATTAAGAACCCTCCAATTGAAGAGTGGGACCACACTTGCTCTTGTGGACACCAACCCGAGGGTAGGCCCCTCTCTTGGGTCACACTTATGAAATCTTGTGGCAACATGGCTGCATCTCCAGCCACAAGATCAGGACGAATGACCCACAAGAATGGATGGTTGCTATTTGCTAGCCCCCAAGCGAACTCACTCAACTGCTCGGCCGACATGACAGTTGTTACGCCCCAAAATTCGTGTACAGAGTGTGCACCCTCAGACCTGAGTTTCAGTTCGTAACTCGTACACAAAGTGTATTAATTTAATTCCTTTATCAGTTTAATCAAAGCTGATAATTATATTCAATCTAAGTTCCACCATAATCTCAATCACACATACATAACATCTAGCGCCAATTAAGCATGCATATATAAATCTTGACAACCCTTAAAAATAAAATAAAACTTCAAAATCAATCATTTATTATATCATCGTACTATAATTATGTTTATTCCATTCTAACATTGTTTCAATGAAATAAATTTAAATAATTCATTAAAATTTCAAAATCAATAATAATGTACATTACACGTTAATCAAACTATGCTAACAAATAAATCACATAATTAGAAATTGTCTAATGCCTCCACTTTACCTTCAGATAAGTATGGTCACGTTTCACATGCGTTGTGTTCAGGTATGGTACATCCTTCTGGTTGTTGCACCACATCATCTGCTAATGGTTCCTCTATACAATTTTTCCATCAATAAAAAGGTAAGTTGGCCAGGCTTAGTGAAATAACCAAGCATGGTTCATAATCATAGCAATTAAAATAACATAAAAAATATGTACAAAGATATGAATGTAAAATGAGGTATGAAAGCGTCAGATGGGGTGATCGTCCATCTGCTTGGGTTGGAGGTTGTCAACTCGCATCCACCCGTTGGGTAGGCTTCCACCTTTCGGTAGGCTTGGACATAGCCCACATCTGGTAACGCTCTATCAGGATTGACATTTCTTCAAGGGAGGGCCCCTAGGATCGACCATGCATTATGTAATGCAATGAATGAGGGATGATATTTAAATGCATATTTTTCATATTTGGTATAGTTGTCTCGATTAAAATATTTACATATAAATTTATCGTACAATTATCATATTAAAATATTCAAATCAGTAAATCAATCAAACAGTCATAATGATTTATTTTAATTTTAATGGATTATGAGACAAGTTGGGTCACTCACCCGAGTCTGGTAGTGTAGAATCCACAAGGTAATTAGGTTGGTTTGAATTCAGAGATCCTATCAATTATATCAACAACATTATTATTCATATATTTTTATTACATGATGGGGCCTACCTTTGATTTGCATCCTAGGTGGCCAAATCTTAAATAATCAAATAATTAAAATTATATGTTTATGTAAATTTAATTATCAAGATTTGAATTTTCTTTTGATCCTGAAATTGAATATTGAATAATTAATCGGGGTGGCCTACTGGATGATTGGATCATCCAGATTCTTGAGGTATTATCATGTTTTGCCTCTACACATTGATGGATGGTGTGGATCTAACTATACAAACACCGACGGCCCATCTCGACCTTCTACGCCAAATGATACCAACACTTGCGCAAAAATCTACGATTCCTTTATTAAACACTTTTAGATCTGACTAATGTGGCCTATCTGATTGTCAGATTGATCTAAAAATTATGACCCTTATATATTTTGGCCATAAGGATTATATGATCCGTACAGATCTATCTTAGCACAATCAGATTTCATCCATTCAATATATTCCTAAAATATTACTAACTAGATTTGAAATCATAAAAACATCACTTTATTAAAATTGACTCTACACACGTATACGATGATGGTGTGGATCATCCACACCATCCATTGTATATATCAAGAAGAAATTAACAACATAATAAAAAATTAAAAAGATTTAACAATTAGAACTTACTTGATCGAGCCCTCTTATAATTTCCTTTTCCTTTTACTTTAGGGCTTCCTATCTCCTTTTTTTTTTTTTCTCATAAGATAGGATGAGCACATCCTCCCTTATCCTGAATTTGAATTTTTTTTTTTAACATTGGATAAAAAAAATTAGTATTATTACTCCAAGAATCGATCATTAAACCTCTCTTTTAATTAAGAATGTCTTTACCAACTTGACTACTGACTTGTTTTTATTTTTGATTTAAAAATAAAATTTTTAAATATTTATTTTAATTTTTTTAATACACCAAAATTTATGGTTATTACATTCTACCCCCCTTAAAATAAAATCTCGTCCTCGAGATTTAGAAATTAACATCTCAAATTTTTTTTGTTTTAATAGCGTTGGTCACGCATACGTTATGTTTGGGTTTAAACACTGGATTAATCTCTTAGTTTTTCCAGTGGTAAATATTTAAGTATGTAAAATTTTGTCAAAAAATAAAATTTATATAAAATTTAAAAATTCAAACTGTGAGGGTTGTCTAGAAATAAATAAATAATATATATATATATATATATATATATATATATATATATATATATATATATATATATATATATATATTCCAGTAAAACATAAAACTAAATTTGGTTTGAAATTTTTTTAAATTTCTAGTTTCTCAATTATTTTCTTTTGAACTCGATTTATCAATCTACGATGTGGCCTTTGAATCACCTTAATTGGACTCATACTTAATTAGTTATGAGTTTTTTTTCAAATCATGTGATTTTCATTATTTAACAAAATATGAGGGGCATTTTTTTTTATCGTTATTATTATTATTATTATTATTTTAATATTATGGGGATCCTAGGTTGGGTTTCTCAATTTCAGATATCATAACAATCAATGATTTTATGTATTGCATCTCTCAAAATAGCAAATAGAATATTTTAAATTTGGACTCACAGAAACAATGTTATTTACAGAATTTTAACATTCGAATCAAAAGTCAAAATGACTTGAATTTGGAAAGTATGCCATTAATTATATAGTGAAAAAAAATTAGATTAAAATTATTACTTTTACTAAGGTTTTCATCGCTCCTAAGGGGTAAAAATCCTACTGTCCAACAGTCGTTCATATCGTTTACAGCCTAGTGCATAAATGTTTATAATTTCTTACTCGAATCATCATAAAATTTTATGGAGTTGTCTAGGGGTATGTACATGACTCAAAAAAATATTCAAAAATTATTTTGAAAAATAATTTTATCTGGTTTGATCAGGGATACTAAACTAGTCTAAATTTTCACTATATAATATTGAAATTTGTTAGAAAATTAGAAATAATTTCTTCATACCTTGAAATTTGAGGAAGATGTTGTCCTATACCTGAAAAAGGTTGTAGTGAGTTTGATATTTATTTTTTTCTCTTATTTTTTTTTTTTGTATTTTCTTTTCCACTAAATATGGACTTATGATCCTATAAGAAGGAATTTTTAAAATTTAGTAGAGATTATGGTTTATACACACACACACACACACACACACACACACACACATAAAATACTTCAAATAGAAATATTTATTTAACCAAAGGTAATTATTAAAATGAAAAATTCTATTAATTAAGTCGATAGAAAGCCAGGATATATGGGCAAATTGATTTTCAGTTTGATGATTGTTATTTATATTACATTTTATTATACTTTAAAATTTCAGATTAGGTTAAAAATTTATATGGAGATGATCTTATTATGAGTTTACTATGTCTCTGTAAAATCTTAGCTAAATATTCCAACTATAAAATTTTTTAAAATTCTTGCAATCAGTCCTGTCCAGAATTTGATGATTTATGACCAGCCCGTACTGACTCACTGGATCAATATATTTACTATGAGATTTAAATTTTATTATTATTTTTATCTTAATATAGACTTATCTATCTTCGATCAGGCTTTTGAATCACCTCAATCAAAGTAGTGCTTTTGATGGGTTTTTTGACCCGTCGTCGACCAGTCGTGAGTCCTGCTCGACCGGTCGAAGGTTGGTCTCGACCAGTCGTAGGAGTCGAGCCATGACACGACTCAAAGTCCAGCGACTGTGGACTATTTTTCTCCGGGGTGCTCGACCAGTCGAAAGAGGTACTCGACCGGTCGTAGGTGGCTCTCGACCGATCGTAAACTCGGTTCGACCAGTCGAGGTTACGCAAATTCGTTCTGTGATTTTGCACGGATTTAGTGTCGCAAGTCCTTTCACAACTGAGATGCTGAAAGGAGTTTCCTAAAACTTTAAATAGGAATACCCAAGGCTTTCTAGGTATGACAAGAGGGTTTTCTAAAGCTTTACAAGGGATTTGCTAAAGGGTTTAGGGCTATCAAAGGTGAGAGAGGGAGGAAAAGAGAGAGAGGAAGCTTATAGAAGGGAGATTATGCTCGTGGAGGTTATCTACTGTGCAATTTATATCTCAGCACTTCTATATCCTCATAATCGGTGAGATCTCTCCGTTTTCTTTATTTTTCTTATTATTTATCCACTCCTGCGTGAGTGAAGAAGTTTGTAACGTTCTACTTTATAGTAGATTGTTGATCTAGACTAGGTCCCATGGTTTTTACCTCTTTGAGGGTTTTCCATGCAAAAATCTCTTGTGTGGTGTGTGATTGATGCATTGATTGTTTTTCATTGCTTTATTATCCATAATTCTGGTTTATTCTGGAGGGCTAGATCCTAAGGTTTTGTGCAAGGCCCCCAATAAAGTGGTATCAGAGCTAAGTTCATTGAACGGGTAGGATCGGTTTTGAATTATGGAAGGTGGCTCATCAAGGATGATTAGCCTCAATGGTTCTAACTGGACCATATGGAAGGCTAAGATGGAGGACTTGCTTTATTGCAAGGACCTATATTCTCCAATTTTAGGCATATCAGCAAAATCCTAGGTTATGACTGATGATGATTGGAAGAAGATGGACCGAAAGGCAGTGGGGTTTATTAGACAATGGTTGGATGAGTCTGTGTTCCACCATGTGTCTACGGAAACCTCGGCCGCTAGCCTATGGCTAAAATTACAAGGGCTGTATGAGAGGAAGACAGCCGGTAATAAAAATTTTCTGATAAGGCGACTTGTAAATCTCAAGTTCAAGGATTGTGGTTCTGTGGCCGAGCACATGAATGAGGTCAGCAATATAGTGAACCAACTCTCCTCTATGAAGATAGTACTGGATGATGAATTGCAGGCTTTACTTTTGCTTAGTTCATTACCTGACAGTTGTAAGACATTAGTGGTGTCTCTAAGTAACTCCGCGCCAGACGGAAAGATATCCATGGAATAGGTAACTAGCTGTCTCTTCAATGAAGAGACAAGGAGGAAGTCTCAGGGGTCTACTCAGCAAGAGGCTCTTGTAACACAGGAACGGGGAAGAGGAAATAACAAGAAGGGCAGGAAGACCCGAAATAAATCAAGAGGCAACTCAAGTAACAAAAAAGATGTTGATTGATAGAATTGTGGCAAGAAGGGCCACTACAAGCATGAATGTCGTGGTAAGAAGAACGATAAGAAAGGAAAAGGGAAGGAAGATGAATCAAATTTCACTGCGGTCGCTTCAGATGGTGACATTATAGTTATTCTTTCTACAGATCATAATGTATGTCTCATAGCTACGAGTCAGGATACCGACTGGGTGATAGACTCAAGAGCTTCTTTTCATGCGACACCACGCAGAGACTCCTTCACAAGCTACAAGTCAAGTGACTATGGGACTGTGAAGATGAGAAATTCTAGCGTATCAAAAATCATGGGAGTCGATGATATTTGTGTGAAGACTGATGTGGGCTGCACATTGGTTCTCAGAAATGTAAGGCACATCCCAGACCTTCGCCTCAACTTGATGTCGATGGGAAGGTTGGATGATGATGGCTATGAAAGCCAGTTTGCTGGTGGGCAATGGAAGCTCATCAAGGGTTCATTGATCATGGCCAAAGGAAAGAACTGTTGCACCCTTTCCAAGGCAAGTGTCAGTATGTGTAAGGGTGGGTTGAACGTAGTGGAAGACTCAGCTATTGACATGTGGCACAGGCGTCTAGGCCACATGAGTGAAAAAGGGCTTCACCTACTAGCATGGAAGTGGTTCCTTCCAGACATGACAGGTACACCTCTTAAAACCTGTCTTGATTGTTTATTAAGAAAACAACATAGAGTTTCATTTATTAAATCTGCTTCTCATATTAATAAAGTGCATGCATTAGATTTGGTTTATTCTGATGTTTGTGGTCCTATGAGGACAAAAACCTTGGGTGGGGCATTGTATTTTGTTACTTTTATAGATGATGCATCTAGGAGGGTTTGGGTTTATGCTTTGAAATCCAAGGACGAAGTCTTTGGTGTGTTTAAATTGTTTCATGTTATGGTCGATAGAGAGACAGGTAGACCATTGAAGCGCATCCGCACTGACAATGGTGGTGAATACATTGACGACTTTCATGAGTACTGTAAGTCCCTGGGTATACGGCATGAACAGATGGTTCCCAAGGCCCTCCAGCATAATGGTGTAGCTGAGCGAATGAATCGCACCATTGTAGCGAGAATCAGATGCATGTTATCCCACGCGAATTTGCCCAAGACATTCTGGGAAGAAGCAATGCACACGATAGTGTATTTGATAAACAGGTCTCCATCAGCCTCGTTGAATAGAGAAGTGCCTGAGAAGGTGTGGACTGGACATGATCTATCGTACAATCATCTCAGGGTGTTTGGATGTGGGGCATCCATTCACGTACCAAAAGACGAGAGGTCCAAGCTCGATATGAAGATCGGGCAGTGTGTGTTCTTAGGGAAATTCGGTTACAGATTGTGGAATCCGACCGAGAGAAAGCTCGTCAGGAGCAGAGATGTGGTTTTTTTTTTAAGATCAATGTATAGAAGACATTGGTAAGCCAGAGAAGAACTAGCCTAGTTCAAGTGAGCTAGAGGACATGGATCCGGTTACTCCTCCCGTGGTGCCTGATGACGGGGGAGTACAACAAGGTGTAGAGGACGAGGGAGTTCTTTCAGAAGATGGACCTGGGGAGCAGCCCCCACTTGATCCATCTGTTGAGCCACAGGTGAGGTGGTCATCTAGGGACAGACAGCCGTCCAAGAGGTACTCGCCACATGAGTACATTATGCTGACTGATGGAGGAGAGCCAGACGATTATTCTGAGGCCTTAGCCAACGAGCATAAGGGGGAGTGGTTGAAAGCTATGCAAGAGGAGATAGAATCCTTGCATAAGAACCACACCTATGATATGGTGAAACTGCCTAAGGGTAAGAAAGCACTGAGCAACAAGTGGGTGTTCAGAAAGAAGATCGAGCAGAAGAATTCACAGACAAGGTTCAAGGCCAGACTTGTGGTGAAAGGGTTTGGTCAGAGGAAGGCATAGACTTCGAGGAGATATTCTCACCAGTGGTGAAGATGACATCCATACGGGTGTTGCTTGGGTTGGCGGCTAGCATGGATCTGTAAATAGAGCAGTTAGATGTTAAAATTGCCTTTCTCCATGGTGACCTGAAGAAGAGATATATATGCACTAACCAGAGGGGTTCGAAGTTAAGGGCAAAGAGCATATGGTGTGTAGGTTGAGGAAGAGCTTGTATGGGCTGAAACAAGCTCCACGGCAATGGTACAAGAAGTTCGATTCGTTCATGTTACAGCATGGGTATGACAGAACGGAGTTGGATCACTGTGTGTTCACACGCAAGTTCTCAAATGGTGATTTCTTAGTTCTGCTCTTATACGTTGATGACATGCTCATCATGGAAAAAGACATCAAGAAGATCGACAGGCTGAAATAGGAGTTGGGCAAGTCTCTTGCGATGAAAGACTTGGGCCCGGCTAAACAGATCCTAGGAATGAAGATAACTCGTGACAGAAGCAGCAGGAAGTGCTGGCCATCACAAGAACGGTATATTGAGAAAGTCCTAGAGCGGTTCAATATGAATGCATCGAAGCCGGTCAGTACTTCACTGGATGGTCACTTCAGATTGAGCGACAGGCAATGTCCCAAGACGAAGGTAGAGGTGGAAGAGATGCAGAAGATACCATATGCGTCAGCTATAAGAAGTTTGATGTATGCTATGGTATGTACACGCCCAGACATAACATATGTGGTTGGTGTTGTCAGCCGGTATCTTGTTAATCCTGGCAAAAAACATTGGGCAGCGGTGAAATGGATACTGCGGTATCTAAGAGTCTCATCCAGGTTGAGCCTATGCTATAATGATGGTAAACCTGTGTTAGAGGGCTACACAGATGCAGATATGGCAGGTGACATTGACTCCAGGAAGTCTAAATCAGGGTTCATGTTCACGTTTGCAGGGGGAGCGGTTTCCTGGCAGAACAAGCTACAGAAGGTCGTAGCGTTGTCGACGACAGAGGCCGAGTACATTGCAGTCATAGAGGCATGTAAAGAGATGCTTTGGATGAAGAGGTTCCTACAGGAACTTAGCCTAAAGCAGGAGGAGCACGTGGTCTATTGCGATAGTCAAAGCGCTATACACTTGAGCAAGAATCCAAGTCAGCATTCTATGTCGAAGCACATAGAGATTCAGTATCACTGGATCAGGGATACTTTGGAACAAAATGTGTTACAGCGTGAGAAGATCCACACAGACGATAATGGGTCAGACATGATGACTAAGGCTTTATTCAAGGGCAAGTTTGAGGTTTGTAGAAATCTGGTTGACTTGAAGAAGGTAGATCCCTCTTGGGTCAAAAAGGGGGAGATTTGATAGATTTTTTAACCCGTCGTCGACCGGTCGTGAGCCCTGTTCGACCGATCGAAGGCTGGTCTCGACCAGTCGTAGGAGTCAAGCCGTGGCACGACTCAAAGTCCAGTAACTGTGGACTATTTTTCTCCGGAGTGCTTGAGGAGGTGCTCAACCGGTCATAAGTGGCTCTCGACTGGTCGTAGACTCGATTCGACCAGTCGAGGTTACGCAGGTTCGTTCCGCGATTTTGCGCGGATTTCGTGTCGTAAGTCCTTTCACAACTGAGATGCGGAAAGGAGTTTCCTAAAACTTTAAATAGGAGTTCGTAGGGCATTCTAGGTATGACAAGAGGGTTTCATAAAGCTTTACAAGGAATTTGTTAAAGGGCTATCAAAGGTGAGAGAGAGAGAGAGAGGAAAAGAGAGAGAGGAAGCTTATAGAAGGGAGATTATGTTCGTGGAGGTTATCTACTATGCAATCTATATTTCAGTGCTTCTATGTCCTCGTAATCGGTGAGATCTCTCCATTTTCTTTGTTTCTCTTATTGTTTATCCACTCCTACGTGAGTGAAGAAGTTTGTAACGTTCTACTTCATAGTGGATTGTTGATCTGGACGAGGTCCCGTGGTTTTTACCTCTTTGATGGTTTTCCACGTAAAAATCTCTTATGTGGTGTGTGATTGATGCATCTATTGTTTTTCATTGCTTTATTATCCATAATTCTGGTTTGTTCTAGAGGGCTAGATCCTAAGGTTTTGTGCAAGGCCCCCAACAACTTTTATAGTTATGAATTTTATAAGTTGGATAATTCTTGCTGCCCATTGCTATCCAACAAAATTTTATGAATTAAAATATCTTTAAAATTCATTTTCATTATATTAATCCATCTTAATCTAAATTATATTCAAATAAGAGTATAGAGAATCTAAATTCTTATTTCTACATTTAGCAAAAATTAATGGGAACTTAGTTTTGAGTCTCTAAGTTCATCAATTCATACATCAATCAAGAGGTATATCCTAATGAAATGTTTCTAATTTCAAGGGTCTACAATTTATGAAATTTAATTGGGTACATAACCTACAAGTCACTCTAAGTTTTAGAAAAGACCTCTCTCTAATACCATTCTATCACGCCCCAAAATCCGGGTACAGAATGTGCACCCTCAGACCCGAGTTTCAGTTCGTAACTCGTACACAAAGTATACGAATTTAATTCCTTAATCAGTTTAATCAGAGCTGATAATTATATTCAATCTAAGTTCCACCATAATCTTAACCACACATACATAACATCTGGCGCTAATCAAGCAGGCATATATAAATCTTGACAACCCTTAAAAATAAAATAAAACTTTAAAATCAATCATTTATTATATCATCGTACTACAATTATGTTTATTCCATTTTAACATTGTTTCAATAAAATAAATCTAAATAATTCATTAAAATCTCAAAATCAATAATAATGTACATGACACGTTAATCAAACTATGCTAACAAATAAATCACATAATTAGTAAATTGTCTAATGCCTCCACTTTATCTTTAAATAAGTATAGTCATGTTTTACATGGGTTGTATTCAGGTACGGTACATCCTTCTGGTTCTTGCACCACATCATTTACTAATGGGTTCTCTGTACGATTTTTCTATCAATAAAAAGGTAAGTTGGCCATAGTGAAATAACCAAGCATGGTTCATAATCATAGCAATTAAAATAACATAAAATATATGTACAAAGATATGAATGCATCAGATGGGGTATGAATGCATCAGATGGGGTGATCGTCCATCTGCTTAGGTTGGAGGTTGTCAACCCGCATCCACCTGTTAAGTAGGCTTCCACCTTTCGGTAGGTTTGGGCATAACCCGCATCTGGTAATGCTCTACTAGGATCGACGTTTCTTCTAGGGAGGGCCCCTAAGATCGACCATGTATTATATAATGCAATGAATGAGGGATGATATGTAAATATATATTTTTCATATTTAGCATAGTTGTCTCGATTAAAATATTCACATATAAATTTATCGTACAATTATCATATAAAATATTTAAACCAGTAAATCAATCAAACAATCACAATGATTTATTTTAATTTTAATGAATTATGAGAGAAGTTGGGTCACTCGCCTGAATCTGGTAGTGTAGAATCCACAAGGTAATTAGGTTGGTTTGAATTTAGAGATCCTATAAGTTATATCAACAACATTATTATTCATATATTTTTATTATATGATAGGACCCACCTTTGATATGCATCTTAGGTGGCCAAATCTTAAATAATCAAATAATTAAAATTATATGTTTATATAAATTTAAATATCAAGATTTGGATTTTCTTTTTAAGATCCTGAAATTGAATGTTGAATAATTAATCGAGGTGGCCCACCGGATGATTGGATCATCCAAATTCTCAAGGTATTATCATGTTTTGCCTCTATACATTAGATGGATGGTGTGAATCTAACCACACAAACACCGATGGCCCATCTTGACCTTCTACGCCAAATGATACCAACACTTGCGCAAAAATCTACGATTCCTTTATTAAACACTTTTAGATCTAACTAATGTGGCCTATCTGATTGTCAGATTGATCTAAAAATTATGATCCTTGTATATTTTGGCCTTAAGGATCATATGATCTGTACAGATCTATCTTAGCACAATCAGATTTCATCCATTCAATATATTCATAAAATATTACTAACTAGATCTGAAATTATAAAAACATCACTTTATTAAAATTGACTCTACACACCTATACGATAATGGTGTGGATGATCCACACCATCCATTGTATAGATCAAGAAGAAATTAATAACATAATAAAAAATTAAAAAGATTTAACGATTAGAACTTACTTAATCGAGTCTTCTTAGAATTTCTTCTTCCTTTTACTTTAGGGCTTCTTATCTCCTTTTTTTTTTAAATGCAAAAACTTTCGTATTCTTTTTTAAAGAAAATTCTCATAAGATAGGATGAGCACATCCTCTCTAATCCTGAATTTGATTTTTTTTTTTTTTTTTTTTTTTTTTTTTTTACATTGGATAAAAAATTTATTATTATTACTCCAAGAATCGATCCTTAAACCTCTCTCTCAATTAAGAATGTCTTTACTAACTCAACTATTTACTTGTTTTTATTTTTTATTTAAAAATAAAATTTTTAAATATTTATTTTAATTTTTTTAATGCACCAAAATTTAGGGTTATTACAACAGTGATGCTGTCGAAGTTGACATAAACGACCGGTCCAAGCTTCTTTTTATCTAACCACTCTAGACATTCATCTTCATCTTTCCACAAGCTTGATGTGATGGAATTCAAGCTGCTGTATGATATCTTGTTGCATTGAAGAGAACGAGGGCCGAGCGTGTAAATGTGGGAAATCTTCAATCTCATTACATCTAGATATTGGTTGGGATATTTTTGGCCTCTTTTTTTTTTTTTTCTTTTTTTTCTTTAATGTATTTTCTTTTTTATTTTATTTTTTTGTTTGGCTTAACTATATACTCTTGTTTAAAAAAAAAAAAATTTAAATTCTTTTTTTCATTAATGTGACGTGAGTTTATGGTTAAATCTTTATATTCAATAATTTCTCTTTATAAAAGTTATTTGAATTAGCAAGTCCACTTCTATAGTTCACATAATACTTAGTTTATCAAAAGAATTGGCACCGCACTTTATTAAGATGGGTTTAACTCAATGATTCATCTTAAATGAAGTTCTTATATCATATAAAATTTTATAGGGATTTAACTCGCCAAGCTCTACAAGGTATGAATACCTATTAGAAGTTATAAACACCCCCATTCGTGGCCTCCTCTTCCTCGATAGAGTGGGCCTCGGAAACCTGAGAAAAGCCTATTCTTTTCGTCCAGTGCTCTTCTTTGTTTTTATGGTAGGTGGGCCTTCTTCTTTTTGTTAGCGGGCCTGCTCAAAATAGCTCACCGTATAGTTTCTCCTTGAAATGAAGAGTTACAGATTTTTGGAAAAAAAAAAGGTCATATTCAAACACATTCACCTTTAAATAATTGATAGTTTAAATTTAAAGTATTTACAACTTAAAAGTTTACGAGCATCCAAAAGAATCCCTTAGTTATGTAGCTAGGCGGGAGGGTGAGCATTTGATGGACAAGTTGGATGTAATCACAGCAACGGTAACAACATCACATTTACCATGATCTAGTTCTCGGGGACCATGAACATCGAATTCAGCATGCTCTACCTGATCTAAAGCACTTTAAACAATCCTCAACTTTCAAAGCACTTTTATTAGAAAATGATATCTTAAACTATGAATGGCCTATTTCGATTGGAGGGAATCTATAGTAAATCAGGAAAAAAAAAATAGGTACAATTTTTGTAATTTCATTTATTTGTGGCATGAAATCAGTTGTAATCTTGGTTCCATTGCTTTGTTTGTTTGTGTTTGACATGAAGAATGCTACGGCAAGTCAAATTATGCACTTGAATTGTACTTAACACACTAATGATTGATGAACTTACTTCGATTTGCAATTAGAATCTAGCTGAGGCCCACCATGACATTTGTGGGAAATTCACTTCATTGATTTTACCAGTTCAGGTTAGGACATGAGCCTAAAAACTAAGCAGATGCAAAAACTCAAGTGGCCTACGTACGCACGGAACAGTGGGGATTGAAAACCTACTATTGAGACATTCGCAGGTCCACCATATATGATGTTTATATGCCGTCTAAATTGTTATTAATGGCATTCCCACTACGATGAGCTGAAAACATATATTAGCCTTATTCAAAACTGTTGTGGCCCCAAGAATGTTTCAACAGTAGTGAGCGTTCAGTCCTCATTATTTTCCTGTCGTGTGGCCGAATTGAGTTTTGGATCTGCCTAACTTTGGGCTCATGTCCTAACATGAGCTAAGAAGACAAATGGATGTAGTGGACTTGTCACAAACATCACAGTGGGCCCTACTTAATTACATCATGGTCCTCTCACTTAGGGGAAATGACCGGGGAACCATTTTCTATCATTTTTCTATTATCTGCAGAACCAACGTTATCTTGTTGTCACCATGCTTCTTCCTTTTAATTTAAAAACAACAAATGACATGCGTAAGCAAATACGACTACATGGGTTGACAATGATATATAAATAAAAAGTAATCAAGTGGAGATGCATGCACTGCGTGGGCCGGTAATGACACCTATGTTTAACGGCATATGGTTGAGTAGTTCTTTTCCATCTATTTTACTTTCTTTAAAAAAAAAAAAAAAAAAAACAATCCCTTCTATTGCTGCTCTAACTAATTAACTCGTCTTCTCAAACAAAGACAATGCTAGTTTCCTACTCTGGAAGATCATGACCATCCATACACGTGCACACCAACACTACAAACGCAGCGTACTTGCATGTCCATCACATGCTTAGTGTAGACTTTTACTTTACGGCACAAAGCACCTCACTGATTAGTTTGTCCAGATTCCCGTAAGAAGATCCTCCTTTCTCGGTAGCATTCTCAGCGACCTTCTTCCACTCCATGGCCTTCTTCCTCATAATCTTCCCTTTCTCTCCATCCATCAGCTCCCTCACAAGCACCTCCACGCCATCTCGCCTCACATCATTGTCGATCTCCATGCCAATTCCCCAATCAGTGCAAGCGAACCGGCAGTTTGTCTGTTGCTCAGCGAAGAATGGCCAACATATAACCGGGACTCCCCCAGATATGCTCTCGATCGTTGAATTCCACCCACAATGCGTTAAGAACCCTCCAATCGAAGAGTGGGACAACACTTGCTCTTGTGGACACCAACCCGAGAGTAGGCCCCTCTCTTGGGTCACACTTATGAAATCTTGTGGCAACATGGCTGCATCTCCAACCACAAGATCAGGACGAATGACCCACAGGAATGGATGGTTGCTATTTGCTAGACCCCAAGCGAACTCACTCAACTGCTCGGCCGACATGACAGTGATGCTGCCGAAGTTGACATAAACGACCGATCCGGGCTTCTTTTTATCTAACCACTCTAGACATTCATCTTCTTCTTTCCACAAGCTTGATGTAATCGATTTCAAGCTGCTGTCTTGTATCTTGTTGCATTGAAGCGATAGAGGACCGACAGTGTAAAGGTGGGGAAGCATGCGTCTCATTGCATCTAGAACATCACCCTCCATATCATCGAATGTGTTGAGAACAACCGCTGATGCTTTGCAAGCTTTCTGTGCTTCTTCGGCCACGAAGTTGAGCATGATGTCGTCGGGATCCGTCGTCCGGATAAAAGTAGGGAAATCCCTTAGACGGATATCCTTCAGGCCGGGTAACCAGTCGATGCGAGTGTCCAGATATCCGTTTGTTAAGTAGCTTTCATCTATTTCCCAAAAAGAAATGTTATCACAGACGACCTTGTTTTGATTTACTTGATTAAGCAGGATATCTGAGGCACAGTAGGCCACACCATGAAGATTGCCCGGTGGAAAAGACCAATCCGGTCTACTAATGTGATTCAGGGAATGCGTGTGGTCCAACTAATGAGTGGGCCAACCTGATTTTTCCACCAGACGATTTTCAGGCACAGCACCGTATGTGCAAATTGGACGTACATAGTGCATGATGCATATTGTTGGATTTTGATAAAGCTTTCAAAATATGTATTTATATTTTCAAATATACATTACTCTTTAATAAAATTATTTTAACTATAAATGTTAGGTTCTTTGTTTTTCATTGAAAATTTCTAATATAGTAAATATGTATACGTTTAAAATATTCATTTTCTGCAAAAGGACTAAAATTGCCATTGCCATTGCCATGATAAGCACGCAAGAGTACAACTGTAACTAAGGGACGCGGATTGCATCTGGTAGGTGCCAGCGCGGATGTTGTCCGGCAATGAAATAACATCATGTAAACAATATTTCGTGTAATATAATCTTTACTTTCATTGTGGGGCCATGCCTAACACACGAGGTGCTCTTTCGTTGTGGGGGCTGGATGGGGTGTGTGCTAGCTCCTGTTGGATGCACGTGCATGTGTCATGCAAGGAAATGTACAAAATCATCATTTAGTACAAATCTTTACCTTTCATTTTAGGCCATGCATGATAAGCTCAAGGGACACATTTTCATTGGTGTTTCTTTTTTTTTTTTTTTAAACACGCACACACACCACCACACACTCACGCCATGGTGGGATTTCACCACCTATGGGTACTCGAACCTTCAACCAGGTGTTGAAACTCCTGGGATTTCACCACATTTTCATTGGTGTTAGACTGTGCGTGTAGGTACCCTTCGAAGATACAGATTGAGTCCAACGGAGCCGGCACGTATCTCATCCAACACAACTAAATAATTGCCACGTGTGCATATCAGGTATGGAAAGTGACAAAATTATCATTTCAAACAGGTAAATATTAATTTTTCATTTGAAACATGCTGACAACTCTATGCTTACGTGGCACTTTTTCATTGCAGTACAAAAGCATTATTCAATCGAATTATCTACTACAAACCAAGTTAACCATCCCTAACCTTTTAAAAAATAATAATAATAATAATAAAATATTTATTTTTTATTTTTACCCTTACCTTGGTAGTAGACTCACGAGACTTTCAACACCAGTCCAAGGGTTCCAATACTCATAGGTGGTGAAATCCCATTACATGTCTGTCACTGTGTGTGGTTCCCTCACATGACTTGCTTAGATATGGACAATTATGTCTAATGCTACTGTGATGTATATGTTTTATATATCCTTACCATCCATCTATTTTGACCAACCATTTTAGAGCATGCGCCTAAAAGAGGCAGATTGAAGGCTAAAGTTGACCACACCACATGTGTACATGTTTTATCCATGACATTCATCTATTTTGACTGATCATTTTAGAGCAGAGCCTAAAAGAAGTAGATTAAAGGCTAAAGTTGACCACACCACAGGAAGCAGCGGGGATTGAAGGCCCACTATAAAAATTTCCTCTAAGCCACATAAGTTTTGTATCAAACTGATATTTCTGTTTTCCCTTCATACAGGTCTACGTGACTTTATGAGTAAGTTGGATGGCAAATAAATATGACGGTGGGCCATAGGAATATTTCAATGGCGGGAGTTCAATCGTTCTTGTGGTTTGGTTCACTTGTCTTTGATCTTACTCCTTTTGGGGCTCATTTTCTAAAATGATCTATCAAAATAGATAGATAGTGTGATATCACATATACATCGAGGTGGGCCTCACAGAACATCTAATACGACTGTCCATCTCTAGCTATCCCCCAGTGGGGGTTGTACCCAATCTGCACCAATTATTTTACGCAGGGCTTAAAACACAATGTTTTTGGCCCGCTATGTAGTATATGTAAGATCCTCTCTGCGCATATGGAAGCGGATTGCATAGTCTGCTCCCACACTACCAACTTCGGTGGTGTGTTGACATCACCAAGTTATGTGGGCCCATCACGATGTATTGTACTATATCCATACTCTTCATCAATTTTGTGAGATCATTTTAGTGCAAGAGCGTGAAAAACGAAGGCAGATCCAATCTCAAGTAAAAAACACTACAGAAATCAGTGGGGCTTGAACGTCTACCATTAAAAACATCATTGGGGCCACATAAGCTTTGGATCAAAGCTTATATTTGTGTTTTGATTTCATACGGGTGAGTGTGACGTTATGAACAGGTTAGATGGCAAAGAAACATCATTGTAGATAGGCCCTAGGCAAGTTTCGACGGTGGACATCATTGTCTCCACTGCTTTCTGTTGTGTGGTCCATTAAAGGTTTGGATCTGCCTCAATTTTTGGCTGATGCCCTAAAATGATCCCAAAATAGATGGACAGTGTGGATATAATATATACATCATGGTGGGGGACACAGAACTCGGTGACGTCAACACACCGGTGGTCTGTGGCACACCACGCAATCCGCTTCCCTTCCACATCAATCAAAAGCGTACTTCAAACTGTTCTAACTTTCAAATCATTTTCATAATTAGAAAACGTAAACGATACACAGCAGCTAAGGTTGTTTGTTACCTTTCAACGGTGTAAAGCCTCTCTCAATCAGCTCCCGATAGTAGAGATAGCATAAGAAGCCGCAAGCGCTCGTCGTCCAGAACAGAACTTCAGGTATGTGAAGCTCGTTGGCGACCGGCAGCGTAAACGCCATGGCCCCGTCGGCGATGATGCAGCTCACTTGGGGTATGCCGACGGTGTTGTTGAGCTTCGTCACGAGGTTACGGAAGGGCCCGAGACAGGTTTTACTTGTGGAGTTGCACAGAACTGCGACGTCTTGTGTGGCATCACGATCGGACGGCGGGAGGCCATCAGGTATGGTCTCGAAGCTGAAGTCGTCGAGGCAGCTGAAAGAATCAGAGCCTCTGGACCGCAAGAGGCGCCTGTGGTTGAACTCGGTGTGTATGAAGGTGATGTAGAAGCCTCTGGAATGGAGGAGCTTCGCTAACTGTAGCATGGGGTTGATATGGCCCTGTGCTGGGTATGGAATGCAAACGGCATGAGGCTTTCCCGAACCCATCTCTCTCTATCTCTCTCCTCTGATGAAATTTGGATTGGATGGCTTGGATTTTATAGAACAAGAAGACCCATCAGGGACTGGAATTGCGTAGGGTAGAACACAGCACGGACGTCGGTACTGTGTATACGTGCACATAGAACCGGTCTGAGAACTGTATTTTGGGAGCTTTGCAAAGGGTTTAAGCGTGCGCAATACAGGTCACGTACACGCCACACATGTGCCGTTATGGCACGTAGGTCTGATCGATATCCAATCCGTCCATAAGTTTGGTCCAGGCTGTTAGATGTTTCCCAAAAATAAATATGGTCCGTCGCTGAGGTGGGCCCCAATATCAGAGAGAGGTGGGTGGGTTAGGAATCTTCAGCCATGTTTTTCATACGTATCAACCTGATTTTCGAGTAGGGCGACAATGTTATGGTAACGTTGTGATGGATGGATTAGATGCATACTTACGTGTCATGTTGGCACATATGTTGCATGTACATGAGTTGTATTGCACGCGCGTGGGCTCAGCGAAGCCCGTCTTTTGATATTCGAATTGCGTAATAAGGTCGTCCGCCGGCTACATACAGCTTAGGCTTTATTATTATAAAGAGGTAAGATATTATTTTGGCATTTCTTTTCTGTTTAACTCTTATTATTATTATTTTTAATTGATACATCATTGCGTCAGAGAAATTGAAAGGAAATTTAAAATTTTAAATAATTAATAATATGAAGTTTACATTTTCGTCCCTTTTTCTAAAAGGTTTTTTAAAAGCTAATTTTTATTGTGACATTGCCTTGGCTTGCATTTCTCGGTTCTGTAGGTATGCGAATCAATGGGTTGGTTGCTTCTTTATTTTTTAGTTTTAATTTTAATTTTATTTTATTTAAAAGACTCAAAATATTATTAATATCAAAATAAACCTTACAAGCTGTACTTGCAGGCTCAGGCAGAAAAATAAAGCACGAGCCTCTTCTTGTTTTACAACGCATTTACGTTCGGGCTGGCCCAGACCAAGGGAAATGCCCGCCTATCATATCAAAAGTAACCAAGAATGGGTTGGCTGCTTGGGTTGTCGATGTTATGTAAAATTCATTGTTGTTGAGATTAATGAAACTTCCGTGGCATGAGTACACATTTATAGAAAAAAAAAATGTAAAATTCATTGTCAGCACTAAGTGCAGTACCTTAGGGAGCATTTGGCACGGAGCATGGAATTAAGTGGGATAGGATTGGTTTTTTTGCAATGATTATATGATGTCAGGATTTATTTTTAAATTCCATGTTTTAGTGGACATTGTATGCATTGCTTGGAATTTAAATGTTGAAGAAGTAAATTTTAGAAGTTAGCTTGAAATTATTTTTGGATTCAAAATTGATGGGGTTTTCCTCCTAAGGTCAGAGGAGATAGGTACAGTTCGGATGCCACAAATAGTGGAATCATCGTGCCGCTCGACCAGTCCTGCAGCCTGCTCGACCGGTCAAGTGAACAGTGCTCGACCAGTCCTGGGTCACTCAACTCAAAGTCTAGCGAGCTCTGTGAACAGTGCTCGACCAGTCGAGTGAACAGTGCTCGACCAGTCATGCAGCCTGCACGACTAGTCCTGGTTATGCGGATTTGAGTCCGATTTTGTACGGAATGCAGAATTTTGAAGCGGTTTTCGCAAGGATGCGAAAGAGAGTTTCCTAAACTATAAATAAGAGGTCCCTAGGGTTTTCTAGGGCATTCAACAGGTAAGGCAAAAGGGTTTTCTAAAGCTTTGTAAGGGTTTGCTAAAGGGTTTAGGACTATCAAAGGTGTGAGAGAGAGAGAGGAAAAGAGAGAGAGAGAGAGAGAGAGAGAGAGGAAGCTTGTGGAAGGGAGGCTATGCTCATAGAGGTGATCTACCATCTCTTAGCGCTTCCACGTCCTTGTAATCGGTGAGATCTCTCTGTTTTTTTTTTTTTTTTTTTTTCTCTTATTGTTTATCCACTCCAGCGTGAGTGAAGAAGGTTGTAACGTTTTATTTCATAGTGGATTATTGATCTGGATAAGGTCCCATGGTTTTTACCTCTTTGAGGATTTTCCATGTAAAAAGCTCTTGTGTGGTGTGGTACGTTTATGCTTTGATTTATTTCATTGCTTTATTATTCTATAATTCTTGTTTGTTTCGGGAGGTTAAATCCTAAGGTTTTGTGCAAGGCCCCCAACAAAGTGGTATCAAAGCTAAGTTCATTGAACGGGTAGGATCGGTTTTGAATTATGGAAGGTGGCTCATCAAGGATGATCAGCCTCAATGGTTCTAACTGGACCATATGAAAGGCTAAAATGGAGGATTTGCTTTATTGTAAGGACTTATATTCTCCAATTTTAGGCATATCAGGAAAATCCAAGGATATGTCTGATGATGATTGGAAGAAGATGAACCGGAAGGTGGTGGGGTTTATTAGACAATGGTTGGACTATTCCGTATTCCACCATGTATCTACGGAGACCTTAGCCGCTAGCCTATGGCTAAAATTGGACGGGTTATATGAGAGGAAGACAACCGGTAATAAGATTTTTCTGATAAGGTGACTTGTGAATCTCAAGTTCAAAGATGGTGGTTATGTGACCGAGCACATGAATGAGGTCAGCAATATAGTGAACCAACTCTCCTCTATGAACATGGTCTAGGAGATTAATTGCAGGCTTTGCTATTGCTTAGTTTGTTGCCTGACAATTGGGAGACATTGGTGATGTCTCTAAGTAACTCCCGCCAGACGGAAAGATTTTCATAGAACAGGTTACTAGTTGTCTCTTCAATGAGGAGACAAGGAAGAAGTCTCAGGGGTCTACTCAGTAAGAGGCTCTTATGACACACGAACGGGGAAGGGCGAGAAAGCCCGAGATAAATCAAGAGATAAATCAAGTACTAGGAAAGATATTGAATGCTGGAATTGTGGCAAGAAGGGTCACTATAAGCATTAATCTTGTAAAAATAAGAACGATAAGAAAGGAAAAGGAAAGGAGAAGGAAGATTAATCAGATTCCACTGCAATTGATTCGGATGGTAACGTTGTAGTTATTCTTTCAGCAAATCACTATGTATGTCTCATGGCTACGAGTCAGGACACCGACTGGGTGATAAACTCAGGAATCTCGTTTCATACGACTCCACGAAGGGACTTCTTCACAAGCTACAAGTCAGGTGACTATGGGACCGTGAAGATGGAAAATTCTGGCCTATCGAAGATCATAGAGGTCGGTGATATTTGTGTGAAGACTGATGTGGGCTGCACATTGGTTATCAAGGATGTGAAGCATATCTCAGACCTTCGCCTCAACTTCATATCGACGAAAAGGTTGGATGATGATGGCTATGAAAGCCGGTTTGGTGGTGGGCGCTGGAAGCTCTTCAAGGGTTTGTTGATCACAACCAGAGGAAAAAAGTGTTGCACCCTTTACAAGGCATGTGTCAGTGTGTGCAAGGGTGGGTTGAATGCAGCAGAAGATTCAGCTATTGACATGTGGTACAGGCGTCTAGGCCACATGAGTGAAAAGGGCTTCAGCTACTAGCGAGGAAGCAACTCCTTCCAGGCATGACAGGTACACCTCTCAAAACTTGTATTGATTATTTATCAGGGAAACAGCATAGAGTTTCATTTATTAAAGCTGTTTCTCATGTTAATACAGTGCATGCATTAGATTTGGTTTATTTTGATGTTTGTGGCCCTATGAGGATAAAAACCTTGGGTGGGGCATTGTATTTTGTCACTTTTATAGATGATGTATCTAAGAGGGTTTGGGTTTATTCTTTGAAATCTAAGGACGAGGTCTTCGGTGTGTTTAAATTGTTTCATGCTATGGTCGAGAGAGAGACAGGTAGATCATTGAAGTGCATCCGCACTGACAATGGTGGTGAATACATTAGCGACTTTCATGAGTATTGTAAGTCCCTAGGTATACGGCATGAACAAACAGTTCCCAAGACCCCTAGCATAATGGTGTAGCGGAGTGAATGAATCGCACCATTGTAGAGAGAATCAGATGCATGTTATCCCATGCGAAGTTGCCCAAGACTTTCTGGGGAGAAGCAATGCACACAACAGTGTATCTGATAAATAGGTCTCCATCAGCCCCGTTGAATGGAGAAGTACCTGAGAATGTGTGGACTGGATAGGATTCATCGTATAGTCATCTCAGGGTGTTTGGATGCAGGGCATCCATTCACGTACCAAAGGACAAGAGTACAAGCTCGATATGAAGATCAGACAGTGTATGTTCTTAGGGTATGGTGATGAAAAGTTCAGTTACAGATTGTCGGATCCGACTGAGAAGAGCTCGTCAGGAGCAAAGATGTGGTTTTCTTTGAAGATCAGTATATAGAAGACATTGGTAAGCCAGAGAAGAACCAGCCTAGTTCAGGTGAGCTAGAGGACATGGATCTGATTATTCCTCCTGTGGTGCCTGATAACGGAGGAATACAGCAAGGTGCAGAGGACGAGGGAGTTCGTTCAGAAGATGGACTAAGGGAGCAGCCCCCATTTGATCCACCCGTTGAGCCACAGGTGAGGAGGTCATCTAAGGACAAACAGTCGTCCAAGAGGTACTCGCCGCATGAGTACATTATGCTGAGTGATGAGAGAGAGCCAAAAGATTATTCTGAGGCCCTAGCCAACGAGTATGAGGGGGAGTGGTTGAAAGTTATGCGAGATGAGATGAGATGAGATCCTTGCATAAGAACCACACTTATGATATGGTGTGTACACGCCCAGACATAGCATATGTGGTTAGTGTTATTAACCTGTATCTTGTCAATCCTGGCAAAGAATATTGGGTAGCGGTGAAGTGGAAACTGCAGTATCTAAGAGGTTCATCCAGGTTGAGCCTATGTTATGATGATGGTAAACCTATGTTAGAGAGCTACACAGATGCAGATATGGCAGGCGACATAGACTTCAGGAAGTTTACATCGGGGTTCATGTTCACGTTTGTAGGGGAGTGGTTTCTTGGCAGAGCAAGCTACAAAAGGTCGTAGCATTGTCGACGATAGAGACTGAGTACATTGCAGTCACAGAGGCATGTAAAAAGATGCTTTGGATGAAGAGGTTCTTACAAGAACTTAGCCTGAAGCAGGAGCAGCATGTGGTCTATTGCGATAGTCAAAGTGCTATACACTTGAGCAAGAATCCAAGTCAGCACTCAAAGTCGAATCACATAGAGATTCGGTATCACTGGATCAGAGATACTTTGGAATAGAAGGTGTTACAGCTTGAAGAAGGTAAATTTCTTCTGAGTCAGAAAGGGAGAGATTTGATGGAGTTTTCCTCCTTAGGTCAGAGGAGATGAGGTGCGGTTCAGATGCCACAAACAGTGGAATCACCGCGCTACTCGACCAGTCCTGCAGCCTGCTTGACCGGTCGAGTGAACAGTGCTCGACCAGTCCTAGGTCACTAGACTCAAAGTCCAGCGAGCTCTGTGAACAGTGCTCGACTAGTCGAGGGTCGACTCGACCAGTCGAGTGAACAGTGCTCGACCAGTCCTGCAGCCTTCACGACCATTCCTGGTTACGCAGATTTGAGTCCGATTTTGTGTGGGATGCAGAATTTTAAGGCGGTTTTCGTAAGGGTGCGAAAGAGAGTTTCCTAAACTATAAATAGGAGGTCCCTAGGGTTTTCTAGGGCATTCAAGAGGTAAAGCCGGAGGGTTTCCTAAAGCTTTGCAAGGGTTTTCTAAAGGGTTCAGGGCTATCAAAGGTGAGAGAGAGAGAGAGAGAAAGAGAGAGAGAGGAAGCTTATGAAAGGGAGGTTATGCTCGTAGAGGTGATCTACCATACTTTAGCGCTTCCACGTCCTCGTAATAGGTGAGATCTCTCCGTTTTCTTTGTTTCTCTTATTGTTTATCCACTCCTGCGTGAGTGAAGAAAGTTGTAACGTTCTACTTCATAGTGGTTTGTTGATCTGGACGAAGTCCCATGGTTTTTACCTCTTTGAGGGTTTTCCACGTAAAAATCTCTTGTGTGGTGTGGTTTATGCTTTAATTTATTTCATGCTTTATTATTTTATAATTTTGGTTTATTTCAGGAGGCTAGATCCTAAGATTTTGTGCAAGGCCCCCAACAAAAATCGGCATAGCTCATACCGCATACTTGATGTAGAACATGGTATATATACATTCCTAGCATAGTTGGATCAAAAGGTGGATCATAAATTGATTATAACTTTTGATTTAGGTATCATTACGGGGTGCATAACCTATCAATCTTTACTAAAACGGGCCATCTGAGATGAACCAACCCACAAGGTGGGTCGCTTCTGTTCGTTTCATCAGAAAATGCATACTTTCACATCAAAAATGAAAATTTAAGGAAATTTTACTATTTTTAATAATTTCAAATTTTTTAAAATTTTCTTACTTTTAGAGTTTTAGATTTCTTATTTTTTAGAAATAACTTTTAATCGTGCTAGGACTCTTCTACCAAAAGTTTATTTGGAATTTTTATTTTTAGAATTTTGGTTTTAGAAGAGTTTTATTAGAATTATGATTTTTATTAAAGTTAGAATTTTAATATTTTTGAAATTTTTTTTTCTATATTAATGGTGTAACAAGGACATATATGTCTGATAATTATCAATCAATTTACTAATTTTAAAAATTTATTTCTATTTTTCTTATTTTCCCTCTTGTATTCGAGAAGTCTTTGTGAGGAGTCCGGAGAAGGCTCCGTCGATTCGGAGTAGTTATCCCGTTGAGGAAGATGGTGATCGACCTCATCACATTCATTCCCGCGTCAATACCCTTTTTCAGTGTGTCCACTTGATCTTTATATATGTCTTAGTTTTTGACCCAAGCCTTATGATGAGCTCGTCAGACGGACGGTTTAGATATAACATATACCTCATATGGGACCCATAGAAGTTGGTGACGTCAACCCAGTAGCCCGGTCAGTGGTGTGGTACACCAGCCAATCTGCTTCCTATTTCCACATGGTTACTTGTCTGACAACGGATTTCCTGTCAAAGGCTTTCCCATAGGAATTCCCTGCACTGGGATGCTAGGTGGGGCTCACCATAATGTTTGTGATAAACCCATCCCATTCATCTGTTCTGTGAGCTCATTTTAGGATATGCCACCGAAAACGAGGAGGATCCAAAACTAAGTGTGCCGCTAAGCACACTGTGTAAACTCTGTGAGGCCCAATGTTATTTATGTATTTTATGCACTCCATTCATCCATTTTACCAAATAGTTTTATATCTTTAGTCCAAAAATAAGCATATCCAAAGCTCAAATGGATCACACCATATAAAACAATGTGAATTGAACATCTACGGTTTAAAAATTACAATCTATACAATTTTATTATTTAATTAATATATTCTTTTTACTAATAATATAATCTATATTTATACTTTATTTTATATGTATTATATAATTAATAACAATTTATTAATACAAATATATCATCTATATATCATAAATTATTTTATAATCTGATTATATTTAAAATTCAATACATAGTTAAATAAAAATATGCAATATATATATATATATATATATATATATATATATATGATCTTAATTACCAATAGGTTGGATGACAAATAAACATCACCGCAGCCTTGTAAAGGGGTTTCAATGGTAGAAATCATTATTATTACCACTGTTTCATGTGGCGTGGTCCACTTGAGCTCCCCGCATGCTTTAATCTTGGGCTCAACCCTAAAAATTATATGCAAAAAGGATGTCGGCATGTATAAACCACAAAAATTCTTGGTGGGCCCAACAGAGTTTACTGAGTACAATAAAAGCCTATTAAGTTGCTCAGCACGCAATCCGATTTCGAACACATTATGATCGCCCAACATTTTCCAATAAATCAATGGAAGCCGTTTTTTTTTTTTTTTTGGAGAGCATTGATAAAATGGTGATCAGAGTCATTTGAACAAGTGATTATTAAAAGTTGTGAGCAATCAAAGGTAGCCCAAATGATGGATGGTGTAAATAGATAATAAATTCAATATGGTCCAATTTATTGGACGGACCCGATAACTGTGTAAAGTATATCTTAACGCTAGGCCCATCCACTTTAAAGCCCGTCTGATGTATGACCTGCATCTTTCACACATGCTACCACATATGCCATCATGGATGCCATTGTCTGGATACTTTTTAACTGATCAGATCACTAATCCATGTTTCCATGCAGGAAATTCATGGATATGCTAACTTTCTTTATACGGGTAAGAACGGTCAGTACAAGAAGGCCATGTTTTGTGATATAGACCGCAGATGAAGAGAATGTTCCAAACATTTTCACCATCTGAAGATCCTAACCCTTCACTCAGCGCCACACACAAGATCAATAAAACAATGCAGCAACAATGCAAACAAAGGTCACGACCATCAATACACGTGTTCACCAACACTGCAAACGCAGCGTACTTGCATGTCCATCAAAAGGCAGTCCTGTCGGACCCCATCGCAGATGGGAACACCACGTTGATGGATGTAGGTTTGATTTGGGCATTTGATCCTTTTCATCCAAACCGACAATTTTTTATGGGGCCGAAGAATCAGTGTGTTTAAATTGACGTACATGTATGCCACACTCACATAGGCTGTCTATGGACCATCATAGCCTTAGAATAGACTAGTGTTTTACAGCACAAAGCACTTCACTGATTAGTTTGTCCAGATTCCCGTAAGAAGATCCTCCTTTCTTTAGAGCATTCTCAGCAACCATCTTCCATTCCATGGCCTTCTTCCTCATCTTCTGCCCTTTCTCTCCATCCCTCAGCTCCCTCACAAGCCCCTCAACGCCATCTCGCCTCACGTCGTTGTCAATCTCCATGCCTATCCCCCACTCAGTGCAAGAAAACCGGCAGTTTGTCTGTTGCTCAGCGAAGAATGGCCAACATATAACAGGCACGCCCGCAGATATGCTCTCGATCGTTGAATTCCACCCGCAATGCGTTAGGAACCCTCCGATCGAAGGGTGAGACAGCACTTGCTCTTGTGGGCACCAACCTGCAAGCCGGCCCCTCTCCTGTGTCACACTTACGAACTCTTGAGGCAACATGGCTGCATCGCCCACCACAAGATCGGGGCGAATGACCCACAAGAAGAAAGATGGATGTAGTGGACTTGTCACAAACATCACAGTGGGCCCCACCTAATTACATCATGGTCCTCTCACTTAGGGGAAATGACCGGGGAACCATTTTCTATCATTTTTCTATTATCAGAACCGACGTTAACTTGTTGTCACCATGCTTCTTCCTTTTAATTTAAAAACAACAAATGAAATACGTAAGCAAATACGACTACATGGGTTGACAATGATATATATAAATAAAACGTAATCCTGTGGAGATGCATGCACTGCGTGGGCCGGTAATGACACCTATGTTTAACGGCATATGGTTCAGTAGTTCTTTTCAATCTATTTTACTTTCTTTTTTTAAAAACCAATCCCTTCTATTGCTGCTCTAACTAATTAACTCGTCTTCTCAAACAAAGACATTGCTAGTTTCCTACTCTGGAAGATCATGACCATCTATACACGTGCACACCAACGCTACAAACGCAGCGTACTTGCATGTCCATCACATGCTTAGAGTAGACTTTTACTTTACAGCACAAAGCACCTCACTGATTAGTTTCTCCAGATTCCCGTAAGAAGATCCTCCTTTCTCGGTAGCATTCTCAGCGACCTTCTTCCACTCCATGGCCTTCTTCCTCATAATCTTCCCTTTCTCTCCATCCATCACCTCCCTCACAAGCACCTCCACGCCATCTCGCCTCACATCGTTGTCGATCTCCATGCCAATTCCCCAATTAGTGCAAGCGAACCGGCAGTTTGTTTGTTGCTCAGCGAAGAATGGCCAACATATAACAGGGACGCCCCCAGATATGCTCTCGATCGTTGAATTCCACCCACAATGCGTTAAGAACCCTCCAATCGAAGAGTGGGACAACACTTGCTCTTGTGGACACCAACCCGAGAATAGGCCCCTCTCTTGGGTCACACTTATGAAATGTTGTGGCAACATGGCTGCATCTCCAGCCACAAGATCAGGACGAATGACCCACAAGAATGGATGGTTGCTATTTGCTAGACCCCAAGCGAACTCACTCAACTGCTCGGCCGACATGACAGTGATGCTGCCGAAGTTGACATAAACGACCGATCCGGGCTTCTTTTTATCTAACCACTCTAGACATTCATCTTCTTCTTTCCACAAGCTTGATGTGATCGATTTCAAGCTGCCGTCTTGTATCTTGTTGCATTGAAGCGATAGAGGACCGACAGTGTAAAGGTGGGGAAGCATGCGTCTCATTGCATCTAGAACATCACCCTCCATATCATCGAATGTGTTGAGAACAACCGCTGATGCTTTGCAAGCTTTCTGTGCTTCTTCGCCCACGAAGTTGAGCATGATGTCGTCGGGATTCGTTGTCCGGATGAAACTTGGGAAATCCCTTAGGCGAATATCCTTCATGCCGGGTAACCAGTCGATGCCAGTGTCGAGATATCCATTTGTTAAGCAGCTCTCATCTATTAACAGAAATCAACGAAAGGGATTCTAGTCTTCGTTTTGATTTACTTAATTAAGAGGAATGATAAATACAAATGTTACCGTCCACCATTAGCACATGTGCCAACGTGTCACTTCCAGAGTACATCTGACGCACAATAGGCCCACGATTGCCCGGTGCAAAGACCAATCCGGTCATATGCGATTTAGGGAAGACGTGGGGCCCATTTAATGAGTGGACCGATCAGATTTTTCACCAACCGATCTTTATGGGGATTTGAAGGATTTGAGAGTATTCCAAAATCATTGGTTGTTTGGCAGGATGGATTAGAGAGTATGTCAAATCTAGGTTAATACTTTATTGTGCACGTGGCCCACAGATGATATCCTAATACAAGTAGATTATCACTTACGTCACTGAAATTACTTTATTGTCTATGAAAATCAACCGTTAAAAATCTTCCGTTAGTCAACTAGGTTGTGATCCTATACTTGTGGCCCATCTAAGATTTCATCGTTTTTTACTAAAATATATATTTTAGTGAGCTTATTATAATCATTGTGTCAAACATCACATACCTATACTAATTCGGGATATTAAAATTGATTTAGTAATTAAATTTAAACTCTAAAAATACTACTTAATTTAAGTGCATAGGTATTTTTGAATTACAAGGGATTCTATATCCAGGATGCCAAACACAACCGGAGAACTCTAAATCTAGAGAATTTTCAATCTCGATACTCCAAATCCATTGTGCTAAAAGGCCTTATGTGGAAATTGGATGTTGTGCACGCTCCATACTTTGGGATTTTGATAAAGCCTTCAAAGGAAAATTATCTTTTAAAATCTTGTTGTCTTATATAAAATTATTTTTAACATAAATGGTTTGGTTTTTTTTTTTTTAAATATTGAAAACCGTTAATATAGAAAATATGAAAGTAGCATACATGTCTAAAATTTTCATTTTATGCTAGATTTTTCTAATAATAATCCAGAAAAACCTAAAAAACTGAAAATCCCTCAAGAAACTGATGAAAACCTGATCTGTCACTGTAATTATACGCCCGCGAGAGTACAAGTGGGAGTAGAAAATAAGGGACAAGAATTGCCTCCATTAGGTACCCGCAAACAGAAGCTGGCTTACTGATTAACTCAAGTTTATGAGGAAGCTCTGTGGGGACCGCCATGATTATGTGTCTTATTCACACCGCTCATCCTTTTTCCAGCTCATTTTAGGGCATGAGCCTGTAATTGAAGCATATCCAAAGTTCAAGTGGACCACATCACAAACAAATTAAATGAATTGAACACCTGCCATTGAAAATTTCTCGTGGGCTACAGAAATTTTGGATCAAGTTGTTGTGTTTTCCCATCATTCATGTATGTGCGACACAAAAAACCGAGAGAATGACAAATAAACATTATTATATGAACCCTAGTAAGGTTTGTCATTATCCCCACTGTTTCATGTGGCGTGGTCCACTTAAGCTTTGGATTTGCTTCAAGTTTGGGCTAATGCCCTCAAAAGTGCTGGAAAATTGGTTGAACGGCATAGATAAGATACATACATTCCAGGAACTTAATGAAAGGCTTTAACAGGAAAACCCATCCCACACTCAAGTGGGTCACGCCCAACATGATCATGTGGCACTTTTTCACTGGCATTGAACAGGGTGCATGCTGCTTTGCTTTTCAGTCGTGACCACTCTAGCACATGACAATATATATATATATATATATATATATATATATATATATATATATATATATATATATATATATATATATATATATATCATGCGCAGTTGTCATGTATGAAAAAGCCAAAATCATCATGCTATTCATGACATGTTAATTATTCATGGTGGGGCATGCCTGATACCTTTCCATGGGTGTTGGAGGGGGTGACTCCATCATCTGTCTACTGCAAACTCGATTAACCAGGGAGCGGAGACCCGGATCCACTGGGGTGGGTGGCACCCCTGACTATGGGGCTCACGGTGATGTATGTGCCTTGAATCCATACCATCCAATCATTTTAAAGGCTTATTTTAAGGCATGATCCCAAAAATGAAGCTGACTCAAATCTTAGGTGGACCACAGCGCAAGAAAAGGTTATGATTAAATCCTCGCCATTAAAAGCTTCATGAATTCTACCCGAATATTTATTTGTCATCCAACCAGTTGATAAGGTCAAAAAAACCTAGATGAAGAGACCACGCAAATATAATCTTCATCCAAACCTTTTGTGGTTCACAGGAAGTTTTTAACCGTACGTGAATCACCACTGTTTCTTATACTATGGTCCATCTGGGATTCGAAACTGCTACATATTTTTTATCATGCCCTAAAATAAGCTTTCAAGATGTAGTCACATACATCACAGTCGGCCCCACGGTGAGAGGTTCACCCACATTGGTGGATCCAGAGTCTCACCTAATCCGCTCCCATTCAACTACCACATAATGACATGTTGATTATTGTGTTGGGGACCCAATGAAAAACAAAAAATGTACAGCAGACTCGGTCATTGTGTGTGGACCTAATGAAAAAGAAAAACACTACCACACACGTGACATGTCAGTCATTGTGTGTGAGCCCGAATATATTACAACTCTTGTTTTACACAGCATGTAGTGTACACGTAATCCATTACGTGTGATCCTTGACTCTAGGCCCTGGGCCAAAATTCAGTCAGATGCACAGCTTAGGTAGGCCACACCAGATACAATAATGTAAGGCCCAATGAGGTGCATCTTTCATCAAACTTATTCATCATGACTTACCCAAGTCCGACCCAGCCCAGCCCATTGACACCCTACTAATAAATCACTCGGGTGAGCTATGCCAGTTGACCACAGTATGCGGACTTAGAATTTGCAGGGGCAATTTTACATGACGCGGATTGAGTCCTACCTAGGGTTGTACATTGAGTTGAACTGAGTTGAGCTGGCCTCGGCTTGACTCGACTCGGCCACTAGCTGACCTCAGCTCAAACTTGGCTCGGCTCGGTTCAATCAGCAGCTTAGGCTAGTTCGCGCCGAGTTCGAGCCAAGATTGAGCCGAGTTCACCATTGCAGCATTTTCACAAATACCTGGATTGCAGCTTCAAAATCTTACTATACTTAGACAACAGTAATGGTTTTAACAGTACTTTATAAGACACCTTCTAAGAAATATAAAAATCACGAAAAAAATGGTGTTGGTTTCATATACATACCTTCCTTGCCACCAGCCACACTTCTTTGAGTCATTTCACCAAACACTTAGTGAGCAACATCAATATCAAAGTAATCTAGTCACCGAATTGGTTCGATCCGAGTTCGATTCAAGTTGGGTTCGATCCGAGTTGAGTCGAGCTGGGGCTAGCTCGAACTCGGCTCTAACTCATTTTCGAGCTCAAAAAATCAGCTTGACTTGGCTCAATCTCAGCTTCAAACCGAGTCAACTCGAGCTTTTTCCGAGTCTGAGTCGAGCGAGCTAACTGAGCTAGCTTGGTTCGTGTACACCTCTAGTCCTACCCTCGCCTAACTCCAGCTGGGAAGGGGCAGTAGATTTGAGTGGCCATCGTGATATATGGGTCTTATCCACACCGTCCATCCATTTTTTCGTATCATTTTAGGATGTAAACCCAAAAATGAAGTATATCCTATGCTCAAGTGGACTACACAATGGCGATTAAACTCTTACCGCTGAAAACTTCTTAGGGGCCACGGAAGTTTTAGATGGAGCTTTTGTGTTTTCTCTTCATCCACGTCTATGTAACTTTATGAATAGGTTGGATGGAAAATAAACATCACAGTGGGCACTAGAAAAGTTTCAGTGGCGAGGATCATTATCACTGCTGCTTCCCGTGGAGTGGTCCACTTGAGCCTTGGATCTACCTCATTTTTGGGCTTATCATCTAAAATGATACGAAAAAAATGGATGGACGGTGTGGATGAGACCCATACATCACGGTAGCCACTCAAAACTGCTGCCTGTTCCCAGCGGGGTCATCCAATTTTACATTGTTCCAACTGGCATGACCCATCTGAGTGATTTATGGTGACAGTATTACATAGTGGTTATAAGGGTAACCGCTTGAATGGCGTGAATTTCACATATACAATGTAGCGCCCAAAGAGTCTGAGTGTTTGAAGAAACAGCTGTTGCAGAGGATTCCGGTCTCATTGCAAGGGATGCAAGTGAACGTGACTCTATAACAATCCCACTTCCAAATCAATTAAAAGCATACATCAAACGGTCCTTAATTTTCAAAGCATTTTCAAAAGAAAATGATAGCTTAAACGATACAAAGAATCTAAAAAGTTGTTACCTTTAAATGGTGTAAAGCCTCTCTCAATTAGCTGCCGATAGTAGAGGTAGCACATGAAGCCGCAAGCGCTTGTTGTCCAGAACAGAACCTCAGGTATGCGAAGCTCATCGGCGACTGACAGCGTAGATGTCATGGCTCCGTCGGCTACAACGCAGCTAACTTTGGGTATGCCGACGGTGTGGTTGAGCTTCATCATGAGGTTGCGGAAAGGCCCGAGACAGTTTTTGCTTGTGGAGTGGCTGAGAGCTGGGATATCTTGGGTGGCATCACGGTCAGAAGGCGGGAGGCCATCAGGTATGATCTCGAAGCAAAAGTCGTCCAGGCAGCTGAGGGAATCAGAGCCTCTGGACTGTAAGAGACGCTTGTGGTTGAACTCGGTGTGGACAAAGGTGATGTAGAAGCCTCTGGAATAGAGGAGCTTCGCTAGATTTAGCATGGGGTTGATATGGCCTTGTGCTGGGTATGGAATGCAAACGGCATGAGGCTTTTCCAAACCCATCTCTCTCTCTCTCTCTCTCTCTCTCTCTCTCTCTGTAGCTGTAGCTGTAGCTGTAATAGGATATGTATTAGATGGCTTGATTTTATGGAGTTTTTGTTGGCTGTACTAGCCAGAAATTCTCTTGGCTTTACAAAGCCTTAGAACCAAACACACCACAAATATATAGAAAATAATTTTACTTGCTGCACTTGCTGCACTCTCTTACTGTAATCGGACATACAAGGTGCCTTTTATAGGCTTTTGCACCAACTATGAAATGACTACACTACCCTAGGCTCTTTAATATTCTTAGAAACTGACATTTGGCCATTCATCTTCCAAAACAGCTCCTTTAGAGCTCCAACTGTTATACATGGGGAGTTCAATGGTCACCGGCTGTTGCTGGAAACGGCTTTTTGGGTTTCATTGTTTTCAACACTCCCCTTCAAACCAAAACAGGTTTCATTCCAAGCATTGATCTTAGTCGTCTGAATGTATCAATCGGTAATGCCTTGGTGAATATGTCCGCGACCTGTTCAGTGGTGTGACAATACTCCAATTTTACCACTTTCTGCTTCACTTGATCTCTAAGAAAATGGTATCGAGTATCAATGTGCTTGCTCCTTCCATGCTGTACTGGATTTTTGATGCCTTGTTCCCTGCAATACTCTCGAAAGGCATTTGAGGTGTACTCTCCACCTCTGTCAGATCTAAGAGTTTTGATTTTAAGACCACTTTCTTTTTCTACAAGGGCCTTAAAATTTTTAAAAATAGTAAAAGCAGCAGACTTTTCTTTGATTACATACAACCACAATTTTTTAATCAAATCGTCAATGAAGGTAATAAAGTATTTATTACCTCCAAGAGAGATTGGCTCCAATGGTCCACAGATGTCAGTGTGAACCAACTGCAATGGTTCTCTTGCTCTTCGGGATACTCCACTCGGAAAGGAGTTCCTTTGTTGTTTGCCAAGTGTGCACGCCTCGCACACATGTTCTGGAACTTCAATAGCCAAGCAAGCCATGCACCATGCTTGATGAGGATAAGAGTCTAAGGCCACTGAAATGGAGATGCCCAAAGCGAAGATGCCATCTCCATGAATCATTCTTCACGAGTCCGTAGAGGCACTTCTCAGCTTTTGTGTAAATATGGAGTGGAAACATGCGATTCTTCGCCATTTGGACTTGAGCCACAAGTCTCTCGTGTGCATCTCTTATAGAGAGAGAATGATTTTCCATGTGTATGACATACCCCTTCTCAAGGAGTTGGCCGATCTTGAGGATGTTACTTTTCATGTTTGGTACGTAATACACATTGGAGATAAAATTCGGCACACCATTCTTCTGATAGATTTTGACTTTTCCTTTACCTTTCACAGGAACTTTTGATGAGTCTCCTAGACTGACATTGCCACGAGCATCTTCTCCCAGTTCCACGAACAGCTCTTTCTTTCCACACATGTGGTTACTCGCACCTGAGTCGAGATACCACACGTCATGTTGATCACATGCTTCTTCCGTGCAAGAAGAAGTGTGGAGTCTTCTTTTTCCTGATTTGATGCTTCTGCATAATTAGAATACTCATCTTGATCTACTGGTTTGCTCCAACAGTTTGAAGCATAATGGCCGAACTTGTTGCAATTGTAACATTGAATATTTTTTGTATTTCCACGTCCACGCATGGAACGACCTCTACCATTTCCTCTTCCACGGAAATTGATAGTCTTTTGTTGATTTTGTGATTGGCTTGGATAATATCCACGCCCTCTGCCTCTTGCACGATTGCTAGTGCCACGGCCGCCTCGTTGTGTATGACCATTCTTTTGTTCATTTAGAGTTAACTTAGACTCTAAAGCATGTTCAAGCGTTGAACCGGCATTCTTTTGCATTCGTTGCTCATGCACTTGCAACGAGCCCATCAATTCTTCAATGGACAGATTTTCTAAGTCCTTTGATTCTTCTATGGCAACAACCACATGTTCAAATTTGGTTGTGAGGGATCGAAGTACTTTTTCAACAACCCGTACATCTTCGATCTTTTCACCATTTCTTTTCAAGTTGTTAACAATAACAGTAACCTTGAAAAGAAATCAGAAATGGTCTCACCTTCCTTCATGTGTGAGGTCTCGAATTCGGCTCTAAAAGTTTGGAGACGAACCTTCTTCACACGATCAACTCCTTTGAAGATTGTGCGAAGAATCTCCCATGCTTGCTTGCATGTTGTCGCTGGGCAAACGATCCGTTCAAAGGTGGACTCATCCAACCCTTGATAGACAAGAAACAGAGCCTTCTTGTCCTTCTTTCTTTGATCTTTGAGGACCGCCCTTTGATCAGCGGTGTAGAGAGCTTCTTCTTCCGTTGTGGGTTCTACATACCCATCGGTAACAATATCCCATAGATCTTATGACCCGAATAGTGCTTTCATTTGGATGCACAGTTTTCATAGTTATCCTTGGATAACTTTGGAATCATTAATTTGGATCGAGGATGCCATCTCTTCTTTTTAAGAGAAGGAATGATTGATTTTTTTATGAAGGAGAGATGAAATAGAAAACAGATTTTTTAACAGATTTGTTTTGGTGAAAAAACAAAAATGCTTTGGAATCTGATTTTTTTGAGTAAATTTTCTTTTCTAAAATTGTGACAACTTCAACAGGAACTCAAAAAAAACTTTCCTTTGCAACAATGATTTTTTCAGAAAACTCTGGACTTGGTGAAAAAAATATCTTTGAAACTTTTGTAGAAAAAGAACCTGGGCTCTGCTATCCGATTTTTTTCAAATAGATTTTTCTTCATTTCGATTTTTCAAACAGATTTTTCAAACTTTGGCTCAAGAAAACGGATTTTTAAACAGATTTTTCTTCTCGGAAAAAAATCAGTACTTATTGAAAAACCTCTTGGATGCTTCTTCCAGGAAAACAATGAGGCTCGATACCAGTTTGTTGTCATGTACTAGCGAGAAATTCTCTTGGCTTTACAAAGCCTTAGAACCAAACACACCACAAATATATAGAAAATAATTTTACTTCTTGCACTTGCGCACTCTCTATCTTGTAATCGGACATACAAGGTGCCTTTTATAGGCTTTTGCACCAACTATGAAATGACTACACTACCCTAGGCTCTTTAATATTCTTAGAAACCGACATTTGGCCATTCATCTTCCAAAACAGCTCCTTTAGAGCTCCAATCGTTATACATGGGGAGTTCAATGGTCACCGTACGTTTCGGAAACTATTTGTTGGGTTTTCTTTGTTTTCAACAGTTTTATGGAGAAAGAAGGCTCTCTCTCTCTCTCTCTCTCTCTCTCTCTCTCTCTCTCTCTCTGAGTGTGGGTGTGATGAGATATCGATTAGCTGGCTTGGATTTTACAGTAGAGAAAAGGTAGCGGATTGGCTGGTGTGTTGACGTGGCCAAGTTGTGGGTTCCATCATGAGGCACGTCCGTTCATTTGGCCAGCTCGTTGTAATGCTTGAGTCGAAAATAAGATAGTTCCAAAGATTAATTGGACCACACGGTAAAAAGCAGTGGGGGATTCTATCATTGAAACTCTTCTGGGTCACATAAGTTTTGGATTAATATAATTGCTTTTTTCCTCTTCATTGTCCTCTTCATTGGAGTCTGTGTGACCTCATGAACAGATTGGTTATGAACAGATTGGATGGAAAATAAACATTATGATAGGCATTATGATTGTTTTAACGGTGAGAATTATTGCCCCGCTGCTATTTGTGGTGTGGTCCATTTCAGCTTAGGATATGACTCATTTTTGGTATGATGTTTTAAAATGATCTCCCAAAATGCACGAACAATATCTATATGAATACATCATTGTGGCTCATGTAAGTTTGATATCCTTTTAACCGTTTGTATATCTTGGAACTGGCGCTTGTCGAATCAGCTGCCACAGAAAAGGTATAACTGCCTTTAAAAAATGTTTTAACAGTTTTACAAATGTCAGACGTGTGTGCAATACATCTCTTGCACGCCACACATGTGCCACGCACATCTTATCCTTACCAGTTGCCGTAATCAGTAAAAAATATGTTGTTGCAATGCCATTCGTCCATATTATCACGTACTGCAATGCGACAGTGATGTACCAATCACAAAGAATATAAGTTTCTTTTTTTCTATCGGATTGAAATAACTAAGTGGGCCCCAATATTGAGACAGGTGAATGGATTAAAGAACTTCAGTCAAGTTTTCCCATACGTATATATTGTTTTGGATTGTGGAGCACGCCAGACTATTTAATTTGGAGTTAATTAATGCCGCCGGATTGATGGCTCAATTCAAGACATGGGATAAAAAATGAGGTAGATCAAAAAATCAAGTAAGCTCCATAATGGAAAAGGTGGGTTCCACCTAAACCCTTAATAAGGTCATTTCCACGTAGATGAGATAAAAACACTGGTAAATTAGCTTGATACAAAACTTACGTGGCACATGAATGTTTGACGCAGGGGAGGACGTGAGGTCGAGCACCGTCTTCCTCAAGAAGATAACTATTCTGAATCCACAGAACTTCTCTGGACTCCTCACAAAGACTTCTCGAATCCACGAGGAAAGAAAGCAGAGAATAGAAATAAATTCTAATAAATTCGAAATTGATTAATGAGTACTTAAAAACGAGTTCACAACCCTTTAAATAGGGGTACCAAGCAATGGGAAAGAAACCAGAATCAAACTATAACTAAAACTCCTAGAAATCGTGACTTACTATAAATAGTAAACTTACTCTTTATAGACGACCGTGATGTCTATTAGTGCACAAGGTTTTCGGCAAAAAATAGTAAGTGTCCTATTTGGCTTCACCAAACCGTTCTCCTTATTATTCTAAGCTCTTTTCACGTTGGGCACAACTCCTAAAGCCCGACGGATGAAGAGTTATAAGCAAACTAAAACTTACTATTTATAGTAAAAACGAAATTAAAACAGGGAAACGACTGTCGATCCAGGGGTTTTTTGCAATTCCGGGCATTGCAACTCTGCATAGCTGGGTTGGTTGGCTAAAGTAGCTCGTTCTACCCCAAAATCATATATTTTACGTCAGGTAACTCATTTCGGATTACGAGATACACCCGATCTAAGGTCCGATGGTCCAGATCACTTCTGTCATCGACCGGGCCTTTTCTAATCCATCTTGGCCATGAAACTGTCTGCGACCCGCTCTACATCAATGTTTTAATAGTAGATATTCAATTCTCACTGTTTCATGCTTGTGGTCCACATGAGTTTTGGATCTAACTAACTTTTGAGGCCGTAGCCTCACGTAAGCTTGAAAAACAGCTGAAGGAAGTGGATTTCCCGTAAATGTCTTATGGGTCTTTTTGACCCGTCATCGACCGGTCGTGAGCCTCGCTCGACCGGTCGAAGGCGGGTCTCGACCAGTCGAAGGAGTCGAGTCATGGCACGACTCAAAGTCCAACGACTTGGACTATTTTTCTCCGGGGTGCTCGACCAGTCAAAGGAGGTGCTCGACCGGTCGAAGGTGGCTCTCGATCGGTCGTAAAATCGGTTTGACCAGTAAAGGTTATGCAGATTCATTCCGCAATTTTGCGTGGATTTCGTGTCACAAGTCTTTTCGCAAGTGGGATGCGGAAAGGAGTTTCCTAAAACTTTAAATAGGAGTTCTTATGGTTTTTAAGGTATGACAAGAGGGTTTCCTAAAGCTTTACAAGGAATTTGCTAAAGTGTTTAGGGCTATCAAAGGTGAGAGAGAGAGAGAGAGAGAGGAAGCTTATAGAAGAGAGGTTCTGCTCGTGGAGGTTATCTACTATGCAATCTATACCTCAGCGCTTCTATATCCTCGTAATCGGTTAGATCTCTCTGTTTTCTTCGTTTATCTTATTGTTTATCCACTCTTGCGTGAGTGAAGAAGTTTGTAACGTTCTAATTCATAGTGGATTGTTGATCTGGACGAGGTCCCGTGGTTTTTACCTCTTTGAGGGTTTTCCACATAAAATCTCTTATGTGGTGTGTGATTGATGCATTGATTGTTTTCATTGCTTTATTATCCATAATTCTTGTTTATTCTGGAGGGCTAGATTCTAAGGCTTTGTGTAAGGCTCCCAACAAAGTGGTATCAGAGCTAAGTTCATTGAACGGGTAGGATCGGTTTTGAATTATGGAAGGTGGCTCATCAAGGATGATCAACCTCAATGGTTCTAACTTGACCACATGGAAGGCTAAGATGGAGGACTTGCTCTACTGCAAGGACCTATATTCTCTAATTTTAGGCATATCAGCAAAAACCAAGGCTATGACTGATGATGATTGGAAGAAGATGGACCAAAAGGCAGTGGGGTTTATTAGACAATGGTTGGATGATTCAGTGTTCCACCATGTGTCTACAAAAACCTCGGCCGCTAGCTTATGGCTGAAATTACAAGGGTTGTATGAGAGGAAGACAGCCGGTAATAAGATTTTTCTGATAAGGCGACTTGTGAATCTCAAGTTCAAGGATGGTGGTTCTGTAGCCGAGCACATGAATGAGGTCAGTAATATAGTGAACCAACTCTCCTCTATGAAGATAGTCCTGTATGATGAATTGCAGGCTTTACTTTTGCTTAGTTCATTACCTGACAATTGGGAGACATTGGTAGTGTCTCTAAGTAACTCCGCTCCAGACGGAAAGATATCCATGGAACAGGTAACCAGTTATCTCTTCAATGAGGAGACAATGAGGAAGTCTCAGGGGTCTACTCAGCAAGAGGCTCTTGTGACACAGGAACGGGGGAGAGGAAAGAACAAGAAGGGCGGGAAGGCCTGAGATATATCAAGAGGCAACTCAAGTAACAGAAAAGATGTTGAAGGCTGGAATTGTGGCAAGAATGGCCACTACAAGCATGAATGTCGTGGTAAGAAAAACGACAAGAAAGGAAAAGGGAATGAAGATTAATCAAATTCCACTGCGGTCACTTCAGATGGCGACATTGTAGTTATTCTTTCTGCAGATCATGATATATGTCTCACGGCTACGAGTCAGGACACCAACTGGGTGATAGAATCGGGAGCTTCTTTTCATGTGACTCCACGCAGGGACTTCTTCACAAATGACAAGTCAGGTGACTATGGGACTATGAAGATGAGAAATTCTGGCGTATTAAAAATCGTGGGAGTCGGTGATATTTGTGTAAAGACCGATGTGGGCTGCACATTGATTCTCAGAGATCTGAGACATATCCCAGATCTTCGCCTCAACTTGATGTCGACGGGAAGGTTGGATGATGATGGCTATGAAAGCCAGTTTGCTGGTGGGCGATGGAAGCTCATCAAGGGTTCATTAATCATGGCTAGAGGAAAGAAATGTTGCACCCTTTACAAGGCAAGTATCAGTATGTGCAAGGGTGGATTGAACGCAGCGGAAGATTTAGTTATTGACATATGGCACAGGCATCTAGGCCACATGAGTAAAAAGGGGCTTCAACTACTAACAAGGAAGCGGCTCCTTTCAGACGTGATAGGTACACCTCTCAAAACCTGTTTTGATTGTTTATTAGGGAAACAGCATAAAGTTTTATTTGTTAAATCTGCTTCTCATATTAATAAAGTGCATGCATTAGATTTGGTTTATTCTGATGTTTGTGGTCCTATGAGGATAAAAACCTTGGGTGGGGCGTTGTATTTTGTTACTTTTATAGATGATGCATCTAGTGGGGTTTGGGTTTATACTTTGAAATCCAAGGACGAGGTCTTTGGTGTGTTTAAATTATTTCATGCTATAGTCGAGAGAGAGAGAGAGAGAGAGAGAGAGACAAGAAGACCATTGAAGTGCATCTGCACTAACAATGGTGATAAATATATCAGCGACTTTCATGAGTACTGCAAGTCCCTGGGTATACGGCATGAACAGACGGTTCCCAAGACCCCCGAGCATAATGGTATAGCTGAGCGAATGAATCGCACCATTGTTGAGAGAATCAAATGCATGTTATCCCATGCGAAGTTGCCTAAGATGTTCTAGGGAGAAGCAATACTCACGGCGGTGTATTTGATAAACAGGTCTCCATCAGCCCCGTTGAATGGAGTACCTGAGAAGGTGTGGACTGGACAGGATCCATCATACAGTCATCTCAGGGTGTTTGGATGCAAGGCATCCGTTCACATACCAAAGGACGAGTGGTCCAAGCTCGATATGAAGATCAGACAATGTGTATTCTTAGGGTACGGTGATAAAAAAATTCGATTACAGATTGTGGGATCTGACCGAGAGGAAGCTCGTCAAGAGCAGAAATGTGGTTTTCTTTGAAGATCAGTGTATAAAAGACATTGGTAAGCTAGAGAAGAACCAGCCTAGTTCAGGTGAGCTAGAGGACATGGATCCGATTACTCCTTCCATGGTGCCTGATGATGGGGGAGTACAGTAAGGTACAGAGGACGAGGGAGTTCCTTCAAAAGATGGACTAGGGGAGTAGCCCCCACTTGATTCACTTGTTGAGCCACAGGTGAGGAAGTCATCTAGGGACAGACAGCCGTCCAAAAGGTACTCGCCACATGAGTACATTATGCTAACTAATGGGGGAGAGCCAGAAAATTATTTTGAGGCCCTAGTTGACGAGCATAAGGGGGAGTGGTTGAAAGCTATGCAATAAGAGATGAAATCCTTACATAAGAACCACACATATGACATGGTGAAACTGCTTAAGGGCAAGAAAGCTCTGAGCAACAAGTGAGTGTTCAGAAAGAAGATTGAGCAGAAGAATTCACAGACGAGGTTCAAGGCCAGACTTGTAGTGAAAGGATTTGGTAAGAGGAAAGGCATAGACTTCGAGGAGATATTCTCACCAGTGTTGAAGATGACATCTATACGGGTGTTGCTTGGGTTGGCGGCTAGCATGGGTCTGTAGATAGAGCAGTTAGATGTTAAAACTGTCTTTCTCCATAGTGACGTGGAAGAAGAGATCTACATGCACCAACTAGAAGGGTTCGAAGTCAAGGGCAAGGAGCATATGGTGTGTAAGCTGAGAAAGAGCTTCTAAGGGCTGAAACAAGCTCCACGACAATGGTACAAGAAGTTCGACTCGTTTATGTTGAAGCATGGATATGATAAAACGGAGTCAGACTACTGTGTGTTCACGAGCAAGTTCTCATATGGTGATTTCTTAGTTCTACTCTTATACATTGATGACATGCTCATCATGGGAAAAGACATTAAGAAGATCAACAGGCTGAAACAGGAGTTAGGCAAGTCTTTTACGATGAAAGACTTGGGCCCGGCTAGACAGATCATAGGAATGGAGATAACTCATGACAGAAATAGCAGGAAGCTTTGGCTGTCACAAGAGCGGTATATTGAGAAAGTCCTAGATCGGTTCAATATGAATGCAGCAAAGCCGGTCAGTACTCCATTGGATGGTCACTTCAGATTAAGCGACAAGCAGTGTCCCAAGACGAAGGTAGAGGTGGAAGAGATGCAGAAGATACCCTATGTGTCAGCTGTAGGAAGTTTGATGTATACTATGGTATGTACACACCCAGACATAGCAAATGTTGTTGGTGTTGTCAGCCGGTATCTTGCCAATCCTGGCAAAGAGCATTGGGCAGCGGTGAAATGGATACTACGGTATCTAAGAGGCTCATCTAGGTTGAGCCTATGCTATGGTGACGGTAAACCTGTGTTAGAGGGCTACACAAATGCAGATATGATAGGTGACATAGACTCCAAGAAGTCTACATCGGGGTTCATGTTCACGTTTGCAGGGGGAATGGTTTCCTAGCAGAGTAAGCTACAAAAGGTCGTAGCGTTGTCGACGACAGAGGCCGAGTACATTGCAGCCACAGAGGTATGTAAAGAGATGCTTTGGATGATAAGGTTCCTACAGGAACTTAGCCTAGAGCAAGAGGAGCACGTGGTCTATTGCAATAGTCAGAGTACTATACACTTGAGCAAGAATCCAAGTCAGCATTCTAAGTCGAAGCACATAGAGATTCAGTATCACTGGATCATAGATATTTTGGAACAGAAGGTGTTACAGCTTGAGAAGGTCCACACGGACGATAATGGGTCAGACATGATGACCAAGGCTTTACTCAAGGGCAAGTTTGAGGTTTATAGAAACTTGGTTGGCTTGAAGAAGATGGATCCCTCCTGAGTCAAAAAGGGAGAGATTTGATGAGTTTTTTGACCCATCATCGACTGATCGTGAGCCTCGCTCGACCAGTCGAAGGTTGGTCTCGACCAGTCGAAGGAGTCGAGTCGTGGCACGACTCAAAGTCCAGCAACTTAGACTATTTTTCTCCGAGGTGCTCAACCAATCGAAGGAGGTGCTCGACCGGTCGAAGGTGGCTCTCAACCGATCGTAGACTCGATTCGACTAGTCGAAGTTACACAAATTCTTTCCGCGATTTTACGCAGATTTCATGTCGCAAGTCCTTTTACAACTAGGATGCGAAAAAGAGTTTCCTAAAACTTTAAATAGGAGTTCCTAGGATTTTTTAGGTATGACAAGAGGGTTTCCTAAAGCTTTACAAGGGATTTGATAAAGGGTTTAGGGCTATCAAAGGTGAGAGAGAGAGGAAGCTTATAGAAGGAAGGTTCTGCTCGTGGAGGTTATCTACTGTGCATTCTATACCTCAGCGCTTCTATGTCCTCGTAATCGGTTAGATCTCTCCGTTTTCTTCGTTTATCTTATTGTTTATCCACTATTGCGTGAGTGAAGAAGTTTGTAACATTCTACTTCATAGTGGATTGTTGATCTGGACGAGGTCCCGTGGTTTTTACCTCTTTGAGTGTTTTCCGCGTAAAATCTCTTGTGTGGTGTGTGATTGATGCATTAATTGTTTTCATTGCTTTATTATCCATAATTCTAGTTTGTTCTGGAGGGCTAGATCCTAAGGCTTTGTGTAAGGCCCCCAACAATGTCAAGGTTAGCCCACCTAGCTTCCTGTGGAAGGAAGAGGGGTAACCAATATCGGGTTTGAGTAATGAGTCGAACACTGTCGGGCCCACCGTGGATGCATGTGTCGGAAACGGATTGTGTGGTGTGCCACGCACCACCACATCTGTGTCGACGTTACCAACTTATGTGGGCTCTTCAATGATGTATGTAATATACCTATACTGTTCATCTATTTTTTGAGTTCTTTCTAGAATACAAGTCCCAAAATGAAGCAGATCCAAAGATCAAGTGAACCACAACATAAAAAGCAGTGAGACAATGTTGCCACTGTCGAAACTTTCTTGGGACCATAGAAGTCTTGGATCAAGCTTATATTTGTGACTTCCCTTCATCCAACTCTGTGTGTCCATAGAAACAGTTTGGATGGAAAAATAAACATCGTGGAGGCCCTAGTAAGGTTTCAACCGTGTGCAATATTGATCTCACAAAATGTATGAACGGTGTGGATATATATGATACATATTTCATGATGAGACCCATGGAAGTTGGTGACATCAACACTACACCCAGGTCGGTGGGCACCACCACGCTATCCGTTTTCGTGTGTCCTATTGCCCGTCCATCCGCTTTCCCATTTTCTTGCATTGCATGAGCCAAAGTAAAATCTGTTATGCCCACCATGGATGTATGTCTTATACATGCGTTCCATCCATTTTGGGCCTTAGCAACAGTAAGTCCCACAATTTAGCTGTTTTAATGTGAATTTATGCGTCTCCTGTACAATTTTGATGTGCCATTTAGAGAAATAACCAAACTCTCATGAGCAATAACTCTCTATCTATGTACATGTGCACGAGATATAAATGGCCTGGATCATTCACACATGCTGCCACATATGCCATCATGGATGCGATTATCTGGATACTTGTTATGCTGATTGTGGTCTATGGACCCTTTTTTTAAAACCTTAACTATCCATTTGAGTTGCCTCTATTAGATGGGAAGTTTTTTTTTTTTTACTTTTCTCATTGATGTGATATATTTTTTTTAAAAAATAAATAAATAGCCACGGGCATGTTTTGTAGATGGAAATGATATAGAGCGAGTGGAAGACACTGTCATGGCAAATAGGCCAGCAAAGTCTTGATAGGAGGTGGAAATGATTCCTACCCTTAAAACAGTCGTACTTCGTAAAATGGGATAAGTTTTTCAACGTATCATATATGATTTTGGGGTAGGAAAAGCTACTTAAGCCAATCAGCCTAGCTTTGTTGGGTAAACCACATTGGATTTGTGAGATTCAATCAGATTAATGGTTATAAGTCTCATTTAATTTCATTTTTACTACAAATAGTAAGTTTTAATTCAAGTATAACTTTTGATCCTTTGAGTTTTAAGAGTCGTGTCTAACATTACAATGACTTAGAAAAGTTAATTAGGAGAATAATGTGATTGGGTTAAATTGGACTCTTACTATTTTTGGTTGAAAGCAATTAAGTGTTAGGAATGGAGGCCATATATAAATAGTAAGTTTACTATTTGTAATAAGTTACGTTTCTAGAGTGTTCGAGTTAGAGTTTGAGTTTGGAGTTTGAGTCTAAAACTTCATCTTAAGTTTGAGCTTATTATTTAAAGTGTTGTAATTTCATTTTTTATTGTCAATAAAATTATTTCAAATTTATTAAAAAATATTTTTATTTTTATCTCTCATGACTTTGAGGAAGCTCTTTGAAGAGTCCATAGAGCTCCATGGATTTGGAGTAAATATCGTCTAAGGAAGATGATAATCGACCACATCACGTCCCTCCCCACGTCACAATCAAGAACACTAATCCATGTTTCCATGCAGGCAAATCATGGATGCAAACTTTCTTTATGAGGGTCACAAGGGCCACCACAAAATTGCCATGTTTTTATTATTATTATTATTATTATTTGTTTATTTTATTTTATTTTATTATTATTATTTTTTTTTACACCATGGATAGGCCCAACCGCAGATAAAGAGTACTATGCCCCCAAACGGTTCCACCATCGGAAGATCCTAACCCTTCACTCAGTACCACACACAAAATAAGGAAAACAATGCAGCAATGGTGCAAACAAAGAGCATACACCCTATGATTTATAAATCTTGGTAATTTCTGGAGAATTGCCAATAAAAGGTGGGGTACATCATATCAACGGACACACTTTCACGTGGGGGATTTTCATGTCATTTTCCTATCATAAGAGCCGATGTTATCTGGTCGGCATGCTTCTCTTATTGAAAAATAACAAATGAAATATGTAAGCAAATGCAACCATATAGGTTAACGATGATATGTATATATAACGGAAGCTTCTGGACATGTATGTACGCTTCTGTTGAAAAACAGAAAATGAAATGCGTCAGCAAATGCGACCACACACACACACACACACACACATATATATATATATATGCAATGGGATCTCTTTGATTTTTATTTCTTAATTTTCAAACGAAACGTTTGATCGATGCTCTAGCTATTTCGTCTGCACAAACAAAGACATCGCCTTGGAAGATCACGAGCATCCGTACGCTTTCGCACCAACACTACAAAACAGCGTACTTGCACGTCCATCATATGGGTACAACTCCGTTGATGGATGTAACCTTTATTTGGACATTTAATCCTTTTTATCCAAACCGTCAAATTTTAGTGGAGCTGAAGAATCGGACCGTTTAAATTGATGTACGTGCACGCCACGTGTGTATAAGTTGTACATTGGCCATTATAGCCATAAGAGTAGACTAGTATTTTACGGCACAAAGTATCTCACTGATGAGTTTGTCCAGATTCACGTCAGAAGACCCTCCTTTCTTTGTAGCATTCTCAGCAACCTTCTTCCATTCCATGGCCTTCTTCCTCATCTTCTGCCCTTTCTCTCCATCCATCAGCTCCCTCACAAGCCCCTCAACGCCATCTCGCCTCACGTCGTTGTCAATCTCCATGCCTATCCCCCACTCAGTGCAAGAAAACCGGCAGTTTGTCTGTTGCTCAGCGAAGAATGGCCAACATATAACAGGCACGCCCTCAGATATGCTCTCGATCGTTGAATTCCACCCGCAATGCGTTAGGAACCCTCCGATCGAAGGGTGAGACAGCACTTGCTCTTGTGGGCACCAACCTGCAAGCCGGCCCCTCTCCTGTGTCACACTTACGAACTCTTGAGGCAACATGGCTGCATCGCCCACCACAAGATCGGGGCGAATGACCCACAAGAACGAATGGTTGCTATTCGCTAGCCCCCAGGCAAACTCACTCAACTGCTCGGCCGACATAACTGTGATGCTCCCAAAGTTAACATAAACGACCGATCCAGGCTTCTTTTTATCCAACCACTCAAGACATTCATCTTCTTCTTTCCACAAGCTCAATCCAATCGACTTCAAGCTACTGTCTGGTATCTTGTTGCATTGAAGTGATAGAGGACCGACAGTGTAAATGTGGGGAATCAAGCATTTCATGGCATTTAGAACATCATGCTCCAATTCATCGAATGTGTTGAGAATGACTGCCGATGCTTTGGAAGCTCTATGTGATTCTTGGTCTGCAAAGTTGAGCATGAAGTCGTTGGGATCCATTGTCCGGATAAAACTGGGGAAATCCCTTAGACGGATATCCTTCATGCCGGGTAACCCATCGACGCAAGTGTCCAGGTATCCGTTTGTGAAGCAGCTCTCATCTATTCTCAGAAAACAATGAAGGATATTATAATCTTTGTTATGATTTAATTAACATAGAGGAATGTTAACATATACAAAGGTTACCATCCACCATTAGCACATGTGCTAACGTGTCACGTCTACAGGACATCTGACGAACAGTAGGCCCCACAATAAAGATTGCCCGGTGCAAAGACCAATAAAGATTACCATAAATGGTTAGGTTTATCGTTTTTCACTGAAAAACGTCAATTTAGTAATATTTATGCTGCACGTATGTTTAAAATTTTCATTTTCTGCTGGATTTTCTCAAATACTATTCCGGTTCCGAGAAATTATTGGCAATGTATTTGTTTGATATAGAATTAGAGCAAAGGTCAAGTGTTCAAATCTAGATAGCAGCTTCAATCATATCTTCTCCCATACTTATATTTAGAGCTGTACATGAGTCAAACCAAGTCTAGATTTGCTCGGCTCGGCCAGGAGCTAATCATGATTTGAGGATATTTTTATAATGTCCTTTTTTTTTTTTTTTTGTAGTGATTTGTTTTGTATCCATTCCTTCCTAGCCACTAGCAGATCTCGTAGAGAATGTATGCACCCAAAAGAACACTTCATTGAGTCATTGCATCAAACATTTGGCGAGGAGCATCAATATCAAAAGAACCGATTCACTGAGCCGATTCGATGGACTCGGCTCAAATTTTTTTCGAGCTCAAAAAATCGGCTCGAACTCAATTTCGAACTGAGTCAAATTAAGCTTTTTCGAGTCGAGTCTAGCGAGTTAACGGAGCTAATGTACAGCTCTGCTTATATTCGCAAGGTTTATCTTTCTTCAAATGATAAAAAATAAAAATAAAAATTTCAAACCGGCCGCAGAGAGTGGACTCGTAAGTTTTAGGGGCAGTTTTACATTGTTACTGACTGGCGTGGCCCAACCGAGTGTTTTAGCGCGCTGGTATTACAGAAGCGTACTTCGAACATTTCTCAACCTTGAAAGCATTTTCATAATAAAACGATAGCTTAAACGATACACAGCACTTGAAGTTGTTACCTTTGAACGGTGTGAAGCCTCTCTCGATCAGCTGCCGATAGCATAGGTAGCCCATGAAGCCGCAAGCACTCGTTGTCCATAATAGAACCTCAGGTATGCGAAGCTCGTCAGCGACTGGCAGTGTAAATAACATGATCCCATCGGCGATGATGCAGCTCACCTGAGGTATGCCACGTGTGTCGTTGAGCTTCGTCACAAGGTTGCGGAACGGTGTGAGACAGTTTTCTTTTGTTGACTGGCAGAGAGCCTGTATGTCCTGGGTAGCATCACGGTCGGACGGCGGAAGGCCGTCGGGTATGGTCTCGAAGCTGAACTCATGAAGGCAGCTGAAAGATTCAGAGCCTCTGCACCGCAAGAGGCGCTTGTGGTTGAACTCGGTATTGACAAAGGTGATGTAAAATCCCCTGGAATGGAGTAGCTTCGCTAACTTTAGCATTGGGTTGATATGGCCTTGTGCTGGGAATGGAATGCAAACCGCATGAGGCTTATCCACACCCATCTCTCTCTCTCTCTCTCTCTCTCTCTCTCTCTCTCTCGTGTGTCTCTCTCTATGTTTCTCTGTAATGAGGTATGGATTGGTTGGATTTATAGAGAGAAGGTCGATCTGATAACCGTATTTTAGAGCTATGCTAAGAGCACACGCCACACATGCCGTCTTGGAACTTTAAGTCTGATATCCGATCCGTATTCTTTCCAAAAAGAAATATGGTCCACTCTGCGGCGCTGCCGACGAGTGCGGATCCTCTGTTTCCAGCGCACCCCGGCTCCCCGTATTCTGGAATTTAATTGGTCCACGTCATTTATGCTGAGATCATCACAGCTCTTTAATAAAATAAAATATAGTTTACAAAATACTGCTTGATTACGAAAAAAGGTTATGTTTCCTGCAGCCGATTCAAAGGGAAGCGGATTAGATACTGACACGTTAAGCAGCGAGAGTCGCTACTGAAATGACGTCACCAATTTCCATGCCCTCATCATCATGATGTTTTGTATCTACACCGTCCATCCATTTGAAGAGATCATATTAGGGCATAATCCAATGAACGAGTCAGATCCAAGCTCGAGTGGACCCCACCATATAAAACATTGGGGAGAGTGACGCCTACCATTAAAAAGTTCTAATGGCCACAAAAGTTTTCGATCAAGCTGATATTTGTATTTTCACTTCTTTCATGTCTGATTTAACACATGAACAGGCTGGATCTCAAATAAACATCATGGTGGACCTTCAGAAGGTTTCAACGGTGGGCATCATTCTCTCCACTGTTTTCTGAGGTGGGGTCCACTCCGGCCTTGGATCTGCCTCATTCTTTGTATCATGCACTAAAATGATCTCTCAAAATGTATGAACGGTGTGGATACAAAACATACATCATGGTGGGGCCCACATAACTTGGCGACGTCACTTCTGTAGCGAGTCTCGAATCTCTTACTACTCAACCTGTCAGTAGCTAATCCACGTCTGATTCAAGGGCATGTAGCTGCCATCCAGGATAGGTGACGTTGGTGGACCTGACCGTGGCCTACCTCGATGTATGCTTTATATATCTACGCTCTCCATACGTGTTTTTATTTTTCTTTTTTATTTTTCTTTTACATTCAATGTCCAAAAAATGAAGAAGATACAAATATGAGGTGAACCACATCACAGGAAACATTGGTCACCGAACGGCCACCATTGAAAACTTCCTAGTGTCTACGGCTATGTTTATTTGTCATTCAACCTGTTGTTGACGAGGTCACAAAGAGCACGTTAAGTGAAATTACAAATATCAGATCCAGAACCTTTGTAGCCCGGGGAAAAATTTTAACTGTAACTACTATATCTTGTGGTGTGGTCAACCTTAGATTTGGGGGATTTTATTTTTTTTTAACAAATAAACGGGGTAAATATATAATGCATACATCAAAGTGTGCCCCATGCTCAGGTCTCACTCACATCCAGATTGCCAACAAAGTTGCATTACTTTTTCAAAACCAGATTGTATAGTCCAGCAAGCAGCACTCATGTCAGTATTGTGTGCTACTAAATAATCTTCATGGGGCCACCATGATAGATGTGTCTTATCCATGTTGTCCATCCATTTTTCACATCATATTAGGGCATGAATACAAAAATAAAGAAGATCCGAATCTCAAGTTGATCACACCATTAAGTAATTGAAAACTCACCATTAAAAACTTCCTAGGGCCCACTATAATGTGTATTTGCCATCCAACCTCTTGATAAAGTCACAAAGTCATTAGTGAAGAGAAAATACAAACATGAGCTTGATCCAAAACTTTTGTAGCCACCAAGTTTTTTATGGTGGGCACCCAATCACTGGTTTCTTGTGGTGTGGTCTACCTAAGATCCAGATCAACCTCGAGTTTGTGCTCATCCATTAAAATGATCTATAAAAATTGATGGATAGTATGAATTATACATACATCATTGTAGGGCCTACAAAGCTTTTCCAGTAGTACACAACGGTGCATGCTACCCTAGGCAATATGCATACCATCCCTTACCACCACCTGCAAGAGCAAATTGTTAATTAGTGGATCAAGTGGGGCTTACTGTGATATTTATGTAAAATAAACCCCAACCGCTAGGTTTTTCACCCCATGTTAGGCCATGGGCCCAAAAATCAATTCCATTTATGATTCACGTTGACTTGGACATAATGTAAAGGGCTCTGCTAAACTATTTCCATTGGTGTGGCTCAAGTGACGGGATTTCCATACAATGTAACGTGGTTCCACCGGACAAAGTGATGGGGTCTTATTTGACAAAGTGACGAGATTAGCGGACAAAGTGACATGACTCACTAGACAAAGTGATGGAGTTGCTAGACAAAGATTAATTGGTCCACACCATTTGTTCTGACATCAGCACAACACTTTAATGAAATAATGACCAGTTTACAAAATACTGCTTGATTAAGAAGAAAGATTACATTTCCAATAGCTAATTCAAGAATGCGTTACCTGCCACCTAGGATCGGTGACGTTGGGAAGTGGATTGCGTACATAGTGTTTACTGAGTAAACTCAGTCAGGTCCACCTTGATTTATTTATTTTATCTGCGTCGTCCATCCATTTTCCCAGATAATTTTAGTGTTTGAGCCCAAAAATGAATCATATAAAATGTTCAAATGGACCACACCACATGAAATAATTGATTTGAACATCTACAATTGAAGTTTTAAATTAAGCTTATATTTGTGTTTACCGTTCATCCATGTCTTTATGATCTCAAGAACAGGTTGGATGACAAATAAACATCACTGTGGGGCCTAGTAAGGTTTCGATAGTGGAAATCATTATACCCACTATTTCCTTTCTAGTGGTATGATCCACTTGATCTTTGGATATGCTTCAATTTTGGAATCAACCCCTTAAATTAGATTGAAAAATGGATGGATGGCGTGGATAGTCCATATACATTCAAGGTGGGGCGAACTCAGTTTACGTAGGGCTAACTGAGTTTACTCAGTACGATAAGAGTGTACTGAGTAACTTAGTACGCAATCCGATTTTGGTGACGTTGGCGGGACGTGGCCCACCTCAATGTATACTTTATATATCTACGCCCTCCATCCGTTTTTTTTTTTAAATTTTATTTTTTACATTCATTGTCCAAAAAATGAAGAAGATACAAATCTTAGGTGGACAACATCACAGGAAACATTGGTCACCAAACGGCCGCCATGGAAACTTCCTAGTGTCCATGGCTATGTTTATTTGCGATATTTGCGTCTGTTTCAATATTTTTTTTTCCATTCCTTAAAATGAGCTGGAAAAACAAATATATAACATAAATATACAATACATACATCAAAGTGTGCCCCATGATAATGTCCAACTCACATCCTGGTATTTGGGGTTGCAACAAAGCTGCATTACTTTTTCAAGACCAAATTGCATAGTGTAGCAAGCAGCACTCATGTCAGTGTTATGGGCACACCATGATAGATGTGTCTTATCCATGGTGTCCATCCATTTTTTTCACCTCATGCATATTAGGGCATGAGCCCAAAAATGAGGTAGATACAAATCTCAAGTGGATCACACCGAAACAATAGTGATTGAAAGCTCACCATTAAAAACTTACTAATTAAGGCCCACAATAATGTTTATTTGCCATCCAACCTCTTGATAAAGTCACAAACTCATGGATGAAGAGAAAATACAAATATTAGCTTGATCCAAACTTTTGTGAAGCCACCAAGAAGTTTTTAATGGTGGGTGTCCAATCACCAATTTCTTGTGGGTGGTCTACCTGAGATCTATATCTACCTCATTTTTGTGTTCATGCACTAAAACGATCCATAAAAATGGATGGACAACATGAATAATATGCATACATCATGGTAGGACCTATAAAGCTTTTCCAGTGGCACACAACCGTCCATGGTGCATGATGCCCGAGGTAATCTAAGTACCATCCCTCACAGCCACCTGCAATAGAAAGTTGTTAATTGGTGTATCAAGTTGGACTCAATGTGATATTTATGTAAAATAAACCCCAACCACTAGGTTTTTGACCGCTTGTTAGGCCATGGGCCCAAAAATCAATTCCATTTATCATTCACGTTGACTTGGATATAATGTAAAGGGATCTGCCAATTTCCATTGGTGTGGCCCAAGTGATTCATGTCCGGTTATAATTTTTAGGGCACAGGCCTCATTTTTTTGTTTTTTATTTGTTTATTTTATTATTATTATTATTATTATTATTATTATTATTATTATTATTATTATTATTATTATTATTATTATTATTAGTTTGCAATTAGTGGTTGGAGTGAATTTCATACAAGTAATCATGGTGAACCCTTTAAAAATCAAGAGTATACATCTTTCTCCCCGTCATTTCCTTTAGTGCGGCACATGAGAATCACAAGTCATTATGATTTTTTGTCTTTATGCCCAATATGAGACATAATAACAAATGGTCATATTGGATCTTACAATAACATTATGGTGGGCCCTATCTAAGTCAATAACTATGTCTCATAGAAATATTTTTTTGTAAGTAAACTTCATATACAGTTGAAGAAGTTCTATCAGACAAAGTGATGGGTTCAACTAGACAAGATGACCGGATTGCCGGATAAAGTAATGAAGTTCCACTAGACAAAGTGACAGGGTTAGCAGACAACATGACAAGATCCATTATACAAAGTGACGGGATTCTGCAAGACAAACTGACAAGGTTGCAGACAAACTGACAAGGTTGCTGGACAAAATGACGAGGTTTCACTAGACAAAGTGACAGGATTATGGGATAAAGTGATGGAGTTTTACTAGATAAAGGGACGGAGTTTTCAGACAGAGTAACATGGTTCCACTAGACAAAATGATGGAGTCTTAGTTGACAAAGTGATATGATTCATTAAACAAAGTGATGGAGTTGCTGGACAGCTAAATATTCTACTAGAGAAAGTGATGGAACTGTGAGATAAAGTGGCGTGGTTGCAATAAACAAAGTGATTGATTTTATTAGAGAAAGTAACTGGGTTGCCTGAGAAAGTGGTGAGCTTCTACTAAGTAACGTGACGGGGTTGTCTAAAAAAGTGTGATGGTTTCATAAGACAAAGTGACGAGGTTATCGGACAAATTGATGATATTACTAGACATAGTGACGGGTTCCACTAGACAAAGTGATGGAATTGCTAGACAAAGTGGTCTGGTTACACTAGCCAAAGTGACGTGGTTCTCTTGTAACAATCTGGGCTAACAATACTCGAGTACCGAATATCTTGGAACATCACCAAATAATTTTATTTTTATCAGTGACACAAATAAATGTGCACACACCCCACTACACTCAAGAACCTTGAAAATTTATGCACATAACCCTGAGGATGGACCCTGAGGATGGTCCATCACTTTACCCAATAGTACCCCATCAAATTGTTTGGTAAAACCTGGTCATTTTATCTAATAAAACCCCATCACTTTGGTTAGTGTAACCACACCACTTTGTCTACGATTCCATCACTTTGTTTAGTGGAACCCGTCACTATGTCCAGTAATCCTGTCACTTTGTCTAGTTGAATCTCGTCACTTTGTTCGACAACCCTATCACTTTGTCTTATGAAACTACTACACTTTTTTCGGCAACCTAGTCACTTTATTTAGTAGAACCTCACCACTTTGTCTACTGTAACCACGACACTTTATCTCATAGTCCCATCACTTTGTCTGGTAGAATTTTGTCTCTTTGCCTAACAACTCCATCACTTTGTCTAGTGAATCATGTTACTTTGTCTGTTAATCTCGTCACTTTGTCAAATAAGACCCCATCACTTTGTCTGGTGGAACCACGTTACTTTATATGGAAACCCCATCCCTTTGTCTAGTAGAACTCTATAACTTTGACCCGTAATCCTGTCATTTTGTCTAGTGGAACTTTGTCACTGTGTGTAACACCCAAAAACTTTTTAATACCCTAGTATTGAGAGTTCTCGAGTGCTACCATAAAATATAACTTATTATATATATATATGTACGATGTCAATCTAGTTATCCTAACCTTACATCTATCCTCCAACACGAATCTGACCGTTGGGAATAATCCTCATTCATAGATCAAGCAATCTGACCATTGATTTTAAGACAGGATCATCATATACCCAAATATTTTCACTTGCCCATCATAACCAATCGTTCAGTCAAATATGCACTACTAGATAGAGACATCTAACCGTCCACTTTGATTTTGAACTACCCGATGGTAGTAAACTAATTACTTGATTCTACATCCGCTTATACACCCATTAAGTTGAGATTTTGATCCGTTCATCTTCTTCATCACCTATGAATATGTTTAACCCAATATCAGAACTACAATCTGAGAAACTTACACATGTGAACAAGATACTCAAACCAAACAATACATATGTTCTACCCCCTAATCACTCCAGAAACTCACCTTGTGTTCTTCCATTTATAAAACTAACTACAATACCAACCATTAAGTCTTCCTATTTTTAGCATATCATCTAACCATCTATCGTATTTGGATCCCCCAAACGGGCCATCAGAATATTAGGATAATTCAGTTACTATGAAGATCTTAGATTATATGATGAAACCACCGAGTAATGTTTCAACTAGATGTGTCCAACATCGGTCTTGAAGCACGGGGTGTGTTAGCTAATTAAAAGAGCATCTTGGACATCCTTGAGAAATTGTGACCCAAACTTGACCGACGGAAAGAGCATTTAAGAAAATAGGATGGTGTATTCCGACATAATGAATGACAAAAGTTATTTAAGAATTTGATGGCAAATTTGTAAATATGGTTATGCATGACAACCAACGTTAAGTTATTTTAGTGGTCTACACTGTGATCAATTGTATGGTCCACATAGGGCTAAGATGTAAGACCCGTATCCTAGCCCATACCGTTCCCTAAACTTCCGCGGTCTTCTCAGTCGAATTCCAACGACCCGCGACGCGTAGATAGCATTAGCGGACGCTCTTGAGTCACATCGTATAAACCTGAGTTGACTAGACTCGAGACTTGTATCCTACTGACCGCGCCATCGCCGCGAATCCGATGTCGCGTCTCGTGCGTCAATCCGACGTCTAAATCCTAAGATATGACCCGTGCAGGATCATGGCAATGGACCGCACGTTGCGGGCCAGTGTACACGTTTTCTCATAATCATAATGAGGATGATGTCATCCTAGGGATGACATCACCCTATTCTACAACTTAACCTACTCCCTACCTAGCCTGCCCCATAAATGCACTCTTTCTTTTCAACACCCATTAATTACAACCCCTTACAACACATCATTACTAGCCTATTACTGGCCATAATGGCTTATTCTCTCTCCTATCTCTCTCTCTCCCACTTTCTTCTTCATTTTACCTCCATCGTTGCAAGCTTGGAACGTCCAAGCCACCCAAAATTAAGCCATCTCCCACCCATTCTCCCTACTAATCCGACCCACCAAATCCCATCTTGACCGTTAAATCACCCTCCTTGGAGCTCTAAGGCCTATTGGAGGAAGGTGGAGTTCAAGATCTAGAGGTGGGTGCTTCCCTCTCTCTCTCTCTCTTTCATTTTTATGTGATGTGTGGCCCATTCAAATGGACCCCACCTTGATGTATATCATATCCAAACCGTCCAAGTCATGTGGATCATACCCTTTGGTGATGAGAAAACACAAATATTAAATTGATCCAAGTCAAGTGGGCCATGTCCAAGTGGGACCCACCAGCCGTGGTCCCCACACGTGGGACCCATCTTGATGAAATGTATAGTCCAGCGTCCCTGGACGCTGGACGTGGCCTGAAGCGTGAACAGGTGGTGGGTTGTACTCACTGCAACAAAAAAAAAAAAGGTCATTACTTTAGCCTTTTTGTGTGGGCTACTCATGCAGGCCCCACCTTGATGTATTGATCAAATCCACGTCGTCCATCCCATTTCCTAGGTCATTTTAGGCGTTAAGCCAAAAAATGAAGCTAATCCGAATCCTAGGTATGTCATACCACAAATGCTAAGGGGTTGGGCTACCCACGTCATTCCTTACCTTTTTGCATGGGAGGTTTGGAGTGAGTTTTCACTCATAGGACCCATATTGATGTATTTCTTAGATCCACACCATACGTCCATTTTCTGGCACATTTTAGCCGTGCAGCCCAAAAATATACTCGATCCATCCATCAGGTGGACCACACCATAACCGATGGTGGTAGCGGGAGTAACCCCTCACGTCAACCATGCGGACGTGGGGTGGGGGCGTCCCAACCATGGACCCCACCTTAATGTATTTATTTAATCCATGCCGTCCACCACCTTCCCCATGTAGTTTTAGGCTATGACTCGAAAAATGAGACAAATCTTAGTTCTCAGTGGACTGCACCGAGGGAAACAAAGTCTCACTATTGGAACCTTCTAATACCTACTATTGTGTGTACAAGTGGTGGACCTAGCTATCATTAGACTCCTTTGGTCCATAGAGAGCTGGTTGATATAATGGATGGAATGGATTATCCATTAGTGGGCCCCACATAGTAGAATAAAATAAAAATAAAGGAAGAAAGAGAAGAAAAAAAAAAGTGAAGTCCCTGGACGTCATTGTCCAGTGACGGTGAGGGTGGAAGCCTTGGTGGGCTGCCACCACACGTGGATCTCACCATGATGAATTTGTTTAATCCACACCATCCACCATCTTCTCCTTATAGTTTTAGGCCATGAGACCACTGTATGTTAGACTCTATATGGGTCATTCCTTGGGGGCAATGTTGGTTAAATGTCCACATTGTCGAGGTTGATTGTCGATGCTGGTTATTGATACCGATTATGAGTATGTGACAACATAGCATCATGATACATGCTCATACGCATCATCTGCATGTTTGTTATGAGATGTGGTTGACCATTTCATATGTCATTGGGCAGATTGTTATGAAACTCCCTGATAAGAAGGGGTTATCTCACATGAGCGCACAGTATGCGCAGGATTGATGCATGACTGGATTGTATAACTCATGCATCTTGCATTGTGTGTTATGATTACTATACGCCCTAGCAACATCAGGGTCGTAGCCTCCACAGGTATTTCGTGGATGGCCAGATGGGACACCAAAAATCTGTTCTACATGAGGTGCTATAGATATCCCTAGGTGAAAGTCCCTAAACCCTCTTGGTTCCAGAGGTTGCTCCAACATCTAGACCGAGTGGATGCATGAGCGCATGAGGGCCATATATCGTTAGGCCGCTTCTCCCACTGTGTCGTGGTCGGTTGGAAGGGGGTACGACCTTACCTGCCCGAGAGGAGGAGGCAATGCTAGGCTGAGTCTGACCAGCTCGAGGAATGGGTCCGCTATCAACAAGCCGGGCCCGATATTGGCAAGTGGATAGTGAGGTCTCTTCCACTCACCTTGTTGCGCGCGATGGGGCGGCAATCTGGTTTGGAGTGTAATAGACCCCGGTGATTTTCCAGAGAGGAACCGTACTAATATGTAGACTTATTGAGTAGAAATTGCATGCTCATTCATTCATTCATTCACTATCCACTCGGGCTGGTGGTGCGCAACTAATTGTTGTGTACCTTCGTTATGGCAAGGATTTCGATTGGGCGCGCGACTAACCTGAGATCAGGAGTTTACCACATTGAGTCTGACTATCCAAATTTAGGTAAGGGACTGGTTTGGATAGAAGTCCCTTCTGGTGGACCCCGTAGCTTGCGATACTACGTACTATCATCCCGACTTCACACTCTAGCATGGTCATTTCATTCGCATCGCATATTACATTACATCCGCAGGTATATGACAATTTGGGTTACTATGTTTCTGTACTTATATGGCCTAGACAGACTAAGCAGGATTTGTATATTGCATTACATCTTCGGCATCTGGTATGTGGCTCTTTATGACTCCTTATTGCATAACTGATCTACATTGCTTCCTCAGTATATGATATTAGTTTATTATAATTTTGCATCACATCCCTTGGATAAGGTTGACGGTACTTATGGGCCGGTCAGCATGTCTTCGAATTACTCTGATATTGTATGATTTTTGGGCTTGTTAATATTTCCGCTTATTCTGATTACTCTGATATTGCTTACTTGACACTTACCTTGTACACACACTTTCACCACCCACTAAGCTTTCTATAAGGTTATGCACGATAGATGCGTGCAGGTGGCGTTAGGTTGCGGCAGCGTTGAGCTTGGAGCATGCAGCGGTCTTCTAGAGCTTGATTTTTGATTTATGTATTTCTCTTTCAGCATTGTACTCAAATGATTATATTAGTGGATATGTGATGATGGTGTTGCCTTTGTGAATTGGATAATTTTGTAGTTATGCTTATTACGAGTTAAATGTACAAAAAAAATTCCTCCTTGTAAGATCTCAGGATCGGAATCTGGCGTATGGACGCTAGGAGCCGAGAATGGGATACTACGGATGCTGTCGGCACCGGATTCGGCGATCGGGATTCCTGTGAATCCGATTTCCGAGTTTGGGGTGTGACATAAGATCTACTTTATATTTGGGCCCATGGTCCAACACGACCTTGCAAAGCCGGTGAAGGGCACAAATTTCTCGAAAGACCAAACACCATGTGAGACCCCACCTTTTCCAAGTCATCCATTAAACAAAGAAATTCACCCAGAGGACGTGACTGACTTCCCACAAATAAGCCTGTTTCAGCGGTGAACATTATCCTCATCTTGACTGATGGTGTGGCCCACCCAGAGCTCAGACCTGCTTCCTATTTTGGCTCTTGGGGCAACACATCATTGATATTTTGATTAAGGGACTTGATCCCCTAGAAACCTATAGTAGTGGCCCCACTGAATCATGCAAACTTGAGCTTTGGAAACTTTTCATTTTTGGCATCATGTCTTAAAATGAACTCACAAAACGGATGGACGGGGAGGATTTCTCACAAACATCACAGTGGGCCCCACCTGGTTCCCAGCGCGGGAACTTCCTGCAAAAGTCTTTCATAGGAAATCGGCGTCCGTGGAAAGGTTACCTTTCTTTCCAACCAAGCTGTGTTTTGTAACTACTTTTTATTTTATTAAAGAGTTGAGCTGATGTCAGTACAAATGACATGGACCAATTAAATTCCAGGATACCGGGAGCCAGGGTGCGCTGGAAACAGAGGATCCGCACTCCTCTGCCGACTATATTGTAATTCTGATGGATAAATTGGATGTCGGACTTAGGAACTCAGCACATATTGTAATTCTGATGGATAGATTGGATGTCGGACTTAGGAACCATGCTGGCACGTATTGCGATTGCATGAGCTGTATTGCACACACGGGGGCTCAGCAAAGCGCGTCTTTTGACCGTTTAATGGTCTAAAGACAGAATTTAATCTTTCGTCTGACAGCGATAGACGGCTGAGACGTTTTATTATTTTGGGAATTCTTCTGGTTTTACTTTTCTTTACAGCAGTGCGCCGGAGAAATTAAAATGTCTCCATTCTCACGCAGATGCATAGGTTAACGGTAGCTGAACGGAAAAAACTTTGGTACTCCCGCAGATTGGAGAAACGATGGCCACCGTTGAAATTTTCAACGAGGGTCCACCTTGATTTGTATTTGCTTCCAACCTCGTCATGAGGTCATATAGACGTAGAAGAAGGGAAACACAAGTATCACGAGTTGTACACGAGTCGAGTTGGCTTGGCCAGCTCGTTCAACTTGACTCGGAAAAGCTTGACTCGCCTCGAGTCAGGGATAACCTGCCATAATGAATTCAAGATATAAATATAGTAGGTTATTCCTTACATGCAATCTAAACCCTTTAAATGGTAGATCCAAGCTATACATATAGTGGATCATCCATGACATACAATTTAACTATCTAAAAGGTAGATTTAAGACATCCATATGGTAGGTTATCCCTAACATCCAATCTAAACCATCCAAATTGTGGATCTGAGCTATCCATATGGTGAGCCATTTACGACATTCAATCTAAACCATCCAAATGGTGTATCTAAGCCATTCATTAGTTGGGCCATCCACAAAAATTGATTAAAACCATCTAAATGGCCAATATAAGCCATTCATATGGTAAGTCATTCACAAAATGGGATTTAAAATCTAAGCCATCAACATGGTGGACTATCCATGTGCAATATACACCACCCAAAATGCGAATTTAAGTCATTTATACGGTGGTCCATCAACACATGCAATCTAAATAATCTAAATGGTGAATATAATCCATCAATATGGTGAAGCATCCATGGCATGTAATGTATACCATCAAAATGGTGGATCTAACCTATTCATCTGGTAGGCTATCCACTTCATGTGATCAAATAGTGGATTTAACCCATCCATGCGGTGGGCCATCAATGGCATATGATTTAAATCATCTAAATGGACAATTTAAGATATTCATGTGGTGGGCCTTCCACAAAAGAGCCCACCATATGATTGATTTAGATCCACCATATGGATGGTTTAAAATGCATGCCATAAATCACCCATCTTATAATTACCTAAGCTTCATCATTTCGATGACGTAGTTCACATACTGTGGATGGCCCACTCTAGGGATAGCTTATATTCATGTTATAAATTAGATGTCGTGGATGGCTTGGATCATTCATTTTGGATTGTTTAATTTGCATATAAAATCAGGTCAATGGGACCCATGAGTTTTCCATGCACCTGAAACTTGGTCTGAACCCTCATTCAAGTGGTACACACATAATGGATGGGCTGGATTTTCAAAACACATCTCGGTGGGCCCTCAAAAATGGTCATGAATGTTTTAATGGTGCACGGCCCCTCTGCACTTCTGTATGTGGTGTGGCTCACTAAAGTCACGGATTGACCTGATTTTGGGCCGTCCAGGCCCACTATGGAATGGTGCATCTGGTGGACGGTGTTGATTTTCGAAAGGAATCACGGTGGGGCCCACCCAGCTCGACCTCACGGACCACCGCTTTACGCTCGGGCGCATAGTACCTTTTCCCATATATATATATATATATATATATATATATATGTATATATATATATATATCTATATATATTAATGTCCCACCGAATGTAAGGCTTAGATCTTCCATTTTATTGGTTTAGATTGCATGTCTCCAACGGCTCACCAAATGAATGAGTTAGATCCACCATTTCGGTTTTTCGACCACATGCCATAGACGACTCACTATATAAATGGCTTAGATCTACCTTTCGGATGGTTTAGATTGTACAGCGTAAGTGACCCACCATATAGATTGCTTAAATGTGACATTTGGATGGTTTAAATCACATGCCTATCCTTTGAATGTAACCCATACACGCGTTGAATGCTAACTTAGTCGACAGATCTGGATTGTCCGTCTTATCAATACTAATGGTCACATTTGTACCAGTCATCTGGCGGACTTTGTAATCATATTTGAGTGGTTCATCTCATGGACAACACTCACCATATTAAATAGGTCTATCTGGACATCTTAATAGATCATATCTGGGCCACAAACGTTGAACGTATGATCAATCGGATCTAGGCCACTCATCTGAATGTTTTGACTCTCAGATTAGAGATACCCCTCAGGATGTCATCAACATAAGATTTAGGTCATCTAATTGTATGACGTGTCTGTTTAAACTTGAACGACGGATTAGATAGTATAATAAACAAATTAGTGATTCCAAATCATTAGATCTAGAAAGTCCTATTTGAACCTAGTCCGCTCTTTGCTCTAAGAAAGGTCGCTCCAGCGGGAACGGATTGGCTACTCCCCCTACCACTAGCACGGTGGCTGGAAGTCGGTGCTCTGTGGGTCCCACCATGATGTATGTGCTTCATCCATGCCGTTCATACATTTTTAAAAATCATTTTATCGCTTAATATCAATAATAATAGATATATAAATCTCAGGTGGATCACACCACAGGAAAATAATAGAGATTGGATATCCACCATTAATATCTCCTAAGGCCCATGTACTGTTTATTTGACATCCAATCTGTTGATTAGGTCATACATACCTAGACGAAGGTAAAAAACAAAGATCATCTTGATCCAAAACTTTGATGGCCGCCAAAAAGTTTTTAATGATCGACATTCATTCAAAATTGTTTCCTGTAATGTGGTAGACTTGGGATTGGGATATATCTTCTTTTTTGTCTCATAATCTAAAATGATCTAGAAAATTAGATGAACGGCATGGATGAAACACATACATCATGGTGGGGTCCACAGAGCACCAACCATGGGTGGTTGGTGGCAGGGGAGTAGCCAATCCATTTCCGGCTCCAACGGACTCAAAAGCATATCGCAAACGGAAGACGACCGCCTACGCGCCTCGAGCTTCGAGTTGTACGAACGGTTCAAATGAGATCAAAGTTTTATAGCCGCAAGATGATGTATTTATTATATCTATACTGTTAATCCATCTTTTGAAATCATTTTAGAGAATTAGACAAAAAATGAATCATATCTAAAGATTAAATGGATCACACCAAAATAAGCCGTGAGTATAATGATTTTCATTGTTAAAGAGTTCATAAAGCCCACCCTAACATTTATTTTCGATCAAATCTATTAATAAGGTTAAAAATACATGATGAAGAATAAAAACAAATTCCATATTGGTCCGAATCTTATGTATGCCCAGGAGGTTTCAATAGTAGACATTCAATCCCCCGCTGCTTTTTGCAGCGTGATCCACTCAATAGTTAGATTTGTCTTATTTTTCTCTTGGAGCATTAGACTAGCTCGCCAAATGGATGGACGGTTTGGATATAACACATATCTCATGATTTGGCCCATAAAATTTGCTGACATCAATGCAGTCGTACACCAGCCAAGCCGCTTCCATCGCAAACAGTGGGGAAGGGGAAACGGATTGGCTACTCCACCTGACACCGGCCCGGTAGCTGATGGTCGGTGCTCTGTGGGCCCCACAATGATGTATGTGTTTCAGCAATTCCTTTCATCCATTTTTTAAGATGATTTTAGAACTTGAACCAAAAAAATAGACGGATATAAATCTCAGGTGGACCACACCACAGGAAAACAACAGTGACTGGATTTCCACCATTAAAATCCTCCTAAGGCCCACTGTACTGTTTATTTGACATGGAATCTGTTTATTAGGTCATACAGACCCAGATGTATGGAAAAAACAAAGATCAGCTTGATACAAAACTTTTATAGTCCCCAAAATTTTTTTAATCGCCGAAGTTCATTCAACACTATTTCCTGTAATGCGGTCCATTTCATAAAACTATCTGGAAAAATAGATGGATGGCATGGATTAAACACGTACATCATGGTGGGACCCACATAGCACCGACCACCAGCAATTGGCTGTGGCAGGGGGCGTAGCCAATCCGTTTCCGGGGGAAGGGGGGTACAATGACGTTTAAAAAAAACCACCGACTCCATCCATTTTTAAAAGATCATCTTAGGACATTAGATAAAAAATCAGATGAATCCAAAACTCAGGTACGACAGCATGAGATAAAGGTACAATGACGTTTTTATAAAAACCATCCACTCCGTCCATTTTTAAAAGATCATCTCAGGACATCAGATAAAAAATCAGATGAATCCAAAACTCAGGTACGCAGCATGAGATGAAACAGCCGAGATTCAGTGACCACCGTTTTTATATGGAACCGAGTAAGGTTTCAACGGTGGCAAACTCTTTCTCTAGTTTCTCTTCTTGTATGGCCGCCTTGAGATTTGGATATTCCACCTAAATTTTGGCCTTATCCAAAAAATGGATGGAAAAACATCAGGGTGGCCCCGCGTAACATGCCTGTGCAGGAACTTTGGCAGGAAATTCGCGTCCGTTTTGGGCAATCAATTCACGGTTCCTACGTGTCAATCTCCACCAAATAGCAGTGGCTCGTTACGTGGATCTCACCATGGTATATGTGCTATATTCCCCACGTTGTTTCTATATGCTATCTAATCCGTTCATTACACACGTCTCACTAGTGATATTGTTCCCCAAACTAACAATTTTTTTAGCCCATGGAATGGCCTACTTGAGTTTAGCATCGGCCTGCAAGCCAAACACAAGGTGGCACACATGAGGGACAGGTGTATCTTATGCACATAAAATTATTCCCCCACATTAGCAGTATGCATGCTTGCTTTTGTATACCTACGTGAGCTAAGCTAGCTTCTTCCTTGTATTTTTTTTTTTTCTTTTTTTCTATCAAAACCCTGGATTTACGTTTTTTTTTTTTTGTTTTTTTAAATTTTTATTTTTATTTATGATAAGGCCAATTGATGATAGGATCCGTTTGGTTTTTCTTATTATTATTATTCAAACCACGTGGGTGGACCATCGATCTGACTGATTAGATGTCGTATACAAACCAAGTTGGCCTCGAAATGCTGGACGTAACGTATTCAATGTCATTGTCGTTATTCACCGTTCCAAGAACTTTGCAAAGGCATTAATTATTTGGTAAAATCATAATTGCTGTGGAATTTTTCAGTGAAAATCTCAAGAACTTTATAATTCAGGGCACGTTTGGCAACATGGACTCTGGGATTTGTGAGGACTTTTTTTAATTTCATTTCTTTTGAGTAGTCGGTAGCAAAGATTTTGCAAGGATCACCGAATGGGCGAATTAGAATCCCAAAAGAGCTTTTTTCATTGTCCCCTTGAAGCCAATTTGCAAAATTCACTCACTTACACGGAGACGTGGATTGCATCCCACCCTCACCCGTCTCTAGCCACGAACGGGCTCTGTGGGTGGGCCTACCGTAATGTATCAGTTTATCTGCGCCATCCACCCCTTCTTTCGCATCATTTTAAGTTGTGTGTATAAAAATGAACAGATCTAAAGCTCAAGTGTAACGCACCAAATAATAACCTGAGGTTGTATTTAATGCAAGAGTCATCTTTGACGTGGTTCACTTGAGTGTTAGATCTACCTTAGTTCTGTGCACATGCCTTAACAATTATTGAGAGAAAGGATGGTCAGCGTGGATAAACAGATACATCACTGTGAAACCACCTGCAACTGACGGTTCATGGCTAGAGAGAGGCAGGGGTAGGACGCAATCAGCGTCCGTTACACAGGTGGAAAAATCCACTCGATTCCAGAGGATTAAGAAATCCATGCCACCAAACGATCCCTTATGTAGAAAAATCTTTCAGTGGTGCTTTTTCCATACAGGGGGTTCTGTTTTGGAAGCAGAAAGTCACTTTTTTAATATATTTTTTTTATTTTCTATTTTTAACTAGTGATGTTACATTGTGCCATCCCTGTGGTGCCTATGACATCCACTCCAACCAAAAAAAAAAAAATGTCCAATTTGTTTGACTAACCAAAAATCAGGCCATATAAAACAATGTGAAAATAACCACAAACTCCACCTAAGGATTGGATCAGCCAGATTTTTGAATCATTTTATCATTATTGGGTACTCCATCAGTCATGGTCCAATTAGCTTATTCTTGGAGGGTTGCATGTGAGGCCTGTCATTGTCTGATTCAATTTGTTTGACATGTTCTATGAAAGTGGCCGTATACTTAAAAAATCATACCAACGGAACAGTCACATGCACCAAACAGTGAATTTGGAAGTTTTTGAATTGTTGTCCATTTTGTATGGTGCAGCTGAACTAAGGATGGGTAAACCCTAAACCTCATTTTCTAGCATGACCTCATCTTGCGCAAGACCACTTTATGTTAGATATGGTGGAAAATTAATAGCAGGTCTATTCTATGCTATGGCTAAGCGAATTCCGTGGATCAGATCGTTTTGAAGTTTCTACTTCTAATATGTGATAACGGGTCTATCCATCTCAAAATGTTTAAGGCATCCATTTGGAAATGACTCGTCGCTTTAGCATATAAAGGCCAGTGAAGCCACCGTGATTGATTCATCGTTTGAAAGTTATTCCTTCCAACTACTTTGGTTCACCAAGTGGAAAGGGCCAATTAAATCAAAAGGAAATTGATTGGATTCAACTATGCGTGGTCCAACTCTCCCACGTTCAATCGGGACCGTCCAACTTAGTGCTTGTGATTTCAAGGGTAATGATGTGGTACAGGTGAAACTGTTAAATGTCATCACCACCTCTCTTGAATATTTCAGAGTTTTCCGGAAACTTTCAGACATTTCTGGAAAATTATAGAATCTTCGGGAAACTTCTAGAGTTTGATGGAGTTTTCTTTACTCTTCTGGAATATTTCGGATTATGCTAGAACATTCCTGACTATGCTAGAACCTTCCGGATTCTCTTAGAATGTTTCAGAATATAATAGAATTTTATAGGATATTTGGAAGCTTCTAGAACTCTTTAGAGTTATATTGATTCTAAAACCTTCCAGGGCTCCCTATAAATATGGGGAGAGCCTCATTATGTACATACACATAAAAACATTAACAAAAGAGTGAGTTCAAGAGTGAAAGCAAGGTGTCCAAGTATTAAGAGTTCAAAGAGTTTTTTTCTTGTATGTGAGAGTTGTCATTCAAGAGTGATAGTTTGTTAGTGTTGTAAAGCATACCCTTATTGTGTACAAGTATTTGTAATAAATAAAATTACATTTACTTGTCGTATTCAATTCTTCAATTTGGTATCAGAGTGAGGTTTGGTCAGGATCCGTTTTCTAAGGAGATCGTGCACAGTTTGGAGACTGTGAAGTTTGTTGGCTTGCTTGGTAAAGGGAGTGATAATCACACCAAGTCACGATGGCAGATCTTGTGAACACAACGAGCGGAGTTACGAGGCTTAACAACAACAACTATCAAAGTTGGAGGAGTCGCATGAAGTCCTACCTTGAAGGGCAGGACTTGTGGGAGGTTGTTAATGGGGATGAGATTATCCCACCTCCTAAGAAAAATGCTAAAGCACTTCGAAAGTGGAAGATTAAGGCCGAGAAGGCAATGTACGTACTCAAGTCAACCATTGAGGATGAGTTGCTTGGGCGAATCAAGAATGACGACACACCCAAGATGGCATGGGCCACCTTTGCATCATTGTTTTCAAAAACAAATGATGCTCGACTTCAATATTTAGAGAATGAGTTAATGTCCACCACCCAAAGAAATAAGTGTATAAGCAAATACTTTACAAAAGTAAATGATTTATGCCGAGAAATTTCAGAATTAGATCCTAAAGCAAATATTCATGAGGAAAGAATAAGGGAGATCATTATACACGGGTTGGAGCTCGAGTATAATACTTTTATCACGGCAATACGAGGTTAGCCTACTCAAACTACTCTCATAGAATTGGAGAATTTATTGGCCAATCAAGAAAGTTTATGCAAACAAATGACTGGAATGTCGATAAACAAGGAAGAGGAAGCACTCTACTGCAATAATAAAAAAGGCGGAAATCGACAGCAGAACAGAAAGGGCGAACAAAGTCAACAGAACTTTGGAAAGTCCAAGAAGAGAGAATAGCAATGAAGAAGTCCTCGGATAGGGGGAGTTCAATCCGACAACAACACAAATAAACAACGATCCTCCGTATCTCGAAAGTATAATATAGAGTGTTTTAATTGTGGTAACAAATGTCACTTTGTAACAAATTGTTGGTTCAAGAAAAAATCAGCCGAAGGTAACTTGGTGACTTCTAGAAATCACCAAGAAGACAGTGAAGATGACTGGGACTTTCAGGCATCCTTAGCAGTGTCTAAATCCATCAAAGGAGATTGTTCAGAGAAGGAGATAAATTTTGATGAACCACTCGAGCAGTCTAACACAGTCATTGACGAAGTAGCTGCTTCCTCAATAGTGACAGAGACTGGTAAATAGCCCTTGCTGCAGTTTCCAATCAAGCAACTATCAACTACAGTGACAATTGGATTGTTGATTCAGGGTGCTCAAATCACATGACAGGTGATAAGAAGAAACTGTCAAGTTTATCCGCCTACAAAGGAGATCGGGTGGTGGTAACAGCTAATAATTCAAAGTTGCCGATAACTCACGTAGCTGTAGATGAAATATTTGGCTTTGAAAATGAGAAACCAGAAATGCTGGCCGTGGAAAATGGAAGGCTGGATGCTGTAGTGGAAGCGCTGGCCACCACCAGTGAATGAAGATTCAAATTCTGCACTCGAGGAATCTGTCCGACTACCATTAGTGAAGGATAAAAAGGTAGATTCTACAGTGGAGGGATCCATGGCATTCACAGCAAGAGATGAATGTGCAGTTCAGGAGTGGAGATGCTGGCAGAGGTCTCACCAGTGCAGAAAGATGAAGAGCTAACAACATTTGAAGAAGCATCCCGAGACATAAAATGGCAGAAGGCGATGGAAGAAGAGATTAAGGCATTAAACCAAAATCAGACTTGAGAACTAGTCCTGAAACCTAAGGATGTGAAGCCGATATCATGCAAATGGGTGTACAAGGTCAAGACTCGCCCCGATGGATCAATAGAAAGGTACAAAGCTCGACTAGTGGCTAGAGGATTCTCACAAGAATATGGCTTGGACTATGATGAGACTTTTAGCCCAATAGCAAAAATTACAACGGTGCGAGTACTACTAGCACTTGCAGTGAGCAAATCTTGGAAACTGTGGCAGATGGATGTAAAGAATGCCTTTCTACATGGAGAAATTGATCGAGATATCTACATGGAGCAGCCAAGTGGTTTCCAGAGTAAAAGGCATCAGGATTATTTCTGCAAACTAAAGAACGCCTTGTATGGGCTTAAACAAGTACCGAGGGCATGGTACGGCAAGATAGGGGAATTCCTAGTGCAAAGTGGGTTCTCGGTGACACCTGCGGACTCCAGTCTCTTTGTAAAAATCCAAGAAGGTAAACTAGCGATAGTACTAGTGTACGTGGATGACTTGATCATTACTGGAGATGATGACGGTGAGATTGGAAGGACAAGAGAGAACTTGTCTGTGCGATTCCAAATGAAGGAACTTAGAGAACTGAAGCATTTTCTTGGGCTAGAGATTGACCGAAGCGACGAAGGCATATTCCTCTGTCAGCAGAAGTACCCCAAAGACCTATTAAAGAAATATGGGATGCTCGAATGCAAGCCAATTGCCACACCTATGGAGGTTAATGCCAGGCTATGTTCGGAAGAAGGAAAAGACTTGGAAGATGCAATTATGTACCAACAAATAGTTGGTAGTCTAATCTACCTTACATTATCGTTGCCGAATATAGCATACGCAGTTGGTGTAGTTAGCCGGTTCATGCAAACACCAAAAAAGCCGCATCTTGAAGCAGTACGTCGAATATTGAGGTATGTGAAGGGTACAATAGACCTTGGTCTATTATACAAGAAAGGTGGAGCATGCAAGATAGTTGGGTATTGCGATACTAACTATGGTGGTGATCATGCACATGACGATCAACTACTGGATACATATTCAACCTTGGCTCAGGAGCAATCTCTTGGTGTAGCAAGAGATAACCTATAGTATCTTTATCAACCACGGAAGCTGAATACAGAGCAATGGCAATGGCAGCACAAGAAAGCACATGGCTTATACAGTTAATGAGGGATCTTCATCAACCAAATGATTACCCAATGATATTGCGCTGCAACAATCGATCAGCAATCTGCTTAGCTGAGAATCCAGTGTTTCATACTAGGACTAAGCATGTTAAGGTACACTATTACTTTGTGAGAGAGAAGGTACTTCAAGGAGAAATTGAGATGAGTCATGTGAAGACCGACGACCAAGTTGCAGACATACTCACGAAAGGACTTAGCAATGCTAAGTTCACTAAATTCAGAAAGCAACTTGGCATGGTGACCAAGGCAGAATTGTGAGAGTTGGTGCTGAGGGGGAGTGTTAACTGTCATCACCACCTCTCTTGAATATTCCGGAGTCTTCTGGAAACTTCCAGACATTTCTGAAAAATTCTAGAATTCTCTAAAATCTTCCGAAAACTTTTAGAGTTTGATGGAGTTTTCTTTACTCTTCTAGAATGTTTCGGATTATGCTAGAACATTCCGGACTATGCTAGAACCTTCTAGATTCTCTTAGAATGTTCTGGAATATAATAGAACTTTATAGGATATTTGGAAGCTTTTAGAACTCTTTAGAGTTATATTGATTCTAGAATCTTCCATAGCTCCCTATAAATATGGGGAGAGCCTCATTATGTACATACACACAAAAACATTAACAAAAGAGTGAGTTCAAGAGTGAAAGCAAGATGTCCAAGTATTAAGAGTTCAAAGAGTTTTTTTCTTATGTGTGAGAGTTGTCATTCAAGAGTGATAGTTTGTTAGTGTTGTAAAGCATACCCTTATTGTGTACAAGTATTTGTAATAAATAAAATTACATTTACTTGTCGTGTTCAATTCTTCAGAAACAACAAAGGAGAGTTTATTTTTGCATTTTTCAGCGGATTCAGTTGGGGCTGTAACTTCAGAGTTGAAGGACGTTCCATTTTAGGTCTCTCCTAGTTCGTTCATCGTGGTGCCCCAAGATCTTAGTGCAGAGCGACTCCAAAGTCTTTGTAGAGTTCTTTTAACTCAGCTAATCCTTAAAGGTGGAATTTATGGTATTGGTGGGCCAGGTTGTAGCCCTCAAGAAGGAGAGGCTGTTGAGGGTCAAATACTGTATATTAGACCCCAGTTATTACATGGATTTTCGACCATGCAAATGTTTAAAGGCTTATTTAAATCATGTTTGTGCTGCAGGGTGAATTTACACATTCCTTGGCCTCCACGACTCCCCAGATGCTAAGGATCCATCCCCCTTCACATGCTAATCTCTGTCTTTTATAGCTACTACTGACGGACGCGGATTGTGTCCTACCCCGCCCGGACGGTAATCTGTATGGGCAGGGCTCTGTGGGGCCCACCATGATGTAAGTGTTTTATCCACGCCGTTCAACGCTTTTTCCAGATAATTCTAATATGTGAACCAAAAAATGAGGCGGATCCAAGGCTTAAGTGGACCACAAAGTGGGGATTGAACGTCCACCATTAAAAGCTTCTTAAGGAGCCGGACAAGTTTTGGATGAAGCCGATATTTGTGTTTTCACTTCATCCACATCTACATGACCTTATGAATAGGTTGTATGGTAAAAAAACATCACGTTGGCCCTTAGAAAGGTTTCAACGGTGGGTGTCATTATCAATGTAGGTTCCTTTGGTGTGGTCCACTTAAGCCTTGGACCCCCCTCATTTTTTGGTTCACAAATTAAAATTATCTGAAAAAAGCATTGAACAGTGTGGATAAAACACTTACATCACAGTGGGCCCCACAGAGCCCTGCCCGAACGGATTACCGTCCGGGTGGGAGTAGGACGCAATCCGCGTCCGCTACTAACGGTGTAGAGGTCGGTTTTGAGAACCGACTCCAAATTGCCGCATAGCGTGCGTAACGTTTACACACCCAGAAAAGGCCAACAGTTGCGCCGGACCTGTTTCAGCGCACTATCCAATCTGTTTTGAGCCATCCGACTCGTTCAAACTCCATGGAGGTTGTTGTTTTTGGCCAGGGATCAACCTGGATGGTTCGGATTTCCCATCCGATCAAAGGTGGTGGGCCAGCACGTCTCCAGAACGTCCGGTTCTTCCGAACTACGCATAACAGAGATGGAAGTCTCTGATTCTGTAATGCTTGGTGGGCCTCTTGCCGATAGTTTCTGGGAAATCCACTCCTTCCATCCGCTTCGTCTCGCCAATTCAGTTAGATATAGTCGGTTTTGGATTGCTGCTGACGCGGCCCACTTGATTTTCCAATTTGCTGTTAAAAACCAACCTAACTTTCCTCTTCTGATTACCTCTTCTAAGTATGGATCATTCAGACCATTGGAGTCTACTTGACGGTTCGGATTAATCGTCTGGGCTACGATGGTGGCCCACAAAAATCATCCACAATCCCTGTTCGCAGCAGAAATCCGGATTTTCGAATCCGGATTGTTTTGAACGGGTCAGCGCCCGCTGACCGTTCTAACATATTTTGGTGCCTTGCTGGTGCACGTGCGTGGGGTACACACACTGCAGGTGGGGTCTACCTTGATGTTTTCTAGGGAATCCACATCGTCCATTCAGTTTTCCATCAAATTAAGGAGCTGAAACCAAAATTGAAGTATATCCAGATCTCAGGTGGGCCCCAAATCCGAGATTTATGGGCTGATCTGTCCATTGGGCCACTTCCACAGGGATCCAATGGCTGAAATTCGGCGTGTACGGTTAATTTATGGTCCTTAGGCCAAATATAAAGTTTTGAGCTGAATGGATGGTGGGAACCCTGTGATCTTGCATTCTAGACGATTTTTAGGCCTCTTTAGCGTGAATGGCTTGATTTTCTCAGATCTCTGGCGTATACATTCCTCAATCTTGGTCCCATGGAGTCCGTCCATTGCCTTGATGACTTCAGAGCATCAAATCCACGCTCTTAGCATCTTTTTCAGTCACATGCTCGTAAATTCACCCTGCAGCACAAACATGGTTTAACTAGGCCTTTAAACATTTTCATGATCATAAATCCATGTAATAACTGGGGTCTAATAGGCAATATTTAACCCTTAATAGAGGGTAGCTAATGAGGTAGTGAATGGGCTAGCTGAAGCATAGAAGGACGTGATGAGATCGAGCACCGTTTTCCGCGGTGGATAATTACGACATGATGAGATCGAGCACCGTCTTCCTTTGGGGATAATTAGGACATGATGAGATCGAGCACTGTCTTCCTTGGGGGATAATTACTCCGAATCCATAGAGCTTCAAAATAAATTGATTGATAATTGTCTCATGTGTGCCCCGGTTACACCATTAATAAAGTGAAAAAAAAAAATCAAAATTCGTATTTACCAAAAATAGCAAAATTCTAATTCTAATAAAAATCTATATTTTAATAAAATTATTCTAAAACCTAATTTCTAAAAATAACAATTTCAAATAAACTTTTGCTAGAAGAGTCTTAGCATGATTATAAGTTATTTCTAAAAAAGAAAAAAAATCTAAAAATCTAAAAATAAGAAAATATTACAAAAATCGAAATGACTAAAAATAGTAATTTTTTCTTAAATTTTCATTTTTGAGCTGAAAGTGCACGTTTTCTGGAAAAACGGACAGACGCGACCCATGTTGTGGGTCGGTTCCCCCCATATGGCCCGTTGCAGTAAAGATTGATAGGTTGTGCACTCTGTAACGATACCTGGATTAAAAGTTATGACCAATTTACGATTCACATTCTTTTAGTCCAACCATGTCAGGAATGTATCTTCGCCACGTTCTACATCATTAACTCACTTGGATATCGATGCACAATGTAACAGAGTCTTCCATTTAGTGTCGAATCTTTCTCAAACCATCCATGGCATGCTATTCCCAAATGAGGGTGGGGTGGGAAGCATGAAGGAGACCTCCACCTAATGCCTTGGGGTGTCAATTTCAGGACATGATAGGCGGGCCCTATTTTTTTATACTAGGGTTGGCCTAAATGTATAGGCTAGCTATATTTAGCCCTTTTATATATGAATTCCCAATTTATTTAAAAAATGTGATAGAGCAATCCCATAGTAGAGCAATCTCACTACATTATATGTGGAATTGGGTTCTTAATTAATTATTATTATTATATTTTTTTTTGGGTTAGCTTGTTAGTACACACCCATGTCAGTACACACACTCCATGTTAGCCACCCCCAATAGAGATCGATACCAAGACCTCAAGTGTTAAAACGAGGTATCTCCACTCAGTCTACCAGTTGGAATGGTTTAACCAGTCGGCTTCATTATGGATGGAAAATGTCGCAAAGATCGTACTTACCAAAAGACCATTCCATCAACTGATCAACATCACAGGCTAACTCATCTACTTTCTAGGAATTTTTTATTTTTTAAACTTTCCTGAGCTTGATGTGGACCATGAGCTGCTTTTCTTTCCCACCAACAATCTAAAGGCTACCCTTTAGGTAGATATGATTGTTTGCCCTATACATTTGAATTAATTTACATTGATTATAGGTGTTGCTCTCAATTCAATTAAACTGGACCACTCGTGTGGCCAAAAGTCTAGCTTTTACACACGTGTAGGATACGAGGGTGTGCCAGAGTATACTTGACTCAAGGGTTAATTGAATTGTTGTTCTCTTCTCTGATATAAACAAATCGAAGACTAGGATTGGAGCTGCAAAGTCCTCTCAGCCACCAAAATTGCACTTCGTTCAGGCAATTTGTGGAAGGGAATGATGTTTACACTTCCGAATGAGTTCCTTTTGCCTTGTGACAATAGACATGACCCTATAACACTAAGGACCTTTTCAGCATGTGATTTGCTACCGAAGTTCAACCATAAAAAGAATGCAGAAAAACATATATAAGACAAAAGTATTCTTCTATTAATGATTTTTACAATAATAGTACTCACGATTGACTCGAGGAATGACAATCCATTCATCACCTAATTGGGAATGAGCTTCGTAGCGGAACGGACGTGACATGCAAGGATGGTCATCTTTTCATTGCTCAATCGGAATCGGGCCCAGCGGCAAGACAACCGATGGAGGGTGGATCTTTGACAATTTGTTCGTTACTTGATCAAAATTGGGCATTGTGGTGAGATGGCTGGTGAGGTGATAACTTGTTCGTGGTCTTAATAAGAATCAAGCACATGGTGAGACAGTTTCGATTCGAATATCCATTTGTCATTTGGTATGGATCAGATTTCGTGGTGAGACGACAATAGAATCACCTAACATGTAGTAAGAAAGTCTCGTAGCCTTCCTGTTCGGAACTGAACGGTTTTCCTTACGATCTATCAGGATGTCATAAATGAAGGATTACAAACTAGGGGGCTTATGATATAAGTAGTGTTCACTCCCCAAGTGCAGGGTTGTGATGTAGTAATAACTCGGTAAGACCGAGGTCGAATCCACAGGGACTGAAACCTGTACGTAATCTGAAACTAACTAAGGCTAGAACTAGAATAAGATGAATTCTAAATCAATTGTGATTTGAGGAATAATTGTGAAATTATTATCTAAAACTGAAGAGAAATTCAGAGGAGGGACACTAGAGATTCAGAGGATCCACTTGTAGAGATCAGGGAGATCTTATGCCTACTTCAATAATCATAGAAATTAACTGAACTGACGTTGATATAGTTTTCAAGAGATGAAAGGTATATGAATTAGAATGGATTCTATCACCAACTCATGCCCAGGAGACAAAGCAAACAACAGAATTAAACTAATTACCAACCAATCAACATGATATGAAGGTTAGGAAGGGAACCGTCATCCGACCATGCCCAGGAGACAATGATGAACAACAGAGCATCCTGATGTCATAAACATAAAGAGGAAAAGAACATGCTCAAAGCCATCACAGACCCATTGTAATTTCAGTCACAACAGACCATTAACGACTAAAAACATTCCCTTAATAAAACTCAAATCAACATCAGTTCAATCTAAATAAAGGCACAAGCAAAGAGGCATCCCATCACGCTACAAGCTTCACCTCTTAGCCCTAGCTAAGAGGTTTAGCCCATAAACATGTTTAGGCTAATCTCTTAAACAAATATAAAAAGAAAAAAAAGAAAAAGAAAACAAAACATAAAAATAAAAATAAAAAATTAGAACTCCCTGTCTGTCTCTCTCTCTCTCTCTCTCTCTCTCTCTCTCTCTCTCTCTCTCTCTCTCTCTTCACGTTCCTGCCTCCACGTCCAAGCCAGAATCGGATCCTCTTTTCGTTCTTGCCTCCAGCCGAATTCTCTCCTCCTGTCGTCCCTTTCTGGCCTTTCTCTTTATAGCTGTCAAAAAGCCGTGGAAATCAGTGGCTAGAATCCTCTCTGGAGACTGCCTGCGAAGGCTTTTACGCAGCTCTTCTTACGCAGCCACGTACGGATCCTCCCAACTCCCTTCTTGCTTACTTTCTTTCGAATGTTTTAATGTCCCTTAGGAAGATTTTAGCTGGTCTAGACGATGGACGGTTTAGATTGCCCATCTGATCAAATATAGGGGCCCACATGATTCCGAAAAATCTGGAATTCACGATCGTGCGAAAATAGTGTCCTGCGTAGCATCTCTTACGCTGTTCTGATGGTGGGGCCCACTTTGCTTTTGTATTGAGAAATCCACTCCGTCCAATGGTTCCAGAGCGAAAAACCGCCCGGGAGTAGTATATTCTGAGTGAAATCAGTGCGTCCCACTTGATCTCCCACTCCACCGTTAGTCTTCTGATCGGACGGTCAAAATTCTATCTTGATGTATTTTAAAATTATTCCACCTAGGCGAAGGTCACTGGGACCTTTCAAAGCAGATGAACGGCTTGGATCATTGAAAAGAGTGATGATGGTGGTCCACGGAGATCTTCCGCAAGCTCTGTTGCGAGACAGAGCATCCGCGTTAATGCCGTGAAAGTCGGTGGACCCCACCTTGATGTTTATGAAGAAATCCATTCCGCACACTATGATCTCCATGAAAAACCGTTTAGACTTGGTCGGTTTTGGATCAAAACCGTGGTGGCCCACAAGATTTCTTCTTCCACCGTCCGACCTGTGTTTAACCGCCCGGATTCTCCGACAATTTGCATGGTCCAAAAATGCCACCTTGACGGGGGTCAAGTCTCCCCTGTGGATACAATGGACGGTTCAGATCGTGGATTTGGATGAGGAGTGGGCCCCACTGAGAGTAACCAGCGTCGGTCAGCGAAGACGCTTCTGTATTTTTTTTATTTTTTTATTTATTATTATTTTTTTTATTTCAAAGAGTTCCTCGGTCGGCGCGCTGTCGACCGAAGTTATCAAGACCATTGCGCGGCCGGTGAATTTAGGTTATGTACACGCATGTGTACATGTGGGGTCCACTGTAATGTTTGTGTGAAATCCGATCCGCTCATCAACTTTGTCACCTCATTTTAATAGTTGAGACCAAAATTGAATCGTATCCAGAGATCAGGTGCGCCTAGAATCATGATTCTGAGGGCTGATCTGTCCGTTAGGCCACTTTCAGGGGGATCCACCGGCTGAAATTTGACGTGTACGGTTAATATAGGGCGTTCAGGCCACGTATGAAGTCTCGTATCAATCGGATGGCGGGAACCCTGTGGTCTTGCATTCTGGACGTCCTTCGGGCCACTTGAGCTTCAGTTTCTTGATTTCCTTTGATCTCGGGCGTTGATCTTGGTTCACTGGGGCTCGTCCCTTGCCTTGATGACATCGGAGTGTCAAATCCACGCTTTTACTATCAGTTTTCAGTCAACGCTCCTGATTGCATCCTGCAACAAAACACAATTAAAATACTCCATTAAGTATTATTGTGTATGTAAAATCTGGCAATAATCGAGGTCTGATATGCAATATTTGACCCTCAACACAATCCCCAACTAGCATTTTGCTAGTCCCGAGCAAAATATGCAAAAATTAAGTTGAGAATTACGAGACAATTCTTCTGAAGCCGAGTGATATTTTGAAAAACAATCCAGATATGAGAAATCTTAAGATTCATGAATGTTGATTATCAATTTCTCCTGGCCTCTCATGCACGGTGAATTTTATAATCAAGTTCAAATATTAATCCATAAACTAGAATAATTTTAAACATTGAGTTCCATGGGTGTATAGTGAAATCTCGGCCTATCATCATTAAGAGATCAAATTGTCGATTTCATGATATCATTGGTAATCAATATGAAAATTCATAACTACCATCACCTAAACCAGAACTTTGCCTCACAGATTATTCTTTCATTTTCTAGTTTTTTTTTTTTTTTTCATGTCAAGATGGGAATCAAATTTTCACTTATAGGGAGCAGACCTATGGTGAAACTAGTCGCCCAACTCTTTCCAACTGTTAATCATGGAGAATCAAATCCACACCTATAGGGAGCAAACCTATGGTGAAGACCATTCGCCCAATCCTTTCAATTTCTCAGGTTGGTTCCTTTCAAGCTTAGTGATCACCAAGTTATTCCTTTAATATCGAACTGAACTTTAATGTGCAAGCAAGATATGTCTTGTGAAATCATGACTCAATCAATGTTTAAAACCTCTAATCATGGATTAACAATTCGATTTTAACTGTGAAATCTAACAAAGAACGGAATCTAAGAGTCACAAATTACCAACATCACTTATCTTGTAATTCTAAATCAAAGATGGCTGTCAAGATCACTTCGAATTCACAAGAAATTGCAGAAAATTTTTTAAAAATTTTTACAAATTTTAAAAATTTTCACAAATTTTGCTCAAGACCAAGAAAACACTGATTAGGAAACCTAATCTCCCACCCCCAACATAAAATCTACATTGTCCTCAATGTAAAAGACGTAAGCATGTAATGCACATGGGACAACGAAAGTACATGAGAAGTGATGGGAAGATAGTACCTGGGTAACGAGTTGAGAGACTTTTCCATAGAGATCTCAACATGAGAGCGAGTCAGTACAAGAGTAAAACCAATCGAAAGTAAAACAAAAATAAAATCCTACCTATACCACTTTCGCAGGTGCTCTCGATTGCATTTAGCGTATGCAACAAGCCTTTAAACCCCTAGGTTGCCCCTAGTGGACGAGTTGTAGTCTCGTGAGGGTTTGCAGTAATGTTACCCACAAACATTGAGCTAACTAACTAGGAAAATTAAATGGAATGAAAAATCTGGGTTGCCTCCAAGGAGCGCTAAGTTTACCGTCTATCCTAAAATAACATAAAGCAAACTACCCTAGTCTTAAGAAAGCGATAAACCTACCTATACCTCCATCAGACTAGGAGATCAGTCCTGGTAAACAGGATCAGTCAGAGGCATGGACATGTCCTCTGAATCAAATTTCTCGACAAATGGCTTTAAGCGATGTCCATTTACTTTAAACTCCTTACCATTGTCGGGGTCTCTTATCTCAACGGCCCCATGAGGATATGCAGTAACCACAATGTAAGGGCCGGTCCAACGAGATCGAAGCTTACCCGGAAAGAGATGTAATCGAGAATTATACAAAAGGACTTTATGGCCTAGCGTGAATAATTTTCGTAGAATATGTTGGTCATGAAACACCTTCATCCTGTCCTTGTAAATTCTCGAGTTCTCGTATGCGTCGTTCCGGATTTCTTCAAGTTCATTCAACTGAAGTTTGCGTAGCGAGCCAGCGTTGTCCAAATTGAAATTTAGATTTTTGATTGCCCAGTACGCTTTATGTTCCAACTCCACAGGCAAGTGGCAAGCTTTCCCATAGACGAGTCTAAAGGGAGACATTCCAATAGGAGTTTTAAAAGCAGTACGGTAAACCCATAAGGCATCGGTCAATCGGGTTGACCAGTCTTTACGATCAGGGTTAACCGTTTTCTCCAAAATGTGTTTGATCTCCCTATTAGAAATCTCAGCTTGCCCACTTGTCTGTGGGTGGTATGGGGTGCTCACCTTATGAGAGATACCATATTTCTTCATTAAACTCTCGAATGGCCTATTACAAAAGTGTGAGCCCCCATCACTAATGATGGCTCAAGGCGTTCCGAATCGGGAAAGGATGTTTTCTTTTAAGAATTTAATGACCGTACGATGGTCATTAGTTCGACACGGAATTGCTTCAACCCATTTAGTGACATAGTCTACGGCAAGCAAAATATATAAATTCCCAAAAGATTGGGGGAATGGTCCCATGAAATCGATGCCCCAGCAATCAAATGCCTCTATGATAAGAATGTGATTCAAGGGCATCATATTTCGACGGGACAATGCTCTCAATTTCTGACAACGCTCACAAGCTTTGCAAAACTCATGAGTGTCCCTGAACATAGTGGGCCAATAGAAGCCACATTACGGAATCTTGGCCGTGGTCTTTTTTGCAGAAAAGTGACCACCACAGGCCTGTGAGTGACAAAAGGAGATGACACTCTGATGCTAATTGTCTGGCACACATCTCCTCAATATTTGGTTTGGGCAATATTTAAACAGATATGGATCGTCCCAGAAAAAATTGCGTACCTCGGTAAAGAATTTCTTCTTATCTTGTGCGGTTCAATGTGTCGGTATGGAACCTGTAGCAAGATAATTAGCAATATCAGCGAACCAAGGTGAATGGGAGACTCTGAACAGTTGTTCATCAGGGAACATGTCATTGATATGGGTCACCTCAAGGGAATCAGAGGTATTAAGGCGAGACAGGTGATCGGCCACTACGTTCTCTATTCCCTTTTTATCTTTAATTTCCAAATCAAATTCTTTGAGTAGAAGGATCCATCGTATCAAGCGGGGCTTAGAATCATTCTTAGAAAGAAGATACTCCAGTGCCGCATGATCTGTATAGATAATGATCTTGGATCCGATTAGGTAGGACCTAAATTTGTCTAAGGCGAACACCACGGCTAAGAGTTCGTTTTCTGTAGTCGAGTAGTTCACTTGGGCAGGATTTAAAGTCCTACTCGCATAATGGATGACGTAGGGCCTCTTATCTTTTCTCTAGCCTAGAACCGCTCCAAGAGCATAATCAGAAGCGTCGCACATAAGCTCAAAAGGAAGGCTCCAGTCGGGTGGCTGCATGATGGGTGCGGTGGTTAACATGCCTTTAAGTTTGGTGAAAGCTTCCTGGCATTGCTCAGTCCACTCATATGGAACATCCTTTTGAAGAAGATTACATAAAGGACGAGAGAGGAGACTAAAGTCCTTTATGAATCGCCTGTAAAATTCTGCGTGTCCTAGGAAGGATCGCACGTCCTTGATGTTCTTGGGTGGAGGTAGGTTAGAAATAAGATCGATTTTTGCCTTATTTACCTCAATTCCCTTGGACGAGATAATATGTCCAAAGACAATCCCCTTATGAACCATGAAATGACACTTCTCCCAATTAAGTACCAAGTTCTTTTCTTCACATCTTTTCAGCACACATTTAAGACTTTCCAAGCACTTGCTGAAAGATGAACCATAGACAGAGAAATCATTCATGAAAACCTCTAGATATTGCCCCACCATATCAGAAAAGATACTCAGCATATATCGCTGAAAGGTGGCAGGGGCATTACATAGTCCAAATGGCATCCTTCAGTAAGCAAAGGTGCCGTAGGGACATGTAAATGTGGTCTTTTCCTGGTCCTCAGGGGCAATTTCAATCTGATTGTAGCCCGAATACCCGTCAAGGAAACAGTAATAGGAATGACCAGCTAGCCTTTCTAAGATTTGATCAATGAAGGGCAAAGGAAAGTGATCCTTCCTTGTGACGGTATTCAACTTTCTGTAGTCAATGCACATTCTCCAACCAGTAGTGACTCTAGTTGGCATGAGTTCATTATTAGCATTGGCTACGATGGTGATTCCGGACTTCTTAGGAACCACCTGAGTTGGACTCACCCATTGACTATCAGATATAGGGTATATGATACCCACATCCAATAGTTTAAGAACCTCGGCCTTAACCACTTCCTTCATGTTTAGATTTAGTCTACGTTGTGGTTGCCGAGCGGTCTTCGCATTATCCTCAAGATATATGTGGTGAGTACAAATCGAGGGGTCGATTCCCTTGAGGTCCGCTATCGTCCATCCTAGGGCTCCTTTATGCTCAATGAGAGTAGATATGAGCATACTCTCCTGTTCTTTCTCCAGGTAGGCAGAGATCACCACCGAGTATGTCTCATCTTGACCTAAATAGGCATATTTCAAATCAGAGGGTAAAGGTTTTAAGTCAAGCTTCGGTGCCTTGAGGTTAGACGGAAGAGGCACTACATCAGTTTGTGGCAATTCTTCAAATTGTGGCCTCCACCTGTTAACTTCAAGTACCGGTGCAGTATCAAGCAAGGCACACGTCTCCGTAATCACATCATCATCAAACTCATGGGAGTGGGCCAAGCACGTCTCTAGAGGATCAGAGGATAAGGTAAGGGGTGTCCTATCTTCCATGAAAGTATTGATCATGTTAATGTCGTGAACATCGTCATCATCCTCTGAGTTGCTGCCGTTATTAAAAAAGATGTTTGACTCCAATGTCAAATTTCCAAAAGACATAGTCATGACACCATTCCTGCAATTGATGATTGCATTTGACGTGGCAAGGAATGGGCGACCAAGAATGACGGGAATCTGAGTGCTCATGTTATTGATGGGTTCGGTGTCCAGGATGATAAAATCTACAGGGTAGTAAAATCTATCGACTTGGACTAACACATCCTCAATAATCCCTCTTGGTACACGAACAGTTCGATCGGCAAGTTGTAGTGTGGTTAGGGTGGGTTTTAACTCACCCAACCCTAACTGTTTGTATACCGAGTAGGGAATCAGATTGACGCTCGCTCCTAAGTCAAGAAGTGCGTGATCAATTCGATGGTTCCCAATTACACATGATATGGTTGGGCTACCGGGATCCTTGAATTTCTGCGGCACGTCTTGCTTCAGGATGGCACTCACTTTCTCAGTCAAGAAGATCTTCTTTTGAATGCTTTGCCGTCTTTTGGTCGTGCATAGGTCTTTCAGAAATTTTGCATATAAAGGAACCTGTTTTACAACATCAAGTAGAGGAATGTTAACTTTCACTTGTTTCAACACCTCCAGAATATCCTGAGAGTTAGAAAGACGTTTTGGTGCAACCAACCGTTGGGGGGAACGGAGCAACTGACTTCTCTAGAAGTTCCGGTTCTAATTTTTGTGAGACATCACTAGATTCATCATTATTGTCCTCTTCTGGTTCTTGAGGCTTTTCGGGCCTAACCGGAAGGGTTTTATCAATGATCTTCCCACTCCTAAGAGTGGTGATGGATTTAGCGTGTCCCATTTGATTTGAAGAGCTGGGATCATTTATCTCGTATTGCGGTTTAGGATTAGGGAGCGGTTGTGCAGGAAGCATCCCTTTTTCTATAACCGTCATACGTGAATATATTTTTTACATAAAGTCTGTAAGTCCACACACTGCCTGAGCCAGCTCTTGTATGGAATTTTGAACCGGTTCTTCTTGAGGTTTCCCCTGATTTGGATTTTGATTGAAGAAACTTTGAGGGGTAGCAGTTTGTCCATTCTTCCAACTAAAATTTGGATGATTTCTCCAACCAGGATTGTATGTATTGGAGGTAGATCCATTGAAAGGTCTTTGATAGTTATTTACGGCATTAGCTTGCTCATTCAACACGCCTCGAAAAGCAGATATTGTAGGACAATTTTCAGTTGTGTGAATGTTGCAATCACAGATGCCGCAAACAATTTCATTAACCTTATCCTTCTTTCCTTCCATGGCCTCGACTCTTCGCATGAGATTAGTCACTTTAAAATTTACATCATCCTCTTCTTTCAGGAGATATACTCCACCTTTCTCCTTAGATTGAGTTGGCCTAGGCGTGGTGTTTGATTTTGGGTAATGGTCCCATGATTGTGCATTTTCGGCAAGTCTATCGAGATAATCCCATACCTCATCGACTTCTTTATTCATGAATTCTCCATTACACATTGTCTCGACCAGTTGGCGCATGGAAGATGTCAGTCCATCATAGAAAAAATTTGTAATGCGCCACATTTCAAAACCGTGTTGTGGGCATGAACTGACAAGATCCTTGAACCTTTCCCAACATTGGTAGAATGTTTCATCTTCCTTTTGGGCGAAGTTCATGCTTGCTTTTCTAAGGGTAATCGTTTTATGGTGTGGGAAAAATTTCTTTATGAATTCCCTCTGTATATCATTCCATGTGCCAATGGATCTAGGACGCAGTGAATGTAACCACGTCTTAGCCTTCTCTTTCAAGGAAAAAGGAAAGAGTTTCAGCCTGATTGTATCCTCGGATACATTGGGAAAGTATAAGGTGGCTATAATCTCATTGAACTCTTTCAAATGTAAGTATGGACTTTCTGATTTAAGCCCATGGAATTTAGGAAGGAGTTGGATAACTCCTGGCTTGATGTCCATCTGTCCTGTGTTTTCAGAAAAAATCATGCATGAGGGCGTGCTCACCCCCGCCGGTTGTAAATAATCCCGTAAAGTACGAGGCGGGGGTGCTTGATGCACCTCATTCTCATCATGTACTTACTCATCCATATGTTGAGGTAGTGCTTGAGGTTGATTTGCAGCCATAACCTCAATTAACTCAGGGGAATTCGAGCGGTGTCTAATCCTACGATGGACAGTCAACCCCTCCACTAATCCTCCTTCAGTCAAGAGACGTCGAGTGTCGTCACGGGCCCACTTGGGCATGAAACACTCGCAGCCCTCAATCAAATTCTAAACCTAATCCTAAGAAAGAAAATGAAAATCTAGAAAGAAAGAGAGAGTTGGAAGGAGATTACCAAATTGGAGTCCCTAAGCTAAAGACCTGCAAAATAAAACACAATAAGTTAGTTTCTAAATAAAAGAAGTTTCTAAAGCAAACCAAATCTAAAGAGTTAGAAAATCTAGAAAATCAGAAAGAGTTTACCAAATTAGAAGTTCTATCTTAACAACCTACAGAATAGGAAATATGTTAGTTCTATGAATCAAATAAAAAATAAATTAAAATAAATTAAAATTAGTAAAATCCTAATCTTAAACTAACTCTAAAACCAATTAATTTCAGAAAATCGTAGCCGTCAGTCCCCGGCAACGGCGCCAAAAACTTGTTCACTCCCCAAGTGCAGGGTTGTGATGTAGTAATAACTTGGTAAGACCGAGGTCGAATCCACATAGACTGAAACCTGTACGTAATCTGAAACTAACTAAGGCTAGAACTAGAATAAGATGAATTCTAAATCAATTGTGATTTGAGGAATAATTGTGAAATTATTATCTAAAACTGAAGAGAAATTCAGAGGAGGGACACTAGGGATTCAGAGGATCCACTTGTAGAGATCAGGGAGATCTTATGTCTGCTTCAAGAATCATAGAAATTAACTGAACTGACGTTGATATAGTTTTCAAGAGATGAAAGGTATATGATTTAGAATGGATTCTATCACCAACCCATGCCCAGGAGACAAAGCAAACAACAGAATTAAACTAATTACCAACCAATCAACATGATATGAAGGTTAGGAAGGGAACCGTCATCTGACCATGCCTAAGAGACAATGATGAACAACAGAGCGTCCTGACGTCATAAACATAAAGAGGAAAAGAACATGCTCAAAGCCATCACAGACCCATTGTAATTTCAGTCACAACAGACCATTAACGACTAAAAACATTCCCTTAATAAAACTCAAATCAACATCCGTTCAGTCTTAACAAAGGCACAAGCAAAGAGGCATCCCATCACGCTACAAGCTTCACCTCTTAGCCCTAGCTAAGAGGTTTAGCCCATAAACATGTTTAGGCTAATCTCTTAAACAAATATAAAAAAAAGAAAAGAAAAAAGAAAACAAAACATTAAAAAAAAAATAAAAAAATTAGAACTCCCTGTCTCTCTCTCTCTTCACGTTCCTACCTCCACGTCCAAGCCAGAATCGGATCCTCTTTTCGTTCTTGCCTCCAGCCAAATTCTCTCCTCCTGTCGTCCCTTTCTGGCCTTTCTCTTTATAGCTGCCAAAAAGCCGTGGAAATCAATGGCTAGAATCCTCTCTGGAGACTGCCTGCGAAGGCTTTTACGTAGCTCTTCTTACGCAGCCACGTACGGATCCTCCCAACTCCCTTCTTGCTTACTTTCTTTCGAATGTTTTAATGTCCCTTAAGAGGATTTTAGCTGGTCTAGACGATGGACGGTTTAGATTGCCCATCTGATCAAATATAGGGGCCCACATGATTCCGGAAAATCTGGAATTCACGGTCGTGCGAAAATAGCGTCCTGCGTAGCATCTCTTACGCTGTTCTGATGGTGGGGCCCACTTTGCTTTTGTATTGAGAAATCCACTCCGTCCAATGGTTCCAGAGCGAAAAACCGCCCGGGAGTAGTATATTCTGAGTGAAATCAGTGCGTCCCACTTGATCTCCCACTCCATCGTCAGTCTTTTGATCAGACGGTCAAAATTCTATCTTTGATGTATTTTAAAATTATTCCACCTAGGCGAAGGTCACTGGGACCTTTCAAAGCAGATGAATGGCTTGGATCATTGAAAAGAGTGATGATGGTGGCCCACGGAGATCTTCCGCAAGCTCTGTTGCGAGACAGAGTATCCGCGTTAATGCCGTGAAAGTTGGTGGACCCCACCTTGATGTTTATGAAGAAATCCATTCCGCACACTATGATCTCCACGAAAAACCGTTTAGACTTGGTCGGTTTTGGATCAAAACCGTGGTGGCCCACAAGATTTCTTCTTCCACCGTCCGACCTGTGTTTAACCGCCAGGATTCTCCGACAGTTTGCATGGTCCAAAAATGCCACCTTGACGGGGGTCAAGTCTCCCCTGTGGATACAATGGACGGTTCAGATCGTGGATTTGGATGAGGAGTGGGCCCCACTGAGAGTAACCGGCGTTGGTCAGCGAAGACGCTTCTGTATTTTTTTATTTTTTTATTTTATTTTATTTTATTTCAAAGAGTTCCTCGGTCAGCGCTTGCTGACCGAGCTATTGAAGACCCGCGCGCGGCCGGTGAATTTAGGCTATGTACACGGATGTGTACATGTGGGGTCCACTGTAATGTTTGTGTGAAATCCGATCCGCTCATCAACTTTGTCACCTTATTTTAACGGTTGAGACCAAAATTGAAGCGTATCCAGAGATCAGGTGCGCCTAGAATCATGATTCTGAGGGCTGATCTGTCCGTTAGGCCACTTTCAGGGGGATCCACCGGCTGAAATTTGACGTGTACGGTTAATATAGGGCGTTCAAGTCACGTATGAAATTTCGTATCAATCGGATGGCGGGAACCCTGTGATCTTACATTCTGGACGTCCTTCGGGCCACTTGAGCTTCAGTTTCTTGATTTCCTTGGATCTCGGGCGTTGATCTTGGTTCACTGGGGCCCGTCCCTTGCCTTGATGACATCGGAGTGTCAAATCCACGCTTTTACTATCAGTTTTCAGTCAACACTCCTGATTGCATCTTGCAACAAAACACAATTAAAATACTCAATTAAGTATTATTGTGTATGTAAAATCTGGCAATAATCGAGGTCTGATATGTAATGTTTGACCCTCAACAAGTAGTGATGAGGGTAAACTAAAATAAATAAATAAAAAGATAAACGTCCATGGTAGACGGGAAAATAAAGTTGTGCTTGGTTCTTATGGCCTGATGCCTTGAGCTTTTCATCGATAGTTGCTTTTATAAACTTTTACGAGGCGGTGGCTTTGTCTTGTCTTCAGCATCATGAAAGTTCTAGATGTTTGGCTGTACAAATATTTTTTTGTTCTCTTGTGTAAGTGTAGCCTATCACATGCGACCACATGTTTAAGAGAAACACTCTCGTATGCATTAGCCAGAATCCTTGCTTCTCGGAGAAAGACTCTCATGTGCATTAGCCGAAATCCTTGCTTCTCTAGACTCCCCTGCATTAAAAAGTTGCTAGAGTCCTTACGTCACTTGACTTTAACATTCGTAGAGAGTTATTTTTAGTAAGGATCTATCATTTAATGCTCTATAAAAGTTTCATTTGATGGAATTCTGAATTTAATGCGGAGAGAGATAATCTTGCTTTAATTAGACTCTTGCTTTTACATAAAGTACTTTTGATAAAAATCTAGCATTTAATGCTCTCTCCCATGCATGTCTCTAAATTCTCCTCTTGAAGTCATCTACACTATACGTGGCATAATTGCCAAGAGGTATTTTCTAGATCATTCAATTTGAGCACGCCAAAATGGGTGTAAACGATGATGGAGAGCACGAACAAGATTTCGCCCATCCTTTAGTGTGTGGTGTTGACATGTGGCGCCATCTTCCGACCGCTCGAGCTTTGAGAGAAAGCGGTGATTTTATAAAAATCCATTCAATCAAACAAGCCCTTACACGGAAAAATCTTTGAGAGCAATGATTTTAAGATTTTTCCAAAAGTTAGTGCCATGTTTTGGGGACGTGGCTTTGGTGGTTCCCTTACTATGGGACCTATCGTGATGTATATATCTTACATCCATGCCATCCATCCATTTTAACAGCTCGTTTTAGGGCATGATCCAAAAAATGAAGTGGATCCAAATCTCAAGTGGACCACACCATAGGAAACAGTGGTCATTGAAAGGACTGCAAAAATATCAGCTTGATCCAAAACTTTTGTGGCCCACAAGAAATTTTTCATGGTTAATCACCAGTGTTTCGTATGGTGTGGTCCACGTAAGATTTGCATCCAATTCAATTTTTTGGGACCATGCCCCCTAAAATGAGTTGTCAAAACAGATGGATGGTGTAGAGTGGTGGGCCCCACAAAAAGGAACAGTCCACGTCAATCATATAGAACCATTATATAGTACATATCAAAATAAAAGAAGAAACGAAGGAAAACCAAGCCAAGGTAAAATTGAGCCAAACAACAAACGAATGCACCACCATAAGGACCCTGATACACCCAGATTATGGGACGTCTGGCAGAAAAACACCATTTTTAGGTCCTGGGGTTTTTTGGGTCATCTTATCATTATGGTGAGATTGGTTATCCCATTATTTACTGTCCATTTAAATTATTTTACAAGGGTTGCATGTGGGGCCATCATGGTGTGATTCAATTTGTTTGGCAAGATCTCCCATTACGAAAGCATGGACATCCCAAAAATCGTGCCAATTCAACTACCATGTGAACCGTCATGTGCGCCAAAATCGTGAATATGAAAGTTTTTAAGGCTGTTATCCATTGTTTTTATATGGTGTGGCTGAATTAAGAATTGGTAGGCCTAGTTCTCTAGCATCGCATCCTATGACCCACTTTAAGTTTCCGCTAGCTTCTAGTTGGTATAAAATTAATAGGTCTATTCTATGTTGTTAAAATCAAAATAGCTATAATTAGATGGGCCTAATTATTCTGTGTTCCCATCATCATGGTAGGGAAATCTATCTATTTAAAGAAGTGGGAAGGAGATGGTCGGGCATGCATGCATCTGATTAATTCAAGTATGACATGCATAACGGGTACATCCCCCAATTTACTGACTAGACAAGATGACTGATCGGTTCAGTAGTTAAGGATACTGCGATTGATCTATCTTTGGAAAGTTACTCCTTAATCCCAGCTACTTTGGCTCAGCAAATCTTTGGAAAGTTACTCCTTAATCCCAGCTACTTTGGCTCAGCAAGGGACAGGGCCAATTCAATAAAAAGGAAGTTGATTTGGTTCGACCGAGTTGGAACCATGCGACTGAGTTCTTGGGATTTCAAGGGTGATCGATTGAATGCGGTAGATGTGATGATGATGATGATAATTGTTATGGGAAGATCCGAGCCGACTACAATCGGGGGGATCGACAGTCCGCTACTCCGGGCGGAGAGTCCGAGCCTCGGCATGACATTAGGAAAGCAAGTTAAGATGAGCGAAGCTCTCATTCTTGACCACCATCCTCCCAAAGGCAGTCGGAAGAGAGAACATTCTAGTTGTACGATCAACTCCAACCGAACATCCATCATAGCACCGAGAATGGCTAGCTACATTACTAATGAGCGGATCAAGGTTCGGCTCGAGTTAGCACAGTCAATCATCAGCTCGGGTTGATGCCGTCGTCCTCGATCTGGCCGAGCCAAGGCATCTCCAAGGATAAAAGTTTCGCACACTAAGTGAAGAAACTGCCATATACGGACGTGTCCTATTATCCCGCCCGTAGATACGCCCTCCACAACACATGATCCCCGAACTCTGAGCAATATCTCCATGATCTGTAAACCCACTGATCGTGCCGAGATTATCGGATGCGAATCAAGCGATGAAGAGGTATAAATATCACACCACCCTATGGGAACAGGTACGCAACATCTGACACTCTCCCCTTCCTCCTAAACTTAGACCCAGATTCTGTTGTCCTGACTTAGGCATCGGAGGGTCCCCCGGCTTAGCCAGGGTCTCCATTGCTTACGATTTATGTGCAGGACTCCAGGTCTGTCGCCTGTTCGGAGTATGTGAATAGGGGAAGAGGGCTGACCAGATTTTGACCTCAACAACAACAACAACAATAATAATAATAATAATAATAATAATAATAATAATAATACTTTGGAACATTGTAGAGCAATCTCACTCCATTATACGTGGTTGGGTTATCCATCAATCTGAACGGTTTAGCTAGTTGGCTAATGAACAATGTTTCAAAGATGGTACTTCCCGAAAGACCAGACATCACAGGAATCACGTATCTTTACTTTCCATAACTTGACGTGGACCATGAGCTGCTTTTCTTTCCCACCGTTGATTTCAAGGCTACCTTTTTGATAGATATGATCTTCTGCTCTATACATTTGAATTAATTTAAATCCATAATAGGCCCACTAAAGGATTCGGGTGGGTGGTGACCCAAGGCTGCCCCAGGTAACTGGTGGAAAAACTCTGTGGGCCCACCATGATTTATGTATTTTATCCACGCTGGCCATCCATTTTTCAGCTCATTTTAAGGCATGAGCCCAAAATTGAGGTAAATTCAATGCTAAGTGGACCACACCACAGGAAACAGTAAGGATTGAATGCTTACTCTTGAAAACTTCTTGAATGCCCACCGCAATGTTTATTTGTCATCAAAATGTTCATAAAATCATAAAGTCACGCAAACTGGATGAAAGGTAAACAAAACTATCAACATCTGTGGCCCTGGGTAAACAACCAAGATCCCCACTGTTTCCTGTGGTGTGGTCCACTTGACCTTTATATCTGCGTCATTTTTAGGCTCATGCCTTAATATGAGCTGCCCAAATGGATAGACGGTGTGAATAAAACACATACATCATATGGTTGGGCCCGCCTTACAGCACCCACTACCAATCTGTGATTAAAACAGAACCCTACCACGTGTAATTTTGAATTATGACTCCCTCACTAGTAGGGAATTAATTGGACGTCTAATCCTTACTGTGTATGTCACATTCCAAGATGAGGAAGTGTCTGTGGGCAGAAGCTATGTGGGCCAATGAGAAATCCATGTTATCCATCATTTTGCAAGCCAACGATAACAGGGCAAGAGTAAATAAAAAAAAAAAAAAAAGCATATCCAAAGCACCGGTGAGCCACGCATGCGAAAGAGTGGTGCTTTAACACTCACCATTGGAAACTTTGCAGAGCCCACCATAATGTTGAACTGTTGATGAGGTTATTCTCATTGGGATTAACTGAAAACGCATATCATCCTCTCCAAAACTTCCATACCCGTTTAATCCCCATCGTTTCAGGTAACATGGCTTGCCAGCTGAGTTTATGCCTCATTTTTTAGCTTGTCCTATTATGAGCGGGCAAAACTGATGGACAAAGTGGCACTACACCAAAAATGCAGATCAAGAACGGTTATCGTTTTTACTCAGGAAAGGTTTTACACTGGAGCATGGAAATTAACTGCTTACATACGGCATGAATATGCGCGCACACACACACACACACACACACACACACACATATATATATATATATATATATATATATATATATATATGGGAAAAGGTACTATGTGCTCGAGCTCACAGGTTTGCCCATGAGGTCGAGCTGTGTGGACCCCACTGTGATGTGTTTCGAACATCTACCCCATCAGTTAGATGCACCATTCCATCGTGAGCCTAGGTGCCAAAAATCAAGTCAATCCGTGACTTGTGTGGGCCACACCACATACAAAAGTGGAGAGGGGCTGTACACCATTAAAACATTCATAACCATTTTTGAGGGTCCACCGAGATGTGGTTTGCAAATCCAGCCCATCTATTATGTGTGTACCACTTGAAAGAGGGTTCAGACTAAGTTTCAGGCCTATGCAAAACTCAGTGCTTTTATATGTTTTAACGGTGTCTTCACATAATTTTAGATGGTATAGCCCACCTGAGTTCAGTATACGGCTGATTTTTGGGATATCCCATAATTTAAAGGGTACCCACCAAATGCACGGTGTTGATGGTCGACACGCATCACGGTGGGGCCCACACAGCTTGACCTCACGATAAGCTTATCATGAGATCGAGCGCATATTACCTTTTCCATATATATATATTTATATATATATATATATATATATATATATATATATATATATATATATATATATATATATATATATATAAACTTCCCATGAGGTCAACCTCATGCGAACTTTCTATGAGGTTGAGCGGCATGGCCCACTGTGACTAGACTTGCGGTCGAGCTGTGTGGGCCCCATCCTGAACAGACCTGACCAGACCACTGATGTGGTTTTGAATTGACCATGCCACAAGATTCTCCAAGATTTTCTTTTTGTTTTATCCGATTTTAATTCTAGGTAGTCGACCCTCGATAAAAAAGATCTTTAGGGCACGGTCTTATGGTTCGGTCCACATGGGGAAACGCTAATTCTATAGTTTTGCTTCCACAAAAAGATCTGGGTTGCCACTAAGCTCCACCTCTCAGAAATTCAAACCTAAGCACGTTGTTCAAAGCGTGAGGTCAGGGATTCTGAAAGTCTTCCATACGATGCCGTTACCTTGAAGGCAACGGCATCTCCACGCAATCCCGTCGTAATGAAAGGCTACACTAAATGGTACTGTTTGCTGCTGGAAAAGCTCTATGCGACTCACCATGACGTATATGTTCTATACACACCGTTCATCCATTTTTGCATATTACTTTATGGCATGAACCTAAAAATGAAGTAGATCCAAATATCGAGTAAACCACACCATAGAAAAAAGTGCGGATTGAACATCTACCATTAAAAACTTCCTAATGGCTAAAACGTATTGTACAAAAATGATGGGTATCAACCGGTTAGATGCAAATAAATGATATGTTTTCCCTTCATCAAGATTAGTGTAGCCTAATCAACAGCTTAAATGCAAATAAATATTATAGCAGATACCTACACCTAGCTTCATAGCTCAAGTGACTGACTGACTGGAGATACCTCGTTTCAACACTTGAGGTCTTGGCATCGATCCATATATACATTTATATTATAGCAGATACATTTTATTTAACTCGGCTCGGTTTGAATTCGTATTGGATGAAGTTTTTACTCATTTCGGATGAACTCACCCTCTTGGTTTGGGTCTTAAAGGAGTCGGACAAGTTGAGTCTGCCTAGTCAAGTAGTCCCATGCCTAGTTCTAGAAAAAAGGTCGATCTGTTAACTGTCTCTTGTACATGCACATGCCATATATGCACCACCATGGCTACTTGGCTAGTATGTCTGATATATATCCAATCCATACATAAGGAGGTTGGTCCAAGCTTTTAGATGTTTACCAAAAATAAAAATGGTCCACTACTGAGGTGGGCACCAATATTGGAGACAGGTGAAAGGATTAGAAAACTTAGTCACAAAATTTTCATAGGTACATTGTTTTGGTAAACCGTGGCCCACCTAACGAACGAATCAACCTGCCTTTGGATTAGAACAACAATATAGTGGTGCGTTCTGATGGATGGATTAGATGTTGGACTTACATGCCATGCTGGCGCATATGCTTCGTGTACATGACTGGATTTCAAACGCGTGTGGGCTTGGCGAAGCCCATCTTTAGGGAAGTGGATTAGCGGTTGAAGTTGGTGAGCTATGTAGGGTCCACGGTATGCTTTTGAGAAATCCAGTACGTATATCAGCTTTGCTAGCTCTTTTAGGACATCAGCACAAAAGTGAGGTGATCGAAAACTAAAGTGGGAGATGCTATAGGAAAAAGTAGGGAGGAAAGTCCCTATCATTGAAACTTTAGCATACTACACCTTGATATTTATATGCCATCTAAACCGTGCATGAGGCCATTTCTACTTGGATGCATGATCTGAAAACACAAACATAATAGCTTCATACAAAACTTATGTGGCCCCATGTCTGGTCTGGTATGAAATTATATTGGATGTGATTAATAACATTATTGTACAATGATTGCATATCTGGAAATACCAATTGTATTTTGCCATCGAATTCTCATGTTTGAGATAAAATTCTTACTATGGGAAAAACACTGAATTAAGTAAAACCTTATTTGGTGGACCATGGAATTGTAATCAATGAACCAAATTTAGAACTGATATCAGTTAGTTGTACACATATATGACAAGGATGTTACATGTAAAAGGTATGGATGGATGGACGACGTGAATAAAAGTAGGGGTGTATACGAACCAAGCTAGCTCAGTTAACTCGCTCGACTAGACTCGAAAAAGCTTGATTTGACTCGGTTCAAAGTTGAGTTCAAGCCAAGTCGAGTTGATTTTTTTACCTCGGAAATGAGTTCGAGCTGGCCTCAGCTCGGCTAGACTCGGATCAAACCCGGCTCGAATCGAACTCAGATCAAACCAGTTCGGTGACTCGGTTACTTTGATATTGATGTTGCTCACCAAGTGTTTGATGAAATGACTCAACAAAGTGTGGTTGGTGGCAAGGAAGGTATGTATATGAAACAAATACCCTTTTTTTTTAAGATTTTTATATTGCTTGGAAGGTACTTGATAAAATACTTGAACAACATTTGCTGCTGTTTTACAGACAATGAGATTTTGAAGGTGCAGTCCAGGTGTTTGTGGAAATGCCGCACAGAAAAACTCGGCTCGAACTGGCCCAAGCTGCTGATTGAACTAAGCCGAGCTGGCCAATCAGGCTCGAGGATCGAGTCGAGCAGAGTTTGAGCTAAGGTCAACTAGCGGCCGAGCCGAGTCGAGCTGAGGCCAGCTCGACTCGGTTCAGCTCGATGTACACCCCTAGATAAAACACATGCATCAATGTGAGGCCCACATGTACTGTGGATTTCAAAATCATGGGATCAATGCAATTCCAACCAACCTAATCCCAACTCTTCTAGTCACTCCCAAATGCCGAATGGAATTTGCATGGAGCAAAATACAATTTCATCTCATCTAATTGTATCTAAGTCCACGTACCAAACAAGCTTAGACTTGAGTTTTGAATCTGCCTAATTTTTGGGCTATGTACTCACTTGAGCTGAAAAAAGAGATGGACGGTTGGATTGATTTCCTACAAATGTCCTGGTGGCCCACCTAGCTTCCAATGGCTGGATCCAAAAGGACAAGCCACCATCTCGGCGATGAAACAACGCAATGAGGTTTGAATGGTGACTCTGTGCACTCTAAGAGATGGCAACAAGGGTGAGGAGCTCCTCCCTAGGGTTGTCAATGGGTCGGGTTAGGACCGGGCCGGGCCGGGTCCATCCAAGCCCGGCATGCAATTGTGAACCTAAAGGCCAAATTCAGCCCGGGCACGTGACGGGCTGAAATAGTCCAACCTGAGTCCGCCCGAGAAATTTACACAGCCCAACTCTGAATATTGTGGATAAATGATATTTTGGTGTGCCTCATGTGTGTGAGAGAGGGAGAGAGTGAAAGAAAAGGGGAGAAAAGTAGGTAAAGAAAAGACCTCGGGCTGGGCCGGGTTTATGGGCTCTTAGTGTGCTAAGCCTATTCCCGAACGATTTGCAACCGGGCTCTTGATTTAAAACCGAACCCGACCGTCGGGTCTGATACACCTCCCCAAACCCGGCCCAATACGGACCAAGCTGAAAGGCCCGTGGGGACTAGCCGGCCCATTGACAACCCTACTCACCACCCAATTTGGGTCCAGCCTAAATGCGTAATTTTACTCGTTTTTTCATTATTATAATAGGCAACCTAACTTTATTAAGATAATGTTACCCAAGTAACACCTTGTTACCCTTACTGTGGGGCCCACCTTGAGGAATCTATTGAATATCAACTCTGTCCATCCGTTTTTCTAGCCCATTTTAGAACATATTCCAAAAATTGAAGTAGATCCAAATCTCAAGTGGATCACGTCACTGTAAACAGTTGTGTTTGAATGCTCGCCATTAAAATTTTCCCAGGGTCTATTTTAAGAAAGTCAGTAATTTTTATTTGTTATCCAACCTGTCGATAAGGTCCAGTAAACCTGGATGACGGGAAAATACAAATATCACCTTGATCCTAAAGTTCCAGACATAAAAAATAAAAAAATAAACAATAAACACCTTTTAGTGGTTATTCATCATTTTTTATAGTGGTGTGGTCTGATGGAGATTTGGATATGCTTAATCTTTTTCATAGTGTTATGAAATGAGCTCAGAAAACTGATATGCCGCGTGGATATAATGTTAAACTGTTATTACCCGCGTAACAGCTAATCCACCTCCAAGCAGTGGAGTGCACAGTACGGACATATGTATTGGTCGGCCCTGGAACATTCTGTGGGCCCCACCATGATGTATGTGCTTTATCTATACCATCCATTTATTTTGCCAGCTCATTTAGGGCATGAACTTATGTACGAGGTAGATCCAAATCTCATGTAGACCACACCATGGGAAACTGTGGTGATTGAACACTGACGATTAAAATTTTGAGAACTACGTACAAAAGTTTTAGATCAAACTGACACAATCAAGAGGTTGGATGGAAAATAAACATTCCACTGGCCTCTAAGAATTTCTTAATGGTAGTCATTTAATCACCACAGTTTCTTTTGATATGGTCCTTTATAGATTATTTGGATCTGCCTCATTTTTTGAATTATTCACTAAAATGAGCTGAGAAAATGGATGGAAAGCATGGGTAAAAATAAAAACACCATGGTGGGTTTCATACAGCTTCTCTAGCACCGACCATCGCTCACGCAGTGCTGTACGCTGCATTACGCAATCCGAATACGGAGGCAAGGGACGCGGATTGCTAAATGAGTGACCTAGTCGTGGTGTAGTGTGCTGCATAAACTCTGTGGAGCCTGCCTTGATATAAGTGTCTTATCCAGGCCATTCATCCGTTTCTACAGCTCATTTTAGGGCATTAGCTTAAAATTGAAGTATACCCAAAGTTCAAGTGGATCACACCACAAGAAGCAGTGGGGATAATGACATCCACCATTGGAACCTTCCTAGGGCCCACAGTAGTGTTTATTTGTCATCCAACCTATTCATAAGGTCACAAAGACATGGGCAAAGGGAAACATAAATATCAGCTTGATTCAAAATTTATATGGCCCTTGGGAAGTTTTCAAGGGCCATATAAGTTAATGGACCGCGGATAAGACACATACGTCACGATCTGCATTATAGAGAGTTTGCTCATCATGCGCTGTAGCATCCACGACAACAAAATTGGCCTTTAGCCCCAATTTTTTTCATCTCGGATACTAAGAGACCGATGCTGGAAGCCCATTATTTTGGTTTATATATGAATGTATAACTCTTTTTTTTGGTGTTGTGTTTTTACGAATGGATTAAAACAAATGATTTTATTTGATTGAATTAATGAATGATTATGCATAGGTTTATGAATAGATTAAAATGAATGATTTATTCTCAGTTGTTAAGAATTGAGGTTAAAAATTGAATTTAACCTTACTTAATGCTAATAAAGATTAAGTTTATCTTTAGGCCCAATTATCCAAATTTAGTCTACAACTTCGATAGCTAAAGGCTTTAATTTCAGTCGTTGAGAATCGAGGTTAAAATTAAATTGAGCTTCAGTTGGAGGCAACGAAGGCTAAAATTTAGATTTAGTCTCAGTCCTTCCAGCATTGGTTGCTAAAACTCATCGGATGGACCATGTTGAATTTGGTTACTTATCCATGGTAAGCATTGTTTGGCCCACCCAATAAGTGGATTGGGCTGACTCTTGTACAATGTAATCCTCAGAGTAGGGACAATCTATTGAAAGGATTGGATGTCATGCACAGATGACAGGTCGTAAGTTACTCTCCAGGTGGACCATAAGCTATGGTCCAAGTAGTTGGACTTAAAACACATCTCTCTTTCTCCCTCGATCTCTCTACCTGTATATGATGCTCTTCTTGATGACTTGTTTCACCTTTTAAAGTTGACATCGTCAATCTCTCATCCTTTTTGAAGTTAACATGGCTTTAGATGATTTATGAAACTATTATTATATTGAATCACAGCTTTGAATGCTCCAGCAGCGATGATATTGAATGATGGTCATCATAAAATCAAATCAATAGCTCAAATTCAACAACCGAAATACCATGTAATAAAGACTAAAATCAATGAACAAATATCATTTTACGCTTATAGACTACTTATAGTGGGTTTCATGATTTGAAGAGTCTAATTTAAGTTACATATGTGCCAAACCTAGGAAAGTGAGTGTCCGTCCATGTATCATCCATCATACTCGGAGTATCGAATGAGTCCTCTAGAAGTATCTTACAACAATCGCATGGAACATAATCCATGGACAAGAAGATATTGGTTGGGATATTTTTGGCCTTTTTTTTTTTTTTTTTCTTTAATGTATTTTCTTTTTTATTTTATTTTTTTTTACTTTGGCTTGACTATATACTCTTGTTTTAAAAAAATAATAATAATAATAATAATAATAAATTCTTTTTTTCATTAATGTGACATGAGTTTATGGTTAAATCTTTATATTTAATAATTTCTCTTTATAAAAGTTATTTGAATTCGCAGGTCCACTTCTATAGTTCACCTAATGCTTAGTTTATCAAAAGAATTGGCCCCGCACTTTATTAAGATGGGTTTAACTCAATGATTCATCTTAAATGAAGTTCTTATATCATATAAAATTTTATAAGGATTTAACTCGCCAAGCTCTATCGGGTATGAATACCTATTAGAAGTTATAAACACTTTACAGGTCATATTCTTCGGGAGAGCTGCCCCCTCCATTCGTGGCTTCCTCTTCCTCGATAGAGTGGGCCTCGAAAACCTGAGAAAAGCCTAATTTTTTTCATCCAATGCTCTTCTTTGCTTTTATGATAGGTGGGCCTTCTTCTTTTTGTTAGTGGGCCTGCCCAAAATAGCTTGCTGTATAGTTTCTCCTTGAAATGAAGAGTTACAGATTTTTGGAAAAAAAAAAAAGTCATATTCAAACACATTGACCTTTAAATAGTTGATAGTTTAAATTTAAAGTATTTACAACTTAAAAGTTTACGAGCATCCAAAAGAACCCCTTAGTTATGTAGCTAGGCGGGAGGGTGATCAATTGATGGACAAGTTGGATGTAATCACAGCAACAGTAACAACATCACATTTACCAGCTCTAGTTCTCGGGGACCATGAACATCGAATTCAACGTGCTCTACCTGATCTAAGGCACTTTAAACAATCCTCAACTTTCAAAGCACTTTTTTTAGAAAATGATATCTTAAACTATGAGTGGCCTATTTGGATTGGAGGGAATCTATAGTAAATCAAAAAAAAAAAAAAAAAAAAAAAAAAAAAAAGGTACAATTTTTGTAATTTCATTTATTTGTGGCATGAATTCAGTTGTAATCTTGGTTCCATTGCTTTGTTTGTTTGTGTTTGAAATGAAGAATGCTACGGCAAGTCAAATTATGCACTTGAATTGTACTTAACACACTAATGATTCATGAACTTACTTCGGTTTGCAATTAGAATCTAGCTGAGGCCCACCATGACAATTGTGGGAAATTCACTTCATTGATTTTACCAGTTCAGGTTAGGACATGAGCCAAAAAACTAAGCAGATGCAAAAACTCAAGTGGCCTACATACGTGCGGAACAGTGGGGATTGAAAACCTACTATTGAGACATTCGCAGGTCCACCATATATGATGTTTATATGCCGTCTAAATTGTTATTAATGGCATTCCCCACTACGATGAGCTGAAAACATATATTAGCCTCATTCAAAACTGTTGTGGCCCCAAGAATGTTTCGACAGTAGTGAGCGTTCAGTCCTCATTATTTTCCTGTCGTGTGGCCCAATTGAGTTTTGGATCTGCCTAACTTTGGGCTCATGTCCTAACATGAGCTAAGAAGACAGATGGATGTAGTGGACTTGTCACAAACATCACAGTGGGCCCTACTTAATTAAATCATGGTCCTCTCACTTAGGGGAAATGACCGGGGAACCATTTTCTATCATTTTTCTATTATCTGCAGAACCGACGTTATCTTGTTGTCACCATGCTTCTTCCTTTTAATTTAAAAACAACAAATGAAATACGTAAGCAAATACGACTACATGGGTTGACAATGATATATAAATAAAAAGTAATCCAGTGGAGATGCATGCACTGCGTGGGCCGGTAATGACACCTATGTTTAACGGCATATGGTTGAGTAGTTCTTTTCCATCTATTTTACTTTCTTTAAAAAAAAAAAAAAAAAAAAAAAAAAAAAAAAAAAAAAAAAAAAACCAATCCCTTCTCTTGCTGCTCTAACTAATTAACTCGTCTTCTCAAACAAAGACATTGCTAGTTTCCTACGCTGGATGATCATGACCATCCATACACGTGCACACCAACACTACAAACGCAGCGTACTTGCATGTCCATCACATGCTTAGAGCAGAGTTTTACTTTACAGCACAAAGCACCTCACTGATTAGTTTGTCCAGATTCCCGTAAGAAGATCCTCCTTTCTCGGTAGCATTCTCAGCGACCTTCTTCCACTCCATGGCCTTCTTCCTCATAATCTTCCCTTTCTCTCCATCCATCAGCTCCCTCACAAGCACCTCCACGCCATCTCGCCTCACATCATTGTCGATCTCCATGCCAATTCCCCAATCAGTGCAAGCGAACCGGCAGTTTGTCTGTTGCTCAGCAAAGAATGGCCAACATATAACCGGGACTCCCCCAGATATGCTCTCGATCGTTGAATTCCACCCACAATGCGTTAAGAACCCTCCAATCGAAGAGTGGGACAACACTTGCTCTTGTGGACACCAGCTCGAGAGTAGGCCCCTCTCTTGGGTCACACTTATGAAATCTTGTGGCAACATGGCTGCATCTCCAACCACAAGATCAGGACGAATGACCCACAAGAATGGATGGTTGCTATTTGCTAGACCCCAAGCGAACTCACTCAACTGGTCGGCCGACATGACAGTGATGCTGCCGAAGTTGACATAAACGACCGATCCGGGCTTCTTTTTATCTAACCACTCTAGACATTCATCTTCTTCTTTCCACAAGCTTGATGTGATGGACTTCAAGCTGCTGTCTGATATCTTGTTGCATTGAAGAGATAGAGGGCCGAGTGTGTAAATGTGGGGAATCTTCAATCTCATTACATCTAGAACATCACGCTCCAAATCATCGAACGTGTTGAAAAGGACAGCCGATGCTTTGGAAGCTCTATGCGCTTCTTGGTCAACGAAGTTGAGCATGATGTCGTCGGGATTCGTTGTTCGGATGAAACTGGGGAAATCCCTTAGCCGGATATCCTTCATACCGGGTAACCCGTCGATGCGTGTGTCAAGGCAGCCGTTTGTTAAGTAGCTCTCATCTATTCCCAGAAAACATTGAAAGGGTATTATAGTTAGTTCTGATTTAATTAATTTTTTTTTAAAAGGAATAACAATATATACATACACATACAGTGCATGTCACTAGCACATGTGCAAACGTGTCACGTCCATAGGACATCTGATGCGTGTCCTTAATTAGAGTATGACTGTCATGTTAGAAGATCGGTGGGCCACCGTTATGTATATGTTTAATCCACATCATCTATTTATTTTTATATATCATAATATAATAATAAAAAATACACTCAAAGAAACGCAGATGAAAGACTTAAGTTAGCCGGATTAGAACCCTTATCATGGGACACACCTTGATGACATGCTGTGTATTCACGCTGTCCATCCATTCTTGCAGCCAAATTTAGGATGTGGTCCAATAATTAAGTAAATCCAAATTATAAATGGACTGCACCACAGGAAACAATAGTGATTGAGCAAATTACCGTTAAAAAAAAAAAACTAAGGCCCACCTGTTGATAAGGTCAAGAATGCCTGGATTAAGGGACAATACAAAGATCAGCCTAATCCAAAACTTGTGTGGACTACAAAGATATTTGACGGTGATTCACCACGATTTCGTGTGGTATGGTCCACTTAAGATTTGAATCTGCTTGAGTTTTAAATTCACTCCCTAAAATAATTTGAAAAAGCAAATGAACGGGTGGTTATACACATCAGGTAATTGGGCTGGACCGGGATTAGCTACTGACAGGTTGAATAGACTTGCTATTGAAGTGACGTCACCCGTGGGGGTAATCATGTTATATGTTTTGCATTTACACGATCAATCCATTCTCGGCATGATCCAGATCCAAAGCTCAAGAAAACCCCACCACGTAAAACCGTGGGGAGAGTGACGCCGACTATTAAAAAGTTCCGAGGGCCATTGAAGTTGGCCTCACTTTCCCCACGGAATCTTCTTCTTCTTTGGACTGTGCTCTAAAACTCTCCGTCAAAATGTATGGACGGTAAGGTGGCTCACAAACTTCATGTGCAAACCTGTCACTATCCAATCCACGTGCTATAGGGCTGGGGGAAACGGACTGGCTACTCCCCCTGACACCAGCTCCGTGGCTGGTGTTCGGTGCTCTGTGGGCCCCACAATGATGTATTTGTTTCATCCATTCCGTTCATCCATTTTTAAAGATCATTTTATTTTTTGATACAAAAAATGAGAGGGATATAAATCTCACGTGGACCACACCACATGAAAACAACAGTGATTGGATACCAATCATTAAAATCCTCCTATGGCCCACTATACTGTTTATTTGACATTCAATCTGTTGATTAGGTCATACAGGCCCAGATGAAGAGAAAAAAACAAATATCAGCTTGATCCAAAACTTTTATGGCACTCAAAATGTTTTTAACGGTCGACCCTCATTCCACACTGTTTCCTGTAATGTGGTCCAATTGAGATTTGGATATAGCTCATTTTTGGACTTATATTGTAAAATTACCTGTAAAAACATATGAATGGCATCGACGAAACACATACATCTTAGTGTGGGCCCACATAGCACCGACCACCAGCCGTCGCTGGGTCGTATCGTGGGGTGGTACCCTACCCGCGTCCTCTGTCGTACGCGGATTGCGTCCTAACCCCGCCCGGACGGTAATCCGTCCGGGCAGGGCTCTTTGGAGCCCACCGTGATGTAACTGTTTCATCCTGCCTTTCAATGATTTTTTCAGAAAATTTTAATATGTGAACCAGAAAATGAGGCAGGTCCAAGGCTTGACTAGACCACAAGGTGGGGATTCAACGTCCACCATTAAAAGCTCCTTGGGAGCCAGAGAAGTTTCGGATCAAGCTGATATTTGTGTTTTCACTTCATCTATGTTTACGTGACCTTATGAATAGGTTTTATGGTAAAAGAAAATCACGTGGACCCTTAGAGAGGTTTCAACGGTGGGTGTCATATCAGTGCAGGTTCCTTTGGTGTGGTCCACTCAAGCCCTAGACCTGCCTATCTTTTGGATCACATGTTAAAATTTTCTGAAAAAATGGTTGAACGGCGGGATAAAACAGTTACATCAAGGTGGGCTCCACAGAGCCCTGCCTGGACGGATTACCGTCCGGGCGGGGGTAGGACGCAATCCGCGTCCGTCCTCTATCTAGACACTACTGTAGGAAGTAATCAATCCGCGTCAGTCCAACGGTTGCCAACACGGAAACGGATTGGCTACTCCCCGGAGCTGATGGTCGGTGCTCTGTGGGCCCCACCATGATGTATGTGTTTCATCCATTCCGTTCATCCATTTTTAAATATCATTTTATGTTTTTATCCAAAAAATGGGAGGGATATAAATCTCAAGTGTATCACACCATAGGAAAAAAATAGTGATTGGATATCAATCATTTAAATCCTCCTAAGGCCCGATGTACTGTTTATTTGACATCCAATCCGTTGATTAGGTCATAAAAACCCAGATGAATGGATAAAACAAAGATCAACTTGATCAAATACTTTTATGGCCCCCAAAAAGTTTTTAAAGGTCTAAGCTCATTAAACACTGTTTCCTGTAATGTGGTCCACTTGAGACTGGGATATACCTCATTTTTTTTGTATTATCATAAATTGATCTACAAAAGTAGATGGACGGAATGGATGAAACACATACATCATGGTGGGCCCACAGAGCACCGACCACCAGCTCCGGGGCTGGTGTCAGGGGGAGTAGCCAATCCGTTTCCTGCCAACACACCGTCCATCCATCACCAGTGGAAACGTGTTCGACGTAAGCGGAAATTTGCCCCTTCATTTAATGCCAACCGTGACGTATTTAAAGCTCATCTAAAACATTTAATGCATAATGATGAAAATGAAATAGATCCAAATCTTAGGTGATCGTCTACCCGAGACCAGCCCCACGGTCGGCGGTGGGATTAGCAGGGATTAGGCTTCAAGAAACATAATTAATATCCATGGCAGGGATTAGTAAGGATCCGTCCATCATGTGTGGACTTTGATCCAGGCCCTAGTCTAAAAGTCAGCCAGATTCATATCTCAGGTGGGCCACATCATATAGAATAATGGGACGGGTTGCCACCATGCATTGGTTTGTGTATGGGGCCACCGTTAGGTGTATCTGTCATCAAACCCGTTCATCACATGTAACTCAACGGGAAGTAGGGAAGATACAAAATCAGCCTATCAAAAAACATAAAAGCTGGGGGCAATTCCCACTGGGTTGGCCCATCTGAGTTTGTTTTAGCGTGCCGGTAATGAATGGAGTCCATTTCACATATAAAAAAACGTGGTCGACCCAAAGAGCTTGGGTGTTTTAGCTCTCGCACTTCCACAACAATCAAAAGCGTACTTCAAACAGTCAACTTTCAAAGCATTTTCATAAGAAAACGATTGCTTAAACGATGCAAAGCAGTTAAAGTTGTTACCTTTGAATGGTGTAAAGCCTCTCTCGATCAGCTGCCGATAGTAGAGGTAGCCCAAGAAGCCGCAAGCGCTCGTTGTCCAGAACAGAACCTCAGGTATGCAAAGCTCGTCGGCGACCGGCAGTGTAAACGACATCACCCCATCGGCAACGATGCAGCTCACCTGAGGTATGCCGGTTGTGCTGTTGAGCTTCGTCACAAGGTTGCGGAATGGTATGAGACAGTTTTTGCTTGTGGAGTCGCAAAGAGCCGGGATGTCTTGGGTGGCATCGCGGTCGGACGGCGGGAGGCCGTCAGGTATGGTCTCAAAACAAAAATCGTCAAGACAACTGAGGGAATCAGAACCTCTGGACCGCAAGAGGCGCTTGTAGTTGAACTCGGTGTAGACAAAGGTGATGTAGAAGCCTCTGGAATGGAGGAGCTTCGCTAGCTTTAGCATGGGGTTGATATGGCCTTGTGCTGGGTATGGAATGCAAACGGCATGAGGCTTTTCCAAACCCATATCTCTCTCTCTCTTTCTCTATCTCTCTATGCGTGTGTGATGAGTCTCCCTATATCTCTCTCTCTCTATGCGTGTATGATGAGATATGGATTGCGTGGCTTGGATTTTATAGAGGAAGAAAGTGGATTGATAACTGACTTTTCAGAGCTTTGCCAAGGGCGGACGCACCTCTTACAATACAGCTCATGTACACGCAACATATGTGCCATTATGGCACGTGAGTCTTCTATCCAGTCGGTCTATAAGGTTGTTACCAGCTTTTAGATCTTTTCCAAATAAACATGGTCCACCGCTGGCGTGGGCCCCAATATTGGAGATAGGTGGATGGGTTAGAAAACTTCTGCAAGTTTTTGGCATACGTATATTATTTTGCAAATTGGTGGTCCACCTAACGAGTGGATCAAGCTGATTTTGGACTAGGATGATAATATAGTGGTGTCGGACCGACGTCATGCACATGTCGGCACATGTGGTGTTTACACGAGCTTTATTGCACATGTATGTGCTTGGCTAAGGCCCTGTTTGGGCAACTGGATTAGAAGGGATTAGGTGGGATTGTATTAAAAAAACATCATTATTACCCATGGCAGGGATTGTCCCCTGATTCCATGGGATTAGATTAATGCTCTGCTTTGTTGGTAATACGGTGGTACATTGAATGGATATACCCACCATCATTTGAAATTACCAGAATAATATATATGTATTATATCTAAACCGTTCATTTGTTTTGTAACCTCATTTTATGGTATGGGCCGAAAAATGAGGTAGATCCAAAACTTATGTGGCCCCAAAGAAGTTTTCAATGGTAAGTATTCAATCCCCATTGCTTTCAGTGGTGGGTCCACTTGAGCTTTAGAATTACCTGATTTTTGGCCCATGCTCTAAAATAATCTCAAAATTTGGGTGGACGTTGTGGATATAGCCCACACATCAGGGTGGGACCTACACAACTTGCTAGCATTGAGTGAAATTGGCACGGGACCCAATGTAATTCCATCCGATCTAATTCCAAGCTTTGCCAAACATGGAGTGGAATTGGCACGGAACCAGATGAATCCAATCCCACCTAAGCCCTTCTAATCCTGTTGCCCAAACAGGGCCTAAGAGTAGTCTGAACGTGGAATTTAATAGTTCGTCCGTCGGCAACAGAGGGCTTTGGCTTTATTATTATTATTATGATCCACGTTTTATTAAAATAATATGAAAAGAGGTAAGATGTTACCTTGGGACTTGCTTCTGATTTTACTCTTATCGTTTCAAGGTGAGACGGCATCGCACCAGAGAAATTAAAAGGGCCCCATCCCCACGCATATGCACAGGATCACGGTAGTTGAACGAAAGCCTTTGGTATTATTCTTTCACAGTGCCGATAACAACGCTCACCAGTCGAAACTTTACTTTTATTTTTATTTGCCATCCAACCTCCTCTTCAGGTCATACAAACCTGGATGAAGGAAAACATAAATATTAGCTTGATCCAAAACTTCAAACTTTTGTGGTACCTGAGAAATTTTCAAACATAAGTATTGAATCCCCACTATTACCTGTTGTGTGGTCTACTTGAGCTTTGAATCTACCGGTACCTCGTTGTTTGGTTCATGCCCTGAAATGAGCTATGCAAAATGACTGGAAGGCGTGGATAAACACATACATCATGGCGGCCCACAGGGTTGTCCCACCACGGATATGAATTCTGCAAGCAATATATTTCCCTCTCTCCAGGTTCTTTCTAAGTTATCCACTTTCCTATTTTAGGCTGGTTTTTGTACAATTCTTTGTAAAATAAGCTTTAATAAGTTCACCAGCATGTAAAAGTTATCCTTAACCTGTTCGTTCTTTTTTATACAATTTGCTTTATTCATGTGGGGCTTAAAGTTTTTTTATTAGGTGGGCCTCTTATATAATATTGGATTAAGAAAACCTGTTAATCATTAAACTATTTGGATTTGATCATACCAAACTATTTGGATTTGATCATACCACTTGGCCTCATATAAGTTATGACCAGTTTACATATGTAAGGTCTAGATGGAAATGGATTTTTTAAGTGCAGAGAATGTTCAAAATTGCATGGAGAGAATTTTGCACCATTAAAAATCTCCAAATAAAGGGTGGAATGTGTGAAAGATTAAGGTATGTTTTCACCAATAGTCAAAAGAAATGACTTCTCATTTAGTTATATAATTTTATAACTAAGTTCTTTATTTCTTTATTGATATATAGGATGAACCATCATTCCATAAATTTGACTAATAGGACTCGTTGTGTTGTGTGGAATGCCAACCAACCCATGAATTTAACCCCACTACAATGGGTTATGCCTTACAAAACAATTGACAACCTCCTAAAAACCTCAAATCTGATCAGGTGGTGTGCTTGCATCATGGTTGGACCAGTCTGAATTTTCAGACTGTCCAAATTTCATGATGAGTGACCATACTATATGAGTTAGTTGCTATACATGCTACTCTTAACTATCTCACTATTTAGGATTAAAGAAATAAGAATATGAATTTGGCAAAACCTATGAACTTGTTAAATTCATGAATTTACATTACATCTGGATTTAACAAATTCCGAAGTCTACTTTTTAGGTATTGTTAAATAATATTCTAACCATTAACTCATTTATCTGACTTGCATATAATCAACTGAAGTGGTGATCTAACACACATTTAATGCAATACATATGTGAGGTCGGTGCACACGTGATCTCCGGCGTTGCCTACTATTGAGCTAATGCAAGTTTAGAACGGATCCACATATCGAAAGGGCCTGGATCCACACGAACTTTCTACAGCTCGTCATGCGGTTTCCAGTTAGTATTCTTAGGCGGCTCGGATCATCATCTTCTAAGTCAATATGTGCCAATTCAGATGATATTATCGTGCGTCAAATGTATTATGCTGGAATTAGCTTCTCCAATAACAATCAAATTCTGATTTCTCCGTCTTGTAAGACGTCAGCCTTTCATTTTTAATTTTTCTTCAAAAGGGAAATGGTCAATTTCTCATGTTGACTTCTCTTTTATAGTTTTTCAATTTTTAACATCTATCTATCGCCTTACTAACGGTCTAACATCTTCCGTGATTGTCAATTTACAAGGCCTGGTTCTGAATGGGATGGAACAACTGCTTACATATCCTAGCAAACAGCTCGTGTAAGAAATTCAATCCATTGATTAGGTAATGCACACTGTAGGGATCCCATGTACCAAATATCTGGATGCTACATTTACTGAGTGAGCCACCCGTGGACGTTGAATTTGGACCGTTGGATTTTTTTAAACGGCCTGTTTTTTTCACCTATAAGTTTGACGTGCCAGATCATTAAACCAACATTGTTTTTTGTCCATGGCATGTTCATGGTCAACCTACTTAAACAATGGTCCAGGTCTCTCACAGGAATTGTCCAGCTGGATCTATGACGTGCTTATTGAATCCTAACCATTCCATAAACCTAACTAGGGTTCTACCTGCATGTAGACAGCTGTCTAGATTCTTTAAATGGTCAATTATTTTCTTCTATGCCCAGGATGGCCGGCATGACTTGGTATAAGGACGCAATTGCAGCATCTGATCAACGGGCCGGATCATCTTCACTTGAGACTCTGTTTATAAATGAGTCTTGTACGCTTGATTTAATGCCAGCTCATCATTTCCTTCTTCAAACAACTTGATTTAATTCGAGCTTAACCTTCTTTATTTATTTTTATGTGTACAGGATGGACGGCTTGAGTTTTGGCAAGGACGCAATTGTAGCATCTGATCAACGGGCCAGATTATCTGCACTTTGCACTGTGTTGATACGTGGGCACAGTATGTTTAGAAGGGTTCATGGGTGGGTAATTTAATGTGAGTTTGTTGTTTCCTTTTTCACAATAGATGATTTAATGTGAGCTTGTTTATTATTTCATTTTCTGAGCTGGATGGACATCATTAGTTTTGGCAAGGTCGCAATTGCAACATATGATGAATGAGCGAGATCATCTGCACTTGGCACCATGTTGATATGCTTAGCAGGGTTTGTTGGTGATTTGATGCAACCTTGTCGTTTCCTTTTACACAACACATGATTTAATGCAAGACTATCCATTCTTTTTCTTCACACGGGATGACAAAATAATTTTTGGCTAGGCCGCAATGGCAGCATCAGATTAACTGGCTACACCTGGCACCATGTTGACATATGGGGTTAATACACTTAGCGGTCGTTTGGCACCGTTAATTTGGGAGGATTTGAGGGAATTTGAAATTCGCTGATTGTTTGGGAGCGTGGATTTGAACACCCTGGATTTAGAGCCCCTCGAATTTGAAATCCTCTGGCATCCTTGATTGAGAATCAACTTTAATCCAAAAGTAGCTAATCATAGTATATTTGTAGGGTTTCAATTTAATTATTAAATCAACTTTAATATCTCTATTTAGTGAACTTATGTAATTTTTTATACAATGGTTGTAATAAGCCCGCTGAAATATATATTTTGCCAAAAATTGATGAAATTCAAAGTCTTGGATGGGCCACAAGCACAAGATCATGTTTGAGTGACTAAACAACGATTTTTAACCGTTAATTTACATGGACAATGTTTGGACGGTGCTGATCATTGTATTAAAGTAATTATAGTGATGTAATTGATAATCTAATTATTTTAAGATATCATTAGTGGGTCATATGCCCGATAGATTAATAGTCTAATGATACACGTGTTACACATGTAACTATGAGAATGATTTTAGATGCAATCCGAGGTCTCACACTTGGATTTCAAACCCCCTTACCGAGGGGATTTCAAACCCCCTGACTTTGAAACTCTCTACTTTATGGTGCCAAACAACCCAGGGGATTTGAAATCCCCCCAAATCCATGGTGCCAAACGACCCCTAAAGTAACCGGGGGTTTCAAATCCCCCCAAAGAAGGCTTTGAAAATCACCCGGAGAGCTTGGATTACATCTAAAATCCTTTCCATAGTTGCTTGCGTAACATGTGTGTCACCATACTATTATTCTATTGGCCACATGACTCACTAATGATATCCCAAAATAATTAGATTATCAATTATATCACATAATTACTTTAATATGATGATTAGCATCGTCCAACCATTATCCATGTAAATCAACGTTTAAAAATCATTTGTTAGTCACTCAGATATGATCTCGTGCTTGTGGCCCATCCGAGACTTGGAATTTCATCATTTTCAGGCAAAGCATATATTTTAGCAGGCTTATTACAACCATTGTGTCAAACATTGCATACGTCATTAATTAGAAATATTAAAATTAATTTAGTAATTAAATTCAAACCCCTATAAATATATCATGCATAGCTAATTAAAGTTGATTTTCAATCCACTGTGCCAAACGACCCCTAAGAGGATTTCAACTCTAAGGGCTCCCTTGCAGCCCCCTGGATTTGAAACCCTCCTATTGTGTTTAGCACCCTTGATTAAAAATCAACTTTAATCGAAAAGTAGCTATACATGGTATATTTACGGGAGTTTGAATTTAATTACTAAATCAACTTTAATATCTCTAATTAGTGAACGTATGTAATGTTTGACACAATGGTTGTAATAAGTCTGTTGAAATATATTATTTGCCCAAAAATTATGAAATTCCTAGTCTTGAATGGGCCACAAACACAAGATCAAATCCGAGTGACTAACCAAAGGCTTTTAATTATTGATTTAAATTGACAATGTTTGGACGGCATTGATCATCATATTAAAGTAATTATAGTGATGCAATTAATAATATAGTTGTTTTGGGATATCATTAGTGGGCCATGTGCCTAATAATTTAATAGTCAGTGGAACACATATTACACATGCAACTCTTGGAAGGATTTTAGATGTAATCCAAGCTCTCACCGTGGATTTTAATTTGAAAACCCAGTTACTTTATGGTGCCAAATAACTAGAGGATTTGAAATCCTCTCAAATCTCCCAAATCCATGGTGCCAAACGACCCTTGCAAGATTCATGGTGATTTAATGTGAGCTTGTTGTTTCTTTTCCACACTACATGATTTAATGTGAGCTTGTGGACGCCTGAGTTTAGTCAAGGGCACAAATGCAGCACCTGATCAACGGGCGATCATCTGCACTTGCAACCGTGTTGACAAATGGGGCGTTACGCTTAAACAAGGTTTAAGGGTAATTTAATGCGAGTTTATTGTTTCCTTTTCCACACCACAGTGAATGCAAGGTTGTAGGGTATGGGAACTTGGATCATTGATATATTGGGCCCTACCACGCATTGCCTAAATTTAAATTGTACAGATAGATCAACAACGCCCACTGTGGACACCGACCCAACTGATCTGGGCTGTCTATATTTGGACGCTGATAATTATTCTCTATATGTGACGTTTTCCACCTGTATTCCCACTCCTAAAAGTCATGGTTCCATCTATCAGGTTGTCCACATGTCAATCTCTATCAAATACCAATAGCTCTGGGCGAAACCAAAACGCCAAGCCAAATGAGTGTTTGTTTCTTTTGAGAATGACTAATTAAGTTCGGTTGGGAATGCAATTCCGTAAACAGTTGTAATACGGCTCTTCAGATTCACATTGGGTACACGGTTAACCTCCGCCACGTGGATGGGGTTGTTTATTCATTAAAGAACGTGTAGCAATGTGAGGCCAACATGGTGTGTTTGTCACATCCAACGGGTCTAACAGGTGCAGATCAAAGGAACCAATACTTAAGCTGATCAGATCATCAGTAGCACCAGACATGAATTTGGAGATTTTTGGGTGGTTTAGGTTGGTTTTTTTAGTAAAACCCCTTCATGATTGGATCCGTTTGATTATTTTTTTAGTCGAACCATCATGGTGGGTGATGATGATTTCTATTTGACTAATTACATGTCATGTACAAACCCTTTCAGTAAAAATCCCTTGATATTTAGAATTCTTGGGCAACACGAACTCCAGGGATTTGTGAGGATTATTATTATTATTTTTTATAGGTAGCAAAGATTTTGCAAGATTTGAATTTTGGAGGAATCGAAATCTCCCAAAAGTGTCCTTTTTATCCCACCTCCAAGCTAATTTTCAAAATTCACTTGATTATTGATTATACAGGTTGCAAAATCCACTCAATTCCACGAGATGTGAAAACCCTGCAACCAAACGAGCCTCTACATGGAAAAGTCTACGAGAGCAATAATTTTTCCAAAGAGTGCCATGTGTTGGAGGATGCAGCTTCGGTGGATTGACTGTGGGACCCACCATGATATATGTGCCTTACATCCTTGTCATCCATTTATTTTGACAACCCATTGTAGGGCATGCATGATCCGAAAATGAAGCAGATCCAAATCTTAGGTGAATCACACCACATGAGACAGTGATGTTTCCTATGGTGTGGGTCCACCTGAGCTTTGGATCTGTTTCTTTTTTTTTTTGGATATGCCCTACAATGAGCTGTCGAAACAGATGAACCGCATGGATGTAAATGACATGCATCACCGTGAGCCTCACAGTCTGGGATCCACCAAAGCCATGTCCTGTTTTGGATAGCAGAATGCATTCCGTTTTTTTCTTCTAAAGTAGTTGTGTGCTGTGCATGACATCCACTCCATCCAAAAAGATGCAGCACACTATGATTGACTAACCAAAAATCAAGATGAATTATCAACCAAGTAGGCCATTCCATAGAAAATAATGTAAAAACAACAATCAACTCCGATTTCTTGTGCAGCCCACCTAATGATTAATGATTGAGTTAGCCTGACTTTTGGGTCGTCTTATCATTATGGTGAGACTAATTACTCTAATTATAGTCCAATTAACTTATTTTAGAATGATTGCATGTGGGGCCCACCATGTTGTGATCCAAGTTATTTGGTACGATCTCCCACTATGAAAGTTGAATGTTCCGAAAATCATGCCAATTCAACCATTGTATGTGTCAAAATGTAAATTTGGAGGGTTTTTTTTTTAATCCATTGTTGGCTGACCTAGGATTGATAGGCCAGATTTTGGTGGCATTGCATCATCTTGGTAGGACCCACTTCATGGATCAGATTTCGAGAGTTTCAAATTCAAGTATGACATAACGGGTCCATCAACCCAAGATATTGATTGGACGAGATAGTGTATCTGGAGATGACTTCTCGCTTCAGCAGTGAAGGCCAATGAAGCCACTACTTATTCCTTTCTCCCAACCACTTTGGTCAAGCAAGTGGAAAGGGTCAATTGGATAAAAAGGAGGTTGATTGGGTTTGACTATGAACGGTCCCAGTAAATTGAGACCGACCGCAGTTCTGGTTATTTCAAGGGTGATGATGCGGTAGAGGTGAAAAAAAATCTAAAACGTTGTATAGCAATCTCGCTATATTAATATATATATATATATATATATATATAGAGAGAGAGAGAGAGAGAGAGAGAGAGAGAGAGAGAGTGTAGTAGTCTCCTACGAACAGTACCGCACGAGATTTCGTGCGCACTAAGGCATTCACGTAAGCCGTAAGAGACCTCATACATATCGAGGCTAGCTTGTAGGCCAGGGGTGGGCCCAACACAATAATTTCGGGAAATCCACTATGACCACAAGGTCTCTGATGAAAATTTAGCCACATAATTCAAAACCCAATTAGACTCATGATTTAGGTGGGCCACAATAAACGAAAAAGTGAGAGAAGAGAATACTTACCGTTAAATTTTTAAAGGGTACCACCGTGATGCATTCCAACTATTATCGGTCTCATGAATATTCATGCATGGTTTTAAAAAAATTAAGCACTATATAATTTATGTGGGTTACAACAAGTGAATTAATTTGGATGGAAAGCATCCTCCCACACTATTTCCATTAATGTGCCCTACCTAAATTAGGGATCATGTTGATGTTTGATCCCTACTGATAATTTTTTTATCACCCACCTCATGGCTGGAGTGAATTTCACATACACATCGAGGTGGGCATCCCCAACACATTCTATTGGCATAGGATGGCAAGACTAGCAGGATGTGGATTCCATTATGCATGTGAACGTCTACCATTAAAAATTGTAAAGGGCCACGTAAGTTTTGGATCAAGCTTATAATTGTTTTTTTCCCTTCATCCATGTCATTATGATCTTACTATCAGGTTAGATGACAAGTAAACATCACCATGGGATCTAGAAAGGTTTCAACCGTGGAAATCATTATCCCCACCTTTCCTGTGGTATGATCCACCTGATCTTTGGATATGCTTCAATTTTGGGCTCAACCCCTTACATTAGATGAAAAAATGGATGGATGACATGGATAGACCACATACATTCAAGGTAGTCCCAAATGAGTTTACTCAGCAAAATAAGAGTGTACTGAGTAACTCATTAGGCAATCCAATTTCGCCAACACGGACCTTGTTATTGGTTGTGCTAGCTCGTGGCCCGCACAATGATCCATTTGTTTTATCTACGTCTATTCACTTTGCTAGCTCATTTTATGACATGAGCTCAAAAAATAAGTTAGATCCAATCTAAGGTGGACCACACCACAGAAACAATGGTGATTCAACGTCGACCATTAAAAACTTCCTAGGGTCCACTATAACGTTTATTTGATATCCAACTTGTTGATTATGTCATACAGACTTGGATGAAGGGAAGCACAAATATCAGCTTATTCTAAAACTTTTGTAACCCCTAAAATTCTTTTAATGGTGGGCATTTAATAACTTCATTTGATGTGACCACACCACATGAAAATGTAGTTATTGAACACCCACCATTAAAAGAATTTTAAGGGTTACAAAAGTTTTAGAATAAGCTGATATTTGTGTTTCCCTTCATCCAAGTCTGTATGACATAATCAACAAGTTGGATATTAAATAAACGTTATAGTGTAGGAAGTTTTTAATGGTCGACGTTAAATCACCATTGTTTCTGTGGTGTGGTCCACCTTAGATTAGATCTAACTTATTTTTTGAGCTCATGTCATAAAATGAGCTAGCAAAGTGAATAGACATAGATAAAATACATGGATCATTGTGCGGGCCACGAGGTAGCACAACCAATAACAAGGTCCGTGTTGGCGAAATTGGATTGCCTAATGAGTTACTCAGTACACTCTTATTTTGCTGAGTAAACTCATTTGGGACTACCTTGAATGTATGTGGTCTATCCATGCTGTCCATCCATTTTTTCATCTAATGTAAGGGGTTGAGCCCAAAATCGAAGCATATCCAAAGATTAGGTGGATCATACCACAGGAAAGGTGGGGATAATGATTTCCACGGTTGAAACCTTTCTAGATCCCACGGTGATGTTTATTTGTCATCCAACCTGATAGTAAGATCTTAAAGACATGGACGAAGGCAAAAAAACAATTATAAGCTTGATCCAAAACTTACGTGGCCCTTTACAATTTTTAATGGTAGACGTTCACATGCATAATGGAATCCACGTCCTGCTAGTCTTGCCATCCTATGCCAATAGAATGTGTTGGGGATGCCCACCTCGATGTGTATGTGAAATCCACTCCAGCCATGAGGTGGGTGATAAAAAAATAATCAGTAGGGATCAAACATCAACATGATCCCTAATTTAGGTAGGGCACATTAATGGAAATAGTGTGGGAGGATACTTACCATCCAAATTAATTCACTTGTTGTAGCCCACATAAATTATATATGTGCCTAATTTTTTTATAACCATGCATGAATATTCATGAGACAGATAATAGTTTGAATGCATCACGATGGTACCCTTTAAAAATTCAATGGTAAGTATTCCCTTCTCCGACTTTTTCCTTTATTGTAGCCCACCTAAATCATGAGTCTAATTGGGTTTTGAATTATGTGGCTAAATTTTCATCACAGACCTTGTGGTCATAGAGGATTTCACGAAATTATTGTGTTGGGCCCACCCTTAGCCTACAAGCTAGCCTCGATGTGTATGAGGTCTCTTACGGCTTACGTGAATGCCTTAGTGCGCACGAAATCTGTATGCAGATCGTCGTAGGAGACCATTGCTCTCTCTCTCTCTCTCTCTCTCTCTCTCTCTCTCTCTATATATATATATATATATATATATATATATATATGGGAAAAGGTACTATGCGCTTGACCTCACGATAAGCTCCCATAAGGTCGAGCTGTGTGGGCCCCACCGTGATGCGTGTCGACCATCAACACCGTGCATTTGATAGGTTCTCTTTAAATTATGGAATATCCCAAAAATCAGCCGTATACGAAACTCAGGTGGGCCATACCATCTAAAATCATGTGAAAACATGCCAAAAACATATAAAAGCACTTGGTGGGGCCCACCTGAGTTTTTAATGTTGCTGAAACTTGGTCTGAACCCTCATCCAAGTGGGACACACATAATGGATGGGCTGGATTTGCAAACCACATCTCGATGGGCCCAAAAAAGGATTATGAATGTTTTAATGGTGCACGACCCCTCTCAACTTCTGTATGTGGTGTGGCCCACACAAGTCACGGATTGACTTGATTTTTGAGACCTAGGCCCGTGATGGAATGGTGCATCTGACTGATGGGGTAGATGGTCGACACGCATCATGGTGGGGCCCACACAGCTCGACCTCATGGGACGTCCGTATTAGCTCGAGCGCATAGTACATTTTTTATATATATATATATATATATATATATATATATATATATATATATATATATATATATATATATATAAAACAAAAAATAAAAATCTCACTACATTATATGTAGTTAGGTTATCTATCAATGCAAATGGCTTAACTGGTCTGCTAATGGACAATGTTTCAAATATCGTACATCACAGGTGTTTACTTTTCATAACTTGACTGGGACCATGAGCTGCTTTAATTTCCCACTGCTGATTTGAAGGCTACCAACTCGCTAGATATGATGCTCTTTGCATTTGAATCAATTTACATCCATAATAGGTCCCACTAAGGGCGTGTTTGAATTCATGTATAGTATTGTTGTAGAGGTCGGCCGTACGTTTTGCAATGTTTGATTTCGAATGAAATCCGGTCGTGGACGAAGGACTCGAGTACGCCCCCGAACCACTTTTAAGCTTCCACGCATTATCTCATGTCAGACTACTGCACATCGAGAAATGCAGTGCAGTCATTGCATTGCACCGCCTTGCACCGTGAAAGACAAGCCTCATTTCGTTTCGGTCCTATGGAGTTTTTGCGTATGTACTCCATCGGGTGCATTTCATCCCTCCCGCATCCATTCTCTTCTTCCTCACTAATCTGGTTGGCTGAAAATATCAGTGCAAATCTTCAAGATCCTCGTGGTGGATGATCATCTGTCGTTATCTTTCATGTTTGCTATTGTGGTGTGCTCCTCTAAGGATCATTCAGTCGGCCAATCTGTGTGAAAGTTCCCTATCTCCATCCCGAATCCAACTACTACACCGAGCATCTCACAAAAGGACAATGGCAGCCAGGTTTTGAGTGAAGGTAAATATAATAATCTATGCATGTAATGGAATGTCATTGTTTTTCTTTTTTCAAGGAGAGGATTAACAAACACCATGGGATGGACCACATCACTTGCATGTTCGTCTTCCTCATCTCCCTGTTCACCATGAGATGATCTGAAGACATGCAATCGCACCACTATGGGTGTTAGCCCCTGATTTCCTCTCTCCCTACGATGCAGCCAGGTGATGCAGTACATCCGCAACAACTTTTTACAGTTTGTTATACCACCGTTCCATTACTGCGATCTGGGAGAAAATCCCGTAGATGGATACACCTCCAGATATTGCTGATATGACTTATGCATGTCGATTTGACTTCTGTTTATGATCTTCTTCGGCTGTCCGAAGGATATCTGTCGTACATATATATGTATATGAAAATATTCATCACCGGATGAAGAAGCAGCTTCTGTTTGTCTATGAAATATTGTTAGAGTTTCGCCTAAATCACAGGTGCTGAAGGACAGTGGAGGTAACATTTTTATCTCAACGCCAACGACATTTGTATAGGATCTTCACTGTTCTTCATATTACCTCCACTGTTGGACAGTGGAGGTAATCTTCCAAACTCAACGCGGGTTGTGTGTTTCTCATCGATTACTGTCTTCACTTGCATATATATAGCACCCTGAATTCTACATTTAAAACAGGACTAATTGCAGTCCAGTCTTCCAAGAGTACTGACTTTCAAAGTTATCAGTACTTTTCACTTGAAACTGTTAACAGGTGCGTGGTATTTTTATCTCAGTTTATGTATAACATGGTGTGACATACATAATATTGAATTTCTTCTGTAATTATTGCATTACTTATGTGAGTGGGCACGATTACTTTTTGATATTTTGAATAAAGTAGCATATATACTATTTTCTGTTGTGTTTGATCCATGAATGATTATAATTATCTTTAATGAAATGCGTATTGTCTAGCAGACTCACTATTAACGGATTTCTTGTAAGAATATTATTATAAAGAGTGTTTGCGCATTGCTGTCCTTTTGGGATTGTTTCTGTTATCTAAATTAATAAACAACGGGATAACTTGAAAAAGTTACAGGTCGGAACCCATGTCACTCATGGGGTCTCACAGTGAGGTCTCTAGCCGAGCAGACTCCTCCAATAGTGATTGGAATGAAACAGAAATTGCAGCAGCATTAACAACAATAGCAGCATCTGCTTGTGTTATGGGGGCTGCTGAATATTATCGTTGATATTGTATGAAGTCATTGCCACGAGATTGTTATCTAACTAGAAATAGATTTATAGATGGGATCATAAAGAAGAGCGACGTAGACTGTCTTGCACAACTAAGAATGAGTCGTGATAAGTTCTTTGAGCTTTGTTCTTTGTTACAAGATAGGAACTTGCTGTCTGACACAAGGAGATGCTCTTTAGAGGAACAAGTCGTCATGTTCCTCCATATTATTGGCCATAATGTGGGAAACCGTGTAATCGGTAATCGATTCGCAGGGTCTGGCGAGACCGTCAGTCGACATTTCAATAGAGTTCTTGATGTTGCAATAGGCCTCTATTCGGAATACGTAAAGTTTCCAGGATCGCATACACCGAAAGAGATATCTGATAATCCAATGTGGAGCCCTTACTTTTAGGTAAGACACTACGAAAATAGGCAATGATAATACATGTAAATTGTTGGTTGTATAATAGAAAGCTAAAAGTCAGCTTCATGTTTCTTGTAGGACTGCATTGGGGCACTTGATGGCACCCACATACCGGCTTCTTTACCGAAAGAAGCAAGTGCAACCTTTTGAAATCAAAAAGGTTTCATATCTTAGAATGTGTTGGCAGCATATACTTTCAATATGAAATTTGTATATGTGCTAGCAGGTTGGGATGGTTCTGCCTCCGATGCTCGTGTTTTGCAAAATGCATTAACTCGACGCCCAAATTGTTTCCTTGTGCCTCATGGTAAAGAATATCTATTGTATGTGTTATAAAAAGCTGTTGCATGCAATTTGACTACTGATTAATATGTAAATATTACTTTTGTAGGAAAATACTATGTTGTCGATGCGGGATATACCCATTCTCTAGGATTTATGGTACCTTATCGAGGTGTACGATACCATTTGAATGAATTTCGTACTAGGAGGAAGTCTGCTAATAAGAAAGAACTCTTCAATTATCGTCATGCGCAATTACGAAATGTAATTGAACGCTGTTTTGGTCTTTTAAAAGGACGATTTCCTATACTACGCATAGCACCATAATTCAAATTTAAAACGCAAGTCAAAATTGTTATAGCTTACTGTGTTATGCACAACTTCATCCGTGTGAGTGGTGAAGCTAGATTTTTGGAAACAGTAGACGATATTGGAGCGAGTTTGGAGGAAAGTTCACCATCCCCGAATGACATATCTCTTACAGAGGAAAAGCGCGTAACATCTACTATGATAGACCGTGCGAGAGATGAATGGATAAAAAAAAGAGAGATGATATTGCGGAAAGGATGTGGAATGACGGCCTTCCTCAAACGCGACAGCGTTATTGATTTGCTGCTTTCTTTGTTATTAACTGTTTTAAGTTGTTATTGTAACAGAAGTACTATTTTGTATGGGGAATTTGGTATTTGGTGTGCTGTTGGGGTGTGTCTTTGATAACAATTTCAAACTCTTTATATGGATTATAAAATATGTGATGACTTATTTCAATATGATTTCAATACATACGTGTATTATCGTATTGGATCTGTGTACACGTAGTAATTTACGTCTTTTAACTAGTATCATAAGATTGTATTTCCATCAACTGTTACTGCAGCCTAGACGACGATGAATTTTCTTAGAAACTCGTATAAAGTGGGGAAAGACAAGAATGTCACTCCCTCACCCTCCAAATGTACAGTTTCACTCAAGAGGATTGTCGCATCAAGTAGCCAAATGTTCGGTACTCCATCAAAGACTAGCTCGCCGACAATGCAGAAAGCTCCGTTAACCAGGTCTCCGAGTGCACGCACTCGATTAACTAGAGATAGTATGAAAATAACGGGCGTTCAATGGAGCGATTCGATGGATAATGCGTTGGTTGACAGCTTAGTTGAGCAAGTCAATCTGGGATGTAAGAGTGATATTGGTTTCAAGCCTGAAGCATATAAGGCTTGCATCAATGAAATATTCAACCGTTGTGGGGTGGTATTGGAGAACAAGCATATTTCCAACCACCTGCGAACTTTGAAAAAATTATATTGAGCAATTAGGGATATGCTAAATGCTAGCGGTTTCGGGTGGGACGCGGAACTGAAAATGGTTATGACAACCGATGATGTTTGGGAAGGGTATATTTCGATAAGTAACAATATCATTATAGTTAACTAAAAAACTGTATAATACTTCTTTTTGTTGTTGTTATTACTACGTACATTTCTTGAATTATCTGTAAACATGCTTTCATTCATACCTGATTGTTTTGCAGTCTCATCCATACGCTGAGAGAGTGCATGGTAAACACATCGACCACTACAATGATTTGGTTTACATGTTTGGTAATGATTGCGCTTAAGGCAAATTTGCCAGCACAGCCTACTCATCTCAGCTTTCCGGCAAACGCCGCGGTAGAGATGAACTCGAATCTGATGAGTATTCTGATGACAATGGAATAGAAACTGTTCGCCTATCTTCGGATGAGGATGATAAACATGTAAGTGGTGTGCCATTTCCTGAAAATGATGGATCACAACAGCGGTGTAAGAGGGTCCACAAAGGGCCTATGGAGACCTCTCATGGGTCTAGAAATAGCCAAAGCACCGATACAGGCATATCCTGAGGAAGAAGGGGAAAGCCTAGTGATCACATAGATGATAGAATGGGAGAAATGACAGAGGCCGTCAAGACCCTTATCATAACAATGACAAAGGGCAAAAGTATGACCCGCGTACAGAAGTTGCTGGACATACTAGAGGAGGTTGATGGTTTGAGCCACGAAGATTAAGTTCGCGCCGCAAGGTTGATGCAACAGGATATTGTCAATGTCGGCTTCTTCATCAAGATGGGACATGAGAGGCGTAGGGAGTGGGTCTAGAAGCTCTTGGACCGCAATCCTCCTGCCTAATACTGATCTGCTTGGCTTGAATGGAAATTTTAAACAATTAAACCATCTTTTATTTTTATTTTTCTTTTGGATGACTGTTCGGTTTGTGTCATGATGTGGATTGCTGCTGGATATTTGGGTGTTGTACGGTGAATCTAACACTCTGCTCGTAGGTCATGTAGGAAACTTTGGTTAATGATGGTCAGACCATCATTCATATATCTACGTTGATAACTAGTTTCTTCTCTATTCTAACTCATAACAGGATTGTTATTTTGTTCATCAGTGCAGATACACCATGGGCCATGGCCTCTGAATGAATGCTTAACTTGGATTTGTGATGTGGCCAATGTTGTGGTCATTTGATTCTTCTGAGATGCTCTGTTGTTTGCATCCAGTGTGCTATGCTTTTCTAGAATATTCTATTTCTAATGTTAACTTTCCTTCTTTCTTATGATATCATGGACTATATAAATGCCCTCTTTTGATTATTGAAATTGTAGACATTTTATATCGGTAAGCAGGGTAGTTTTTAATCCTACCACCGCAGCAAAATATCAGATTCTACATTGACATGGACTTAGAATGTTTAGTTATTTTTTTAGTGTGATTTGTTGAGGTGAGACTACAAATACAAAACTTCACAGAAATTTTCCGATACTGCTGCTATGAAACATCACCCAGATACTAATTTTATCAGACATCTTTTAGGATACTGATTTGTTCATATAAACTACTTCAATATCTTCAATGACGTTTTGACAATATCAGTTCACACTTTATTGTTGACATGAAATTATGAAGAAATATTATACTGTCTTTGTGGGAAAAGTTCCAGGTGTTTATGAGAAATGGGAAGATGCGAAAGCATAGGTGCATCGATATTGAGGTTGTAGACATCAGTCCTACAACTATTTCGAGGAGGCCGTAACAGCTTGGTTGAATTTTGAGGTATGTCTTCTACTTTTCAGTTCTAGATAGGCGACGCGTGATGTGGTTTCTTTGTCCTGACGCTTCAATTAATGCTAAAATCCCTCATTTTATTTTCACTTATCTCATATATGTTTGTGTAAATTTACTATAGGCCACCAGGCATAATTGCGGTAATTCGGGACATTCCATGAGACGCCAGAATAAATTCCAACCGACTCATGCTCCGGCCATAGACAAAGATCGGTTTGATGGCCACAGTTTATCTGACGCTGCTGTTATGGATGTTAGGGGAGATGTCGATTCATCGGATCATGATTTCCCTATATTTCAAGTACTGATAGGGGCTGATAGTGTATGTGGTGGTCAACTGGATTATTTCAAACCTCATCTCGATTGAAGGAGTTTTTAAAACGTAATAGGCCTCGTCTTTGGGCGCATTTTTACGTTACTAAAGCGGTATGTCATCCATCGCATGTAATGATCTAAAACTGTTATTTCACGTCTGAATTATTTTTTTTGTGGTTATTTTGTAAGACTTCTGTTGCATGAAACACTGTTATCAAACTTTGATTTATTTACATGTTTATTTCCCAACAGAAATGCAGACCCTGCAGTGTGTGGACCCCACCACTGATCATTAATTCTTTAAATGTACAGCTACTGTGGGTCTTAGTCCACATGACGGTATAATTCAGAGGTACCCCACACCTCTGAATAGATATCCACTGTTGAAAACCACACTGTGAAGATTATAAATCAGAGGTGGACCACGTTCCATTACTCACGAGTGCTGGAGATCACGCATAGGTTAATTCTCTTCGGGTTAGAAATGGCACATGCACCATCCCACGTGATATCGTTCAAGGTTACAATACCCGCACGCATATAATGGTGGGTCCCAGATACAGTGTGGACCTCATATGGACAAACACGCGGGGTGTCAGTGGATATATATGTATTGTACTTGCAATTACACATCTTTGGCCCGATGAGGACTCTGTTCCCAAACGGCGGTGATGAATTCCGCAATTAATACGTGTTTGAATTCGGGTCTAAAACAAACAGTTTGATAGTATACGACGTTTAGGACGTACACTGTGCTATAGTGACTTGAATTCCGTGTCCATACACATTTACAGCGCAAAACAATACTATACGTGAATCCAAACACGCCCTGAAGGATTTGGATTGGGTGGTGACCCAACACCACCTATGTAGCTGGTGGTGGGTGGTGACCCAACACCACCTAGGTGGTAAAACTTTGTTGGCCCCCACCAAGGATTCAGATTGGGTGGTGACCCAACACCACCTATGTAGCTGGTGGTGGGTGGTGACCCAACACCACCTAGGTAGCTGGTGGTAAAACTTTGTTGGCCCCCACCATGATGTATGCATTTTATGTTTGTCGATCATTGGTTTCATCAGCTCATTTTAGGGCATGAGCCCAAAAATAGAGAGATCCAATGCTTTTGTGAACCACACCACAGGAAACAATGGGATTGATCGCTTACTGTTGAAAACTTCTTAGCAGCCTGCCATAATGTTTATTTGTCATCCAACCAGTTCATAAAGTCACATAACCATAAACTAAGGAAAAATAAATATATCAGCTTAACCTAAACTTTTTTGAGCTTTGGATTTGCCTTACTTTTGGGCTCATGCACTAATATGAGCTAGGGCTCACCCAACACTAAGGGGCATACACGAACCGATCTAGCTCGGTTAGCTCGTTCGACTCGACTCGAAAAAGCTCAATTCAACTCCGTTTGAAGCTAAGTTCGAGCTGAGTCGAGCTGATTTTTAAAGCTCGAAAATGAGTTCAAGCAGGCCCCAGCTTGACTCGACTCAAATCGAATCCAACTTGAAACTAGCTCGAATCAAACCTATAAGGCCTGTATCATAGTCTGTACCATTCCTTAGACTTCCGCGATCCTCCCTGTCAAATTCCGGCAACCGTTAACATGTAGTCGGCATTTGCCCGTGACCTTAAGTCGCATCCCATAGATCAGGGTCGACTCGACCCAAGACTTTTACCATTGCGACCGCACCGTCACCGCGATTCCAACGCCGTGACTTGCGCATCAATGCGATACCCAGGCCAAGAGTTATGGGCCCGCGTTTATTTCGAAGAAACGCTGCATATTGCTAATCTGCAAAGAATCTCTACCCAAACATCACATCAATCAATCAAGTACAACACATCCCTCTCTTACCAACAATGCATAGCAACTCATACCTCTCCTATTCCCAAAGTCAACCAAGCCTATACCTCTCATGTCAATTCCCTTATAACACCCATTCCTCCCATCTCCCTTACAACAAAAATCATATTCTCTCTCTCATTCTCTACCCATTCCAAGAGGGAGGACTATCCAAGCTCTAAGGAGAGCAAGGAGCCAAGTGTGGCTCACTTCCTACCCCAAGATCTCACCATCCTAGCCCTTCAATCTCTATCATCATCCATCAAAGTTGAAGCCGATGAGCTTAGCATTCCAAGGAGCCTAGAAGATTAGCAATCGGTGGGTGTTTTATAGGATTAGATTTCAATTTGTGTGATGGACCAAGGCCTACCGATTGATGGTGTGGATCCTATTTGAGACCCCCTTTGATGTATGTTTTGTAACCTAGTACGGCTCATAATGGCGAAGCCCTCCATCACACGTTCTCTCTCTCTCTCTCTCTCTCTCTCTCTCTCTCTCTCTCTCTCTCTCTCTCTCTCTCCATGTTGATCGCCCACCATCATGATGCATGAATTTTATCTACGTTGTCCAAACCGGGGCTCACCTTGCTACCCATTTTATGGGCCGATCTAGACGAAGGGAAAATACAAATATCAGCTTGATCACGTTGATTATGGGGTGGTCCACTCATATGGACCCTACCTTGATGTATGTATCATATCCGGACCGTCCATCTATTAGGCCAGCAACCCAGGATGCTGTTGGACACCGTCTAGCAGCTGCAAGGCCCACCGAGGTGTGTCCCATCCTCACCGTCCATTGCTGGACGATGGGAAAATACAAAGGTCGACTTGGTTTGAGGCTGGTGGGCCACACGTGTGGCCCCACCATGATGGATGTGTTATATCCTCTCCGTCCAATCTTTGGACGGTGGGAGGTGGGATTGGCTGGAGTACCTCACACCAGCTATTAGCTGTTGTATGATGTCAGCAAGGTCTATGGGCCTCCATCACGAGGTATGTGTTATACCCATACCGTCCGTCCGTTTTAACTAGGGTGGGACTCACCCCACACATGTTGCTCGTGTGGAGGTGGGGCCCACCTTGATGTATTGTATATCTTCACCGTCTGTCAGGTTGGGACGGTGGGTCCCATGCAGCAAAATGCTGCTATTTTGATATCAGCAAGTTCTGTGTTCTAACATGAGGTATGTATTATATCCCAACCGTCCGTGTGGGACCCACTCCACACGTGTTGCACGTGTGGAGGTTGGGCCCACTAGATGTATGCATTGTATATTTACACCGTCCATTCCGGATGGTGCCACGTGGGGCCTACCATTGATATATGTGTTTTATATCCAATCATCCATCCTTTTTTTTTACGTGGCCCACTATGATCTGGACGGTGGGCCCTATCATGATGCATGTGTTCATCCATGCAGTCCACCGTCCAGATATGGACGGTGGGACCCATAAAATTTATGTGTTTTATATCCCAGCCATTCATCCCTTCCTGGACGTGGACCCAACACGATGTATGAGTTCTATCCTCATTGTCCGTCCATTTGATGAGCGTGGGACCCACCCCACAAGTGATGCACGTGTGGGGGTGGGGCCCACCTTGATGCATGTATTCTACTTTCACACCGTCCATCTCGGGACGATATATGTGGGGCCGGTCATGATGTGTGGGTCTTATCCGCACCGTCCAGCTTGCTGGACGGTGGGACCCATTGTTATGTATGTGTTATACCACACCATCCGCATAGGACAGCGGGACCCCACGTGATATGTATTTTATACCCATGTTGTCCGTCCGATCATGGGACCCACATGATGTACATGTCTTATCTATACCGTCCATGTGGGACGTGGACCCTATCATGATGTACTTGTTTTATCAGCGTCGTCCAACCCATGGACTCCACAATGATGTGTACGTTGTATATCCAACTGGCGGGGCCCACTTCATGATGCAATAGACCCATCTTGATGTATGTATTGCAAGCACACTACCCATCCCCTGTGCATAACCTATGGGCCCTTGTGTATGGCCTAATCTGACGAATTTGTGGCCCATTGTGATGTATTTAACGCTCAAGAGTAAGGCCCAATGTGATGTATATATTGCCCATGTGATGAGGCCCAATGTGATGTATATATGGCCCATGTGATATATATATATATATATATATATATATATATATATATATATATATATATATATATATATATATATATATATATATATATATATATATATAGCCCATGTGATGAGGTCCAATGTGATATATATATATATATATGGCCCATGTGATGAGGCCCATTATGATGTGTATTAGGCCCTTATGTGAGGTCATGGATCCACTATATGTTAGGCTCTATATGGACCACTCCTTGTGAGCAATGTTGGTTAAATGTCCACATTGATGGGCAATGATGATTAAATGTCCACATTGTGACCTTCCCGTAGGCCCATTCTCATCCTTCTCTAAGTGGGTTGACTCTAATTATTGAGCCACATTGATATTTGCATGACCCATCTATTCATATTGGGCTAACCCATAATGTTGAGGCCCCCCATTGGTTGCTTATAGGATTTTTTCTTTTAATCTTAGAGTCCATCTACGACTTATTTGGGCCCCCTAGGGCATCTAGCGGGCCATATGATAGTATGGTGAAAGAAGCCCGTTCCGGATCCTTAGGATTATAGGTAGGCCACCTAAGCCCAACCTTGATATAAAGAGAGTTCATCATCACCGTAGACGAAAGGATCCGTGCTATCCGATTTGGTATATCCACAGTTGAGGATTAACCCTCATGTTATGGATCTGTTGTCCATCTTATTAAGATGTGGAGTCACATTTGGACATGCCTGCTCGACCGGTCGAATGGCCCACTCGACCAGTCGAGGACTAGCTCGACTCAAAATCTAGCGAGCTATGATTTTTTGGGTCCAAGGTGCTGGACCGGTCGAGGCCCCTACTCGACCAGTCGAGGTTACGCAGATTCGTTTTGCAGATTTGATACGGACTACGAAAATTTAAGTCGGTTTCGTAAGGGTGCGAAAGGGAAGTTGTCTAAACTATAAATAGGGGTCCTTAGGGCTTTTCTAGGGTAATGGGAGTTATTCTAAAGTGTGGACAAAGGGTTTTCTCTATACGTCAAGGGAAAAGGCTAGTATATTGCTTGTAATCTCATTTTCTTCATAGTGAAATTTTACACCTGTGGTTTTTTTACCCTTGTTGGGATTTTTCCACGTATATCTTGTCTTGTGGTTTGTTTAGTATGCTTTAATTCTTCTTCTAAATTATATTTCTTCTTGTTTATCGTTTGTGGGTAATACCAAAGATTGGATCTTGGTCGACTAGTATTGTTGGCGTACTGCGCAACACATCTATGGACCCCACCTTGTGTATAGGCCGATTATCGATGCCGATTATGAGTACGTGCTAGTATAACATCATGATACAAACCATTGAGATGGTATAAGACCCATTCTGATTGCATTAGGCTCATTCTCATTTCCCCCTTAGTGGGCTAACTCAAATTGATGAGCCCCCACTATTATTATATGATCCATCTCGCCTTATTGGGTTATCCCAATTCTTTAGGTCCCCATCGATGCTAGTAGAGGTACGCAAACCTGGAAGCCCACTCTTCGGCTTATGAGTAGGCCATCTAGACCCATCCTTGTTATGAGGATGATGTATATCATCACCTCTGGCCATAAGTAGAAATATCTGCGGTATTAGGTTTAGCATATCAACTGTTGAAGACCGATCTTCATGTTATGGATTAGATCTGCTATCCTTCTATGGACCCAACCATATATAGGCTGATTATTAATTACGACTATGTTTGTATACGCACTGATTATGCGTTAGCATAGCATTATAATATGTAATATTTGACCCTCAACACAACTCTCAACTAGCATTTTGCTGGTCCTGAGCAAAATATGCGATAAATAATCTTCAATCTTAAGTTCAAAATCCTTTTTTCAGAAAATAATCTTTTGTTTACTCAAGTATGAATGGGTAGAGATAAGATACGAAAATAAGATTTGAAATCCCTAGAGCCGAATCACATAGGCAACCAATCAAGTAAGTTCTTTGTCAATCAAATCAGAGTATAAGTCTATATACCATATTTTTCAATGTGCTCAGTGAAAATCAACTTACTTTTCGTACAAATACTATCGTTTCATAATGTTAGCCATGCTCATCACTTCAAGATAAACTCATCCCCTTCTCCTTCTTTTTCCAGTTTTTGATTTTTTATCGACGGTTAATTTTTATCCATTCTTTATTTTTACATTCTCTTTTAGATTTTTCATTCTTTTCATTCTTTTTCATGTCCTTTTTGTCGGTCTCCTGTTTTTTAACTAGTTTTTTTCTTCTTTTAAAGTAGATAAAATTCTCCAAACTCGATTCTCACCATCTACTAAAGATTCATATACTAATAATCAAAACTATCTAGCATGTCTTATAGAAGACAAATTGAATGTCTCCTGTGATCTAGATTAATCATGATATTCAAACTACCTCTTAATCAATTGAGCACAAGCACTTAGATGATAAGTTACTTAGATGATTAGACTCTGGCAATTTAAGCTTCAATCTCTATCTTATCATACTCAAAGCATTCTTAGTACACAATTTGTTGCTCCCCAAACAGATTTCAACCTGAAAATATTGAGAAATTTTTTTAAAATTTTGCCCAAAACTGAGGAAAACACTGATTAGGTTACCTAATCACCCACACCCCACAAAATTCTACATTGTCCTCAATGTACAAGAAATAAGCATGTGATTCAAAAGAGGTAACAAAAATAAAGGAGATGGTGTTAGAAAGATAGTACCTGGAAGAAGGAATTTTAAAGTTGTTCTACAGATCTTAATATAAAATAGGTTAGCACAAAATGAAACTCAATAGAGTGGGGCCCACCATGTTGTGATCCAATTTATTTGGTAGGATCTCCCACTATGAAAGTTGAATGTCCCGAAAATCATGCCAATTCAACCATTGTATGTGTCAAAATGTAAATTTGGAGGGTTTTTTTTTAATTATTATCCATTGTTGGCTGACCAAGGATTGGTAGGCCTGGTTTTGGTGGCATTGCATCATCTTAGTAGGACCCACTTCATGGATCAGATTTCCAGAGTATCAACCCAAGATATTGATTGGACGAGATGGGGTATTTGGAGATGACTTCTCGCTTCAGTAGTGAAGGCGAATGAAGCCACTACGTATCTACGATTAATCCATCTTTTGAAAGTTATTCCTTCCTCCCAACTACTTTGGTTAAGCAAGTGAAAAGGGTCAAGTGGATAAAAAGGAGGTTGATTGAGTTTAACTATGCACGGTCCCCAATGAACTGAGACCGACTGAGTTCTGGTAATTTCAAGGGTGATGATGTAGTAGAGGTGAAAAAAAAAATCTAAAACGTTGTATAGCAATCTCGCTACATTATATGTAGTTAGGTTATCCATCAATCCGAATGGCTTAACTAGTCGGCTAATGAACAATGTTTTGAAGAAGATCGTATATTACAGGTGTTTACTTTTCATAACTTGACTTGGACCATGAGCTGCTTTTCTTTCCCACTACTGATTTGAAGGCTACCGACTGGTTAGACATGATGCTCTCTGCATTTGAATCAATTTACATCATAATATGTCCCACTAAAGGATTCGGATTGGGCAATGACCCAACACCACCTAGGTAGTTGATGGTGGGTGGTGACTCAACACCACCTAGGTAGCTAGTGGTAAAACTGTGGGCCCCACCATGATGTATGTATTTTGTCTATGTCGGCCATTGGTTTTGTCGACTCACTTTAGGGCACGAGCCCAAAAATAGAGAGATCCAATGCTTATGAGAACTACACCACAGGAAACAATGGGATTGAACGCTTACTGTTGAAAACTTCTTAGCAACCTGCCAAAATGTTTATTTGTCATCCAATCAGTTCATAAAGTCACATAACCTTGGACGAAGTAAAAAGTAAAATATCAGCTTAACCTAAATTTTTACAACACTCAAGATTCCCCCACTATTTCCTATCATGGTCTTTTTGAGCTTTGGATCTACCTCATTTTTGGGCTCATGCACTCAAATGAGCTAGGGCTCACCCAACACCATCCAATCCCAATCCGCAATTAAAATAGAATCCTAGTACACGTAATTTATAAATATGGCTCTACCATATTAAGGTCCTTCTTACTCTGCAGTATCATCTTCTTGGTTAGTAGGGAATTAATAGCAAGTCTATTGTTTGTTGTTGGTATCATCTCCGCCATTGGTAGGGAATTAATAGCAGGTCCATTCTTTGTTGCTAGTATCACATTGCAAGATGTGACTGGATGCCAGTGTGTTGTTTAAAATATTTTGGGGATGCAAATTTCCTATGCCCCACACGTGCCTGTTGATGGGTTTTTTTGACCCGTCGTCGACCGATCGTGAGCCCTGCTCGACCGGTCGAGGGCTGGTGTACGACCAGTCGTGGAGTCGAGTCATGACATGACTCAAAGTCTAGCGACGATTGGACTATTTTTCTCCGGGGTGCTCGACCAATCGAAGGAGGTACTCGACTGGTCGTGGGTGTGCTCGACGGGTCGTGGACTCAACATGACTGGTCGTAGTTACGCAGATTCGTTCCGCGATTTTATGCAGATTTCGTTTCGCAAGTCCTTTCGCAACTGGGATGCAGAAAGGAGTTTCCCAAAACTATAAAAGGGAGTGTCTAGGGTTTTTCTAGGTAATACAAGAGGGTTTCCTAAAGCTTTACAAGAGATTTGCTAAAGGGTTTAAGGCTATCAAAGGTGAGAGAGAGAGGAAAAGAGAGAGGAAGCTTATAAAAGGGAGATTACGCTCGTGGAGGTTATCTACTGCACAATCTATATTTCAGCGCTTCTATGTCCTCGTAATCAGTGAGATATCTCCGTTTTCTTTGTTTCTCTTATTGTTTAACCACTCCTGCGTGAGTGAAGAAGGTTGTAAAGTTCTACTTCTTAGTGGATTATTGATATGGATGAGGTCCCGTGGTTTTTACCTCTTTGAGGGTTTTCCACGTAAAAATCTATTGTGTGGTGTATGGTTGATGCTTTGATTTATTTTCATTACTTTGTTATTCCATAATTCTGGTTTGTTCTGGAGGGCTAGATCCTAAGGTTTTGTGCAAGGCCCCCAACAAAGTGGTATTAAAGCTAAGTTCATTGAACGGGTAGGGTTTTGAATTATGGAAGCTGGCTCATCAAAGATGATCAGACTCAATGGTTCTAACTGGACCATATGGAAGACTAAGATGGAGGACTTGCTTTATTGCAAGGACCTATATTCTCCAATTTTAGGCATATCAGTAAAATTCAAGGATATGTCTGATGATGATTGGAAGAAGATGGACCGAAAAGCGGTGGGGTTTATTAGACAATGGTTGGATGATTCCGTGTTCCACCATGTGTCTACAGAAACCTCAGCCGCTAACCTATGGCTGAAATTAAAAGGATTGTATGAGAGGAAGACAGCCGGTAATAAAAATTTTCTGATGAGGCGACTTGTGAATCTCAAGTTCAACGATGGTGGTTCTGTAGCCGAGCACATGAATGAGGTCAGTAATATAGTGAACCAACTCTCCTCTATGAAGATGGTCCTAGATGATGAATGGCAAGCTTTACTTTTGCTTAGTTCATTACCTAACAGTTGGGAGACATTGGTGGTGTCTCTAAGTAACTCCACGCCAGACAGAAAGATATCCATGGAACAGGTAACTAGATGTGTCTTCAATGAAGAGACAAGGAGGAAGTCTCAAGGGTCTACTCAACAAGAGGCCCTTGTGACACGGGAACGGGGGAAAGGAAAGAACAAGAAGGGCGGGAAGGCCCGAGATAAATCAAGAGACAAGTCGAGTAACAGAAATGATGTTGATTGTTTGAACTGTGGCAAGAAGGGCCACTACAAGAATGGATGTCATGGTAAGAAGAACGACAAGAAAAGAAAAGGGAAGGAAGATGAATCAGATTCCACTACAGTTGCTTCAGATGATGACGTTGTAGTTATTCTTTCAGCAGATCACGATGTATGTCTCACGGCTACGAGTCAGGACATCGACTGGGTGATAGACTCGGGAGCCTCTTTTCATGCGACTCCAAACAGGGACTTCTTCACAAGTTACAAGTCAGGTGACTATGGGACTGTGAAGATGAAAAATTCTGGCATATCGAAGATCGTAGAGGTCGATAATATTTATATGAATACCGATGTGGGCTGCACATTAGTTCTCAGGGATGTGAGGCATATCCCAGACCTTTGCCTCAACTTGATGTCGACGGGAAGGTTAGATGACGATGGCTATGAAAGCCGGTTTGCTGGTGGGTGATGGAAGCTCTTCAAGGGTTTATTGATCGTGGCCAGAGGAAAGAAGTGTTGCACCCTGTACAAGTCAAGTGTCAGTATGTGCAGGGGTGGGTTGAATGCAATGGAAGATTCAACTAATGACATGTGGCACAGGCGTCTAGGCCACATGAGTGAAAAAGGGCTTCAGCTACTGGCGAGAAAATGGCTCCTTCCAGACGTGACAGGTACACCTCTCAAAACCTGTCTTGATTGTTTATTAGGGAAACAGCATAGAATTTCATTTATTAAATCTGTTTCTCATGTTAATAAAGTGCATACATTAGATTTGGTTTATTCTGATTTTTGTGGTCATATGAGGACAAAAACCTTGAGTGGGGCATTGTATTTTGTTACTTTTATAGATGATGCATCTAGGAGGGTTTGGGTTTATGCATTGAAATCCAAGGACGAGGTCTTTAGTGTGTTTAAACTATTTCATGCTATGGTCGAGAGAGAGACAGGTAGATAATCGAAGTGCATCCGCACTGACAATGGTAGTGAATACATTGGCGACTTTCATGAGTATTGCAAGTCCCTGGGTATACGGCATGAACAGACGGTTCCCAAGACCCCTCAGCATAATGATGCAGCTGAGCGAATGAATCACACCATTGTTGAGAGAATCAAATGCATGTTATCCCATGCGAAATTGCCCAAGACATTCTGGGGAGATGCAATGCACACGGCAGTATATTTGATAAACAGGTCTCCATCAGCCCCATTGAATGGAGAAGTACTTGAGAAGGTGTGGACTGAACAGGATCCATCGTACAGTCATCTTAGGGTGTTTGGATGCAGGGCATCAGTTCACGTACCAAAAGATGAGAGGTCCAAGCTTGATATGAAGATCAGGCAGTGTGTGTTCTTGGGGTACGGTGATGAAAAGTTCGATTACAAACTGTGGGATCCGATCGAGAAAAAGCTCGTCAGGAACAGAGATGTGGTTTTCTTTGAAGATCAGTGTATAGAAGACATTGGTAAGCCAGAGAAGAACCAGCCTAGTTCAGGTGAGCTAGAGGACATGGATCCTATTATTCCTCCCATGGTGCCTGATGACGGGAGAGTACAGCAAGGTGCAGAGGACGAGGGAGTTCCTTCAGAAGATGGACTAGGGGAGCAGCCTCCACTTGATCCACCTGTTGAGCCACAGGTGAGGAGGTCATCTAGGGATAGACAGTCGTCCAAGAGATACTCATCGCACAAGTACATTATGCTAACTGATGGGGGAGAGCCAGAAGATTATTTTGAGGTCCTAGCCAACGAGCATAAGGGAGAGTGGTTGAAAGCTATGCAAGAGGAGATGGAATCCTTGCATAAGAACCACACATATGATATGGTGAAACTGCCTAAGGAAAAGAAAGCTCTGAGCAACAAATGGGTGTTCAGAAAGAAGATTGAGAAGAAGAATTCACAGACGAGGTTCAAGGCCAGACTTATAGTGAAAGGGTTCGGTCAGAGGAAATTATAGACTTCGAGGAGATATTCTCACCAGTGGTGAAGATGATGTCCATATGGGTGTTGCTTGAGTTGGCGGCTAGCATGGATCTGGAGATAGAGCAGTTAGATGTTAAAACTGCCTTTCTCCATGGTGACCTGGAAGAAGAGATCTACATGCACCAACCAGAGGGGTTCGAAGTCAAGGGCAAAGAGCATATGGTGTGTAGGCTGAGGAAGAGCTTGTACGGGCTGAAACAAGCTCCACGGCAATGGTACAAGAAGTTTGATTCGTTCATGTTACAGCATGGGTATGACAGAACGGAGTCGGAACACTGCGTGTTCATGCGCAAGTTCTCAAATAGTGATTTCTTAGTTATACTGTTATACGTTGATGACATGTTCATCATGGGAAAAGACATCAAGAAGATTGACCAGCTAAAACAAGAGTTGGGTAAGTCTTTTGCGATAAAAGACTTGGGCCCGGCTAAACAGATCATAGGAATGAAGATGACCCGTGACAGAAGCAGCAGGAAACTTTGGCTGTCACAAGAGCTGTATATTGAGAAAGTCCTAGAGCAGTTGAATATAAATACAGCGAAGCCGGTCAGTACTCCACTGGATGGTCACTTCAGATCGAGCGACAAGCAGTGTTCCAAGACAAAGGCAGAGGTGGATAAGATGTAGAAGATACCCTACGCGTCAACTGTAGGAAGTTTAATGTATGCTATGGTGTGTACACGCCCAGACACAGTATATGCGGTTGGTGTTGTCAGCCGGTATCTTGCCAATCCTGGTAAAGAGCATTGAGCAGCGGTAAAATGGATACTGCAGTATTTAAGAGGCTCATACAAGTTAAGCCTTTGCTATGGTGACGGAAAACCTGTGTTAGAGGGCTACACAGATGCAGATATGGCAGGTGACATAGACTCCAAGAAGTCTACATCGGAGTTCATGTTCGCGCGTTTACAGGGGGAGCGGTTTCTTAGCAGAGCAAGCTACAGAAGGTCGTAGCATTATCAACGATAGAGGCCGAGTACATTGCAGTCACAAAAGTATGTAAAGAGATGCTTTGGATGAAAAGGTTCCTACAGGAACTTAGTCTAAAGCAGGAGGAGTACGTGGTCTATTGCGATAGTCAGAGTGTTACACACTTGAGCAAGAATCCAAATCAGCATTCCAAGTCGAAGCACATAGAGATTCGGTATCACTGGATCAGGGATACTTTGGAATAGAAGGTGTTACAACTTGAAAAAGTCCACACGGACGATAATGGGTCAGACATGATGACCAAGGCTTTGCTCAAGGGCAAGTTTAAAGTTTGTAGAAACCAGGATGGCTTGAAGAATGCGAATCCCTCCTGGGTCAAAAAGGGGGAGATTTGATGGGTTTTTTTTTTACCCGTCGTCGACCGGTCGTGAGCCCTGCTCAACCCGTCGAGGGCTAGTGTACGACCAGTCGTGGAGTCGAGCCATGACACGACTTAAAGTCCAACGACGATTGGACTATTTTTCTCCGAGGTACTCGACCAATCGAAGGAGGTACTCGACCGATCGTGGACTCGACACGACCGGTCGTAGTTACGCAGATTCATTCCGCGATTTTACGTGAATTTCGTTTCGCAAGTTCTTTCGCGACTGGGATGCGAAAAGGAGTTTCCCAAAACTATAAAAGGGGGTGCCTAGGGTTTTTTAGGTAATACAAGAGGGTTTCCTAAAGCTTTATAAGCGATTTACTAAAGGGTTTAGGGCTATCAAAGGTGAGAGAGAGAGACAGAGAAGAAAAGAGAGACAGAGAGAGAGAGGAAGCTTATAGAAGGGAGATTATGCTCGTGGAAGTTATCTACTGTGCAATCTATATCTCAGCGCTTCTATGTCTCGTAATGGGTGAGATCTCTCCATTTTATTTGTTTCTCTTATTGTTTAACCACTCCTGCGTGAATGAAGAAGGTTGTAACGTTTTACTTCTTAGTGGATTATTGATCTGGACGAGGTCCCGTGTTTTTTACTTCTTTGAAGGTTTTCTACATAAAAATCTTGTGTGGTGTGTGGTTGATGTTTTGACTTATTTTTATTGCTTTGTTATTCTATAATTATGGTTTGTTCTTAAGGGCTAGATCATAAGGTTTTCCTGCAAGCCCAACACATGTAGGCAAAGGCTACTGGAGAAAATGACAAGGCATTCAATCCAACGATTTTACAAGCTCATAATGAGACAGGACAAATGAGGCTGATCCAAGACTTTGGTGGTCTACGGCACACACGAAACATGAAGATTGAATTCACGTTCATACCTTCGGAACACTGCCCAGTGCTCGCTTTCAATGCTCAGTGCTCACTTCCCATTGAAAGCGGTAACATTTCACGTGTTAGGCCAAGATATCATTGAAGTCGGGCAATACTGACAAGACCACTAATTAATGATTACAGCTATAAGTAGACCATGTCCCAAGATTCTCTAAGTACGGAAGATATCCTATCTTTGGACTCTTCGGTATATCCCAGCGGCTCCAAGTTCAGACCCATGATTTTGGGTATAGGTGTAGCGATGCTACTGGAAGTCCCTTGAAATACATCTCGTGATATACATTGATATGCCATCCTCTGATTGCTAGAGTTTTGTAGAAAGCGATGGTTACGGGGAAGGAAACATTACTGTTATTCTTACCGTGGATTTTGGAAAGATTTTTAACGGTGAGAGTTCAATCATCAACTGTTTTCTATGGTGTGGTCCACCTGAGATTTGAATACGCTTAATGTTTGGGATTGTGTCATAAAATAGGCTGGAAAAACGGATAGACAGAGTGGATGTACAACATATTATCAAGGCGGGTCCCAAGGAAATAATCTGTTACCCGGGTAACACCTAGGGCTGTCAAAGGCCTGGGTTAGGGCCGAGCCGAGTTATGTCCAAGCCTGGCCTACAATTGTGAACCTAAGCCCCTATCCAGCCCATGACGGGCTGAAATAGTCCAGCCCGAGTCTGACTCGGGACATTTACACAAAACTTAACCTGAGTCCGCCTAAGCCCGAGCCCTAAATATCTATATGGATAAACGATATTTTGGTTTGTGTCATGTGAGAGAGAATGAAAGAAAGGTGGGAAAAAAATAATAATAATAAGTTTAGAAAAGGCTTACCGAGCCAGGCACCAACAAGGTGGGCGACACCGCAAGCGCAGCACTGTCTTATGTGACGCAGGGGCAGCACCTAACTCAATCTTAACAAACCATAGGCCCCACTTACAAGAAATCCAAACCCAAGCACGTGCCTCAAAGCGTGAGGTCAAGGATCCTTGAAGGCAAGGGATCTCCATGCCGTAAGGACTAAGATAAAATCACAACCTACTCCTCCATCTACTTTATAGGAGACCGACGAGGACTTGGATTGTGCAGTTACGGCGGATTACATGGGATGGAATTACGACCATCCCATGCATTTATGACGCCCAGGGTATTGTCCGCGGATTGTGGTGTAAATCTGTATCCCATGCGCCGCCGGGCCCTGTTTGGGTTTCGGGATTGCAACCATATCATGGGATTTCGAAAGAGCTTTTGTTTGGATACCCGATGGGATTCAACTGCATATCGATGCGGACGCCTCTCCATCTTACTTTAGCCACTGTACGGCTGATATGTGGGACCAATGGTGAGATTTGTGTTCAATCAGCACCGTCCATCCATTTTAGTAGATACAAATATGTGTTCAATCAAAACTTGTAGTTTGAAAGTCGATGGAGATGCCTCTTCGAATCCAACTAGAGGAATGAATCCCCGACTACACCGGACCCAAAAACAACCTTCCAATTGCAAGGATGCCGGTTTACCAAGGGTTAGTTTCTCCCTCCATCTATGACCAAACCTTCCAAATGGGGGTTAAATAATGTCATGGGCCTGTTGGTTAAGTATGCTTAATTTCAGTAAGTAGTGGGCCGTTGGTTAATTGTCATGTAAGCAAGTAGTGGCTGTTAGTTATTTGTCATATCAGCAAGTAGTGGGCTGTTAGTTATTGGGCTGTTGGTTATTTATCATGTCAGCAAGTAGTGGGTTGTTAGTTATTTGTCATGTCAGCAAGTAGTGGCTGTTGGTTATTTGTCATGTCAGCAAGTAGTGGGCTGTTAGTTATTTGTTATGTTATTTAAGTTGCTGTTGCTAATGAAAATCTATCCAGAAGTTTATTCATTATTAAGTAATAGGAGGACTCGGCCCCCGAAGTGGCTATCAACTTACTTCTAATATCTAGTTCATTACAAGTGGTATCAGAGCTGTTCGGTCCATGGCTGAAGGGCACAATACTCGCTTATCCCACCTTGCTGAATCGCTGGCTGCAGTTCGGCACACACAGGAAATTCAACACCAAAATCAAGAAGCTTTGCAACAGACCGTGAAAAACTTGTCAGCACAATTACAACTGGTGGTGACTAATGTGGAGACCTTGGTCATTCAGCAAGAAAAAAATAAGGAAGATTCTCACATTGGGTCATCCTCTCAGCAGGGAAATCCTTTATTTGAAGAGCATGGTGGAATTCAAATAAGGGTTATTCGTCTCAACTTTCCTAAATTCGATGGCGACGACCCTAATGGTTGGATTTATCGCGCTACTCAATTTTTTAATTATCATCAAACTAACCCTCATCATCGGGTCCTTTTGGCTTCCTTTCATATGGAGGGAAAAGCTCTCACTTGGTTTCAGGATTTGGAGGCTTCAGGTGAGATCGCTAGTTGGGATGGCTTCTCTCAATCCTTACTCACCAGATTTGGTCCTTCTCTTTTGGACGATCCGATGGAGGCCCTTACACGACTCCGACAAACTACAACCGTGGAGGCTTACAAGTCACAATTTGAGGTCTTATCTAATCGGCTTAAAGGGTTGGCAGAACCATTTAAGCTCAGTTGTTTTTTGAGCGGCTTACGGGAGGATATTCGGTTCATGGTTCGTATGCTAAATCCATCTAACCTCACAATGGCTTTTGGTATGGCGAAAATGCAGGAGGAAAATGTAGCCGCCTTCCGGCGGGGTTCAAAGGTGAGCTCTCTTCCCACACGCCCATTTATTACTAACACCACCTCGGATACAAAGGCTATTATTCCGGTCCAACATTTGTCCCCATTACAAATGAAGGAGCGACGGGCAAAAGGACTTTATTACAATTATGATGACAAATGGGGGCCGGGCCATAAATGCAAATCTGCCCGTTTATTTATCATGGAATGGGCTGACTCAGAGGAGGACGAGCCACAAACCGTTCAGCAGCCACCACTTCTAGAAGGAGTAGAAGTTCCCTTGGGAAGGGTAGAAGATGATACAGAATCTGCTCCTGAGATTTCTATCCATGCTCTGGCTGGTTCCCTAAGCCCAAAAACCATGCGCATTCTGGGCCATATCAACGGTTGTGCAGTAGTGATTCTCATTGATACCGGGAGTACACATAATTTTCTGGACCCCTCCATTCAACACCGGACGCATCTGCAGTCACAATCCACAGCAGGACTCTTGGTTAAGGTGGCAAATGGTGACACTTTATTCAGTACGGGCAAATGTGCGGATCTTCAATTTCAAATGCAGGGAAACACTTTTTGCACAGATTTTTATGTTTTGACATTGGGTGGCTGTGATATTGTATTAGGAGTTCAATGGCTCCGTACCTTGGGGCCTATTTTATGGGATTTTGTCCTGTTACGTATGGAATTCACTCTCTTGAATTTTAAGCATGTTTTACAGGGCATTACTCCAACCGAGGTATCCATGATGGATGGGGCACAGTTTGGTAAGGCTATGAAACAAGACAGGCGGGGTTTGGTAATTCAGCTTCCCAATCCTACTCCATTCAGCAATTCTACTCTTGAAACTGACCATCTTCTTACAAGTTTACTTGAACAATTTCAGGATGTTTTTCATGAACCTACTGGACTTCCACCAAACCGTGATCACAACCACAATATTGTCTTTCATCCTCATTCCAAACCCGTGTGTGTTGGTCCATATCGGTATCCCTATTTTCAAAAATCTGAAATTGAAAAACTTGTTAATGACATGCTTGCCTCAGGTATTATTCGTCCTAGCCATAGTCCTTTTTCTTCTCCGGTTCTTTTAGTTCGTAAACAAGATGGTAGTTGGCGTCTTTGTGTTGACTATTGTGCTTTAAATAAAGAAACCATTAAGGCCAAATTTCCTATTCCTATTGTTGATGAACTCTTAGATGAATTGCATGGGGCAACTATTTTTAGCAAGTTGGATTTACGTTCCGGGTATCATCAAATTCGTGTTAATCCTGATGATGTTCCAAAAACGGCATTTCGTACACATGAAGGACATTATGAGTTTCTCGTAATGCCCTTTGGGTTGACAAATGCCCTGGCTACTTTTCAATCTCTCATGAATCATATTTTTAAACCTTTCTTGAGAAAATTCATCTTAGTTTTCTTTGATGACATTCTTATCTATAGCACTAACTTGGAAGAACATCGACACCATTTAGCCATGGTGCTGGAGATTTTACACCAACATCATCTTTTTGCAAACAAATCCAAGTGTGCTTTTGGGTGTCTTGAGATTGAATATTTGGGTCACTTAATCACAAAAGATGGGGTCAGGGCTGACCCTAAAAAAATTGAATCCATGTTAAACTGGCCTTTTCCTTCCATTCTTAAGTCCTTAAGAGGTTTCTTAGGTCTTACAGGGTATTATAGGAAATTCATAAAAGGATATGGATCTATTGCTGCCCCCTTGACTTCTCTACTTAAAAAAAAAATCCTTTGAATGGAATCTTGCTGCCAAAAATGCTTTCACTGCCCTTAAAGAAGCTGTGACTAACCCCCTGTTTTAATTCTTCCTGACTTCACTAAACCTTTTACTATTCAGTGTGATGCTTCTGGTTATGGTGTAGGTGCTGTATTAATGCAACAGGACAGGCCCATTGCCTTTATGAGTCATGCCATTCATGGTAAAGCATTGCACCTTTCCACATATGAAAAGGAGTTGCTGGCTTTAGTACTAGCAGTGAAGAAATGGCGGTGTTATGTGTTGGGGCAGACTTTCAGAATACAAACAGACCATCAAAGCCTTAAGTACTTACTTGAGCAGAAGGTGGGTACTCCAATGCAACAAAAATGGCTTACTAAGTTGTTGGGATTTGATTTTGTGGTTGAATACCGAAAGGGAAAAGACAATTTGGTGGCAGATGCTCTATCCAGGAAATTTGAAGATACACCTAGCCAGCTGGCTGCCTTGTCCTTTCCTTCTCCTAGTTGGCTTTTAGATTTGCGTGTATCCTACTCCTTGGATCCAAAATTAAAGAAACTTATCTCTGATTTTTCAAACCATCTCCTTGATGTCTCTAAATATCAATTAAAGGATGGCTTGTTGTTTTACAAGGCAAAAGGTCAGATATTAGTGACTCTACTGCTATCAGGGAGCAGTTGCTTAATTTGGTTCATGGGAGCCCTCAAGCAGGTCACTCGGGGCTTCATAAAACTCTTCATCGAGCTAGGGCCAATTATTACTGGAAGGGTATGAAAGAGGATGTCAAAACGTTCATTCGAGAGTGTGATGTTTGCCAGCGCAACAAAACAGAAAATCTTCATCCGGCGGGACTCCTCCAACCTTTACCTATTCCTTCAAAAGTATGGTCGGATATTTCCTTAGACTTCATTGAAGGGCTGCCTCTTTCTAACAGTTTCAGTGTGATTTTGGTTGTGGTGGACAGGCTTAGTAAGTATGCGCATTTCCTTCCAATTGCGCACCCTTACACAGCTTCTAAAATTGCTCAGATTTTTATTGCCAATATTTTCAAACTCCATGGCATGCCGAGTTCTATTGTTAGTGACAGGGATCCCGTCTTCACTAGCCTATTTTGGAAAGAATTGTTCAAATTGCAGGGGACTGAGCTCAAATTTTCTTCCGCTTATCATCCACAAACAGATGGTCAAACGGAGATTGTTAACAAGTGTGTGGAGCACTATTTACGGTGTTTTTCCAGAGATAAACCAAGAGATTGGTCTCGGTGGTTGCCTATTGCAGAGTGGTGGTATAATACGAATGTTCATGCTTCTACTAAAATTACACCATTCGAGGCAGTTTACGGATACCCACCGCCGCCATAGTTGGCTCATTCGCCGGGAACAGCGGCGGTTCAGTCTGTGGAAGACACACTGCTGCGTCGGAACGAGATTTTACGCCTCTTGCGGGGGAACCTACACATGTCACAAGAAAGGATGAAGCATTTTGCTGATTTAAAACGTACTGAACGGCAGTTCGAAGTAGGCGACTGGGTCTTCCTGCGTTTCCAACCATACAAACAACATTCGGTTGTGCAGCACCGCAATCTGAAGCTTTCTCCCCGATTTTATGGTCCTTATCAGATCCTAGAGAGGATTGGGAGTGTTGCTTACCGTTTGGATCTTCCATCAACCTCCCTCCTTCATCCCGTATTTCATGTATCGTGTTTTAAACGGAAGCTGGGTGCTCGGAATGTGTTGGTCTCTACAATTCCTCCGGTGGCTGTTGATGGTGGGCCGCAAGCTGAGCCTGAAGAAATTTTGCAGCGGCGCATGCAGAAGAAGCAAGGGGGAGCTGTGAGTGAACTGCTTGTCAAATGGAAAGGACTTGGGCTCGATAATGCCTCCTGGGTTGACTTCCAACAGCTGCAAAAAGACTTCCCTGACCTTGAGGGCAAGGTCTTCTGATGGGGGAAGGATTGTCATGGGCCTGTTGGTTAAGTGTGCTTAATTTTAGTAAGTAGTGGGCTGTTGGTTAATTGGCATGTAAGCAAGTAGTGGCTGTTGGTTATTTGTCATGTCAGCAAGTAGTGGGCTGTTAGTGATTGGGCTATTGGTTATTTGTCATGTCAGCAAGTAGTGGGTTGTTAGTTATTTGTCATGTCAGCAAGTAGTGGCTGTTGGTTATTTGTCATGTCAGCAAGTAGTGGGCTGTTAGTTATTTGTTATGTTATTTAAGTTGCTGTTGCTAATGAAAATCTATCCAGAAGTTTATTCATTATTCGTAATAGGAGGACTCGGCCCCCTCGAAGTGGCTATCAACTTACTTCTAATATCTAGTTCATTACAAATAACCCAAGCAATCCCGCCATTTCCTCCGATTTATTACTGCAATTACAGATGGGATGCAGTTACCATGTAATGTTCATGCTATTAGGTGGGATCAACCAAGGATGCCGGAAGATTATTGGCCCAGTTTCCATAAACGATGGGTGGGGTCCTCATGATCTTATATACTCTATTTGCTAGGCTTCTCAGCCTAGTGTTGTTAAATGAATACTTGGCTTTGGTTCGATGCACAAGTGATCTGAATTGCAAATGTTCTGCTTAGTCAAGAAAAAAAAAATTGTCAAAATGTTTACATGCTTCCTAGTATTCACTATGAGGTTGCATTTTTTGTTCCTTTCAAATCCAACTAATAAGTAATGTAACTGCAATTTCAGGCAAGACCCTCAATTTCACTACTATCCAATGAAATATAGATATGGTGATTTCCGGTAAAATTGACAGAGAAGCCATAAACATAGCAAATGACACGAGAGTCACAATGACTACCACATCATCAATGGGAGAAGACACTCAGAGAGCTTCCTCCGTCCAAACTGGGAAACGTGTTTTCAACCCCAAGAAAATCAGTCAGTCGTGCAACCCCCAACCCCAGCCTAGAGACCCACTAGGCCACAGGCCACAGTAATTAATGCCTGGTGTAGTACGCTATGTCAATACAAAGCATCTACTTGCAACAATTTCCACCTTTTCAGACTAGTAGTTGCAGTGCCAAATGCATCCAAAGATTCCAAACATATACCCTCAAAGGGAATCTGACAAAAGACAGTAGTACCTGAACTTGGAAATCCTCTGAAAGATATCTAGGCATCATAATGTCTGAAGGTACAAAGAATTTTTTTTATGGTGCGTGAGAAACTCTTGAATCTACGTTGAATCGTCTGTAGAAGTTGCAATGATAGCAGTGACTACAAACCAAACAACTAACATTGGAAAAGGAGATTCAGCCTTCAGTGTAATGAACTGAAGGATGCATGTAGAGTCTCAGACTTTCAAAGAGAGGATAAAAGGAAGACAAACCAGCTATTGCAACCTGTCCACTGAATCATTAGTACATGGGGATCTGTCCTAATAAAAGGGCATTGTTTCTATTTTGAGCACAAACAAAATACTAAAGTATAAAAAGAGTTAAAAGTTTAGCCAAACCCGCATGCACCTCTCCATGCTTGCTTCTATATGTGGCCAAACATGCCAACTAGCACGTGTAGGACAGCTGAACCGTGCATCAGGTGGGCCACACAATTTAGTTGCCAATCCTTCTAACCAAGTGTCACTCGCACTTTGAGTTGTGCTTTGGACTTGCACTCCTCTTCTGAAACAGATGCTTCCCTGCTACTGCACCTGAATATATTGCTGTTTCACTTCACACTACATGCAACTATTACCATGTAGATGGCCTGGCAGAAAAATCGAGTTGGTCACCACATCAAGTCAATGTGGACTGCTGATGCATGGCTTGCATTTCCCAAAAAAATTACAAGTAGGCACATGTAGCCATGTATAGAGGCAATGTGGAGTGGCGTCTGTGATCTTAGCAGAAAGACAGAAATATCCCGAGACGAGATTCATGAAGATCCTGAAAAGATCATTATTACTCATTTAAAAATCACTCATTAATAAGTGAATATCAAATCGAATTCTTATACATTCACCATGGTATATCAAAAATAAGTAAAAAATTACAGACCATTCAATTCTAATTTTTCTGTTGAATTGATTGAACTGAAAAAATACATTGGAAAAATGATGCATGGGACTGAATTCCAACTACAACAACAATCGAACCAACCCAGCGGTAGCCCAAATGAGAAGTTGCATTTAATGTGGATCCTGGAGGATGTGATACGTTCATCTAATTGGCAGCCACAACATTTTGAAGCAACAGTTCAAGGTCCTCCAAGCTGCAGAGATGGGGGGCATCCATAGGTATTGCAATCGAATAACAAAATTTTGATGTCTATCACACAGTATGAAATGGAATCATACCTCACATTACTCAAGTCAGGATAGATTGCAATCGCATCTTTGAAGTCCTACATGCAGTCAGATGATATTCAATGCGCCTTGCAATGAAATATTCAGGTGCCTAGCTATGAGGAACACTGAAAACTAATGAAGACAAGGCCTCACCTGGTTTGCAGTTGAAGATGTATAAGTTACAACACATGACATCCCCGCTTTTGTTGCTGCCTATAGGAATTAGAAGCTTTGTTCAGGCTAAATCCCAAAATTCAGCGAGCTGGTGTATATTTTAGCATGGAGGTTTGCTAAGCCCACAAGCTTATATGGGGCAGCTCGTGTACACACCACCACATGTGCCAGCACATATGTACAGGATTTGATCCACCCATCAGAGGGGCCGCACTAATTGATGTCCTGGCCCAAGAATCCAGCCAGTCAAATAATCAGATGGGTCACAGTTATGAAACAAATGTATGGCTGAAAAAAAAAAAAAAAACTGCTGAAGCTTTCTGACAATCCACTTGTTTGTAACATAAAGGCCCACCTAACGAGTGGATCAACCTGATTTTTTCACATGACACATTAATATGGTCAGAACCACCCGACGGACATCTTGGATATTGCACCTGTCTTCCATAGTAGCAATAGGTAGCGTGTAGATGTTATGCCCTGTACATGCATATGGGCCTGGCAAAAAGCTTTAAGCACAAGACCTACCTGTAGCCCAATAACACTATCCTCAACCACCAAACATTTTTTTCCTGGCACACCTAGTTTCTGCATGGTATAGAAATCAAACCTTCGGTTATAATAGGTATTAAATGGAAATAGAAAGTTTTGGACTTGAAAGAGCACTGAAGGCAACTTTATTAAAATTAATCACCTTTAAAGCTGTTAAATAAATTGATGGATCAGGCTTCTTTTCCTTCACATCATCACCTATACATATTGAACATGGCAGACAATGACACGGATATCTTTCTTCTTTGTGAAGTTTGGTGCATTAAAGACATATATCTGCTCTTTGAACAAGTGGAGTGTGTCAATTGCAAATGAGACGATGACATGTGCAGAATGGTGTTTACTACTCAACAAAATGAAGGAAGGTGATGTGTGGCTTTTCGCAAGGTAGCTGAGAAGTTTGGTGCATTAAAGACATATATCTGCACTTTGAACAAGGGCAGTGTGTCAATTCAAATGAGAGGATGACATGTGTGGAATGGTGTTTACTACTTAACAATACGAAGAAAGGTGATGTGCAGCTTTTCGCAAGGAAGCCTTGGCTATTAATCTAATCGGAAGAATATCTTAGAGGCTAGAACAATATCAGATGGAAAGACAGAGTCCATTAGCATGTAGCAAAACAAATATCCTTAATAACGAGACTCATATATGAAATGATGATTTGCGCTCACTCCCAAACCATTTTACATTTCAAAAGATACACAATCAGAAATTTCTCTTCTGAAGGAAAACAGAAACCTCTTGATTAAGAAATATAAGTCATGAACAATTAACAATAAGGAGCAGCTGTTGCTTTCACTAACACCCACGAAATGGACAACAAAATTGCAAAATGTTGAAAAGTTGTAAAGATTAAGAGTCCAATGGCAGCAAAACCCACTTAGATATCACTGCATGCCCTGGTCAAAGCAATCCTATTATATGTGAATGCCATAGCTATGAACAAAGTTCCCAAGTTATCCGTGTGCCTATGAAGGAAAAAAAATGCAGGTGGCATTGTACTAAAACTAGCGAAGTTTATGTTAGGCCAGTTGGTAAAAGAGATCAAAAGCGATTGTCAATTTTTTGAAACTTCAAATATCTATAAAATACAAGATTTTTTTTTTTCTCATGAATTTCCATATCAAATAGGTTGAATGACACTCAAAACTATGTAACTCCCAAGCCATCTGAAATGCACAAGGATATGGTTCCAGTCACTAGTTAAAATACAATGAGTGTTCAATGTTTCGACAATATCAGGCAATATTATTGTCATTGCATGGTAGAGATACAAAGCAGGGGCATGATAATAATAATAAACAAATAAATCCCATGTATCAATGATAATATTGTTGATAAATGACCATATATCAATATCTGTGATATTTCCCATGACCATGCCATCCAGGACCTAGAGTTCATTATTCAATATTTTCTTCTATATTTGTGGCAATTAAGCATGAGTGATAAATATACAATTGGTATATATACTTTTTCCTCACAATTAAGCTCAATCCCTTGCCCATGAGAGAGAGAGAGAGAGAGAGAGAGAGAGAGAGTTCAATCCCTCTCTTCGTTACATCACGAGGGCAACAATGCAATTGATTAAGGGTGTTGGCAATTGCATTTACCCCACTCTTGCTTGGGTCCCGGTGCTAAACCCCATACTTTGTCAAACAAAATAGACATTCTCCACGGTTGAACTCAATGTGGCCTGAAACCAAGGCATATTCTTTTATTCTTTTTAGTGTTTTGGAGTATTTGCATTTCATTGCTTGTATTTTATGACATTTGAATGAGAAGAACTCATTTTAGATATAATTGCATCACTTATGGCTGACAACACTTAGTTTTGTCTCCTAAAGAACAGAAAACTATCATATCTAGTGTTTTTTTTATGTTTTTTTAAATGTATAATTAGGTGCTTTTTAATACCTGAAGTTCCACTGAAAAATCCCACCATCTTCCTAAAGTTTCCTAGTTTCTCTCTCAGCCAATGACACATCGCATGATACATATGATATTTCCTGATGTTTTCCATAACACTTCCATATTCCAAGGGTGTTATACATGTTGTGTTACTGATACATAAAAAAGAAAACCCCATTCACTTTCTAAGATGCAATCTTAACCTAGACTAGAGGTGGCAATGGGTTGGGTGGCCCTCCCCTGTAGAGCCAGTGTTTGGGCCCCTAAACGTGGCCCAAGGGAGGGGGCTAGGCTTGAATCTAAGCTGGTGTCTGGGCCAGGCCAGGCTAGGGCCAATGATACCAATAATCAAATGGACCACCATTATACAACATGGGTGGACGGTTTGAAGACAGTTTTGAGTGAACCCTGTTCACCATACATGTGACATTCGTTGACTTTGAGTAATGGTTCAACATATAAACCATTTATATCTTGGAACTTGTGGTAGATAAAGGATAATTTTAAAAAATATTTTTTAAAAAAAATAAAAATCTTTGATTGGACAAACTTCAAACCATTGAACATTTAAATATTTTTCCTTACAGGGCCAGCCCTGGTCTAACCCCAGGGCCATGGCTTAAGGGACTAGGGCAGGGCTGGGCTAGGGCCAACCTTGGCCAGGTGATAACATGACCCATAGCCACCCCAACCTAGATCTTCAAGAGAAATTCCCTTATTTGAGATCAGGAGCCTTATGTTGAACTGTTGTCCAAAAGATTCCTTATTTCAAGCTCAATAACTGATATAAACACCAAAATCCCCTAATACCAATTGATTTTTCAAACTTCTAAGTTACAGCACCAACCCTGAATCAAAATCAGTCAATGGAACAATCTTTTAGAAGGATTAAGATTCTTGAAATACTCCCAATTCTCAACATCTTAGTAAACTACACAAATTGGTGAAACTAAAATCCCTGATCTAAAAAATCTGGACAAGGCCTGAAACATACTGTTTGACAGGCCAAAGTGATGGGCAGGGAAAAGCTGTAAATAACAAGGAACTCAAGTGATCATTATATACAATAAAAGTAAAGTCACCAGAATCATTCCAATCATGTGTAAGCTTTCAAGATGTGGGACAAATTCAAGGACAAACTCATGGATGGCCGGGGTCAAAAGAAACAGGCTAGAAAGTTTGATCCAGGGTCTAGTGCACACTATAGCTTCCTATGGCCATTACTTTGGGAATGGTTATCCATTTCACATGTATAGTATGTCGTTCGAAGGCTACTGGCATGTAAGATTCAATCATTTTAAGGGTCAAATCTAGGTTTCAAGTAAAATTTTACATTTTTTAGTAAGTTTCAATTTTTATTATTTTTTAGTTGTTTTAGAGTTTTAAGAATCCTGTAGGCTATAATAGCTTAAAGTTTTTGTTTTGAGTCTTCTAGGAGAGTTTGTGTATTATTAGTCACATTTTTAGTATTTTTTACTAATTTGGGAAATGGGTATTATTAGTCATATTTTTAGTATTTTTAGTAATTTTTACTAATTTGGGAATGTTTCCGAAATTGAGTCAAAGTAGGAGTCCAAGACCTCTTTTGTTTCTATAAGGCCATCAAATACATTGTAAACAGCACTTTCCATCAACAATATCAATTTTAATTCTCGTTTTAGAGATTTTTCCTCTCCTTGTGGATTGAAGGACTATTCTTGAGAAGATGGTTATCTTCTTCCTTTATCCACGCACCCGCCACATTATTTCAACACCCCACCACCATACAAGTTCACCAGCCATATCCACACTATATAGAGTAACAAATCATTTCACTACATACGTCTGTACAAGACTAATGTATGCATCACATATACATTTATACTCTTTGAGTGTGTGTGGAGCCTAAAAACAGAATATCAGTGAGCTGCCTTGTTTTAAGTTTCTTGCATTTTCATCAACATGAATATTAAACATGCACGGAATCCATAGACAAAGTTTTATTCCCCTAAATGCAACCATATTAAATTTTATTTAAAAAAAAAAACTATTTCCTTCAAAGAGAATGCACTAAAATATCAAGACATTGTATTTCGAAAGTACATTTGCCAAACTTACCTGCAAGAAAGCAATCAAGACTCTGGAAGCGTTCCTACAACATGCAACCAGGAATCAATCCCACCTCATGTGTGAGGAAAGCTGCAAATGGTGGTTCTATATCCGAACCAAATCTTGGAGAAAGGACTTACAATCCCTATAAGATTTTCAAGACAGAGTATAACAGAACTTTTAGTTGCAGCAGAGCAAACAGCAACTTTAATTCCCTGCAGAAGAAGAAAAAACAAAAGATATAAATTGAAACCTGCAGGTCATTGCAGTCCATTTTCTACATTTAACTAAATGGATGTCAAATAAAAAACGAAGCACCCCATGAGAAGAGATATATATAGTTCATGCAAATAGAAGTTGATGCGGACAGAAGTGTTGGACAGGCAATGCAAGTTATTCAATGCTTCATAATTGTTTCAAAACTTAGGCATTAATGAAGAAAAGGAGTCCACATCCAAATGTTCCCTTTAGATGTTCATTTTGGGCATTTGGCTCACCCAAAGATGATTTGGGGCAATTACCATGGACAAGCCACATATTGTGGTGAACCACATAAATTCTCAACTAGCATTTTGTTCCTTTTCCCTTCAGATGTTACTTCCACTGGTTTATTGACGGTGACTTAATTGGCATGTTTACAACTAATTTCATCACAAGCGATCCTAAATTTTTCTTCCACAAACTTCCCCAACAAGAAGACATGCAATGCATGAAATGAGTTCGCGCTCTAGCATCAAATTGAGTGACAAAAAGAGATTCCAGCACCAAAATAAGCAAGTCAATTTCAAGTTATTGAGTTATCTTACTGCAGCCTTGGCCTCATCCATCAATCTTAGAACTCCGGGTCTGGGCTCCACCTGGTCACAATGTCAACTGACATTCATTACAATGACTTAGCTCAGAACATACAGTTAGTTTCACATTTCACATTGAGAAATGACGCAGTATGAATAACCCACACAATCTTACACCATGGGCCCCACCTAATCCCAACTAAAATGGCAAAGAAGAGCAGGACCCAATTCCCAGCTTCATCCAGGGTGTTCTAGACCCGATCAATCCCTTTTACATAACTAAACAAAATAGGAAGAAATAGGGTAGCAGCAGTAATAATCTTCTTACAGTTCCAGATTTGATAATTTCTTTGTACCTTTCCGTTTTCCAATCCTACAAAACAAAATGCTTCATAACATTAAAAAAATTCCAAATGCAGTTGAATTAGGATCGCCATGAAGAACAGAATTGTAAGATTATTCAGAGCTGATAGGGCAAAACATGATTTTTTTAAGGGCTAGACCAATGTATTGTCCACCATTATTCGTAAATGGAGATTGCTTCTTAACCTAAACATGGCACAACTGAACCTTGATCCAGACATCCAGACCAGATAGTGGCCCCAACTGAATACAACACTGATCAGAAGATCTTAACCATCCAATATCAGCCATTTCATTTGAATAGCTAACTATTTTCTTCTTCATCCTTCCATCAAACAGAAACCAATTGGGTGCTTAAGATCATTGGATCAGTGAGATTTTCATTAATCCATGCCGTGGCCAGCGATTCAGATGGTGTGGATCGGTATACAGGCATGCCACATGCATGTTGGACGATTCACTGCAGTTAAAGAAAAGGAGGAAAAGGCACATACTAATCAAGGCCCTCCTCTAAACTGAAACCCAACACAAGGACTCAAGGAGAATTTACTTGAATCATGTCGATCAGCTTCGCTCGGTCCGAATCCTCAGCTGGAGGTGCTCCAAAGATTGAAGAAGAAGGCCACCCATTCTCCGAAAAGTACCTAAGAAACTCAGCATCAGCACCAACCAACACCGAATGTAGAGAAAGCGTGTAAGAAAATAGATAAACAAATCAAAACATTAAGTAAAAAAGAATAATCTCAACAAACTATATTCCTTGTGTGAGAGCGTGAATATATATATATATATATATATATATATATATATATATATATATATATATATATATATATATATATATATATATATATATTAGATGCTACAAGAATAAAAAATACAGGATTTGATATCTAACAATCAGTTTTGGAAACTGTTGATACCTAACAATCAATTTTAGAAACCGTTTAAAGGAAACATGCAGTTTAGGCTTGGAGAGATATCAGGAGGTGCTATTGCACCCCCTCAAACTAAACAGGAGTTCAATCACTGTCAGTTTGACTGTTAGATACCGAAATTTGTGTGCCATAAGTCCTTTGGTGAATATATTGGCAACCCATGAGAAGAAATGAAGCGTATCAATGTATTTGCGAATCACACGTTCCTTGATGAAATGATAATTGATTTCCACGTGTTTGGTATGGGAACGGTACACAGGATTGGCAGCAAGAGCCATAGCACTAATATAATCACACCAGATAATCAGAGGGGCACGAATGTAAATGGAGAAATCCTTGAGAAGTGTATGAATTCACAAAAAATCAACAGCAACGTGAGCAAGATAGGTATTCAACTTTAGTTCTTAAGTGGGCCATGGTGGTCCTTTTTTTTCTTTTTTCTTTTTTTACACTCCAAAAGACGAGATTGTTGCCCAAGAAGATGCAAAAACCACTAGTCGATTACCGATTATCAGGACACTCCAATCAGAATCCGAGTATGCCTGCAGGTCCAACGAGAAACTCAGTTTTATCATGATGTCATGATGGATGATGCCTTTAAGATAGCGCATAATCACTTGACAGTTGTTCGATGGATTGAGGTCAGGGCATGCATGTATTGACACAAATGATTAACTACAAAGACAATATCAGGATGAGTCAACATTAAATACTGTAGTGCGCCAACTAAGCTTCTGTAATCAATGACATTTGGAAGCAGATCACCATCATATTTGGATATTTTTTGGCCAACAGGAACAGGGGTAGACTGCAGTTTGACACTGTCTAACTTCCATCAGTGGAGAAGATCCATTATATATTTGGTCTGAGATATGAATATTCCACGGTGATCACATTGTACTTGGGGCCCTAGAAAGTAGTGAGGATGGCCGAGGTCCTCCATTGCAAAGTTTGTACCTAGGTGTTCAATCAGATGAGTAAGATTAGCAAAGGAATCATCCTTTATAATAATATCATCAACATAGATAAGTAGGAGAATAATTGATGATTTGTCACAACATAAGAACAAAGAAGTATCCACATGTGCACCCTGAAACCCCAAGTTCCATAAAAAAGTTGGTGACCTGTTGAAACCATGCACCGGAGGCCGGTTTGAGCCCATAAATTGTTTTACGTAATCAGCGCACATGCGTATGTAACAATGTATCAGTAAACCTAGGAGCCTGGTGCATGTAGACTTCCTCGCCAAGTGCCCTTGTAAAAAGGCGTCGTGGACATCCAACTCGCAAACGGACCACCCAAATTGTACCACAAGAGCGAGGACCACCAGAATGGTGGCTGGTTTAACTACTAGGCTAAATGTTTTCATGTAGTCAACGCCTTCCTGTTGCCGGTATCCCTTTGCAACGAGGCAGGACTTAAAGTGCTCAATAGAGCCATCGGTGCTATTTGATGACGCTGAGATGGGACCAATGACCACATGCCATTTTTTAAAAGTGCAATGAACTCAGAAGCCCCGGTGGCCCACCATTCAGCATATTTGAAATCTTGGCTATAACATGTCAGTTTGATAGGAACCGAAGACGTCAATAGGGCCATGGGGAGAGGGAACCAAGTTGTGGAGAGGATTTTGGGTTTTCAAGTGCCATCCTTAGTTGGGGTAACCATATGGTGAGAATTAGTGGCTGTAATGGGTGGGGTAGGATGAGATGTGTTGAGGTCAGTTGGTGTACAGGAAGTTGATGAATTGGATGACAATGTGAGATAATGGGAGAGGAAGTGCTTGTTGGGGTAGTGTCAGATGATTCATTAAATAAAGATGGGCTTGGAGAGAAATCAAGATAAGGTGGTAAAGAAGTGCCAGCCGCAGGATTTATAACAAGTACAGGTGAAGAAGTGAGGGTAGCAGGGTGTGCAGGGTGTTGAAAAACATCCAGGTTGGGACCTAATGAAGTAGTGTGTGAATGGGACAGGTTCACACTAGGAGGTTGCAATTCCACGGAAGCGACATCAGTGGACTCGTCAACAGAAGCAGCAAAATGTTATGAAACTGGAATGTGAACAGGGGAAATGACGGACTGACTGAGACCATCTCAGTTGATGGTCGTCGAGAATGTGAAGACACTTTCATCTAATATAACATACCAGGAAAGATAAACACATCCAGATTTGGGTTCAAAGAATTCATAACTCTTATAGTTGAAATTGTACCCAATAAAAATACATTGAGTTATACAAAATTCAAGTTTGTTTCTATTATGTGGATGTAAAAATGGGTAGCTAGCACAACCAAATGTCCATAGTGGAGCATAGTTGGGGGGTTTGGCGAATTTTTCTTTCCCCAGGGGTTAACGTTCCCAATAACTTTTGATGGTAATCGATTTATTAAAAATACAGAAGTAGAGAAAGCATCGGTCCAAAAGTGATGAGGTAGAGAAACATGAGCTAGAAGAGCGAGAGCTCGGTATCGATCATCTGCTAGTGCTTTTGTTTCGCAATGCCATTTTGGTCTAGAGAATGCGGGCATGACAACCGATGAGCGATTCCACTAGATGAAAGAAGGGTGTGAAACCAATGACTCGTGAATTCACGTCAACCGTCCGATTGAACGTCCTTGATTTTTGTAGTGATCATATTTTCAACTAATAGTTTAAACAAATCAAATATATCACAAGTTTGAGATTTGGATTCCGTTGGGTAAAGACACGTATACTTGCTAAACTATTACAGAGAAGTGAAGTATAAAAAAAAAAAAAAAAAAAAAAAAAAACGAACCATCTCATCTTGGGTTTGCCGCCGCCAATCCGATTCTGGAGCACGTCGTAGAATTCCAAGCCCCAATTGAGGGGCTGCGAGGATGATGGAGGGCATCTGACGTCGAAATGTGCAAAGGCGTCGTTGTAAGCGGTCCTGTGGAGGTGCTCGGACTCGAGGATTACGCCATCGCAATCGAAGATTAAGGCGTTTAAGGGAGAGGAAGGGATTTGGGAGGAGGAAGAAGATGCGGAGGCAGAGAAAGGTTTTCCTCGGAGGGGTTTTGAAGAAATTAGGCGGGATTGGAGCTTGTGGTGTAGATTTGGGACATGAAGGGTAAGTTGGGAAGAAGTTGAGGGTAGATCGGGAAAGAGGCGAAATCTGTGGTGGGAGAGAGAGGGAGGGAGGAGGAGGAGGTGTTGAGAGAGAAGGAGAGAGGAGGAAGAAGCCATCTATTCTCTATCTGATCGTATGATGGGTGGATTACTTGTGGCTTTGGGAAAGAAACGCGCGGATTTTGAATGGCGACTCGGATAGAACACGTGCCAGCATTGATACGTGCGAAATATGTACGTCTGATGTGGCCCACCGTTTAGGGACGCGGATTGTCTACTGACGCTGCCAGTAGCGAGTGGCTACTGGTCCGTGCTCTGTGGACCACACCATGATGTATGTGTTCTATCGGCGCCGTTCATCCATTTTTCCAAGATCATTTTATGGCTTGAGACAAAAATAGGCAGATGCTAATCTCATGGTGTACTACACCACTGGAAACAGTAGTGATTGAACGCCAATCATTAAAAACTTAGTGGGCCATGAAAGTTTTGGATTAAGTTGGTAGTTGTGGTTTTCCTTCATCTGTTTGTGTGACCTAATCTGTTGGATGGCAAAAAAATCACACTGGCCTGCAGAAGTTTTTTATGGTAGGCATTTAATCAACTACTATTTCATGTAATGTGGTTCACCTAAGATTTGAATCTGCCTTATTTTTTATTCATGTCTTAAATAATTCAGAAAAAATGAATGGCCATCACATAGATCATGGTAAGCCAATAAAAGCACCTACCCATAGCTACCTCTCTATTGGCAGCATCAGCACTCATTTTGCATTGGTGCCATTTTGGGTTCGACAATCAAATTAGCCACCTTGGTTTAGCCACTTGAAAAGCAATTTTAATTTGCATTGGAGGAATATAAGTATTTTAAATTAAGTTGTCTCATCAAGGGTGTCAAACAAGTCTCTGTAAAGTCACTTTGCATTGTGTATTTAGCCGATTTGAGAGGGTTTGGACAAATTGTCCTTATTTCATTGTTTCACATTGCAAATTCAATAGTATATAGAGTCAAAGGTAAATAAAATATATAATATTTTACTAATCTTTTCTTTTAATGTGATTTTAATAAAATTAAAGTAAAATGTCTTTTTTAACACTCTTTTAAAAGAGTTGCATGTGTAACAAAAATATCATTAAATTATTAATCTACCATATACATATTGATAATACTCTCAAACGATTCAATTATCAACTATATCATTAAAATCACACCAATAAAATGATATGAATTGTCCAAATGTTCGTCATCCATTTGGAAGGCTTAAAAGCATTAGCAGGTCACTCGTTTGTGGCCCACCCAAGGCTTGAAATTTCCACATTCTTCACCAAAGTACATATTTTAATGTGCTTATTACAATCATTTTGTCAATGTTACAAATGTATATTAATTAGGTGTATATTAATTAGGATATTAAAACTAATTTTAATTAATAAAATTCAAGTAATGTGAATATATTAAGAATTACAATGCATTTCAATTACAAGTTACAGAATAAAAGATATATAAAATCACCTTAAATCCAATGCAATTGTGATTTAGATTCAAATGCATTCTGAATATAAACTTCCAAACAAGCTCTTACTCAAAGAAATGATCACCTACAAGCTGATATTGAAGATAGAGAGAATTTTGATATGGTACCATTTCTGCAGCCAGCATGCCACTAGTGCCGGACATCAACATACAGACATCAGGCCTTTCTGCTATTCAGATGAGCCAAACTTTGAAATCAATGGTCTGACATAACATACATATGTAGCTTGCCTGGTGATCCGATGAGCCCGATTTTTAAGAAGGATGATATTCAGGTTGGGACATCCCGTTTTCATGGTGTGGTATTGACGTCCTACACGAGTAGCATGTTGGTGAAATGATGGGAAGGTGCCACTAAGTTGTGAGACCGTCAACGAATTATACCAAACTTCTCTGATCGTAACCAGGGGCGGCTCTAAGGGGTAGGCAGGTGAGGCAATCGCCTAAGGCCCCCTTATGAAGGCCCAGGATTATAGGAATAGGCTTTTAATACTCTGATAGCGTTTGGTAATCTATACACATGCATTGAGAAATTGCAACCTTTGAACATTTTTAAATTAAATTAAACAGATATAAAAGTGAGTCCCAATTTAGATGGTTCATGAAAAACAAAAACAAAAACACATAATGGCTGGATCTCCTAACTAGTTGATTCTTGTATAGTAAACAAATTATTTGAATTCAACGTACAAATTCCCACTAATTGGTAAATAGAATAGTTAAATCAATGGATTTTTTGTAATTTAGGCTATCTAGAATGGATTACCTAATTTAAACGGTTTGGATGGAGTCAAAATATGCTATATTAATGATCTAGGAGTGACTATTTATTAACTATAACACTGCTGGAGTACTATACAATTCTAAATTCATTATTCGCACAATGGGCGCGGATTGCGGGCAGGCCACTTTAGGGATTCATGTGGCCTTGAGCTCTATGGGGTCACATTATTATATGTGTTATATCTATTTCGTTGATCTATTTCTTCATCCCATTTTAGAATATAAGAAAAAACACGAAGCAGAACATAAGCTCAAGTGGACCACAATGTAGAAGAAAAGTGGATATTGAATGCTCACCATTAAAAACTTTTCTGCAGGCGGCAGAAATTTTGGATAAGCTGATATTTATGTTTTCCTTTCATGCATCAAGGATTCACCTTATGAACGGTTTAACAATTTTATCCATCGAAATTGATTTATTGGGTAAACTTGAATAAGAAAGTTTAATTCGTAATTTTGCATCTAAAAAGTCAACAAGTAAATTTATGGTTTAATTTTAATTTTATTAATTATAAAAAAAAAAAAAAAAAAAAAAAAAAACTAAAAAGCCTCATCTTTGTCACTTGCCTAAGGCCCCCGAGAATGTTGAGCCGCCCCTGATCGTAACGTGTGGCTTACCCAATGGGTGAGACGATGCAGATGCAAATAGGCATCAGACCGACTGAATGGGCTGGATTTTGCACACGTATGTTGTGCTATTACTCATGGCCGTGTAGGATTCTACTCCAGAACCCTTGATTGCATTCACGTTCACTGTGTTACCCATGTGGTAACACCGACGTCTCCACATTTTAGGAAGAGCCTTGCTATTTTGCTGGATTGGGAGGGACGTGGATTGCCTGTGAACCTGGGTAGCAGGATTTGATTGGGCCACCTATCTCTATCAGAGATAAGCCCGCACAAAGCAAAGTTATTTGGTTAATTGCAAACTCGACATGGTGAATTTCTCACTAACATCACGATAGGCCCCACCTAAGTTTCGAACAGCATAGTAACTTCCTGCAAAAGGCTTGGAAGGAAATCCACGTCCCTATGTGAATGGAACCACTAAAAATGCCGGCGAACCGTACATTCTTTTTATATAACTGTCTACCACTTAATAATTGGACGGGACCTGCTCAAGCCCAGATCAGACCAAAATCTGGGCCTAATTTGAAGCCTGGGCCTAGAACTCGAGCCAAGTATATAAGCATCTAGATAATTAATATGTTTAAGAAATGACAAAAATACTTGCTATTCCTTGGTAAGCGAGCTAGTGCACGAAACCCCAATGCCGTAGGTCCATCTCTCTACGACAGGCGGGCTCCGCTGACTTTTCATTTTGGACCGTCCATTTAGCTTCCTCTAGCGCACATGGTAATGACTCAAAATAAAAGGGGAGCAAATTATCCTGGCCATCTAATTGGTGTATAAAAGTGATTACCATCTCCTCGTCAAAAAACAAACAATAACAATTTCGAAATCACACAACGGATGGATAATACATGTGACATAATCATGGCATTATTTAAATATCTCATCACCACACATAACTAATAGATCACAAATGCTTCATAGATCTCACATATGTGAGACACGTGCGATGGCGATCTCTCTTGAGGGTTAGGTGCAAACTCCACTGGAGTGCCTAGCAGCAACCCTAGAAAATCATGTGCACACGAGCGAAATAGACCCACACGCATATACACTAACGAAATTTAAGAGAGATAACTACGGGTGCACATGGGTCAGTTCCGTCCGGTTCTGGATGAAACCGGAACCGAACCATTCCTAACGGTTCTCGGATAATCAGAACTAGAACCGGACCATTAGCACCATATAACCGAACTGGAAACGGACCATTAAAACTGGTTTGGTTCTGGATCGATTCTACGATTTTGGGCTTTTTATGATCCAACCCAATTGCATCTTTTATTTTATAATTTAGCCCATGTTCATTCGTATTGTAATCCATTTGGTAAATGATTTAGATACTGTAATAGGTATACAAAAATATATTTATGAAAACAATCTAATGATGCATGGTAAACCATAAATCATGAGTCAAATATGAAAATAATCAAACGGTTCTTGGTTCGGTTCCAAGTTTAGTTCCACGGTTTGGTTCCGCGGTTTAGATCAACAGTTTGGTTCTACAGTTTGGTTTAGTTCTACATACCCCAAACTGATAACCGAACCAGTATAATCAGTTCTTTGATTTTTGGAACTGGAATCAGAACCGGTGCACTCTAGAACCGGACCAAACCGGACCGTTTGGTCGGTTCCGATCCGGTTTCACGGTTCTACCGGTTCGATGTGCACCCCTATACCAGTTCTTTATTTAAAAATAAATTAAATAAATAAATAAAGGAATCTCTCTCCCTAATGCACTTTCTACGCTGAGGAAAGCTCCATTTAAACGAGAGCAGATTAGGTGTTACCCGGTTTTCACCTTAGTGTGTGTTAGCCTGACTGTGTGGGGCCATCTTGATGAATTTGTTTTACATCCGTGCCGTACATATGTTTTTTCAGTTCATTTTAGGTGGTGATTCCAAAACTTGGGCAGATCTAAATCTCACGTAGACCATACCACTGGAAATAGTGGTGAATGACCATTAAAAACTTTCTCCGGGCCCAAAAAGTTTGGAATCATACTAATATTTGTGTTTTCCCTTCATCCAGGTCCTCTTGACCTTATCAAAAGGTTGGATGGAAAGTATAAAATACGTAAACATTACAGTGGGCCCTAGGATATTTTTAATGGTAGGGCATTCAATCGCCACTGTTTCCCGTGGTGTGGTCCATCTGAGACTTGTATTTACTTAATTTTCAGGATCATGTCCTAAAAGAGGCTGCAAAAACGAATGGACGGCGTGGTTATACAGAGCATCATCAAGATGGACCCCTCAGTGAGGGTAACACCCACTAAAGAAGAATTACAACCCACTTTCTAGTTTTTATTAATTGACTGAAAAATACATAGCAAAAACAAAACCAAAGCGAGGAGGGCCCACACATGAGACCCATGAGATTACTAATAACACTTAACAAGCGATTCTCCATCTTCAAACCACTTTGTATGGTGTCACTGAGAGATTCATATGTAAAATGGGCAATGCGCACCCCAAGCAGTATAGGATCCCCAGAAGACGAGACAGACAAATCAATGGACGCACTGCGCCCAGACAGTAAAATAGAAAAAAACCCCATCAAGACGGTAAATAAATGAAACTCGCAGGCATTAACAGCTCCTGTACAGCGTATAATATTTTTCAAAGTCTAATGAAATCCCACCCAAGTAGTTTGCTATTGTCTCTACAGAATCCTATCGAAATGTTAGTACTTAGTAGTTTTACAAACCCCATCTTAGAAACAAATCATCGTACAAATCCATGGTTCCCAAACCCTTCAAAATGAATTTTTTTCAGCCCACCCAAAAGCTCCCACTAAGGATTGAAAAGGTGATCCCGGCATTCGCATTTCCACGCCAACGGTTTGTAATTTGAATACGGATTCCCAATCGAAGACGATAGTGTGTCCGTAGGAATTGAACTCTCCGAGCCGGGTTCGACAACGCCGTCGTGAGCTGGCAGTGTTGGAACCTGCACTGCCATGCACGGGTTGCACTCGTTGCACCGGTTGTGGCAGCTTGGTGGGGTGGAACCCAACCGCATCTCTTCATCATCCAATGCCAATCCCTACAATAAACGATAAAATCATGTTAATTGAACAAAATGTCATGTGTGTGTGACCGAGATGACCAAATGAACGTCCCAGATTGGTTTACCGGAGGATCGGCAGTGGACCATCCATGGATGGTACATGCCAGAACAAAACAGAGGAACATTACAGCTAAGGCTATGTTGCAGAACCATCTCATCTCACCATGAAGTAGAAGAAAGAAGAAGCCCAAAACCGTCTTATACCGCTTGTTTCCGTGGAGGGTTTTGTAATGGTGAGAAGATGGTGGGGCCCACTTGGTACATAAGCTTTTATGTGGTCCCACATCTACGAGCGAGAGGGGGCAGAGAAGTGAAAATAACCAGACGTGGTAGTGAAACAATTGAGGAGAATGGACGTCAGAAAAACGACGCAAGTTCTTACGGTAGAGCCGGTAGAACCGGAATATAGTAGAGCCATATCTCTAAACAGTACACGTATCAGATTTATGCATCAATCTGTGCCATCCATGTAGTGGTACTTGTAATGAGTAGGTTAGTTTTTAAAAAATGATAGTATTAGACAATCCTAGCCATCATCATTTTATTCAACGGCTAACGATTATTCTTTGCTACAGCCCATTTGAAGGCCTTGATCAGATAGGTAGGATTATCCATCCTAGATAAACTTTAAATTATTTTCCATCTAGAGTAGGGATGACTAGATGGACAGTCTATAATGATAGGAGACCTTCCACATGGACTGTCTAGAGATGGTTGTAGATATTCCGGTTTTACTCTCTCAGGGCCTTGATAGCCGTGGAGAAAACGATGGGAAGTGGGTTTGAAAAGCTTGCAGCGGTTTACAGGAATGAAATAAATTTCCCAATTCGGTTTTGCTTCAACATATGGGCTCGAAATCCATTAATTAAAAGAGAAAAGGTTTAATACTCTGACAGCGTATGATGGATGGTACGCTGGCGCCAGAAATTACTAAGAAATTGCATTCACCCACCTCATAAGGATATACAACGAACAATTATTATGCTCATTCGATCATCTAATTATCAGATTGTGGGATATCTGTTGGACGGTTAACAATAGATCCATCCATTGGCTTAAATTCAACAAACAAGTGTGCCCAAATCAGAGGTTAGGATTGTTTAAACAATCTAATTCTGTGACTATTGTTAGGGAAAAAATATGCTTAGTCCCGAGACTCGGATATAGAACTGACCAATTCTACTGGCATTGCCCGAACGTTCCGAGGCAACAGTTTAATCCAAAACAATACCATGCAAACACCAAGAGGTGGGCAAATTAAGTTAGCTCGGTTGACGAGCTAGTAATGCCAGCATGAGCCGGCTAAGGTCCAAAAGCTATAAGCCACGCGATCGGCAGTGAAAACCGACTCACCATTGAACCGGTTGCACTGCTAGCTATGGGATTGGAAAAAGAGACGGTCACAAACTGAAGCTATTCCACCCGACAGAAGGCAAAAAGCTCGTCTCTGTAAAGCCAGCCGAGATTCATTTATCATTTGAGTCGAAATCGGTCGAGCCGAATAAAAGAAAGACGGTGTAAATGAAAACATTGTCCTGGATATCTCGCAAAAGGATCCTCGATCCCGATGGTCTCGGGATCGGATGGAGACCAAAAGTGAGCCAAAATCAAATTTCCATGATATCAGGAAGAGAATCCCTGCACGACAGGATTTTCCCACACCTATAAATAAGGAACCTCCATCTCAGTGAAAGGTACACAACTCAAAACTCTAGAAACGCCTTCTCCTTAGCCCCAGAAGCTGACTTAAGCATCGGAAGTTCCCCAGGCAAAAGCCAAGGTTCCTTTTTTTCTCTATTGTGCAGGTGACGAGCTGAGGGGAAGGCGCACCATAAATTTGCATCAACAGTTTAGTACCGTCTATGAAAATCGTACGAAAAGTCATTTTTCACATTCCAATCTACAATTGAAAATTTGTTCTTATGGTGATGACTAAAAGGACGGTTCAAGAAGAAGAACTGAATGAGGTCGTGGTCACAAGGCCAGCGGGCGCAAGCGTAGTCCCAGTAGTTCAACATCCACCTAATAACCGTCAGGGTTCTGCAGCACGACAGCAACATCTGTTGCAACCAATAACCAGCGGAACCACAACATTGGGCAGTTAGATCGAGAGGTTCAGGAGATCCGGTCCAATATGAATATGATGAAACAGATGCTGGAACAGATGTACCATCAACAGATGCAGTCGCTTCAACAGGGACAAGCAACACATTTCCCCTCACCAGTAGCCGATCCTCAGCCTACCATTCCGCGATCGTTCCATCAACCGAGCCAGCCCCAAGGTTCTCTCGAGCCAGCGCCGGCTCACTCAGCTACAGCCGTCTTTCCCCTTACCGATCTCCGACACGAGATAGATCGAAGGAGACGTAGTTGCCCTCCCATTGAAGGTACGGCGGACAGCAACGAACCTTAGAAAGCTGACATCCAGGACTTCAAAAAGGAAGTACGGGAAGAAATTGCGAAAGAGATGGCGGACATCAAACAGGGTTGAAACGTATATTTGACTAAGTCCGAGGCAAAGCATCCCCTTTTGTGGACAAAATAATGTAGGCTCGGCTACCAGAAAGGTTTCGATTACCCCAAATCACTCCTTTCACTAGCAAGACCAACCCAATGAGCATGTCGAATGCTTCAGAACTTACATGAAACTGCACGATGCCTCGGATGCCGTGATGTGTCGAGCCTTCTCTCTTACGTTAACTGACGTAGCTCGGCTTTGATTCAAACAGTTAAAACTGAGGTCTATTAATTCATTCGTCGAGCTCAGCGATGCCTTCCTCACCAACTTCATTGGTGGGATAAAGAAACTAAAGCCGCCCGCACACCTGAACAATATAGTTCAGAAGCAGGAAAAGCTACTAAAAGATTACATCAAGCGTTTCAACTTCGACTCTCTTCAGGTTCGAAAACATTCAGAAGAAACAACACTCAACGCACTTATGCAGGGAGTCAAAGACAAACCATTCCTGGCATCTTTGGATAAGAATCCGCCGAAGACTCTAGCGGAGTTTATGACTCGGTCAGACAAATATGCGGATGCCGAAGAAACGCGAATCATGCGTGAAATAGCCCAGAATGCAAAATCCTCGGTCAAAGAGTCGGCCAAAAAAGAAGCCGCCTCGACTGGAGGAAAGAAGCGTAAGGATGATCAAGCACGTGATGAACGAAAGTCGGGCAAACGACCCAACCGAAAGTTTTCCACATACACACCCCTGAATAAGCCTCAGGAGCAGGTGTTGATGGAAATCAAAAGTGAAGGCTTCGTTAACTGGCCCAGCAAACTTCAAGGCAATCCTAACCGGCAGAGCAAAGACAAGTATTGCCATTATCATCGTGACCATGGGGGCACAACACAAATGATTGTTATCACTTAAAGGAGGAAATCAAACGACTCATAAGAGAGGGCCGACTTAAAGAACATGTGGTGAGAACCGGAACTGCAGAAAAACGTCCGAGCGAAAATCGACCTACGGAAGAAATTCGGACGATTGTCGGTGGTCCTCGAGGCGGAGGCAACTCAAATAATGCTAGGAAAAATCATGTCAAGAGCATTAGTCAGCCCAGGTTCGAGGTTCTCATACTGTCTCGACCTTCGAAGGAAAAGAAGCGAGAGAAATACTGTATTTCGTTCATTGAGGAAGACGTCCGATGTATTCATCACCCCCATGATGATGCACTAGTTATCACCCTCACCATCACCATGATGATGCACTAGTTATCACCCTCACCATCACTAACCGAAAAGTGTTCCATATACTCATAGATACGGGTTCATCTGTGGATATTTTGTTCACACAAGCGTTCGACAAAATGGGAGTTGAACGATCGACGTTGCGTCCAGTTCGGACCCCATTGATCCGGTTTTCCGGCGAGCAGGTGCTCCTTGAGGGGATCGCCTCATTGCCACTAATTGCTGGAAATTTCTCCCATCAAACGATAATAATGGTCGACTTCCTGGTCGTCGACCAATCATCAGTCTACAACGCCATACTCGGCCGACCTTTTCTGAGTCTCCTGCAAGCAGTGGTATCAACATACCATCTTTTCATGAAATTTCCGACTGAATTAGGAGTAGGAGTAGTGAAAGAGGATCAGCAAGACGCACGTCGTTGCTACACCACAACAGTAAAAGCTCCGACCGAGATATCTATGATCGAGTCGCTGGATCCTCGAGTCGGAACTCATGAGCGAGGACAACCAGTGGAAGATTTCGTCTCGATACATTTGGATGAAACAGACGAAACGGAGATTGTACAAATTGGTTAATCCCTGAAGTCACCCCTCAAAGACAACATAATAGCACTACTCCGACGATATGTCGATGTGTTCGCATGGAGCCATGAACATATACCTGGAATCGATCCTTCGGTCATGACTCACTTACTCAACATCGATCCAACCTACCAACCAATCCGACAGAAAAGATGTCCTCTTGATTCCAAGAGATATGCTATCATCGAAGAGGAAGTCGGCAAGCTCCTTAAGGCCAATTTCATAGAAGAGATTTACTATTCGAAATGGATAGCTAATGTCGTACTTGTGAAAAAAGTCAATGGGAAGTGGCGCGTCTGTATTGACTATACGGACCTGAACAAAGCCTGCCCCAAGGACAGTTTCCCTCTTCCAAGGATTGATCAGTTGGTAGATAGTACCACAGGGCATAAGTTACTTAGTTTTATGGATGCTTATTAAGGGTACAATCAAATTGTAATGCATCAATCTGATAAGTTTAAGACTACCTTTGTCACCGACAAAGGTCTTTATTGTTATCGTGTGATGTCATTTGGTTTGAAAAACGCTGGAGCGACTTATCAAAGGTTGGTAAACAAAATGTTCGCTCGGTAGATCGGCCAAACCATGGAAGTATACATTGATGACATGCTTGTAAAAAACATATACACAGCCGATCATATAGTCGACCTAGAAGAAATGTTCCTAATCTTACGAAAATACAAAATGAAGTTAAACCCGAGTAAATGCACTTTCGGTGTAAGCTCAGGAAAATTCCTTGGATTCCTAGTCAGTCAGGGGGAATCGAGGCAAATTCTGAGAAAATGAAAGCGTTACTTGATATGGAGTCTCCAAAGACGATTAAAGACATACAAAGGTTGACTGAACGAATAGTCGCACTCAACCGCTTCCTATCAAGAGCCACCGACAAATGCCTCCCCTTCTTCAAACAGCTGAAGGGACGGCAGACGATGGAATGGACGGAAGAGTATGAAGCAGCGTTCCAACAGCTAAAGTTGTACCTCAGGTCTCCACCCCTTTTGTCAAAACCTGAGTCAGCAGAGGCTTTACTGTTATATTTTGCCGTATCAGATGTAGCAGTTAGTTCGACATCAATACGTGAATATGATGGGAAGCAACTGCCGGTTTATTATGTCAGCAAAGCATTATTATCTAAAGAGACGAGGTATCCCCCCTTTGAAAAGGTAGCCCTGGTATTGGTAGTTTCTTCGTGATGACTTCAACCATACTTTCAAGCTCATACTATCATCATCATGACCGACCTTCCACTGCGTCAGATCTTTAAGAAAGCAAAATCTTTGGGCCGAATTACAAAATGGGCTATTGAGTTAAGTGAATTTGATATACAGTACAGGCCGAGAGTCGCCATTAAAGGACAGGCTGTGGCCGACTTCATTGTCGAAGTAACACCACCACCCGACCTAGCAATTGAGCCTGTCTCTGCAGTCGAATTGTCACCTTCCGCTTCTCTCGACCACTCTTTCCACTTGATCCCCTAGAAACTCTTCGTTGACGGTTCTTCCAACTCTAAGGCAAGCGGGGCTGGAGTAGTCTTAGAAACTCCTGATCAAACCTACATGCAGTATACCTTATGACTTGGATTTCAAGCCTCAAACAACATAGCAGAATACGAAACTTTATTACTCGGCCTTCGACTCGCGACAAGTTTGGGTGTAACTCATCTTAATGTCTTTAGCGATTCACAGTTGGTCGTCAACCAGGTTACTGGTGTTTATCAGACGCGGAAGGAACAACTAAAGGCATACACAGAAAAAGTGAAAGATCTAATGAGTGGATTTCAGCAATGTGCAGTGACTCGGATCCCCAAGGTCAAAAACACCAAAGCCGATCTATTAGCAAAGCTCACCTCCACGGATGAGGATGACATACCCAGGTCGGTTCCAATCAAGCATATACCCAAGCCGAGTATCAGTGAGCCGATTAAATCAACCGTACACGCAATTAATTCGGAACCCACCTGGCTCGACCCTATCGTCCAGTATCTCGGCAATGGAAAGTTGCCCGAAGATCATGCTAAGGCCCGACGACTAAAAATCCGAGCATCACGCTACACCATTTTGAACGAGGTACTATATAAGAAAGGCTTTTACGCTCCCTTATTACAATGCCTAGATCCCCATGAAGCCGACTACGTGTTACGGAAGATATACGAAAGAATATGTGGAAACCAGGGAGAGCACTCGCCCACAAAGTCTTACGTCAAGGGTACTATTGGCCCACTATCCAGCACGACGCTCAAAAGCTCGTTCAAAGATGCGACAAATGTCAGCGGTTTGCAGTTATACAGAGACAGCCTCTCGAAGAATTGACTCCCATAACTGGTCCTTAGCCCTTTGCGCAATGGGGAATCAACATCATCGGACCACTACCAACGGAGAAAGGTCAGACTAAGTTCGTTGTTATAGCTGTGGATTATTTCACAAAGTGGACTGAGGTCGAACCCTTGGCAACAATAACTGAACAGAAGATCACAGACTTCGTTTGGAAAAATATTGTGTGTCGGTTCGAGATACCCCGAGCTATCATTACCGATAATGAAAGACAGTTCGACAACAAACGATTTCGAGAGATGTGCATTAATCTCGGAATCCGAAATGTATATGTCTCGCCTCATTATCTTCAAATGAATGGACAGGTTGAAGCAGTCAATAAAATTATCAAGTAGCATCTCCGCACTAAGCTCGACCAAGCCGAGCGTGGGTCGAAGAACTTCCAAAAATTCTATAGACCTACCGAACTACCGGTCGGACAGCCACTGGAGAAACTCCGTTTTCTCTAGCTTATGGATCCGAAGCAGTTACCCCGGTCGAGATTGGATTGCCTTTACCACAAGTCGGTACGTTTAATGAGGAAGACAATGAAGAACTTTTTCTAGGACTCGATTTCGTGGAAGAACAAAGAGAAATGGCTCGACTACGAATGATGGCTGGGCAGAGGTAGGTAGCTCGATTCTATAATGCCCGGGTTAAAATCAGGCGACTTTGAGCTGGAGATATGGTTATCTGAAAAATGTTCCTAAACACAAAAGAGGTGGGATCAGGCACATTAGGACCTAATTGGGAAGGACCACATGTCGTCTCAAGTATCATTCATCCAGGTACGTATCGATTAGAAGACCTAAATGGACAATTATTGCCTCATCCTTGGAATGTCGAACATCTCAAGATCTACTACCCTTAGCTCGGAATTCAAAGCAAAAAATATAAACTGAGTCTTATGAATAAAACTAAGTACATTCTTTCATCAGTATAAGTGCTTTTACATCAGGTTACATTGTCAAAATCCATTACAATGTTGTCTCAAGAAAATAAGAAAAACAAAACTAAGGCAGAGATAGTCGGTTAGGACAGCGAAAGACGTTGTCGAAGCCAGCCTCGAAGCCCAACATTACGCCAGTATAAGTGTAAAGTTTTGGAGCTCGGCACTATGCTGGTGTGAGTGCAAAAAATGGAGAGCTCGGCACTATGCTGGTGTGAGTGCGAAAAATAAAGCTCGGCTACTGCCTCACGGCCAGGGCTACTCCTGAAGTAGTCTCATAGGCATCATCCTCTTCTCCCAAAGCAGTCCCAGAGACACCAGCCTCGCCTCCGGCAACAGCGGTAGTAGCAACGTCAGCCAGACCTACATTGGGATCCTTAAAACCCAAAGCAGTTTCATCAAATTCCGAGAGATCAAGATCGAGGAAAGCATTCTTCATTTGCTTGATACAAGCCGAATATCCGCTTTGGAACAAGCGATCCCTCTCATCCTCGAATTCTTGGGACTCGAGAAAGGCCTGTACAGCCCGGTCCTTAGATTCATCGGCCTCCCTGGCTTCATCTTGAGCTCGCTGAATGAGCCCTGCAGCCTCGTCTTTGGCTCGAGCCAGTGTGCCTTCGCAAGATGCATGAATTTTAAAAATTTGCCGACTCTTTTCCTCAGCCGCAAACATTAGTGACGACACTCGAGTAACCTTGGCTTTTGCGTCTTTAGCAGCTTTCCTGGCTAGAGCCACCTCACCGGTTAGGACATGTAACATCCTGAATTTTCATTGTTTTGAATTTTCATAAAAAAATTCTTGAAATTTATTTTTTATTAACTTATATTATCACTTACTGACCTTTAACACTCAACGTTAGTTTATACACTAGTGGTCCTATCTGGTCATGATAAGACTAAGTGCGAGCCGCTAAGCCAGATGGCCTGTTTACACTTAACAACCGCCCGTGTGGGTCACCCAGTGACCGAGGAGGGTTAGAAAAATCTAAAAATTTAGGAAGTCATAAATCTCACTGGGCTTGTGGTCCATCGCAGGCTGCGGACCCAGTGGACACCCTGAACTGGAATCTGACATTTGCCAAATGCACCCCACCAATGCCATAATTGGAATCTGGCACTTGCAAATAAAACCGAGATACCAGACTTTCCAGCGTCGGATTTCTTCCAAATTTACAGTGAAGGTCTAATGTATTTTTCTACGTCCGTCCACAAAATCTGAGTCCTGATCATAGCATGGTGACCGTTGATCACGAATCGGACCCGTGCGACCAAACCCCATATCCGATCGTCTCCAAATTTTGCATGGCCTTCATCGGGCCATGGGTCACCTATCCTGTAAGTTCTATATGGCCAGAGGGCCACCAGAGCCACCCCAATCACCGAAATGGGCCCCTCAGGGCCATTTAAAGATTAGAACCGTATGCTCAAACCCCATACTCGATCATCCGTTTGTTCCCAAACTTTGCATGACCTCTCATCAGGCCATAAGGCACCTACACACTAAGTTTAGTGGCCAGATGGGTGTTAGGGTCACCCCAACACCAATAGGGAGTACTAGTGGTCTATTTTGAAAATTGTGGAAGCTTGGAGCCATTTACACCAAATCTGGCATTATAAAAGGGGTTTCTTTTGGGCACCCCTCTCCCTATACGAATTTATCCTAGGGAAGAAAAGAGAGAAGAGAGAAAAGGGAGAAAGAAGAAAGGAAGAAGAGAGGAAGGGAGAGTAAAGGAGAGTGAAGGTGGGCCATAGATCAAAGTAGGGCCCAAGGGAGTCCCATCTTGCAAAACCCTACCTCTCCCTCAAGAAAATCCATCATCCACAACCGGGAGAACCCCTCTCCACCGATTTGATAGGTAAATCTCTCATCTTCTTGGAAACCCCTCATGTTGAGGGAGGATTTTCATAAGATTCTAACATGCAATGCTTTGCTTTAGGGATTCCGGCTAATCGACTCCGAGTTCGGCATTTCTAAGTCATTTCCAAGATCTCAACGAACCATAGGTGCGGACTATTAATCTTAGGTGGCCTAGCACCAATTATGTCATGAGTTTAATGATTTTGCTTGTTGGATGTGACATTTATAGAATCTAGAGAGACCCTAGGATTTAGGTGTTTATTTGGGGAAGTGTATGGAATTGTATGTTTATTTAATTTCTTTTCTCATGATCGTGTGTGTGCCTTTCACATGCTCAAGCTTTAGTGTATGATTATTTATTCATGTGTTGCATGATTTTCTCATATGTTGTTGCTTATGACATGTATGATGTTTTGCCTTTTTGCATTTTGATTCCTTGACTAACCCACACCTCTCACGTGCACTTGTTTATGATAATGTAATAAGTTTGTTAGGAATATTGAATTGTATGATAGGTTGTAAGCAACATGATGCAGTTTGCTAGTTGATAACTTTGATGTTGGCATGCTATGAATCATCTTCAAACCCTTGGATTGGCTAGGAACATGAGGTGGAAAGGTAGCCCCATTGGTTGGACTACCCTAAGACTAAACCCGCGGATTGAGCGGGTGTGTATGGGCGGCAGTAGTTCGACTACATGGGTCTATTGTACCCGATGTCGTTCATCACGTACTCGCCTGACTCGTGCGGTTTAGCCTATTACTGATCAATCTCGATTGTTAACCATGCTTGCTCACATATGTATGGAACCTGGAATACCTTACCACCATTGTATCCCATTGTTAACGAATTAAATATCAATCCACAGTCTCATGAGCCGAGCATGATGGAATGGGACACTGTGTCTGAGCTGTCGGCTTACGCTAGGGTGACGCGCCTCCCCATAGTGACCCCGAGTAATCCCTTTACTTAGCACTCCCCATGTGCTCGAAGTCGGGGATGGGGAACCCGACGGGATCTAAGATCGCGGGGTCTTGGCCTCGCATATTGGGGGGCCTTGGCCTCGCAACTAGTTCAGGGCATTTGATACATGGGGTGTATCAGATTCCCCAACCGGCTGGATGAACGGACTTAACTAAGAACTCGGTTAATACCATCGTATTGCATCGCACTAGGTAGGGTGGCTACTCGGCAGTCAAGGTCTCTTTGAGGGAGTGTGGTCATACGTGATCTTTAGATGGAGTCGCTCGAGGAAGTGTTGTGGTGAGGGCATGCATCATATCACCCATCATGCATGCGCATTAATAAGATTAGTTGGGCGTTTATGATTAACTGCTTTTCATTAAATTCTTAATATAATTGATGCTTGTTATAACTTGAGACTAATAGCACCCACTGAGTTGATCACTCACTCCCACTCTAGGACGGTGTTTTAAAACACCAACCAGACTCTCCTGTAGTTGCAGGTGACGAGGAGTATGAGCAGCCTGACGGCATGAGCTTGGTCGAGGAGGACAAGCTATCCAATTTTCAGTTAATGAGCGGGTCTTCACCGGCTCAGTAGATGGGATTCTGGATCGTTGAGTAGTGGACTCAGCTTTATTTTGGATATATCATTCTTTCTTTGATTTGTTGGGCAATGCGTTGTGCGATCCACTTATATTCTTTTGGATTTGTATATGTATTTAACTTCTTTCATTTCAGCAGATTATTTGTGGTTGTGCTTCATGTTTCAAGTAATTCCACGCTGCGCCTTTACATTTGATTAAATACAAATTATAGTAAAAATTGGTTATTAGTGACACTCGAGAACGTAGGAGTCGAGTATATACACGACCCCCAATTTTCAGGGCGTTACAAGATGATATCAGAGCAAAAGTTTAGAATCTCTTGGGCCATGAGTCATGAACTCACTAACGTATCCGCTGACTTGAGAGGATACGCAATAAAAAATGTGAAATGCTAGGAACCACCCATCCCTAAACCATCAGTCTTAGACATAAGGTGAGACTTCCAGAGTGTTGGGTTGGGTAGCGAGAGTAAGTAGTGACACTAGGAAATAGGTTTGAGAGTCTTACGAAGGGCTTCGACTGATGAAAGAGAGCATAACAATATTAGAATTCGACTTGGGAGCCTTACGACACGTTTCAGCCCATCCTTGGGCGAGAGCTCTGGAACTTAACGGCAAGGCCCGATTCGACCAATTAGGAAATTTATGTAGTCCAGTCCACCCAATCCCTAAGTTTAAACTCCTCTTTTCAATCTATCTCCTTTAAATCCTCACCTTCCACCCCTTTATCCTTCAAATTTTTCTATGTACCTTCATTTTAGACATAAATCTTAAAGTTCAAGGATAAAGAACCATAAGTAAACAAAAAAATTTCTATAAATAGTAAGAATGTAAGTAAAATAGACTTTTGACCATTAACCTAATGAAATCTTATGAAATAACCATGTTATTTGGATAGAACAACTTCTCCTACCCCAAATTCATAGATGACACGTCGAATAACTCATCCCGGTTTACAAGTTATGGTTGTCGCAAGGTGCGACCATCCAACTCCCCGGTGTAGCCTACGCCTAACCCAGCATAGCCTACACCGACCGTCCAGTGGGCCGGTGTCACCACGCCCAGCTGGGCGTAGCCTACGTCGTCCAGCGGGCTGGGCGAGCCACAGCGGGCCGGGCAGCCCGTTTTCTATAGATTTCAACCCGACTTCAAAAATTCATATCTCCCTCGATATAACTCCGATTTAGGTGATTGAAAATCCAGATTGAAGCTTAATAAGTTTAGTTTCATATAAAAATAAAATAAAAATTATAATAAGTTATATTTGGAGTGCATTGACAACTATCCAAAAAATCATAAATTTTAGGCGGTGGCTACTTCTAGAATTTTTTAAATTTATTTACAACTCTAAATGATATAAAAATTAATGAGATGACTTAAAACTTGATGGTAAATCATAATAAAATTTTTTAAAATAATTCAATTACTAAAAGTATAAAAAATGTTACGAGATAGTTCCCCTCCTCCCTTTCAATGTACACACGAGTAGGGCCCATTTCTCTTGCTATTTAGGACTATCTAAAGTCCATAAAGCCTATCTCTACTACTCCCATTACCCTCCACCATCCCTTCTAAACCTTAGAGAAAACTCTCCCTCTCCCAATCTCAAAACCCAAATCTCAAACCCATCATCTTCTTCAAGTCTTATTTCCTCAACTCATTTCAAATCCACCATTTTTCTTCAAATCTCATTTTTCTCAAACCCATCATCTTTCCCATTCCTTATCCCATTCTCAAACCCATCATATCATTCAAGTCTCATTTCCTCAACACCATCTTAAAACCCTAAACCCTAAACCCTTCCATAAATCCAAAGTTAGACCCATTTTTTTTTTTTTCAACACATCCTCAACAACCATCCATTCGTTGTCCAAGAAATGGCGTTCTTGGCAACCGTTGCCTCTTTCTTCTCCATTCCGATGATCCTTTCCCTCAAGGAAAGAAATCCCTCATCTTCGCCCGACCCAGAAGAGTAGTAGCATAACTTTTCCGATAATTAGTAACTTGTTTTAAGTCAATTAAGTCTACCTGCTTGTGTTGAAGGACAGTTAAGACGTTTGCTTGACTAGGTTGTTTTTTTTTTCTTATGTTTGAAATGTCTAGAAAGCTATGTAATCTATGTTGTATGATGTAACTGGCTATACTAATGACACTTTAAATCCAAAATGAATGTATGAATTGCCTTTAGATTTTCTTGTCGCCTTGTGAATGCTTGTATGTATGATTGCCTTACTACGTCCTTCTTAGCGTTATTCGCACTCAAAACCTCCCAAATACCTTAGAACCTCGACTATTCCTTCATTCTTAAAATTTATGAAACCAAAGTGTAGTCTGCGATTAACCCACTAACGTACCATAGGATCAAAATGGTAATGTTGAGAGGAACCTTAAGTTCCTGGAAACCTTTATAGGATATTCGTTTAATCATAGGCACTGTGGAAGACTCACCACCCACTAAAATATTATAAATGAGAAACTTAAACTTATAAATAAATTTTGATGTCTTCCAAATGTTAAGAATAATCGGACTATGGAATTACGGAACCATACATTTGCGAAGTATTCGTGGCCTAACCTAATTCTCAATCCTTGGCGACTACCAATGGACTCACTGCTTTGACCGAGCAGAAGACCAGGATCTACCAGGACTAAGAAGGGATACAATGATCTTTCTGCCCTGGTCAGACAGAGGATCGACGTATGGGATCAAAGCCTACCACAACTGTTTTTCCGTATTAGCCCAATCATAAGGAGTAGAATATACCACCCTTAGGTGAAATTATATCATCAAACACTTAGCACAATAATGATGATTATGATATTTGTTTTCAAACCTCAAAGGTGAAAAAAAAAACTTTTAAGGGGGGGTAGATCACAATGAGCTAGGGTAGCGTATTTATTATATGCCCTAAAACGTATATAAACCTGAAACCAACAAAACTTAAGCAAACGAACTGATAGTATCTTTATTTATTACCCTTAGGCAATTTTGGGGACAAAATTGTTTTTAAGGGGGGTAGATTGTAACATCCCGGATTTTCATTGTTTTGGATTTTTTTAAAAAAATCCTTGAAATTTATTTTTTATTAACTTATATTATCACTTACTGACCTTTAACACTCAACGTTAGCTTATACACGAGTGGTCCTGTCTGGTCATGATAGGACTGAGTGTGGGCCGCTAAGCTAGATGGCCTGTTTACACTTAACAACAGCCCGTGTGGGCCACCCAGCGACCGAGGAGAGTTAAAAAATTTTAAAATTTTAGGAAGTCATAGATCTCACTGGGCTTATGGTCCATCACGGGTTGCGGACCTAGTGGACACCCTGAACTGGAATCTGACATTTGCCAAATGCACCCCACCAATGCCAGAATTGGAATCTGACACTTACAAATAAAACAGAGATATCAGACTTTCCAGCCGTCGGATTTCTTCCAAATTTACAGTGAAGGTCTAATGTATTTTTCTACGCCTATCCACAAAATCTGGGTCCCAATCATGGCATGGTGACGTTGATCATGAATCAGACCTATGCGACCAAACCCCATATCTGATCGTCCCCAAATTTTGCATGGCCCTTCATCGGGCCATGGGTCACCTATCCTGTAAGTTTCATGGCCAAAGGGTCACCAAAGCCACTCCAATCACCGAAATGAGCCCCTCAGGGCCATTTAAAGATCGGAACCGTATGCTCAAACCCTATTATTGATCATCCATTTATTCTCAAACTTTGCATGACCTCTCATCAGGTCATAAGGCACCTACACACTAAGTTTAGTGGCCAGAGGGGTGTCAGGGCCACCCCAACATCAATAGGGAGTCCAAGTGGTATATTTTGAGAAATTATGAAAGCTTGGGGCCATTTGCACTAAATCTGGCATTATAAAAAGGCTTTCTTTTGGGCACCCCTCTCCCCATACGAATTTGCCCGAGGGAAGAAAAGAGAGAAGAGAGAAAAGGGAGAAAGAAGAAAGGAAGAAGAGAGGAAGGGAGAGTGAAGGTGGGCCATAGATCAAAGTAGGGCCCAAGGGAGTTTCATCTTATAAAACCCTACCTCTCTCTCAAGGAAATCCATCATCCACAACAGGGAGAACCCCTCTCCACCGATTTGATAGGTAAATCTCTCATCTTCTTGGAAACCCCTCATGTTGAGGAAGGATTTGCATGAGATTCTAACATGCAATGCTTTGCTTTAGGGATTCCAGTTAATCGACTCCGAGTTCGGCATTTCTAGGTCATTTCCAAGATCTCAACGAACCATAGGTGTGGACTATTAATCTTAGGTGACCTAGCACCAATTATGTCATGAGTTTAATAATTTTGTTTGTTGGATGTGGTGTTTGTAGAATCTAGAGAGACCCTAGGATTTGGGTGTTTGTTTGGGGAGATGTATGGAATTGTATGTTTGTTTAGTTTCTTTTCTCATGATCGTGTGTGTGCCTTTCACATGATCAAGCTTTAGTGTATGGTTATTTATTCATGTGTTGCATGATTTTTTCATATGTTGTTGCTTATGACATGTATGATGTTTTGTCTTTGTGCATTTTGATTCCTTTACTAACCCACACCTCTCAAGTGCACTTGTTTATGATAATGTAATAAGCTTGTTAGGAATATTGAATTGTATAATAGGTTGTAAGCAACATGATGTCATTTGCTAGTTGATAACTTTGATGTCGGCATGCTATGAATCATCTTCAAACCCTTGGATTGGCTAGGAACATGAGGTGGAAAGGTAGCCCCATTGGTTGGACTACCCTAAGACTAAACCTGCGGATTGGGCGGGTGTGTATGGGCGGCAGTAGTTCGACTACATGGGTCTATTGTACCTGATGTCATTCATCACGTGCTCGCCTGACTCGTGCGGTTTAGCCTATTACTGATCAATCTCGATTGTTAACCATGCTTGCTCACATATGTATGGAACCTGGAATACCCTACCACCATTGTAGCCCATTGTTAACGAATTGAATATCGATCCACAGTCTCGTAAGCTGAGCATGATGGAATGGGACACTGTGTCCGAGCTGTCGACCTACGCTGGGGTGACGCACCTCCCCGTAATGACCGAGAGCAATCCCTTTATTCAGCACTCCCCATGTACTCGAAGTCGAGGATGGGGAACCCGACGGGATCTAGGATCGCGGGATCTTGGCCTCGCATATTGGGGGGCCTTGGCCTCACAACTAGTTCAGGGCATTTGATACGTGGGGTGTATCAGATTCTCCAACCAGCTGGATGAACGGACTTAACTAAGAACTCAGTTAATATCATCGCATTGCATCGCACTAGGTAGGGTGGCGACTTGGCAGTCGAGGTCGCTTTAAGGGAGTGTGGTCATACGCGATCGTTAGATGGAGTCGCTCGAGGGAGCGTTGTGGTGAGGGTATGCATCATATCACCCATCATGCATGCACATTAATAAGATTAGTTGGGCGTTTATAATTGACTGTTTTTCATTAAATTCTTAATATAATTGATGTCTGTTATAACTTGAGACTAATAGCACCCACTGAGTTGATCACTCACTCCCACTTTAGGACGACGTTTTAAAACACCAACCAGACTCTCCCATAGTTGCAGGTGACGAGGAGTGTGAGGAGCTTGACGGCATGAGCTTGGTCGAGGAGGATGAACTATCCTATTTCCAGTTGATGAGGGGGTCTTCATCGGCTCAGTAGACGGGATTCTGGATCGCTAAGTAGTGGACTCAGCTTTATTTTGGATATATCATTCTTTCTGTGATTTGTTGGGCAACGTCTTGTACGACCCACTTATGTTCTTTTGGATTTGTATATGTATTTAACTTATTTCATTTCAGCAGATTAGTTGTGGTTATGCTTCATGTTTCAAGTAATTTCACGCTGTGCCTTTACATTTGATTAAATACAAATTATAGTAAAAATCGGTTATTAATGACACCCGGGAACTTGGGAGTCGAGTATATACACGACCCCCAATTTTTAGGGCGTTACAGGACACCGACCCAAATCTCGGCGATTTCGCATCGTCCTTCTGCCTCGGCTACACGACTTTGAAGCATTTGGGTCGCGGTTAATTCCGAGCAAGCCTTGACCAAGCAGGGGGTGAGCTGCAAAAGACAAACGTAAAGTCATGATAAGCGACCGAGACAAGAAGCAACAAAAGTGATGAAAAAGTACATTTGCTGCATGACCAACGGTTTCTGTCATAGGGGCATTGTAAAGACTAGCGAAGTCTTTCTTGCTCCCGTGAGCTATGGCCCAGGGAACCATCCCCGACACAACCGTTTAGAAGGGCGACGGCTCTAGCTGAGTCATCTCCCCTCTTGAAGACTTTGCTCTCGTCTCCTCTCTCTACCTTAGGACCTCCTTTAAAATAGGTCCTAACTTGGGAGCCGTCCGAGACTCAACGGCTATCGCGTCCCCCACTTTCGCCCTCTCTTCCGGATCGAAAAGCACGACCATAGTAGGGGCAGAGGAACCTGCGGGTTCCTTCTTCTTCACCGCCGCCTTCTACTTCTTGGAAGGCCGAGGCTCCGATAGAAGGGCCGATCGCGAGGGAGCCTTCATTTTGGAAGTCGGCATAAGGGGAGGCCGAGTTCCTGCCATATCCGAAGGAACCGACTTAAGAAAGGGTCGAACTTCAGCTAGATCTGAAAGAAGAGCAAAATAAGTCAGATGAAGTTCAGGGTGGATATGAACACGCAGTAAGGGTTACCTATGACAGCCGAGTCTAAACCTGTAAGATGAAGGCGCTCCAACTGCAGGAGTACCTTTCAGGACTGAGTTTCCGGACTTAACGCTCTCAACTCCTTAAACCGAGCTAAGGCGCTGGATCTGAGCTTCTGCCTCTTCTTCGAAATGTCTGTTAAACACAAGTTCGTCAGACTCAAAACATTATGACGTAAAAAGGAAAATAGAAAAGGATATGCCGGGTCACCTGCTTTGTGAAACGCCCGAGGAATACGAGCCTCGTAAAGCCTGGATTCGGCCGTCTCCCACCGACCATATGCCCAGAATCAACGTTCTCTCCAATATTTGTTAGAAGTAGGAGGATCGGTTATTAAAGAGCCGCCTTTCCCCCGCCAAGCAATCAAGATGTGAAAGCCGAGATAGTTCGGGTTCACCCGCACTTGATATAAGTGGAGGAATTTATCAACTGTCAGTGGAGGCTGTTCTAGCTCAGCCCACAGCACCACACATCCGATTAAGTTCCTCCACCCGATCGGGACTATTTGTCTGGGAGCAATCCGGACACGAGATAGAAAGTCTCAAACAATGAGCTGAAGGGGCAAGCGTAAGCCACATTGCATCAAGACTTGAAAAATTGCGACTGCCCCAGCGGGAGGACGGTCGGGTAAGTCATTCGGACGGGGAAGATGAATTATGACCAAGTCCGGGACATGATACCCGATTCGGATTCTATCCAAATCTACATCAGTCAAAACTGAAGGAACCAGACCTAGTTCGTCCTATGACTCCTCTCCTTCGGTAGCCGACCGAGAGGCCTGTGCTGACTCACTAACAGGAGCCGACCTAGAGGTTCCCTCAGCAACCCATGTTTCGTCTTCCTCTTCCTCCTCCAATAAATCCATCGGAGGGTTGGGTCTCCCTGGGCGGGTTATTAGAGACAACCCGCCGCAAGAAGGACCGACCGAAGCGGGACGCTCCGTCGGAACTCCAGTGGCTCTCTCCGATAAGAAAGCGGCGTTGGCATCAACGACAATCTCCGGCAGTAAAGAAGACGATTCCGCAACGTTCCAAAAACGCTGCACTTCGCCTTCGTCACCAGAAGTTCCCTCTCGGGAGCTCTAAGAGCCGTGCATTGCCATTATTGCCAATTAAAAGGGAGGGAAGAACTCACCGGAGAACGTAAGGAGGATAACGAGGAAGAAAACGATAGAGTTAAAGACGAAAATGGCAGAGTGTAACGCTGACAGCGGGAAAGCAAAAGGAGAAAAAGAGAAGAAAAACGAAGGGGGAATAGAGAACGGGAGAGGCAACGGCGAAAATAGGAAATGCATGCCTCTCCCTTCCTTTTATAGCTTAGCCACGTGGCAAAGGCAATTAATGGGGAGACGAATCGACACCTGCATCGACTCCCCCGCCCGACACGTGGCGCACGCCGACTGACGACGGTAACACTTTCGCCCCCGTCCGACACTCATAAGCAGAAAAAACGACTCGACAGCTATCCGCTCGTGCGACCTCGGGTAACGGACCGTCTCCTATTGGGAACGACCCAAAAGCCATTAAATGCGTAATTATTATCTCGAACTCAGTAATGAACCGACCTAAAAACTCATTACTCCTTAGTGTCGTAAGAAACACTAAGTCCAGATACTCGGATATGGAACGGAGTAATTCTACTTACACTGCCCGAACTTTTCGAGGCAACAGTTTAATCCGAGACAATGTCATGCAAACACCAAGAGGTGGGCAAATTAAGTTAACTCGGTTGACAAGTTAGCAATGTCAGCATGAGGCGACTCAGGTCCAAAAGCTATAAGCCACACGATCGGTAGTGAAAACCGACTCACCATTGAACCGGTTGCATTGCCAGCTATGGGATAGGAAAGAACGACGGTACAAACCGAGGCTATTCCACCTGACAGAAGGCAAAAAGCTTGTCTCCGTAAAGCCAACCGAGATTCATTTATCATTTGAGTCGGAATCGGTCAAGCCGAATAAAAGAAAGACGGTGTAAATGAAAACACTGTCCTGGATATCTCGCAAAAGGATCCTCTATCCCAATGGTCTCGGGATCAGATGGAGACCAAAAGTGAGCCAAAATCAAATCTCTATGATATCAAGAAGAGAATCCCTGCACGGCAGGATTCTCTCACGCCTATAAATAAGGAACCTCCATCTCAGTGAAAGGTACGCAACTCAAAACTCTAGAAACGCCTTCTCCTTAGCCCCAGAAGCTGACTTAAGCATCGGAGGTTCCCCGGGCAAAAGCCTGGGTTCCTTTTTTTCTCTATTGTGTAGGTGACAAGCTGAGAGGAAGGCGCACCATAAATTTGCATCAACAACTATAACTTAATTACCAAGGGTCTTACTATACTTATTTATTTTAATTTGAGTGAATGTCCAATATTACTGATTGCCTGGGTACGTGTCCTGACAGAGTATCAAATATCATGATTTTTCATGTTGATTGAAGACTGAGTCCCCTATAGTCTTTGGACGTTGGAGAATATATTGATTGATGTCTTAAATTTTTAAATTAACAGATCTGTTGATGATAGTTTCAATATCAAGCAGACTTTCGAAACTATCGAAGTGGGCTCGATGCCATCTGAAAATTTTAAAATTTATCGAATTAGTTGCTAGACACTTTAGGTGCCCTGTTTGATAATCTGCTCGATGCCACCGATAAAATCTAGAATTTTTATGTTCAGTCGCCAAAATGTTTTGGTCATTAATTAGATGCCATTAAAGTGAGTTCGGTGCCATCGACGGTCTACAATGCCATCAAAGTGGTTTCGATGTCATTGATAGTCTGTCGATGCCATCGAAGATCCCATTGAAAATGTCATCAAATGTATGTGCAAAGTTATGCAAAGTTGCATATCTATGGAATTTATTTTCAATTTTGACTGTGATTCTTTCTAAGGCTATATATAAAGGTGTAATTGAGATTGAAGTATATCAAGGTGATTTTTAATTTCTTCTTAAGGTTTTCAAGAGCTTGTAAGGAAAGATTTGAGGTTTTTTTAAATCATATGTTATCTCAATCTCTTATAATTTTTGTTTTCATAATGATGTATGTCGTTTTATGCGGATATTTTATCCGGAAGGACTTTTTCATGTAAAATTCAAAATCTTTGTACTTGTGTTTGATTGTTGCTATTGAAATATTTTACTTAATTAATTTCGTGTGCTCCCGCGGTCCCCAGTGAAATAAGCTCATTTGGTTGCCACCGTGTATGTCATCCAACCTGTCCATGATGGTGGGTCTGCTGCGAAAGTTGGATGATGGTTCCCACTAGTCGCCTTAGTTTATTGATTATTTGACTGCTGAGTATGGCCCGAGTAGACATTTCGTTTTTTGGAATTTGGAGCGTCTATTTTTCGTGGCTCTAGATAGAGGTGTCAGTCTGTCAGGAGATCTTTCAGCATCGTTCCAGATTAAGCCATGACTTGCCAGAATTGAGAACCGGCTGTATTAGGCCATGACTTGCCTGTAATCGCACTAACGCCAAACTATGTGGGCCACTGTAATACTTGTGTTATATCCACTCCATTTATTTGTTTTGCCAACTCATTTCAGAATAAGCTTCCAAACATGAGGAAGATCCAAAATTGAATTAGGCCACAGCAAAGGAAAAGTAAGGATGGAAATACCATCATTGAAACCCTCTCAGAGTGCACTGTGATGGCTGTAAGCCATCAAACCCGTTCATAAAGTGATTATCACCTTGACAAAGGGAAAGAAAAAATATCAGCCCCATCCAAAACTCCTTTGGCCCTAAGAAGGTTTCAATGGTGTGAGTTCGATCCTCTACTAGTGTGGCCCACTTTAGGCTGTCATCTCCTTCGTATTCATGCTTACGTACTTAAAATGACCAGAGTGGATATAACACGCATTACCGTGGGCCCAACAGATGTTGGGGCTAAAGGGGCTCCTACCTTAAAATGATCTGAAAAAGGGGTGGACAGTGTAGATATACAAATACATCATGGTGGGCACCACACAGATCTGTTCGTTAGTAAAGATGGGCGGGAGCAGTTCGCAATCTTCTTCTTTAGATGTTTTAATATTATGAAGTTCAAATTCAAAAAAAAAAAAAAAAAAAAAAATCTTCTTCTTTAGATGAGAAGAGTACAGAGGAGTGAAAGGCTGTAGTTTGTTCACCGTTCATTTCTTTTCATTGAAAGGGAGAGATGGATGCTGTTTGTTTTTCTGATGTTTAGATTGAATCATTATATGAAAAAATTTTAAAAATTAAAATAAAATAGGGAAAAGGTTGAAAAGGAGAGGGGTTAACTCGAGTAACACCCATTGGGTGTTATTCTTACCATGGGGCCCAACTTTCATATCCACGCCGTCCATCCGTTTTTCCAGCCCATTTTAGGATGTTTTATAAAATATTAATTAATCCAAATCTCAGGTCGACCACACCTTAGGAAACAGTGGTGATTGAATGCCCACCATTAAAAACTTCCTAGGGCACACCATAAGCATATTCGTAATTTTTTTAACATCCAACCCGTTAATAAGGTCAAAAAGATCTGGATGAAGAGAAAATACAAATATCAGCTTGATCCAAAACTTTTATGATCTACAAAATGTTTTTAATATTCATTCATAACAATGTTTTACAGTAGTGTGGTCTACCAGAGATATGGATCTTCTAAATTTTTTTATAACGTCATAAAATTATCTTATAAAACCGATGGACGGCTTGGATATACAATAAATTAATCAACGTCGGCCCTAAACGGTACGAAGGAGACAGACAGGTGCTGCAGCCGCGGCTGCCGTTGCCTCCTTTGCGGCGTATCTTTGCACGAGAGAAAGGCCGGCTCGAGTTCCGTGCCATTCCGTTAGCTCTGTTAAAACGATTAAGGACGGTCGAAAGCACCCGACGATCGACAGAGTCACCGAGATTAGAAAGCGGATCGACGTAAGTGTGACGACATCGCCAACAGGAGAAAGATCTAGACCATTCTTGACGCGGGCCCATTCGAGAATATTAGATGGACTAAAAATTATCTAGTTATTCTCAAAATCCTCCTCCAAATTTCTCAATGAATTTGGACGGTTCATCAGATTTTTTCCCAAACAGTTGTGTTTTTCCCGTACATGATAAATAGACCGTCTACATCTATAAATAAGATGGTTTCAATATGTTGAGTGTCACGGGTTTTTCACACGTGGGATAGGTTGACATGTGTGTAGAGAAGCCCTTCAATCATCTCACTCGGGCGAGTCTCATAAGCTGGTGTAGGTACATTAAAATGCGATTTATTTTGTCTTCAGAAGCCAGACTCCCTTTGCAGTCGTACCGAGGTTCGCGTGTAAGATGGAGGGGAGTTAGTTGTTACTCTGGCAGAGTATGACACTTGGTATGCAGGCAACTGGGATCATGATTTGGACTGTTTAATTTGAATTAGTTGTACACCACGTTGGCAATTTTTACGTGCCTGCGTATCATCCATCGCTTTCTGCCAGAGTACAACTTTGTGGAGGATTTATAACATTATCAAGGTTTGCACGTTGCACGTCAGACATTCCTACTCGGTTTTTCATTCATGACGGGTGGGGCAAACGGTTTTGCAACCCACACCATTCGTCTAATCGTGGCCGGACAATTCCCAAACATCATTTCGATCGGAAGATCCTAGCCATCGATCCTTTTACCTTTTTCATTTGATTGTGAACTGCTGCTGGTTTATTTATCTGCTTCATTGTCTACGTGTAGGTGTAGGCCCAAATACAACGGTCGAGATGGTTCTTTGCAGGAGACTTTTGGCCCAAGGTTCATCAATGGCAGCGTGCAGGTAACAAAACGATGGTCTAGTTCAATAGAGAATGGGCCCCACTTTTCACAAGTAAAAACTCTATTATAGCATGAAAACCTTAGGTCGAGGATCATATACTTCCTATTCTCCTGCATCTCCAGTAACAGAGGCACATTTCCAGCGCAATGAGAACCGTTGATCTGCTGGACCACCAACCACAGGCTAAAAATCAGTGTGTTTGATAACCTGAACCGTAGAAGGGATGGACTTTGTCGCCCATTTTCTGACGACTAATGTGACAGGATAGCGTGATCATCACAGTAATCCGCTATATTTAGCATCTTCTCATGCATGCCAACCAGATCAACGGTCCCTAGTCCCTTAGTAGTGGGCCATATATCAATGGTGCTATTGATCACAGCTAGCAGCCTCCATCCCCGAGAGGAGTTGCTTTTAATGACTCCAAGATTCACCACGCATCACCCCCACTAAGGCCCATATGCTTAGCGGTTTCACATTTGAAACTATATCCATGTTTTGGGTTCTATTTTATGTGGGCTTAGTGGTCCCCAACTTATGGTTGTGACTATCACTATCCATAAATGAATTTAGAGCAATAAAAAAATAAAAATTCCTTGGGCTTGCATTCAAGTCTAAAAGTTATAGACTTTGATCATGAATGAAGCTTGATTACAGGATGATGACATAGAATTTATTTATGATAATAACAATAATGTGGACAGTTCAAATCATCTGACTATCTCAGCATGTGGGCCCCATGGCTGGTGATATGCATTGGACACTGAACCAGGCAATAGTCAAAATGAGCTCCTCCAAGACACTATTATGAGTCTATGACAGCTTCCAAAAAAAAACCCATGAAATCTGTGATATTCAAGTGGCTTTGTGGATGAAACTTTTAAGTGGGCCATCTAAAGTAAAACAAGGGATACTTGTACGCTGATCTAGAAAGTTCATGGGGCAGAAGGCCTCGCCATGTTGCACGAGTTTGATTATTGAATTATCCTAATCGTACTCTAAGCGTGCATGCGGATGGACAACTGAAAATAGATGTTACCTGATTACAGGTTCATACTAAAATGAGGTATCATGTCCAACCCACTGGACCACAGGTTATAGTCCATCCAGATGATAACTTCCTAGCTAGCTATTAAGTGCACGTGACAATCAACCTTTTTACTAAGTGGGTCCCACCAAGAAGATTGCCTAATGCAAAAGTCAGCCCTATCTACTCACCAAGTGGGCCACACCACATTAAACAATGGTCATCTGCTAATAAATAGCAAAACACAAGTGTGGTCTACTTAATGATCAGTCGCCATACTGGAGTTTTTGAAAAAGATCCTTGTGATGTACCCAATCTATATATTAGACAGGTTGGATTTTGCATTCAACCGGTTGGATGGAGCCACATTATCCATGCAGAAGATGGGACAAACCATAATGACTGCTTGGTATGAAAATCAAACTGATCCACTCATTGTGCGGGCTGAAAGTAAAACAACCTGATTTTCAGATCATGTGATCACCATGGTGTGGCCCATCTTTTGGACGGGTTGAGTATTCTACAAACGTGACACCTCTCGCATATCAAAGATGGATGGATAGATACAATCGGTGTATCTTATCATTTATCTTATATAAGTTTTAGAGTGATTATACACAGGCATGAAGATCCCCTGGCACAAAAGCCAGGTTAGTCCTCGCATTAGGTGGACCCACTGTTGGAATCAATGACAGCAGATGGTTGATTCAACATACAGGTGTGGCCCACTTAGCGGATCAGCCTGATTTTTGAAAAACGTATCTTCATGGTATTTTTTGGGCCCAAGAAAGAAGGTCGATCCACTCATGGTGGACCCCAGTGAAAGAAACAAACGGACGGCTATTAGTGCTTGTTTAGTGGTCCATTTGTTTCCCACAATGATACTCTCTTGGTAGCTCAACCTAATAGACGGTTCAAATCTTACCCACGTGTGTCATATTGGCACGTGTGTATAGGGAATGGATGGGTTGTACGTGAGTGAACGGCTAGCAAAGTTTCTAAAATTTGTCAAGCAGGCAGTAAGTTCAGTTGGGAAGGCCAGGATGAAGATGTGAAAAACAACCCTCATGCTCCCTGCAACTTATTACTGAAAAAGAAAATAACAAAGAGAAATCTGGACCGTCCGATTAAGTTAGGAACCACCGCCTAGTAGATTGTTGCTACGTTGTTAGGCCTAATACCTTGACATACGGAAAAGGTAGAAAGTGTTGGAGCAAGGTCCCCACTTGCTAGTTTGCTGCATCCATACTAGGTGAAGTTCATTACCGTCTGACCAGGTGAGGACCACACACTTACTAGGTTGGTGGGCCCCACAAGTCCCTACCGACGTTCGGACTCAACTCCCGGTGTAACTGATCACGTGGGGACCGCCCACTCACCAGAGTCATTTGTTCATAGCTTCCAGCTTAAGCGACATGGACAGCCGTCCCATCGAATGTGGGCCATCCACTACTCTGTAGACCTGGTTTTCCGGTTTGATTCAATTGGTGGTACTGTTCCATCGCAATCACTTGAACGACCAGCAACTTTTATCCGTTGGATCCAAGTGTGGACCGTGCGCTTGACGATATGTAGTCATTTATAATTGAGGGCGAGTGTCTGGGGACCCGGTCATCAGCTCTGTGGGGCCCACCGTGATGTATGTGTTTATCCACTCCGTCCATCACTTTGCCAGCTCATTTTAGGGTATGAACCCTATAAAAGGGACAGATCCAAATCTCAAGTGGACCACACCCCAGGAAATATGGGGGATAATGGTGGTCACCGTTGAAAACTTCCTTGGCCCCACCAGGATGTTTATTTGCCATTAGGGCTGTCAATGGGCCGGTTGGGTCAGGTTTAGGGTGGTGTATCAGGCCCAACGGTCGGGCTCGGGCTTTAAACCAGGACCCCAATTGTAAATGGAGCCAGACTCGGGCTTAGCACCCCAAAAGCCCATAAATACAGCCCAGCCCGTTAAGTCTTTTCTAGACATAAATTTCCCCTTTTCTTTCATCCTCTCCCTTTCTCTCTCACATGATGCACACCAAAATATCATTTATCCATAAAGATATTCAGGGTTTAGGGTTGGGCAGACTCTGGTTGGGTTTTGTGTAAATGCCCAGGGCCGGACTCGGGCTAGACTATTTCAGCCCATCATGGCCCAGGCTGGATTCACAAGTTCAGAAGTGCAAGCCAGGCTTCCACAGAGCTCGGCCCAGCCCTAACGCAACCCATTGACAGCCCTATTTGCCATCCAACCTATTCATAACACAAACTTCACAAAGGGATAGCACAAATATTAACTTGTGGTAACACCATACATGCCTAGTCATTTGGCCTTTTCAATTTTGATGTACATAACATGCATAAAGATTAACTTTTAAATATTTTAATCATGTTGTTGTAGAGTTTAATTTTTAAATATTTCAACCATTTATAAAACAACTAAAATTAAAGGTAAGGGTATTTAGGCAATTCCCAGGTATCTCATTCACTATTACTCAAGTTGAGATTGCACTCAGTCCTCCTATCCATTGGATATATTCTACCCCCTTTATAAGCATATTTTTGTTAGTTCAAAATATCAATGTGCTTTGCGCAATTCAATCAATCATGAGGCTAGGTGTGTTAGCTAGAGTTTATATTCAGTTAACGTATGCGATTACAAAAGTACAGACATGACAAAGTTGTACTCGACTCAATGCTTGATTGAACATTGATACCCCCTATGTTGAGATAGACAATTTAAAACCAAATTTTAGGACTCAACTATCTTCTCAACCAACAGTTGTAACAATAATCACATGGTTTGTAGAAGGGTAAGGGTTACTTATTCCTGATGGATTCTTTTTTCCTTATGTCTTAAGGACTTGTTCTTTTATCAATAGTTGCAGCTAATATATTTTTTAATGAAACAAATATACATTGATCCAAAATAAAAAAAGGCTAAAAACAACGCCAATTTTTATTGATGTATAATTAATGCTCAGTATGATAGACATAGAAGTCAAATAAATTAGAAAATAACAATAAAACGAGAGATAAATACCTAAACTGCCCATATGAATAGACAATATAAGCAAATGGTCAGCAAGATGCGACCAGAGTGTTTGATCTTCTAAGTAAGGACTATTGATTAACATCCGCAACAAAAGGTTATGGATATTTATCATACTCATAAGTGTACTACAACGATGGCACTGGACAATAACGATCTAAACTAATTTAAATCTCAAACATTCTACAGCATGACTGGAACAAAACAGAGTAACTAAAACTTAACTAAGATAAAAGATAAACACTCATTAGGTTTCCTTTTTGATATATAATTCTTTGCAGTCACAACACTCACTTGTTCTCTTATCATTCCTATATGGTCAAGAGATCTCCATAAATCAAAAATCGTTTTCAGATCTCTTGTCAACGTGGTTGCAAAGATCCATGGATTTTAAAGACCTTGTCTCGTTCAGTTGAGTCATGATCCAAACTATTTTCATATATCACTTTATTGTGACCATAAAGATCTGAAGATCTAATGGGACTAGTCTCGTTGGATCTGGATCAAGACTCAATCCATTGGTTCACATCTACTCTAATGTTGGTCCAATATTCAAATCTTCATAATCACCATGAGAACTCCAAACGTCTTTAAAAAAATCTTCTATTTTAAAATAATTATGAGAGATGGCCTTATGGAGCATATCCATATCTGCAATAAGATCCTTGCCTTGATGGGTTTTTCGTATAGACTTATCGATCACATTATCTCGATCACGTGCCACATGAAATACGGTTATATGTCATTCGTTGCTTTGTCTCCCCTGAATACGTGCATACGGTTTTGTACCATTTTAATTTTGGTAGGTGTCGCGTTGTAGAAGGATAATGGGTGAAAGATGTTGTGTCGATAGAGACAGAGAGTCTCCTAATGGGATGAAGCCTATTTTCCCTATCTCTCTCTCTCTCTCTCTCTCTCTCTCTCTCTACCTCTTTCATACGTACAACCATACATACAGCCACATACAGATGAAGCCTAGTTTCCCTATATATTTATACATGCTCTCTCACATGGTGTGGTCTGTATGAGGAGGGCTATAGGTAGAGAGATGTGCATTATTCTATTCTATTATTCTTCTAGGATATTCTTATATTTCTATTTTCCTTATTTATAGTAAAGAAGAAATGTCAGTGTTATTGTGTCATGGAGTATGCATATTATCAAACCACATAAATCATCGTGCATCTCATCTTTTGTTTTGTTTTAACCATTTTGTTTTACATTTTGGCATCACCTACACTAATCACATACCGGCATTTTTTCACAACAAAAGATATCTTCAAGCGCGAATACAATTATACCATTATTAGGTGCATAATACCGACATGTGGAAGCATCTTATTAGTCTACAAGGGTTTGTCAAAATGGGTGTAAACAACCTTAACTGATGCATGCATACCCACGCCAAAATGAGGTTACCTAGAGCATCCTAGCTTATTCTCATAGGTTATGTTGGGACTTTGGCCTCTAAATATAAGGTCATCTCCAAATGATTGAATCCATTCACGCAGAATCTTAACTTAAAAGGATAGCACTCAAAAAATAAATTCTCTTTTGTTGGAATACTTTAACTCTTTAAATCATTTGGCTAATTTTTCTTATGAATTTGAAACCTTTGAATACATAAAGAGTTGAAATACTTTTTTTGTTAGCTTGTTAGTACACCCCACTATTATCCACACCCCATTTGGGAATCGTTACCAAGACCTCGGTGTTGAAACGAGGTTATCTTTACTCAGTCTACCAATTGAGCAATGGATCGGTGTGTAAAGAGTTGAAATACTTGATTTTACAATCATTCCGGACATATCCACCCACAATTAACCTTACCACATCAATTGTTCTAATCATTAAAAGGACCTCAATCTAATGTTTGGTATCGCCTATAAGGTGTCATGCTTTAAGGGATCATTTGGCATTGGGATTTGAGGGTGAATCAGAAAGTATTTCGAATTTAGGGGATTTTGAATCCTCACTTTTTGTGTTTTGCAGTCCCTTCCCTTTCCTTGGATTACTAATCTTTTCATTCTTTTTTTTTGTCATTTCTAAAGGTAAGAGAGTTGCATGCGTAACATATGTCACTACACTACAATCTATTATACACCTGACCCATTGATGATATCCCAAAACATTTAGATTGTCAACCTCATCACTACATTACATTAATAGAATGATCCCAGCCAATCTAAACAATGGCCATGTAAGTCAACAGTACTTAAATGTTGGTTAGTCACTTGATTGTGATCTTATACTTGTGGCCCATTCGAGACTTGGAATTTCATCATTTTTTGCCAAAGTATATATGTGGATGGACTTATTACAATGATTGTATCAAACACTACATATTTACACTAATTAGTGATATTAAAGTTCATTTAGTAATTAAATTCAAATCCTATAAACATATTACATAATTTAAGTGCTTAACTATTTTTGGATTATGGGGGAGTCTGAATTCAGAGTGTCAAACATAATCAAATAATTACAATTCCACAGTATTTCAAATCTAGGGATTTCCAATCTATGGTACCAGACAAGGCCTAAGTTCCAAATTACCCCCTTTTACAATTGTTCACATATTATGCTTGGCAAGTGTCATACTCACTAGTAGAGTGTTGGGCAGAATTCGACACAATCTGATGGATCCGATCCGATCTAATTCGAACCGAAGGCCATGATCGGATCGGATCGCGTAGGTCTACTCAGATCCGACCGTACATCGGGTCGAGTTCAAATCAATGGCCAATCCGATTCAATCCGATCCACACAATGTTCGTTCAACATTGTTTCCTGTAATGTTGTCCATTTGAGATTGGCATATACCTCATTTTCTGTTTAATATCATAAAATGATCTAGAAAAATATATGGACAGCATGGATGAAATAAATACATCATGATGGGGTCCACAGCACCAACCCCAACCATTGGATGGTGGCAGGGGGAATAGCCAATCTGTCCTCTCAGCTCGTGGCTCAAGATGCATCGAGACATGAGATAAGAAAGAGGAGAGGGAAATGGTTGTATGCGGTCGAGCTCATGGAACTTCCCATGAGGTCAAGCTATGTGGGCCCCACCATGATGCGTGTCAAACATCAACACCGTGCAATTGATGAGTCCCCTTTAAATTATGGGATATCCAAAAAATCAGCCATATACGGAACTCAGGTGGGCCAAACCATCTAAAATCACGTGAAGACATTCCTAAAACATATAAAATCACTTGGTGGGGCCCACCTAAAATTTGGATGCATCTAAAACTTGGTCTGACCCTCGACCAAGTGGGACGCACATAATGGACGGTCTGGATTTGTGAACCACACCTCAGTGGGCCCAAAAAATGATTATAAATGTTTTAATGGGAGGGTAACCCATCTTTTGCATATGAAGCAGATTGGCAGGTGTACCATCCAAAGCTAGCTGGTGTATTGACGTCAGCAAGTTCTATGGGTCCCACCATGAGGTATGTGTTATATCCAAACCGTCCATCCATTTGGTAGGCTCGTCTTAAGGCTTGAGCTGAAAAATAAGATAGATATAAAGATCAAGTGGACCACACTGCAAAAAGCAGTGGGGGGTTCAAACTCTTTTAGGGGTCACAGAAGTTTTGGATCAATATGAAATTTGTTTTTCCTCTTCATCCATGTAGTTGTGACCTTATTAACAAATTGGATGGAAAATAAACATTATGGCGGGCTCTACGAATTTTTTAACGTGAAAATCATATTTTTTATTTTTTATTTTTCAAAAAAATAATAAAAAAACCGATCCGAACCAGTTTCCCTGATTGAGTCAGACTCAGTTCGGGTTAGGCCAGTAGTGTAACAAATCGGATCGAGTCAGAGGACCCGGACTCGGTCTCGGATCGGATCAAGTTTGACTCCGTGCATTGAAAGTTTCGGACCGAGTCGAGTTCAACCCAATCCAATCCGACTGGACTCCATGCCCACCTCTACTCACCAGTACAAGGTCATTTCAATTTTTAAACATCAAACCCTACTGTAGGAAACAGAGGATAGATGCTAAGGCGGTCAATGGGCCCTGATGATTTGGGCCATTAGGATCTTGCACCAAGCCCATTAAGAATCAGACTCAGCCCTGAGAAATAGACCATTGCCAATCCCTATCCTAATTTTGAAAGTCCATTGAAATAACAAAATCCACTCCAGCCTAATGGCAGAGTTGAGAGGCCCATCTTAAAATCACTATCCTGGCCTATTGACAACATAAGATCAGTTGTACATTGTATTTCTATGTGTACACGTCAGATGCCATGTCTGAAAAATGAGGCCTATCTGCTTATATTATCAACAGGTGGCCCATGCCTACATGAAATGAATTAATCTTTAAGTAAATTTGGTTGTCAATGATTCAATTCTTTCTATAATCATGTGTGCCTGATTTTAGATGCATTTAGTTTGCACTGCCTGATGAGCCAGTCCCATCTTACACATGCGACTCATTTCCATGTGTGAGGAGAGTGCAACCGTGAAAAGTGATGGTCCAATACATGAATTTTCATTACAGGCCTTGTATCTTACATGCCAGGGTGGTATCCAAACAGACCATTATTGTACTGAAAATAAATTTTTAAAAAATAATTTATTTAGTGGTATCCAAACAGACCCTTATTGGACCATTATTCTTGTGACCCGCACATGGCTACTTGGAGTGCCCATAAGTTGTATGACCAAAATGGGTAATCAGTTATCAAGGTCGTCCATCTGATAGGGCCCACTATATATTGATGGTTTAGGATTCTCCTCAATTAGGCAGTATCGCAAAACTATCATGCCCCACAGTTCAAAGCCATGTGTTGGGCGGGGGGCCCTTGTGCTGTAAATCTGAATCCTTCAATGTGTTTCTTGACTGGTTGTGCTGACAGATACAGTCGTATGCCTGTGGCTGAAATGTAAATTAATGGATTTTAGGATGTCAACCAAACAGGCACTAAAATTAGTAGGGTGCCCTACTACAAAGTGGGCCTAAGAGATCCAACCCCATTTTCATCCTTACTTGAACTAGGGCCGGCCCATGTTTGGGCCCCTAAAGTTGGCTCAAGGGCCGGGCTTGAATGCTTGATGCTCGGACTAGGCTTGGCCAGGGCTAATCATGAATGGCCCAGCCCGGCCCTCCCTTTTTCCGATCCAATCATTAAGTGGGCTACTATTATAATGGTTTAAAGATATTTATTAGTAGTTCTCTCTATTGACATACATTTATATTTGAAATATATTTATTGAATCTGGGGTGATATGTCAATGATCCCAACCGCCTATATGTAGGATTTAATGTGGATTATGGATATCTTTAAAAAAAATAATCTGAATGAGCTGCCTATTAAACCCTAAACCCTAAACCTTTGGTCACTTAAACTCTTTTCCTCAAACAGCCGGCCCTGACCTGACCCAGCATGTCACGCCAGGGCATAGGGATTAGAGCTAGGTTTGGCAAACCCTAGAAGGTCTGGGACCTGGCCAGGCCCATTGCCACCTCTTAACTTTAAGAGGGTGGTTCCTGTACAACGTTTGTAGGACGAACTTATTCTACAGCGTAATGTGTAGAGCCTCTGTGATGAAGGCCCACATCCAATCCACCCAGGTTCGCTCCTTAAAATTCACCTAGTATCTCACAGGTGAATCAGATGGGATGGGGTGACCACCATTAAATCTATCACATTGAGTCTGGCCCGCTGGATTTTGCTTTTGAAATCCGATCATTCAGAAGATGCGCCCCACAGAGATGAGTAGACACCCAAAAAAATCACCCGATTCCAAAGCTCAGGAGGCCACACTACACGAGTTTTTAAGCATGATTTTACATGTTATAACCCATGAATGGATTAGATGTCACACATCCATCACATTGGGGATCACACACCATACTGTAAAATGAACCGACTCTGCAGACATTGTAGAGGAACCGGTCTACCTTCAATCGGGAAGGAGGGTTATTTGATACTCAGTATACAAAGCTTGATATGCAGGCATTCAAAAATTGTACATTCGACATCTATGGAACTCACGGCTTCTAAGTTACAAGTTAGTTCAAAAATCGTATTCTCTGATTTGTGGACAACTATTTGTTAAAATAGGACTATTATATATTTTTTTTATTTTTAGATGTCAAATAAGCATCCACCATCCAATCATCAAATAATCAAATAAGCAAAAAATTTTGGCTCATGACACGTCTAAATTGAGAACCATAACTTACTGTAAGGTGGCATATAATTTCTAAGCAATTAGGTACCTGCGTATCATCATCAGAGTCTGCCAGAGTATGGAAGATTTTTTTTCCTAATTGGGACAAAAAAAAAAAAAAAAAATACAATTGGACACGAACGACAATGTGGAAACAAATAATCAGAGAATTTATGTTCTAATACCATTTGTGAGTTATGTACACACGCAAAGCCCAAAAGCTAACTGGGCCCAACTCACACCAGGGTCGAACACGAAGAAGTAGAAGGGTCAAACAGGGCCGGTAGAAGGCACTTCCTGCCATTCACCCCCTGCGCATTGTAGCTGGCGCCCGAGTTCAAATCCACCAAAAGCTCCCCAGCGTAACCAGGGTACGCCCCCTTACCATACACCCCCGCACAAGCCGATGCCGCCTCCAGGGGCGCGTCTTCGGGTCCTTGGAAATACCCGTTCCCGAAAGGGTTCGTTACAGTTCCGGCCAAAAGACCCGCGATATTTACGATCATGCCATCCAAGCCCACATCGTCATTGGGGGCAACCAAGGGCGGAGATTGCGGTCCGTAGATTGGTTGGTGGAACGGCCACGCGCACTGACCCGGACACTGAGTCTCCGAGTTCCCGACCCAAACGAAAGCCCATCTCTTATCCGAGTCGGCTCCGTGAGACCCGCATCCGCTCGTGCAAAAGCCCTCTACCGCCACGTCTTTGTCTGTCAGGACGAGCACCACCCCGCCGGGTCTCGGACCCGATTTCGTTGCCAACTCGAGTATCTGAGACCTTTTGAGGGTTTTCCCAAGAGAGTAGTTTTCATCAGAGGTTTGGACGGATAAGATGACTTGGGCCTTCTTCTTTCCAGCCATTTCGGAGTATTTATTCATTGTTTCCCACCACTGGGAGATAGATGGCGTTGTGGGTGAGACACCCTTTTGTTGTGGTAGACTGAGGGAGAGGATGAAATCGGCGACAATGGATTTTTGGGTGTGGGTGAATCTGCCATACCACAGAATAGAGATGGGAGTCTCACCTTCTAGCATGGCTCCTTTGTGGTACGTCAGTAACGTAGGTGGTGGTACATAGAGGGAGGCGAGGTGCCTCACTCCCAAACAAAGGTCGATAGAACTTACAATAAGAAACAGAGAAAAGGGTATTTTCATGCCGTTGAAAAAAGCCATTTGAGAGAGAGAGAGAGAGAGAGAGAGAGAGAGAGAGAGGAGTGGTGGTGATGATGGAGCATGTGAGGGGTGGACGAGTGTATATATAGGTGGTCTGGGATGCATGAACGTGTGAAGGGAAAGAGAGTGGGAGTCTTGACGCTGGTTCTCTGTAGCTTCCTTCAGCGCGATACATGGATCACGAATTCTTTGAATAGTTGCAGATTAGAGGGAGACATCTGGCGAGCATCTCTCACTGGCTTTATTTATTTATTTATTTATATTATCTTTGTTTTAAAAAAAAAAAATCATGTTGGCTTTGTATAGATTTTGGAGACTGTCCACATTGTTTTTGCTGCCGGTTTGCATGCTGGTATAACAAGGCATGTTAATGCAGCAAATGGTTGCATGTGAGGGGAACCATATATTATAGGAAAACCCTTTGTTACCTCCCGCTAGGCATGCAGTGCTGTCAATAGGTACCCAGACGTGCAGGTATCCGATGGATCCAATCCGATTTCAATAGTTCCACCCAATATTAACATTTCGTGCTGGGTTCGGGTCTCACCTTCTTGACCAGTTAAAAATCAGATCAAGTTAGGTTTGGATCAGATCAACGTGATGACCAGTTAAAGTCAGGTTAGATGGGGTCTTCTTGCCAGTTTCAATTGGTTTTAATATATATTAATAATTTTAGAAACAAAACGAGGTTTCCTGAGTTACTCATTTGTAAGAAAGCCTATTTATATACAATGAACGTGTCAATTTAACATATGTGTGCATGATCTAATCCATCCATCAGGTGGGCCCAACCATGTAAATGCTCTTTTTTTTCCCGACCCATCCTGGAACCCATGTCAAAAGACGTGAACAGGTACTCGATCTCGGCTAGATTCGAGTTGGGGTATTCAAGAACTAGACGCAGACCTCTGAAGAGAGTCGGACCCAGTAAGACCCGACCTGGTTAACCCGTATATGGGTACTATAGGACCTGGACAGAGCCGACCATTGACATCCCTATCACTAGGTACCCACCGTGGTTACCTTTTCACTAACGTGGGAGAAAGGACTTAACATGCACAAAATCCACGCCGTCCATCATATTCACCACTCCCTTGGAGCCTTGATCCCAAAAATCAAAATGATTCGACGCTCTGGTGGGCCACCTCAAAAATTTATACCTAAAGCTTCTAAACTCACATGATATGGCCCACCGAAGTTTTAGGATACTGAAATTTGGGTGATGCGAACTTCCGGTGAATGGAATGATGGCATATAAACACCAGGATGGGTTCTACACAAAACTAATGGTGGGTATTCCATCCCCAACTATTTCCTATAGTGTGGCCTACATGAGTTTTGGATGATCATTATTTTTGGGTTCAATGGTTAAAATGAGGCAGAGTACCTGATAGATGGGGTGGATCTCATGATAGTTTCACCCGATCAATCCAGTGGTGGCTCTTAATTATAGTTGGAAGGGCAGTCCTGTTTACATTCTTTCCTTCTGATAATTGATAGTTTGATACTCTACCGCAAGCTTTTATTTATTTTGTAATATAGTGGTACCAGATAGTACTGTTCTGCAAGTTATAATGCTCCTACTTGTGTTGAGGCAATTGTACAGTCCAATACATTGATGCAGACCATTCATCAGATACAACACCATTAATATATTAAATGGGCTGCCATGAAAACATCTCATCAATCTAAAAGTATTAACCACTTGCTTGATTGCCTTTAAAATGGACGATCGGATTATTAAAAAAAAAAAAAGGTGCAATCAACAATTTGATCCATCTATTTGCTGGGGTTCATCATGGATTGATTATCATTCTAGATAATCTATTTTGATAGGCATCTATAACCACTCATCCAAATAGCAGCTGTATGTGGCACCCACTGCGCTCCACGCCTATCATCCAGTCCATTCAGATGCCCCACCAGGATGAACGGAACCCTGACAAATCTGGCCATTCCAAAATTCAGGTGGGCCTACCATATGATTTTAGCTTTTTAGGCTTTTAGCCATGATTTGTGGGCCCATCTCGGTTTTGAAAACTTTTTTCTTTCGCTTCAAGGAGAGCATGAGGGAGCCCACATGATGGATGGAGTGGATGCATGCATACATAATGGTAAAACCCCCACACATTTTCAGAATAAACTTATTCTAGAAAAGTTGTGGTGGAACCGGCGTAATGTGATGGAAAATATGAAAATATACACATGTATTGATCTGAACCGTCTATTCATCAGGGACAATCATGAAAGGGTCATTAACCAAGTAAGGCAAATGATGCAGAAAAAATCGCCAGCATCGTCCCAATGTTTCTGCGAGTAATTATTTGCGTTGTTTGTAGTCCATTTATGAAGCCTTATGTTGATGGTCGGTTTCGATCTTGATATGAATGCTACGTATACGGAATAGAAAATGAAATCAGTGTACCTTTAGGTCTATGGTTAACCTGAGGGTTTGAAATGAGTTGTAATTGTGCCATTTTGTACAGTTTATTATTGCCTGCGTGCCTATCATCCATCAGGTTCTGCCAGGGTATTAAAGTATTTTCCCTTCAATGCATAGCGTGCTGGTAGTATGAATCCTTGGGAGTTATTTAATACTACTGATGCGTAGTACGATTCATACGCAGGCACCTAAAAATGGTACATGAGTCATATATTAACTCAGATTATCGTGGAAACGGATGGCTACTCCCCCTGCCATGGCCCGGTGGCTAGTGGTCGGTGCTCCATGGGCCTTACTTATCCATGCCGTTCATCCATTTTAATGTATCATTTTAGGGCTTGATCCCATAAATAAGAGGGATGTAAATCTCAGGTGGACTACACCACAGGAAAACAATACTGATGGGATATCCACCGTTAAAATCCTCCTAAGGCCCACTGTACTGTTTATTTGACATCTAGTCTGTTGATTAGGTCATACAGACCTAGATGAAGGGAAAAAACAAAGATAAGCTTGATCCAAAAGTTTTATGGCCCCAAAAAGTTTTTAATGGTTGATATTCAATCAACACTGTTTCTTGTAATGTGGTCCACTTGAGATTGGGATATATCTCATTTTTGATCTCATGACATAAAATTATTTAAAAAACTAGATGGACGGAAGCTCAGGCCAATTGGAGCCGAGATTAAGCTGAAGTTGTTTGTGCAGCATTTTCACATACACTTGGACTATACCTTCAAAATCTCATTGTATTTAAGATAGAAACAATGGTTTTACATGTATTTTATCAAACACCTTCTAAGCAACGTAAAAATAAAAATAAAAAGTATTGGCTTCATATACATACTTTCCTTGCCACAAGTCACACTTTGTTGAGTTATTTCATCCAACACTTAGTGGGCAACATTATTATCAAAGTAACCGAGTCACTGAACAGGTTTGATTCAAATTTGATTCGAGCTGAGTTCGATTCGATTCAAGTCGAGTCGAGTTGGAGCCAACTCAAACTCGGCTCAAACTAATTTTCCAACTAAAAAAATCAGCTTGACTCAGCTTAAACTCAACTTCAAACCAAGTTGAATCGAGCTTTTTTGAGCCAGAGTCGAGCCAGCTAACCGAGCTAGTTCGGTTGCAGGGAGTAGCCAGTCCGTTTCCAATTACTGTAAAACTCACTGTCGTTACATCCACAAAATAAGAATCAGATTGCTTGAACAATCCTAACCTCTGGTTCGTGGACACTTGTTTGTTGGAAGAAGGCTACTGGATATTCTTCAATTTTAGCAGTCCAATAAATATTCATCAATCTGATAGCCGGATTATCAAATAAACGTAATGTTTGAAACAGTAATAGATCTAAACTAGTGCCCTAACCTGTAATGCCAAGTGTGCAATTTCTAAGTGCCTGCGTATCATCCATCACACTCTGACAGAGTACCAAAGTACTCTTGAATCTTCCGTACCTTTTCCATACCATGCATTCCATTGCTCCGGACAGCCATATACCGCCTTGTCACCTGGTCCGTGATAATGGGAAATGGGAACATTTGTCCATGCATGCATCTGGGACGTGATAATTCAAAAAGTCGTGCTTCTGTTCAATGAACGCATCATGGGCATCGCCCAACATCTTTTGGTTCCTTTCTTGAAATGAGGGATGAAAGTCCCATCCCCATGTGGGCCTTCTAAGTTGGAAACCAACCACTTGCGTCCAAAGATGTAGGTGCATTGTCCCGTACCGACAAAGTAGATGGAATCCACGTCAACAAAACCTGCCGCCATCTGACATGCACCAGCCTCTCCAATTCATGTGGCCCACTGGGGATGGAGCACAAGATGGAGAACCGTCCTGATCCGATTATTATAACAGTTCCATTGGCAACCATTAAAGGAAGATCAGGTTTCAAAATCAAACAACAACTAAAACTAATGTTATTCTCCTAAAGTTTTTAAGTATTTCTCGTGTTGTATACTACTTTTAAAGTTGAAACAATGAAGAGTTAACAGTTAAATTAAAACTTACTAGAAATAGTAAAAATAAAAACTAAAATAAAATTTCGACCTGGCAACCCTGTACAGCAGGTTTGGTAGGCTAAAGTAACTTCTTCTGCCCAAAAAAATCATATATGGTATGTTGGAGAACTCATTCTAATTTGTGAGATATGCTTGTTTTAAGATGCTGGCAGTCTAGAAAACTTTCGCCTCCCACCGAGCCTTCTCTAGTTCATCTTGGCCGTGAGATTATCTGTGACCCGCTCTACATCAAAAAATATATAAAAAAAAATTAAAAAAAAACTTTAGAAGCAAACCTGATTGGATGATCTAACCAATTTTTGAGTTTGGGCTGGGGTCAAGTCTTGGGGCGTGGGTAGTGGGCCACGCCCAAACTCGGCTCATAGCCATGCCTACATCATACAGAGTAAAGATGACCACAAAGCAAAAGTTAAGCTGACCAAATCATAAGGCCACTACATAAAAAAGAAAATGAATGGTTAAAAAACAACTTGCCACCTTCGAATCAGCACTTGTGGTTAACGTAGGAGCGACCGTGCGGTGGGGTGCATGTGGGCTTGCAAACTTCTATTGCACAAATTCCTTTTTGCAGTAACTTGTATCATAAAGAAGGTGTATGTGTAGGAGTTACGCAAGACATCCCACAAGAGGTGTAGGGTCATCCACGACAAGGCCCACCTAATTAAATGTATTACATTTCAGAAATTTTAGGTAATCAGACTCGTAAAAACACAAATAGAAATGCTAGTATGCAACTACCTCCCATCAAAGTAATACGTAGGTTAACATGTGTGCTGACAGGGACAGTCGATCTAGTGGCCCACTACATAGATAGCCCATATGCCAAAAATCAGGGTAATTGGACTGTGGCAACAATCAGAACGGTGGCCTGAAAAAGCAAAGGTCCACATTGAACCTGCAAAACCCACGATAACGATATAGTCAGAGCTATCCAAATCCTGTGATTTTCAACCAACGGCCTGACCATGTTGTGGCCCGCCACATCAACGGTCCCGATCATGACAATTATCTGGCACGCGGACTATGAGCAGAGAGCTGTGAACATAATCTGTAGCAAAATGCACAAAAAAGCAAGATTCCTTCGGTCTCTTGTGGGTGGCGAGCCTTTGATGCATATCCACGATAGAACATCTTATATTACTGCTTTGTGTAAGATATAAAGCATGGACCCGATGTTCTAGTGGTTTGTTAGTGTAGGAGGGTTACAGAAAACCTAATCCTAAGGTTTGAAAATCAATTTCCTCACCTCGTCATAAACACAGTTTTAAATAGTCATGGAGGAAGTTGCACTTCCATTATGAATGCAGCATTTGAGGAAGAAAATTTTTTTGTATTTTTCAATTTTTTTATGGAATTGAATGAGGAGATAGATAGACAGGAAAAGAGTTTTTCTTCTTTCCTTTTTCCTTTTTTCTTGTTTGTTATCATAAATAATTACCACACTATACATTCATGCAAATCCAGAGCAATGCAGAGTCATTGATACATTGGTAGCGTGTGACCATTCATGACCATGGACAAAGTAGCTGCACTCATGGTTTTTGACAGTGGAAACATCACAAATAATGCTTAAAACCCAAATAATGGTTTAAGGCATAGAGCTGTGCTTCTTTGGAAAAATGGATTTAATAATTAAGATTTTCTTTTAAAAAAATATATATATCTTTTTTCCTGCTTTGCCATTAAGTGTTGGCTATCTCCATTTAATTTTTAATATTGTTTTACTCTCACATTGGAACAAAAGTAGGAAGAGAAAACTTTTATATTAGAGTCATTCATTTGTTATGCCAATTAAAAATTAAGAGTATGCTATGTGAGTAACCTTGTACATGCAGACATGCATAAACCACAACCGAGGTTTGGTGTGCATTTGAGTAGAGAGCTGTCATGCAACTACATGCCATTAATGCACCGTCCCTAAATATATCTCATGACTAATATTGAGGAAAGTTTATGAGACCTAATACATCAATAATTCTACTTATATAAGTAAATTTATCTTTAAGATAACAACTATAATATGCCTTGACTTTCTATATAAAAATTTTATTATTTTTTATTTGTGATATTTTGATTTTCTATTATACCTTTTTATTAGAAGCCACATTGCTAAGGCCACAAGTGGGGAATAATCAAGCTTTTTATTAGAAGCCACATTGCTAAGGCCACAAGTGGGGAATAATCAAGCTTATGCATAGATCACCACATATACCAGTGTGACTAACACATTTAGCATCCAAGTCATCCATGGGAACGGTAACACTGTGTAGAATCCTTATCCTAAAAATCAGGTCAATTCACCAGTTTAGTGAGGTAATTAACTAAACAAAAAAAAATAAAAAATAAAAAGCTAAATTTTCTAAGTAATCTACTTATTTCATTACGGTACACCAAGTCTATTACATTTATCTTTTGATGGTAGCATCGATGCTATGATAGCTGCATGATGGATGTCCTAGACATTGGAGGCCTGTGCCACACTAGCATATGTGGTGGCATGTATATCAATTGATTTATAAACATACAATGACCTAACATTTTAAATTTTAATTGGGTCACATGCCATTATTAGGGATAGGGCCCGGCCACGTACAAAATAACTTCCAAATATACTCACGGGGTAACCTAATCAAATCTTACTAGGTTAGGTCATCCTATTGGATCACAAAGTAATCCACATGAGACATAAATGAATAGCCAGCTAGGCTTTTAAAATTCTATTGCCTACTATAGATGGAGCTATCACAGAAAAATCAGCTTTATTGGACGGTACTAACCTTTCATTAATGGATATTTATGAGTTAAAAGGCTTGGACTTTGACTATTTTCATTTCCAGCTGTAACAGCCAGTTGTAATGATGCATTGGCGTTACTATTTCCCTTATGCTCCATGTACAGTAAGACTCGCTATTTGGCTTGAATTGGGGCTAATGCATGTCAAAGGCAGAGTGCCTGCGTATGGATGGTCATGCTCTGCAAGAGTAGCGAACCTTAATTTCCTCCTTGATTAAAATAGACCTACGTATTAAAAAATGACATGAAACAGCTAATCAGTTAAACATATCTTACGTAAACCAAGATCAAAGCTTTGGATTTAAGTGGGACTTAGATTCCCAGTGGCTCCACTCGTGCAGATGATTTTAAAATACCGCACGATGGAACCATGTTTCCAAGCAACGGAACAAGGTATCTGAATCAGCCATCAGACACGCTGGAGTCTTCGGAGCCTATTCGTTAGCTGGCTGATGGCATCAATTAATACTCTGCCTTATCTTAATCATATAAACAAATAATAACTAATTAAATATTTAAATATAAATACAAAACAAGGGGCATGAAGGCCATTTTTTTCAAATGTGTTCGTGGGTGCATGCCACGAACTACGTGGGCCCCACAGATATTCCTGTGTCAAATCCACTTCGTCCATCTCAAGACTACAATAGGATAAGAAAAAAAAATCAGACAGATCTAAAACTCATGTGGGCCACACCATAAGAAACAGCAGGGATTGGATGACCGCCATTGGAAATTTGTGGGGACCATAGAAGTTTTGTATCAGGATGATATTTGTGCCTACAGTTTATCTGAGTGTTAATAACACTACGAACGGTTTGGATGGCATATAAACATCATGGTCGGCTCCGGGAAGGTTTCAACGGTGGACGTTTTCTATTGTCACTATTTCGTGCGATGTGGCCCACTGAGTTTTGGATTTGCAAGATTTTAGGATTCCTGCCCTACTGTGATCTTGAGAAGCAGGCAATTCGCATTCTTCGAGTCGTAGATTGCCTAAGTCGAGATGAATCGGGCAACTCAACTGAGCCGGATTGGATCTGATGAGTTGCATCTTAACCGTCTGATTCTTCAATCTATACACGCAAGTGCACAATGAATGCGTACAGAATCAGACCAACGGTCATTGGCTTTTCTAACCATCCATTTTTCTCTTACACGTTTTGCCCACCTGCAATGCCAACCTGGTCTGACATGTGAGCCACGGCATGTTTACATTCCCCACTTGATGAACGGCCTGGATCTAGCACGTGTGCCAATCAGCATTCCATTATGGGAGCCACTATCTGCTGTGCCCACATTGACCCATTTCCCTGCAAGAACGGATTACCTGCCTCAAGAGCCACCGGATTTTTTACCACACACGTGGCACATGTGTAGGATGATCTGAACCAGAGATCCTGTGAACTCAGCCATTAACCGACCGACTAAATCTTCTTTAATTAGACTATTTTAACCATCTAAAAAGTGGGCCTTAGCTCGCTTAATGGTACCAAGTTCTGTTTTTTTTTTTTTTTTTTTCTTTTGTCTTTTAGCGTTCATTTGTATGCCACACAATTAAAGAGCTATCGTAAATTGTAATCACAGAATGAACGGTTTCGATTGGGCTCGAATTAGGTGAGTCGGGGGTAAGTGCTTAGTGGGTGAGTCCCTGACTTTCCTTCGTGTATGTGTTTTATATCCACTCGGTCCATCAGTTTTTCTGGATCAATTTAGGTTATGGTCCTAAAAATGAAGAAGATCCAAATTTCAAGTAAGCCACACCACAGAAAACAGTGGTCAATGATCATTAAAAACTTCTGATAGGCCAAAAGTTTTGGATCAAGCTGATTTTTATGTTTTCCATTCATCCATGTCTATGTAGGCTTATCAACATGCTGGATACAAATAATCATTACGGTGGGCCCTAGGAATTTTTTAATGGTGGTCGTTTGATGACCACTGTTTACCGTGGTGTGGTCTACCTGAGATTTGGATCCGGATCGGTTTTTGGAATCTATCATAAAATGATCTGAAAAAACTGATGGACGGAGTGGATATACAACACGTACATCTAGGTGGCCATATGGTCAGGCCTCACCCACTGAGCTGTTACCCCTCCCTGCCTCGCATAATCCGCGCCCGTCTCGATCTGCTGCTTCAATGCCCCCTGTTAACGTGGCTGATTGGATGGTTAGATCTGTTCGAACAGCGTAAATTGGTTTATTGGTCACATCCCATAAGATGAAGCGTCTGGATTTCGTTCTATTCCCTGATCTGTACACGTGTCGCCACTCGCCCACCCAAAGACCAGATTATTATGATTTTTGAGCCATGATACCTGCAGATTCTACAAGTGGAAATCATCTGGACCCGCTTAATGCTCCCACACGTGTAAATCATCTTCACGTGTGAGTTAAGGCACTTAACAAAGTGTTCCAGAGCGAGTTCACTGTTTGTTTTTTTAAAGAAATGGTAAATACACGGTAAACGATAATTTCCATTATTTCACGTGTTTGAAAATTTATAGGAATTTGTGTCGGTGAAATTAATTCAAAAGAGGTAATTTTAAATTTTGAACTGCATGCTAATGTATATGACAGACTCATTTTGTTCATCTATTTTACTACAATATTTTGAAGCATAAGACAAAAAATGAAATAAATCTAATACTCAAGTGCCCATGCCAAAAGAAACAATGCCTTATAAAGTTTTTAAAGGTGAGTATTCAATTTCCTTTTTTCTTATGATGTGATTCAGTTAAGTTTTAGATATGCCTCATTTTTTTACTTATGATATAAATTAAACTAAAATAATAAATAGTGTGGATAAACAAAATGTATCATAGTGGGACCCATGGATGTTTGGCGTCAAAAAGTAAACAGCCAAATCAAGTATGATATAAATGCAGAGGAAAATAATTATTATTTTTTTACACGATAATTACCATTTCACCCGGAAAACAAACCGGAACAGGGGAAGGCACCTTTTTGGCTTTTTTATGGCCTTGAAAGAAAAAGAAAAAGAAAAAAGTGGTTTGTAACAGCGTCACCCAACGTGAGAGAAATATCGGGTGCAGTTTCCTTTGTAGTTTATACAAGGAATGTTATAAAATAGTCCCTAAAATTTATCCAATTTATATTATGCAACTTTTTTAAAATACTTTCATTAGAGTATCTCATTATGTAAGTTCCATCAAAGTATCTTCCATTAGACTTTGCTAACTAATATTTTCATACATGACAAAACTGCCCTTTAATCTCGTAAAAACCTACTAAAAATAAAAATTGCATTTGCTTGTCTCTTTCACTCGCCATTTGCTAAACATTGCTTAGTGGTGCCGATGGCTTAACCACAACTATCTGAGCACCACGTGAGGGAGAATGTACTTCAGATCCATCCTGTCCATCAGTACACTACCTCATTTTCATGTTGATTCGTAAGTCACTCCAATCCAAGATTTAAGTGGGTTGTGCCGGTTTGCTCTCTGTTTATTTTTTATCATGTGTGGTGTGTGCAGGCATATCAGAACCGATTGTACGGCTCAATTCTAACTGAACAACTTGATTCCAAGCTTTAAGATAGGCACATACGTCGAAAGTGATTATATATGATCGAGATATGAGAAGATCGGTCACATTTTCAGCCACTCAAAAAATAGTTATAAGATGATTATATGATTGTCGGAGGGTGGGGTTCTTCCTCCAAAGATGAGTTGTACCTTGCCTTGGTCATACAAAAGGACTTTTATAAACAGAAATAGTGAAATAAAAAGGAAATGCTTACGGTCAATCATAAAGAGAAACTGTAAGATGTCATTTTGAAAGATAAAGTGATTGTATTGATACTGGGAGTAGTCCAGTACAAAAGTATATACTTAGATTGTAGTTAAAGATTACTGTTACTCCTATGATAGAGCTAGGTTATGATAATGAAATATAAAGTTTGTAAGATAAATTTGATTGGTTTGTTAGATTGGTATAAGAGGATTTGTTTCGTTAAACTTCTTCCTATTTATAAATCTGTGTTGCAGCTTCTCTTCAAGCAACTCTCTCCTCTATTTCAATGGTTATGGTAACTGAATTGTTGATGCATCAGTCTTTTAAATCCTTTTATCTCTTCGTGTTCCTCTAATTGTTCTTTTCCGCTCGACGACGTTCCGTCTCTTAAACTTTTTCGGTTGTGCCTCGTCATTAGATGACGTGTATCATCTGGCTCAACGATAACTGTACTTCCATAAAAAGCACTCCAAATATATTTGAAGATATTTTACACGCATATATTTCCTATATAATAACATATCATTTTTTATTGGCTATTTTAGGAATGATCAAAATATGGTACAACAGTACCATAAGGAGTCATGTAAAACCATGACTAAAAACTCTAAATACACGTGGTGTGACTCATATAAGTCTATGAATGCCTTGATTTTCAAGGAATCTATTCATCCTCATATGGCGTGTTACATGAGTTGATTGGATTACAAATACACAGAATGATTAATCCCACAAGCAATTTACAAGGTTTTAACAGTGGGACTCCGGTCCCATTTCAATTGTTCCCCCTGGTGCAACTTTATTTTTGAGCCACAATACACACATAAGGCGATGCACATAATAGATGGGGTGGATCTCATCCACATGAAGTTCTCCATCTACGTCAGCTAATAGTCACACATAATGCAAGCCCTTTATTTATATGAAAACATTGGTGTAACTCTGGTTGATATGTAAGGTGTGCTTACTATTAATTGTGGGTGAACTTTCATGATATCCATCCCGTCGATCAGGTACCCTACCCCATATTTCACTATGATTCTAAAACCCAGCTTAATTTAAAATTCGAGTGAGCCACCCCATAAGAAATAAAAATAAAAATAAAAAATAAAAAAATTATATGTAAAACTATGAAATTCCTATTATATGGCCCACTTTTTGAAATAACTTAATACCTTAGGAATTCTTTCAGAACGGTGAGGAACATCAGATTAATGGATTTATGGCATATACGCACCACAGTGGATGGGCATAAAACTAATAGTGGACATGCCCATCCAAATTGATTTCTACCCTGCGGGTTCTTGGAGCCCTAGATCCTCATCATTTTAGGTTAATTTGATGAACTCGAGGAAATCTACTCGTCGAACAGGGTGAATCTTATCGAATGTCCATCCACGCCGTGCTCAATTAGCAGTAGACATGCCACGTGTACCCATGTGTGATATGTGGTACGATGATAAAAGCAGTGTCATTGACTTTAAAGAGAGGGAAATTGTGAGGAAGGGACTCCAAGAGATGGGACATAGCTCAAAATTCATACTAATAAGAGGATCCTAACAATCTAACCATTGGCCATCAAAATGAGTGGTTAAAGAAGTTGTCAAATATCCTCATCCAACGACCAAATATGTGGGCAATCAAAATCATACTAGAGCTTGGCATAATTCAAGCACAAGGTCTCTTAGTATTCTATACCCATTCTCTTTCAGCTTTCACCCAATGGTAACGAATTTTGCATTAGGACATGTTTATTTTATCAATTACCTCAATAAAATAAGAAAATTGGCAATGATTATAAATTACTTTACTTATTTAGTGACATCAATTGCATTTAACAGTGATAATAATAATGCTTTCATTAATTATTTTATTCATGTCAAATTATGCAAATGATAATTATACAACGTAAAATTATAATAATTATAAATGCATTTATTAATCTCCTATAACAGTTGCATTTGACTCTCGATTAGTATGTTATAATATTTATTTAAATAAATACTGTAAAATAGTAATAATGGCTCACTTATATTACTTTCCCACCAAATTCGAAAAAGCAAATAAACGTTTAGTGCAAGTCATACATATGTGATCTTGAAAGGGAAGGAAAGAGATGAGGGCATTGTGGGGTGTTCCAATTTAATTATTAGTGTGTTAACATCTATTGGAAGGATCTAAGGACCATTTGAATTCATGAATTTGAAAGTATAAGAAACATCCTTTCTTATTACATTAGCTAGCTGATTATTTATCAAGCAATTATTTGTGGCAATTAGTGAAAAATATCATTTTCTACTTTTATTTTAAGAAATGAATAAACTTATTTTCCTACCTCCACTTCAAAAAAAAAAAAAAAAAACTTTTCTCACAATTGAAGAAAAATAAATTTCTCATTAGTGAAATTAAAATGAATGTGCACTATAATTTAATTGCAAGCACCTCACCCACATATGGTGGGGTGTCCGTCAACTCACCTATGTGTCGTGGGAGAATATATTAGGAAAACATATTTGTTACTTCCAAAATTTGAACACATGACCTTTCGCTTTGATACAATGTGAAACGATCACTTTCTCTAATAGCTCAAGTTGTTAGCCAATATGCTACATTTGCTAAATGCGCTTAATGACTATTAACAATTTTTTTTTCAAAAAACCTTTTTGTTTTGTCAAATGATAAATTTAAAGATTCAGGAAAATCTTGTAGGAAAAAAAATTACTTCCTTGTTAGTAATTTCCTGAAAATAGGCTTTTCTGGAAAACATTAGAATGTAAAGTACCTCAATGACAAGCACCTGAAGTAATGGATGCCGCATCTTGGTGAACATGTTTTTAAAATAGGCACGGGGATGTAAGTTATGCATGAATGAGGCAGCATTTTGTAAACATCCAGAGGCTTCCGAAAGCCTACCGTTACAGAAATGAAAAACTGAGCGGGGAGGGGTGATAGTTAACCACCGTTTTGAAAAGGGTGGTAGCTAATCCACGTACGGGTGCAGTGCATTAATCGAAATCCAGACCGTTCAAATTACGTATGGCATTAGTATCTACCATCTGGATATAGTTGTTGAAACTGATTGACCAAATTCCTTTATCGTTATTGTCCATTTGATAGACACCCCCTCTGGACGATCAGGATCATCTGATCAGTGTGATTTTGGGACATGGTCCATTCGAAGGGCCGTGCTATCTTGACTGCTATGATTAAACTACATCATGCGACGTACACGGAAAACGAGTCGCCGCATGTAAAAGATGGTGGTGAACGGACAACGGAGTCTTGCACAAAAGAACCCAAGGCAAAGCAGCTGTCACGTGACGAGGGAGCCAGCTGGTAGATTCTTTTCACGAGTTATACGAGGGGGCATTCTCAGCCTGTAGAGATGACACAGTACATCTTGCAGAACGAAAATATGGTAGATTTATCTCTTCACAATACACGTGGCATGTTTACCTATCATTTTCCACCCTCCATCTAGTTTCCCCTGCCCTGGATGTGAAGTGTTTTAAAATAACCATGGATAAGATCATCCTATCCATCTGATCAGAACCCTTGAGAAACAGTGTTAAAAGCAAATGGAAATACCCAACGGTCCAAATTACTGCTCACTCAATGAATGGATTTGGTTGTAGATTAAATCCGCCACGTGTAACGAAGAAAGATGTATGTAAACATCCGGTTCCTGTACGCGCGCGTGGCTTCAAAGCAGAGAGTGAAAGAGAGTGTGGAGCATCAGCTTTCCACGTAGAACGATCATCACAGCTGGCAATTCCACGCATCCCAATAAAGAAAATTTTACGATCCAGCCTGTCTCTCTAACTCCTCATTCACGTTGAAACTTGAGACAGTGGATAAAGAAGACGAAGCAGATTCAACGGCTCGATCTGCAAATGAAATTACTAAAATAACCTTCAACTCAAGGAAACGAATGTACGGCGTCAGTGTCTGCTCGTGTGTGATCCGAGACGTTCATCAGGTTTGGGTTGCCGTGCGTATGAGATGCTCCCAAATTCATGCTAGTCTAATCATCGGGTGGGTCACACAAGTCTACGTCAGATATGAACAGTTGGTCGATTGCTTTAAACACATATTCATGTGGCCCACCTATGACCAGAGAAACCTGAATTTTGGGCTACAACGCTTGCCTCCCTGTTGAACTATGACGAACTACCACGTGTCGGCTAGGCACGTTTCATCTCTTTCGCACGTGGGCAGCTTCAGGCCTCACGTATTGTAAGCTGGCAGGATTGGAACCCTACGGGTTTACGCTGCATGACAAACGATTCATTAGGTGGGCCATACATTCCAACGTGCTAGACAGTTAAAATGAATTGTGTGGCAGAGGAACGACACAGACGAATGGTACAAATCCACCGTCGCTCTACCCTGTGTAACGGCTAGTTCCAGACTCGCGGTTGAGAACTCCGAATCCTTGGGACCGACCAGGTGAATAACTCTTGAAGCGGCAAGGGTATTTTTGTCATGCTGCAAAAAAATCCGATGAACAGCCATGGACTGTGGTAGCATGGGAGTTTTGCTGGGCCACGTGCGTGTAAGGCAGGTCATGTGAAAACTACCATCTATGCCACTCTGACACGGAGGCATGAATCCAAGGCGTTGTCCATCACGTGGTTCCCACCATGTTTAATCCGTTTTCTATAAATTAGGCCCGTTAACGAACGGCCTGGATCTCATGATCGTGTGCAAATCTCGTCATGGGAATTTTGGTCAAAAATCGCACAGCCCCCATGGCAGACAAAAACAGCAGATAGAGTCAGCTTTGTTACTTTGTAACATAGCGGTACTTTACTCACTGTAGTCTTAGCTGTATCCACTACTCTTTTAAAAAACACAAGCGTTGTACCGTTGGCAGTTCGATCACTTACTCACTCCACCCCCATCCCACCGTTCATCTCTTTTTCTCTGCTGCCCGGTACTTTCCTTCTCATAAAGGATGACCCTTTACCACTATATATACCCATTTGCTCTCGTAGCTCTCATCATCCTCTCCTCTACACTCTTCTCTCATCTCTCTTCTCTCATCAGCTTTTCCTTTTTGAGGTCGATGGCATCAGCAATCAGGTCAAAACACCTCCTTTTCTTTGTCTTGCAGCTGCTTTCTGTAATCTCTCTCTTCCATTCGTCCTATGCTGCGAGGAAGCTCGCGTCCTTGGTCCAAGATCAGCCTCTCCTCTTGCAATACCACAATGGCCCACTTCTCTCTGGTCCCGTCTCCCTTAATCTCATCTGGTACGGAAAGTTCAACCCATCCCAGCGGGCCATTGTAACCGACTTCCTCGCCTCCGTTATTTCCTCTCCTTCCAAATCTCAAAGCCACCCTTCCGTCGCATCGTGGTGGCAGACCACCGAGAAATACTACTCCCAATCCAACGCCGAAACACCATCTCTTTCTTTGGGGAAACAGATCCTCGACGAGAGCTGCTCCCTCGGAAAATCCCTCAGATCCAGCCAGATCGTGCGGCTCGCAGCGAAAGGGCCGCAGAAGAACGCCATTAACATCGTCCTGACCGCATCGGACGTGGCGGTGGAGGGCTTCTGCATGAGCCGATGCGGGACCCACGGGTCTTCTCCGAGGGGCGCGCAGGCGAAGAAGAAGGGAAGATTCGCATACATCTGGGTGGGAAACTCGGAGAGTCAGTGCCCGGGTCAATGCGCCTGGCCATTCCACCAGCCCATCTACGGACCTCAGGTCCCGCCCTTGGTTGCGCCCAACAACGATGTGGGGCTGGATGGCATGATTGTAAATATCGCCAGCCTGTTGGCGGGGACAGTAACGAATCCTTTCGGGAACGGGTATTTTCAGGGACCCAAGGACGCGCCGCTGGAGGCAGCATCGGCTTGTCCAGGAATTTACGGGAAAGGAGCTTACCCAGGCTACGCAGGGGAGCTGTTGGTGGATTCCAGCAGGGGTGCCAGCTATAATGCGCATGGGGTGAATGGAAGGAAGTACTTGCTACCCGCTCTCTTCGACCTTTCCACCTCTTCCTGCTCCACTCTCGTTTAGGGGTTAAATACGGTTTATAGATATATCACACTCTGTAATTCTTTCATTTATTACAAAAAGCAAATTACTTTGATTTGCTTCTTTTAAATTATCTCACTGGCGTTTACCGTTGATTGGGTTCCATTTGTGCAATGGCCAGTGGGAGAGAGCTGGTTAGCCTTCCACTGTACACCTGGCAGGGGATATGATGGATGGATGGCTACCCACCACCTAACGCGCCCTACCATGGATGGTCCTGGTTAAAAGGACAGACAACGGACAATCGTGGACGTCCGATTGGTGACATGCAGACATGATGGATGGCTTTCTTTTATCCTCGTGTGAAGGCATTAGACAGCTAGATGACCCAACTTGACCCGAAACAAAACCTAGTGGCTGGACGGTTACCAGCAGAATGCTCTAAACGGGCTTGGAAATGTGCATAATCCTCAGTTAGGGTGTTAACGGGGTGAAATGTACATTTGTTGGATATAAAGTAGTCAGGCTGGGCTAGTCGGGGCTGAGTTGGGCTAAAGTGACTTGAGCCCAAGCCCAACATGAAAATTTGTTCAATATGGTATGAGGCCGGGCCAAGGTAAAATGTTCGCGTCCAAAGCCAGGTTGGCTCATTGCCAGCCTACGGTACAAAGCCAGGTTGTGCGGACTACCCCCCTTTCATTATTATGGTTCTCTTATAAACTTGCTGCAATTAATTGCTTCTTCAATCCAATCCATCTTCGCATCCGCCTAGCTGAGCCATACCTATTTATAAAGAGGCCCTACCAGCCAGGGACGGGTCTGTTCCACATGCCTAGATCTGGACCATTCATGGCCGATAGGAAGTCGTGGCCTTCAAGACCGAAATCAAATGCAGTAGCACTAATTCATGGGCACGGATTAGGTGTTACCCAGCTAACAGCTCAGCAGGTCTTACCGTAGGGGACCATATCCACTCTGTCCATTTGTTTTTCCAGGTAAAGACACACCACCAGAAACAATGATGATTGAAAACTATCACCATTAAAAACTAAAAGGCTGACTTTAAGCAGATCTGTAGTGTTTATTTGCCATCCAACCCGTTGGTAGAGCCAACCAAAACTAGATGGATGGAAAAATACAGGTAGAGCCAACCAAAACTAGATGGATTGTTATTGCCACTTTTTCCAGCGGTATGGTACACTAAAGATTCGTATCTTCTCAAGTTTTGGAATACCGTCCTTAAGGGCGCGTTTGGTCCCAAGAATTGAATGGTATTGAATCCTATTAAATAGGATTAACATTATTATTGCACAATGATTGCATGTCTGGAAATATCATGATATTGTTGCCATCCAATTCCATGTTTGGGATAAAATTTCTACCATGGGAAAACATGGGATTAAGCAAAAATATGTTTGGTGGACCATGGAATTGTAATCAATGGGCCTGTACACATGTATAACCAGAATGTCACGTGTAAAGGGTGTATATGGATGACGGCATGGATAAATGCATGCATCATAATGTGGGGCTCACATGTGTAGTGGATTTCAAATTCTCATGTGTAGTGGATTTCAAATTCCACATAATTGGTGTATACGGATGGACACACTGGATAAATGCATGCATCAACATGGGGCTCACATGTGTATTGGATTTCAAAATCCGCAAAAATGGTGTATACGGATGGACAACATGGATAAACGCTTGCATCAACGTGGGGCTCACATGCATAGTGGATTTCAAAATCCACAGATATCCTAATGGGACCAAGTGCAATTCCATGGGACTAAATGCAATTCCATCCCACCTAATTCCAACTTTTCCTATCCTCTCGAAATGCTTAAATGGAATTGCACGGCACCAAATGTAATTCTATCACACCTAATACCCTGCACCAAACGCTCCCTAAATGACACTAGAAAACAGACGAATTCATCGAGGTGGCCCCCACATAGTAAGGGTAACGCCCAGGTACAGTAAGGGTAATTCCCACCTGGTAACAACTTGATGGGGGCTCATTTTTACGTATATATTGTATATTCATGGCATCCATTTGTTTTTTTTCCATTTCATTTTATGGCAGGAACTCAAAAATGAAGAGGTCCAAATCTCCAGTAGACCAAAGTAGAATGATCACTATTAATCATTAAAAACATTTTTTTGGGCCACAAGTTTTAGATCAAAGTTATATTTATTACATCTTAGTGGGTGAGTCTTTGACAGTAGGGCCCACCTCGATGTATGTGTTGCATATCCATATTGTCCATCCATTTTTCTTGCTCGTTTTAAGGCACAACCTCATTTTTCCTACTTATTTCAGGGCACAACCTAAAAAGTGAAGTAGATTCAAATCTCAAGTGAATCATACCATAGGACCAATAAAAGCTTCTTGTGGGCCACAAAAAATTTGGATCAAGCTATACCATTGTTTCCATCCACTTAAGATTTGCATCTGCTTCAATTTTGGACCATGCCATAAGATGAGTTAGCAAAACGAATATACAGCGTGAATATATAACACATACATTGAAGTGGGCCCCTACGATCAGAGAAGTTAGCATGAGAGCCGGACCCAGCTTAAAACCTAAACCTGTTGCCCGGACCAAACTCCAGGCTAATGATGAATGGTGCAGTAGTCAAGTTCACCAACTTTGTACAAAACAATTGAATGCAAAACCTTTGTTTAGGCCTGGCTGGACAGACAAACGATGAATGTCACCACCCAGCCTGTTTCGCCCCATCTGATAGCCAAGTACATCACCATTATTTATATGAATAGGAATGGACGGATTGAAAGCACTTGTACTTTATTTCCATTTTCCATTCAATGCGTGTTAGACTGAGTGGGTGCACTGAACATGGATTGGGTACCTTGAATGGCCACCATGATGTGTGGATTTTATCCTATCGTCCGTCCAATTTTTCATATTGTTGATGCAAATTTATGGTGCGCCTTCTCCTAAGATCGTCACCTGCACAAAAGATAAACTGAACGAAGACCCTGGTTCTAACCCGGGGAACCTCTGATGCCTAAGTCAGCTTTGCAGATTAAAGAGAATGCGTTTTTAGGATTTTGAATTCCCTACCTTTCAGTGAAATGGAGGTCCTTTATTTATAGATGTGGGAGAATCCTGTCGTGCAGGGATTCTCTTCCTAATATCTTGGAGATTTGATTTTAGCCCGCTTTTGGTCTCCATCCGATCCCAAGACCATCGAGATCGGGGATTCTTTTGCGAGATATCCGGGATAGTATTTTTATTTACACCGTCTCTCCTTCATTCGGCTCGACCGATTCCGACTCAATCAGGCGAGTCTCAGCTGGCTTTTATGGAGATGGACTTTTAGGTCTCAATCGGCACATGCTGACGCTGCTAGCTCGTCAACTAAGTTAACTTAATTCATCTCATTCTCTCAATTATATAACCTTGTCTCGGGCCTAACATTTACCTCGAAAATCCGCGACAGTGTTAGTAGGATTGGTCCGTTCCATATCCGAGTCTCTGGACTTAGCATATTTTCTCCCCAATAGTAAGCCCCCTTACTCCATGTGTCTCTTACGACACTATGGAGTAATGAGTTTTTAACTCGGTTCATTGCTAAGTCCGAGTTAATAATTATGCATTTAATGTCTTTTGTGTCGTTCCCAATGGGAGACGGTTTGTTGCCCGAGGTCGCACGTGCGGACAACCGTCGGGTCATTTCTTCCGCTTATGAGCGTCGGACGCATGGCGAGAGCATTACCTTCGTCAGTCGGCGTGCGCCACGTGTCGAGCGGGGGAGTCAATGCAGGCGTCGATTCGTCTCCCCATTAATTGTCTTAGCCACGTGGCAAGGCTATAAGAGGAAGGGAAGGGCACGCGTTTCGCATTTTCGTTACTGCCCTTCCCGCTCTTTAATTCTTATTAGTTTTCCTTGTCTTCTTCCCCCTCCTTTCCTACTGTTAGCCTTGCGTTCCGCCATTTCCATCTTCACTCCTGCCGTTTCCTTCCTCATTGTCCTCTGCATTTTCTCCGGTGAGTTCTTCCCTCCCTTTAATTAATAATACTGACAATGCACGGCTCTCAGAGCCCCCGGGAGGGAAATTCCGATGACGAGGGCTAAGCGCAACGTTTTTAGAATGTTGCGAAATCGCTTTCTTTGCTGGAGGAAGTTGTCGTTGACGCCAATGCCGCTTTCATATCTGAGAGAGCCACCGGAGTTCCGGCGCAGCGTCCTGCTTCGGTCGGTCCTTCGCGTGACGGATGGTCTCTAATAACCCGCCCAGGGAGACCTAATCTTCCAATGGATTTGTTGGAAGAGGAAGAGGAAACTAGGGTTATTGAAGGAACCTCTGGGTCGGGTCCTGTTGGTAAGTCAGTGCAGGCCCCTCACTCGGCTAGCGAGGAAGAGGAGTCAAAGGATAAAGTGAGTGGTCCAGTTCCTTCAGTTTTGACTGAGGCGGACTTGGATAGAATCCGAATTGGTTATCACGTCCCATACTCGGTCATAATCTATCTTCCTCGTCCGAATTATTTACCCGACCGTCCTCCTGTTGGGGCGGTTGCGATTTTCCAAGTCTCGATGCAATGTGGGTTACGTTTGCCCCTTCAGCCCATCGTTCGAAACTTTCTTTCTCGTATCATTGCCCCCGAACAAATAGTTCCGAACGGGTGGAGGAACTTATTCGGGTGTGCGGTGTTGTGGGCTAAGTTAGAACAGCCTCCACTGACAGTCGATGAATTCCTTCACTTATATCAAGTGTGAGTAAACTCGAATTATTCCGGCTTTTACATTTTGAGCGCTTGGCGGGGCAAGGGCGGCTCTTTAATAACCGACCCTCCCACTTCCAATAAACATTGGAGAGAACGTTGGTTCTAGGCCTGTGGTCTTTGGGAGACGGTCAAATCTGGGCTATATGAGGCTCGCGTTCCTCGGGCGTTTGGTAAAGCAAGTGACTCAGTATTTCTTTTTCCATATGTTTTTCTCATCATAATGCTTTGAGTCTGATAGACTTGTGTCTGGCAAACATTCCGAAGAAGAGGCAGAAGCTCGGATCCAGTGCCTTAGATTGGATCAAGGACTTGAGAGAGTTAAGTCCAGAAGATCGGTCCTGGAAGGTACTCCTACAATCGGAACGTCTTCATCTCGCAGGTTTAGATTCGGCTGTCACAGGTAATTCTTATTGCCTCTTCATATCTTCCATGAACTTCGTCCAACTTGTTTTGCTCCTCTTTCAGATTTAGCCGAAGCTCGGCCCTTTCTTAGGCCGGTTCCTTCACCTTCAGACATGACTGGAACTCGGCCTCCCCTTAAGTCAGTTTCCAAAGTAAAGGCTCCCCCGTGATCAATCCTTCTTTTGATGCCTCGGCCGTCCAAGAAGCAGAAGACGGCGCCGAAGGAGAAGGAACCCGCAAGTTCCTCTGCCCTTACTGTGGTCGTACTTTTTGATCCAGAAGAGAGGGCGGAAGCGGAGGACGCGGTAGCCGTTGAACCTCGGGCGGTTTCTGAGCCAGGACATGTTGCAGAGGAGGTCCCGAGGCAGAGAAATGAGACGAGGGTTGAGTCTTCCAGAGGGGAGATGACTCAACAGGAACCGTCACCCTTTCAGGCAGTTGTGTCGGGGATGGTTCCCTGGACCATAGCTCACGGGAGCGAAAAAATTTTTGTCAGCCTCTACAACACCCCTATAACGCAAACCATCGGTCATGCGACGAAGGTGCTTTTTGAGATAAGAGACTTCTTTCCCTACCTTTCAACCCTTTTGTTGCTCCTCGTTTCAGTTATCCATCATGACTTTACGCTCGTCTTTTACAGCTTGCCCCCTGCTTGGTCAAGGCTTGCAAGGAATTATCCTCGGCCTAAGGGCTTCAGAATCTATTGGCCGAGGCAGAAGGGCGACGCGCGATCGCCGAGGTTCGAGTCGACGTCCTGACTGGTGAGGCAGCTGTTGCCAGGAAAGATGCTGAAGATGTCAAAGCTGAGGCAACTTTCACCAGGAAAGCTACTGAAGACGCACAAGCCGAGGTCGCTCGAGTGTTGGCGCTACTATCCGCGGCTGAAGAAGAGAATTGGCGAATCCTCGAAATTCATGCCTCTTGCGAAGGCGAGCTGGCTCGAGCCAAACTCAAGGCCACGGGGCTTATCCAATAAGCTCAAGAAGAGGCTCAGAAAGCCGAGGAAGCTAGGGAACGGGCTGTACAGGCTTTTCTTGAGTCTAAGGAGTTCGAGGACGAGAGGGATCGTCTGTTTCAAGGCGGATACATAGAATGTATCAAAGAAATGAAATAAGTTTTCCCAAATCTTGATCTCTCGGGATTTGATGGAGAAGCCCAGGGTTCTGAGAATCCGGTTGTTGCCGATGAACTGCTGTTGGGGGCGAGACTGGTGTCTCTAAGACTACTTCGGGAGCTACTCCGGCCGAGGGGTAGTAGTCGAGCTCCATTTTTTGTCCTTGTTTGGTACCATCATCAGCTCCATTTTTAGCACTCGCACCAACATAGTGTCGAGCTCCAAGACTTCTTCATTTTTGGCACTCACACCAGCTTGGTGCCGAGCTCCAGGACTTCTTCGTTTTTGGCACTCACACCAGCTTGGTGCCGAGCTCGAGAATGTCTTTTGATCTGCCTAAACGATTATCCCTGCCTTAGTTTTGCCTTTCTTATTTTCCTGAGACAACGTTGTAATGGCTTTTGGAATGTAATCCGATGTAAAAACACTTTGACAGATAAAAGAATTTACTTAGTTTTATTCATATGACTCAGCTTATATGTTTTTTGACTTTAGAATATCTCATGCTTTGAATACCGAGTTAAGGGTAGTATATTTTGAGATGTTCAGCATTCTAAGGATGGGGCAGTGGCTGTCCATTCAGGTCTTCTAACCGATATGTTTCGGGTCAAATGGTACTTGAGATGATATAGGGTCCTTCCCAGTTGGGTCCCAGTGTACCCAAGCCAATTTCCTTCGTACTGAGAAGCATTTTTCGGAGAACCATATCCCCCACTCGAAAACGTCTAACCTTGACTCGGGTATTATAAAATCGAGCTACCTGCCATTGCCGAGCTTCCACACATAGCCGAGCCATTTCTCTTTGTTCGTCCACAAGATCGAGTCTGAATGCTAAGAGTTATTTATTATCTTCTACATTGAATGAGCTAACTCGGGCTGAAGGCAACCCGATTTCGACGGGAGTGACGACTTCCGAGCCATAAGAAAGGAAGAAAGGAGTTTCTCCTGTGGCGGTTCGAGCCGTAGTTAGATATGCCCATAATATTTTCGGAAGTTCTTCAGCCCATGCTCCTTTGGCTCGGTCAAGCTTGGTCCGAAAATGCTGTTTGATGATCTTGTTGACTGCCTCAACCTGTCTGTTCGTTTGAGGATGGGGGGTGATGAATATACGTTTCTGATTCCGAGATTGTCACACATTTCGCGAAAGCTCCTATTATCAAACTGTTTTCCATTGTCGGTGACGATGGTACGGGGTATCCCGAATCGACAGACAATGTTCTTCCACAGAAAATCAGTGATCTTTTGTTCGGTTATTTTTGCTAATGGCTCAGCCTTGGCCCACTTCATGAAATAGTCTACGGCTACAACAGAAAACTTGGTCTGGCCTTTTCCCATAGGGAGTGGGCCTATGATGTTGATTCCTCACTATGCGAAGGGCCAAGGATCAATCATGGGCGTTAGTGTTTCGGGAGCTTGTCTCGGGATAACCGTGAATTTCTAACACCTGTCGCATCTCTGAGTGAGCCTGCGAGCGTCGTGTTGGATAGTCGGCCAGTAATATCCCTGACGTAAGACCTTATGCGCGAGTGATCGTCCTCCTGAATGGTTTCCGCAGATCCCTTCGTGAATTTCTCGTAACACATAGTCAGCTTCACTGGGGTTTAGGCATCGTTGCAATGGAGCATAATAACCTTTCTTGTATAGGGTCCCGTTAAGTATTGTATAACGGGAGGATCGGATCTTCAATCGTCGAGCCTCGGCACGGTCTTCAGGCAGCGCACCTTTGTCGAGATATTGGATGATTAGATCAAGCCAGGAAGGTTCCGAGTCAATCGCATTGATGACCGAGCTAACTGGTTCACTAATGCTCGGTTTAGCGACGTACTCGATCGAAATGGACCTAAGTATGTTATCTTCGTCGGCGGAGGCGAGCTTCGCTAGCAAATCGGCTTTGGCGTTTTCAGTCCGAGGGATCTGAGTGATGGCACAAAATTGAAAGCCACTAATAAGCTCTTTAGCTTTTTCCATGTATGCTTTTAATTGCTCTTTTCGTGTTTGATATACACTGGTAACGTGGTTGATAACCAGCTGAAAGTCACTGAAGACATTTAAGTGTGTAACACCCATGTTGGCCGCGAGTCGGAAACCAAGTAACAACGCTTCATATTCGGCTGTATTGTTCGAAGCTTGAAATCTAAGTCTTAAGGCATACTGCATGTAGGTGTGATTAGGAGTTTCCAGAACTACTCCTACCCCGCCTGCCTTAGAGTTGGAGGAGCCATCGACATACAACTTCCAGGGAATAGGGTCGGGTAAGGACTGGGGGGAAGTGGTAGTTGACTCTTCAACACGCTCGGTCACATGTTCTACTGATGGGTCAGTTTGTGGTGTTACTTCGATAATAAATTCGGTCACGGCTTGCCCTTTGATTGCTGCTTTCGGCATATACTAAATGTCGAATTCGCTAAGTTCGATTGCCCATTTCGTGAGTCGACCGGATGCCTTCGATTTCTGTAGAACCTGACGCAGTGGTAGATCGATCATCACGACAATGGTATGGGCTTGGAAATAAGGTCGAAGTCAGCGCGGGAAAACTACTAGAACTAGGGTGACTTTTTCCAAGAGTGGATATCTCATTTTCGCCGGCAATAGTGCTTTGTTGACGTAGTAGACCGGCAGTTGCTTTTCGTCGTGTTCTTGTATCAGGGCCAAGCTAAGTGCTGCCTCGGACATCGCTAAATACAGCAGCAGAGCTTCTCCTGGCTCAAGTTTCGATAAGAGAGGTGGGGATCCGAGATAAGACTTTAGTTGTTGGAATACTTCCTTGCACTCTTCCGTCCAATCCACCATTTGTCGTCCCTTCAATTGTTTGAAGAATGGGAGACATTTATCCGTGGCCCTGAATAGGAAACGATTGAGAGCTGCTATTCGTCCAGCCAGCCTTTGAACGTCTTTAATAGTTTTCGGAGATTCCATGTCGAGGAGGGCTTTAATTTTCTTTGGGTTCACCTCTATTCCTCGCTGACTCACCAAGAAACTGAGGAACTTTCTCGAGCTTACTCCAAAAGCGCATTTGCTCGGATTCAGCTTCATTCAGAATTTGCACAAAATAAGGAACATTTCTTCTAAGTCAGCTATATGGTCGACTGCGCGTACACTTTCGATGAGCATATCGTCAATGTATGCTTCCATGGTTCGGCTGATCAGCCGAGCAAAAATTTTATTCACTAATCTTTGATAAGTTGTACCAGTGTTTTTCAAACCAAATGGCATCACTTGGTAACAATAAAGGCCTTTGTCAGTGACAAAGGTAGTTTTTGATTTATCAGACTGATGCATTACAATTTGATTATACTCTGAATATGCATCCATAAAACTAAGAACTTCATGTTCCGTAGTACTGTCTACCAACTGGTCTATCCTAGGAAGAGGAAAGCTATCCTTTGGGCAGGCTTTATTTAGGTCGGTATAATCAATATAGACTCGCCACTTCCCATTGGCTTTTTTCACGAGTACGATATTAGCTATCCATTTCGGATAATATATCTCTTCTATGAATTTTGCCTTGAGGAGCTTGTTGACCTCTTCTTCAATGACAGTGTACCTTTCGGGGCCGAGAGGTCGTCGCTTTTGTCGAATTGGTCGATAGGTCGGATCGACATTGAGTCGGTGAGTGATCATTGACGGGTCAATCCCGGGCATATCTTCATGGCTCCATGCAAAAACATTAACATATCTTTGGAGCAATGCTATCAACTTATCTTTCAAAGGTGGTTGTAAAGACGAGCCAATTTGCACTGTTCTGGATCTATCTGTGTCAATCAAAGGCACCGAGATAAGGTCTTCGACTGGCTGCCCTCGTTCATGAATCTCGGCCTGGGGATCTAGCGACTCGATCATCGATATTTCAGTTGGAGCTTTCTCAGCAGGACCTCTTATAGCTGTCACGTAACAACGTCTTGCGTCTTGTTGGTCTCCTTTGACGACTCCTACTCCTGACTCAGCCGGGAATTTCATGAAAATGTGGTATGTAGATACCACGACCTGGAGGAGGCTTAAGGAAGGTCGACCGAGTATGACGTTGTAAACTAATGATTGGTCGAATATCAAGAAGTCAACTATAATTGTCGTCTGATGCGAAAAATTTCCAGTAGTTAGCGGCAGTGATGTGATTCTTTCATGGAGCACCTGTCCGCCAGAAAACCCGATCAATGGGGTCCGAACCGGACGCAATGCCGACCGTTCAACTCCCATTTTGTCGAATGCTTGAGCAAACAATACATCTGCAGATGAACCCATGTCGACGAGTATACGGAATACTTTTCAGTTTGCGATGGCGAGGGTGACAACTAAATCATCGTCGTGGGGGTGATAGATGGCTCGGGCATCTTCCTCTGTAAATGAGATGCAGTATCTTTCCCTTTTATTTTATTTTGAAGGTCGAGCTATAATCATGAGCTCGGACTTAGGTCGATTAATGCTTTGGTCATGATTCTTCCGAGCATTGTTTGAATCGTCTCTGCCTCGGGGACCACCGACGATAGTCCGAATTTCTTCCGTAGGCCAATTTTCGTTCGGACGTTCTTCAGGCTTTCCGGCTCTCACCACATGTTCTTTGAGTCGACTCTCTTTTATGAGTCGTTCGATTTCTTCCTTTAGATGATAGCAATCACTTGTGTTGTGCCCATGATCACGATGATAATGACAATACTTGTCCTTATTCCGTCGATTGGGATTGCTCCGGAGCTTATTAGGCCAGTTGACGAAACCTTCACTTTTGATTTCCATCAACACCTGCTCATGAGTCTTATTCAGGGGGGTATACGTAGAAAACCTACGGTCTGGTCATTTGCCCGACCTTCGTTTATCTCGTGCTTGATCATCTTTACGCTTTTTCCCTCCAATCGAGTCAGCTTCTTTTTTGGTCGACTCTTTGACTCAAGCATGAGTCGTGTTTCTTCGGCGTTCGCATATTTGTCCGACCGAGCCATGAACTCTACTAGAGTCTCTGGCGGGTTTTTTTCCAAGGATGCCAGGAATGGTTTGTCTTTAACTCCTTGTATGAGTACGTTGAGCACTGTTTCTTCTAAATATTTTCGAACCTGAATAAATTCAAAGTTGAAGCGCTTGATGTAATCTTTCAGTAGCTCTCCCTGCTTCTGAACTATGTTGTTCAAGTGTGCGGGGGGTTTCAGTTTCCTTTTTCCACCGATGAAGTTGGTGAGGAAGGCATCGCTAAGCTCGACGAATGAACTAATGGATTTCGGTTTCAGTTATTTGAACCAGAGTCGAGCTACGTCAGTTAATGTGAGGGAGAAGGCTCAACACATTAAGACATCTGAGGCGTTATGCGGCTCCATATAGGTTCTAAAGCATTCAATATGCTCGGTTGGGTTGGTTTTCCCAGTGAAAGGAGTGATTTGAAGTAATCGAAACCTTTCTGGTAACTGTGCTTGCATTACTTCGTCCACAAAAGGAGATGTTTTTACCTCGGATTTGGTCGGATGTATATTCCGACCCTATTTCATATCCGTCATCTCTTTTGTCATTTCTTCTCGTACTTCCCTTTTGAAGTCTTAGATGTCGGTTTTCCAAGGTTCGCCACTGTCCGCCGTACCTTCAACGGGAGGTTGGTTACGCCTCCTCCAATCTATCTCGTGTCGAAGATCGGTAGGGGGCAAGGCGGCCGTGGCCGAATGAGCCGGTGCTATCTCAAGAGCACCCTGAGGCTGACTCAATGAATGAGCCAGCGCTGGCTCGAGAGCACCCTGAGGCTGACTCAATTGATGGAACAATCGCGGCACAGAAGGCTGAGGATCAACCGCTGGTGTTGGGACGTGTGCTGTCTGCCTTTGCGGAGGCGGCTGCATTTGTTGACGATACATCTGCTCCAACATTTGTTTCATCACATTCATATCGGACCGGATTTCCTAAACCTCTCGATCCAACCATCCATTATTGCGGTTCCACTGGTTATTCATTGCAACAGATGTTGCTCGTTGCGCCGCAGAACCCTGACGGTTGTTGGGTAGTTGAGGACTACCGGGACTGCGCTTGCGCCCGCTGGCCCTGTCACCGCAACTTCATTCAATTCTTCTTCTTGAATCGTCCTTCTAATCATCACCATTAGAACTAGTATCCAATTCGTAGATTAGAATATGACAGATGGTTTTTCATACGGTTCCCACAGATGGCACCAAACTGTTTATGCAAATTTATGGTGCGCATTCCCCTAAGATCGTCACCTACACAAGAGATAAACTGAACGAAGACCCTAGTTCTAACTCGGGGAACCTCCGATGCCTAAGTCAGCTTTACAGATTAAAGAGAAGGCATTTTTAGGATTTTGAATTCCCTACCTTTCAGTGAAATGGAGGTCCTTTATTTATAGATGCGGGAGAATCCTATCGTGTAGGGATTCTCTTCCTGATATCATGGAGATTTGATTTTAGCCCGCTTCTGGTCTCCATCCGATCAGGAGACTATCGGGATTGGGAATCCTTTTGCGAGATATCTGGGTTAGTGTTTTTATTTACACCGTCTCTCCTTCATTCGGCTCGGCTAATTCCGACTCAATTAGGCGAGTCTCAGCTGGCTTTTATGGAGATAAGCTTTTAGGTCTCAGTCGGCACATGCTGACGTTGCTAGCTCGTCAACTGAGCTAACTTAATTCGTCTCATTCTATCCATTATATAACCTTGTCTCGGGCCTAACATTTACCTCAAAAATCCGGGACAGTGTCAGTAGGATTGGTCCGTTTCATATCCGAGTCTCTGGACTTAGCATATTTTCTCCCCAACACATATCATTTTAGAATACAAGCCCAAAAATCAGGCAGATTCAATGCTCAAGTGGACCATAGTTAGGATTAAATATATAATATTGAAAAATTCTTAGGGGCCACAAAAGTTTTAGATGAAGTTAACATGTGTGTTTTCTCTTCATCCAGGTCTATGTGACCTTATCAGCAAGTTGTATGTCCGTTAATCATTACAGTGGGCCCTTTGAGGGTTTCAGTAGTGTGTGTCATCAACATAGCTGCTTTCTATGGTGTGGTCCACTTTAGCCTTGGATCTACCTGATTTTTGGGTCTGTAACATGAAATGATACAACAAAATGGATGTACAGTGTGGATAAAACCCATACATAACGGTGGCCCCTCAGAGCCCCTGCTCGGTCATTTGCAAGAGATGGATAAGGAAGCATACAATCCAGGTTCCGGTGCACCATGGTGTATGGGTTTTTGGACTACCAAATTATTATTTTTTAACTTAGCTATTGCTCATCTCACCCTGTGTGTGCCGGCAAGCGCCTGTAACCCTGTTGCATAATCATCATGCATCACCTTAAAATTTAAAATTTTAAAAAAAAAAAAAAAAAAAAAAACAGTGTGAGATGAGCCATTGCACTTAGGGCTGAAAGTCGGGCGGGTTAGGTCGGGTTGGTGCTCAACCCTAACCCAACCCACGGTTCCTATACTTCAACCCTAACCCAACCCAACCCAATCTCGGGTTGGGAATTCTCAACCCAAGCCCAACCCAAGCGGGCTCGGTCGGGTTGATCGGGTTGGTCGGGTATATACGTGTTAATATTTTCGTTATTACATTAGTTTATTATATTTCAATATAGGACTTATTTTTTATATCTATGATTTTATTAATCATACATGTGATTATTAATCATAAAGAACTTCGTTTTTTTCTTTAAAAAAAAAAACAAGTTAAAATATAAGACAACTAGTCCATTAAAAGTCACGTAGCATAGCACACAATCTATTTGGGAGAGAGAAATCCGGCATATCTTGTCAGCTTGAGTCCTTGGAAATGACGTGGACAAATGAGACCCGACATCACTACTGTGCCTTCAACACAAATGATCCACACTCAATTATAATTTATAAGTAACTTATATATTGATTGAGTTTGGGTTCGGGTTGGGTCGGGCAACCCGGGACCTCAACCCAAGCCCAACCCAAGTTTTATCGGGTTGGTGTTTGTATAGCCGAAGCTTGAGATTGGACGCGATATTTCCTGCCTGAGCCCAACCCAATGTCGGGTTGGTCACGCATCGGTCGGGTTGAACCCGCCCAACTTTCAGCCCTAATTGCACTTTACCCATGCCTTAGAATCTGAATAACGTGCCAATTCTCTGGTTCTTGAAACTGGAACCCACTGTAAAATGATCCAAACCGTTCATATGATTGCTCCAGCAATACATGGGAATACTAAAAATCAAATACTCGAAGTCCGGAGATCCTGACACCTTGATCAATATGTTTGCACACAGACTGTTCAGAAAAATTACAGCAGCAATCTAGGGAAAAAAGAAAGACATTTTGGATGCATAAGACATCTAACTGTTACAGATTTATGTTACAGATTTATTACGTTCACCAAACATGGAAGCAGACTGCTATCCCTGGTGACCCATGTGGTGAGATTGGATTGGGCCACCTGCACTGTCCGAGACAGTCATACAAAGCATATTAATTTGAAAGTTGTTGGGTAACTTGGGTTCAATACTTCTTTAGGGCCCGTTTGGCCGAGCGAATTGGAAGGGATTGGATGACATTGGAAGGGATTGGAAGTTAAATCCTGGGATTGGCCAGGCGTGCCAAACAGACTGGGTGATATGATCCCGGGATATAGCAATCCCATAGATCTTAAGACAATCCACTGACAACACCATCATTACCTTTAAATCCCATCTAATCCACCCTAATCCATTCAATTTTGCTTGGGACGTGTTTGGTTCGAGGGATTGGAAGGGATGGGAATGTTTAATCCCGAGATTGGCCGGGCGTACCAAACAGACTCGATATAGCAATCCCATGGATCTTAAGACAATCCACTGACAACACCATCATTGCCTTGAAATCCATGCCATCCACCCTAATACCATTCAATCCCTTCCAATCCACCCGTCCAAATGCACCCTTAGGGCTTGTTTGGCTGGGCGAATCCTATGGGATTAGGAGGGATGGGATGGATTTTAAGGTAATGATGGTGGTGTCAGTGGATTGGTTTAAGATCCATGGGATTGCTATATCCCCTGACAAGTTCACTGGGTCTGTTTGGCACGCCCGGCATATCCTGGGATTTTACCTTCCAATCCATCCAACCAAGGGATGGTATCAATTTTAAGGTAATGATGGTGATGTCAGTGGATTGTTTTAAGTTCCATGGGATTGCTTATATCCCGGGACAAGTTCACCGGGCCTGTTTGGCTCGTCATGCATATCTTGGGATATCACGATCCCATCCCTCCTAATACCGTGGGATCGGTCCAGCCAAACAGGCCCTTAGGGAATTGGAATGATCCAAAGTATTTTTAAAAGTTGTTGGTCGAGTACCTACGTGCGACCTAGTCACCTAACTCACGTTTGGGATCTTGTGTTTTGAATGTACTCGATTCCAATTCACAGATCAAAATGATTCTTGACAGCTTGTGATCAAAATGCATTGTAATTTAAAAATAAACATACTTTTAAATTTTGTAGAACATTTATAAGAATGTGAATTTATTTATTACATTAATTTTAATATCTTTAACTGGTATTTAATACAATAATTATATTTAGTAATTGAAATATATACTTTAGCAAAAGAATTAATAATCAAATTTCTAGCCTCAAGCAGGCTACAAGCCTAGGATAAAAAAATTGTCAGTCAATGATGCTTTTTAACTTTCAATTTACATGAGGCCAGTATTTCGAGCGCTATTCGGTCCAATAAGCTTATCTCTGATACTGGTATGTGGCCCAATCAAATCTCACAAATTGGCCACTAGGAGCATAGGTAGTGATTCAGTGACTTGATCTATGGAAGTACCCCATCATTATATGTGTTTTATTCATATTATCTGTCTATTTCGCCACCTCATTTCAAGGCATGAGCGTAAGATAAGGTAAATCCAAAGCTTAATTGGAACATGCTACAAGAAACTGTGAGCATTGGATGCCTACGATGAAAACTTCTTAGGGGCTATGTAAGCTTTGGATCAAAGCTGACATTTATATTTTTCCTTCATCTAGGTATGTGTGACCTTATGAACAGGTTAGATGGTAAATAAACATCATGGTGGGGCTTAAAAAGGTTTCAATGTGTTATTACCCCCTGCTGTTTGGCGTGTTGTGGTTCAATTGAGCACCGAATCTACCTTTATATTTTTACTCTAGTAAAATAGATAGGAGGTGTGGATAAATCACGGACATCATGGTGGACCCCATAGAGTCCACCCAACAATATGCATTCACCTAGCATGACCATATTTTGATGGATATGAATCGCATGGTGACCTTGTTACCGGTAGGTTGTGTCCATGGTGGTAGGCTATGTGCGGCCCATTGGGATGTATGTGTTTCATCCATGCTGTTCATCTATTTCGTTAGATCATTTTAGGTTATGTGCTCAAAATTGGAGCATATCCAAAGCTTAAGTGAACCAGACAATGACATTCATAGTTGAAACTCTTTTAGGGCTCATATTAATGTTCATATGTCATTTAGCTTATTCATAACATCACACCAACCCGAATGAAAGAAAAATATAAATATAGCTTGATTTGAAACTCCTATAACCGTGGGAAGTTTTCAATGGTAGGCATTCATTACTAATGATTTCTCAAAGTGTAGTTCATTTGAGTTTTGGATATGCTTTAATTTTAGGCTCAAGGCTTAAAATGAGCTAGAAACTAGATAGGTTGCATGGATAAAACACATACGTAGAGCTAGGCATAGGATGGCTCGACTCAACAAGCTTGACTCGTCCAACTTGTTCAGACACGACTCGATCTGAACCGAGTGGGTGAGTTGATACGAACCAAGTAGACTTCATCCGATTCGAACTCAAATCGAGTCGAGCTCATGTCACCCAGTAACTTGACTTGACTTGACCCGAAATCCAACTCGGTATTGACTCGCCTCGATCCGAAACCCGATTTATGTGTGTGTACTCTAGATTTACCATTTCAGATCTAAGATGCCATGTAGCTTATGGAGAGGCAACAATTTTGGCAAATGCACTTAGGTTTTGTGTGTGATTTTAGCTCGTGGATGCCCGCTGCACCTACGCGACCCGATCTGTCTCATTACTTGTGAGGGGGTTGGACTTGGTCTGGATTAGTCCAGGCCAAACATGGACTCGGATCGGGTCAAGCATGCTAGACTCGGTATCGAGTCCGGTCGAGTTCGAGTTAGGTCTGTTTCAAAACTAGATCAAGTTGGGTCAACCTTAACTCGGTCCGACTTGACTCGATGCCCAGCTCTACACATACGTCACAGTAACTCCACAATTCGTGCCCCCGCGATGGACATCGCCACTGTGGGATTTGATCATACCATTGGTTGCTGCTAGATATGGCCTACTTAAAGTAGGCACTCACATAGATTAAAAAAAAAAAAAAAAAAAACTTAACACAGGGATGAACGCGATGAGGTCAATCACCGTCTTCTGTTCACTCCCCAAGTATAGGGTTGCGATGTAGTAATAAACTCGGTAAGACCGAGGTCGAATCCACAGGGACTGAAACTTGTACGTAATCTGAAAATAACTAGAACTAGAACTAGAATGAGATGAAATCTAAATTGAGTGTAATTTTAGAAATAATGGTGAAATAGTAAACTAAAACTGAAGAAATTTAAAGGTAGGAAACTAGGGTACCAAGGATCCACTTGTAGAGATCAGGGAGAACTACACTTGATTCATGAAAATCCACTGAACTTCCTTTGATGTAATTTTGAAAAGATGAAAGGTGTATGAATTAGAATGGATTCCATCACCAAACCATGCCCAGGAGACAAAGCAAACAACAAAATTAAACTAATTACCAACCAATCAATGTATGAAGGTTAGGAAGGGTACCGACATCCAACCATGCCCAGGAGACAATGGTGAACAATAGGGCTTCCTGACGTCATAAACATAAGAGAAAAAGAACATGCTCAAAGCCATTGCAGACCCATTGTAATTTCAGTCACAACAGACCATTAAAGACTGAAAACATTCCCTTAATAAAATTAAATCAAAATTCATTCAGTTTAAACAAAAGGCACAAGCATAGACTCATCCCGTCACACTACAAGCTTCACCTCTTAGCCCTAGCTAAGAGGTTTAGCCACACATGAGTGGACTAGATCTCTTAAAACAAAAGAAAATAAATAAAAAAATAAAAATAAAAAGAAAAAGAAAAGAAAACAAGCTACTCCCTGTCTCTCGGCTCCACATCCCAACTCCTCCAAGCTTCCAGCCGTGGATATCTCTCCTCTTTCTCTGAACACTTTCTTTTTATAACTGCTGATGGAAGTCGGATGAGATGTGGAGAGTCCGTGATGGAGTCGGCTGCGGAAATTTTTCTGGTTTCGTAACAGGGAGTATGCTGGTTGCTTGGTGGGTCTCATTCCTGGTTTCGGCAGAAGAATCCAAGCCGTCCATTAGATGAAGAATGAAAAACCAGTCGGAGATACGAAGTTTTGGATCCTATTTGTAGTGGCCCACAGGATTTTAAACCCACCGTTCAACTTCCATTTGGACAATAAAAACCCGATCTTCACTGTCAATTGAAAAACTGCCACCTAGGCAGTCGTAATAGGGGACACGTAGGTCTAATGGACGGTCTTGATCTTTCATTGAAGCAATGGTGGTGGGCCACTAACATCCTCCGCAGACGCTCCTGCGTAAACAGAGATTTCGCGGTGATACTGGTGGGGTCCACATACCCCACTGTTGAGAAATCCACCTCGTCCGTTAGTTTTATCCCGGAAAACCATCTAGATATGCTCGGTTTTGAATTCGAACTATAGTGTTTCACAAACGTTTGTTTGGCACCATCCAACCTCCGTCAAAGCCTTTATATACATGTAGCGTCCAAGAAAATCAGTAACCAGGCCAGAGTACGGTCGGTTTGGCCTATTGAACTCGATGAACGGTGTGGATCTTCAAAACTCGTGATGATGGTGGCCCACCAAAGGTCGCTCGCAAGTCCCTGTTACGTAAATTCGAGCTTCCGAATTTGAATCGGGTCGACGACCGCTGACCGATTCCATCAGACCAGTGCGTGGCGAGAGCACAGGTTTTGTGCACCCCACCGATATAAAGCGGTCCCCACCTTTATGTATATTCAAAATCCACTCTGTCCATCCGTTTTTCCAGCTCATTTAAGGCGTTGAGACAAAAAGTGAAGTAGATCCAGATATCAGGTGGGCCCCACTTTACCATTTTATAGGCCGATCTATCCGTTGGGTCACTTTCAGAGGGATCCAACGGATGATTTTTGACGTGTACGGTTACTTTATGGTCCTTAGGCCATGTATGAAGTTTCGAACCAAACGGATGGTGCGAAACCTGTGATCTTGCATTCTGGCTGACTTTCAGGCCACTTGAGCTTCAGTTTCTCGATTTTCTCTGATCTCGGCTGTGTAAAATCGTCAATCCCAATCCCCAGGAGTCCTTCCCCTGCCTTGGTGATGTCGGAGCACTAAATCTCAGCTTTAAGCACTCATTTTCAGTCTCAGCTTGTCATCACATCCTGCATTACAAACACGATTAAATCAGACCATTAAATAATATTATGTTCGTAAATCCAAGCAGTAACTAGGGTCTGATATGCAATATTTGACCCTCAACACAACCCCCAACCAGCATTTTGCTAGTCCCGAGCAAAATATGCGAAAAATAAGTTGAGAATTACAGGATAATTTCTATGAACTCAAGTGATTTTTGGAAAACCATCCAAATACTTAGAATTCAACAATTTATGAATGTTGGGCCTTACTCACTCCTAGACTCAGGCACACAGTAAACTTCATAACCAAGTTCAAAGTATTAGTCCCTTAATTAGAATAATCCTAAACATTGAGTTCCACAGGTGTAAGGTGTAATCCCAACTTTCAACATTAATATTCAATTCTATATTTCAGGATATCGTTGGTAACCAACAAGAGAATTCATGATAACCAAAGCCTAAACTAAAATGTGCCTCATGAATCATTCTTCTTTTTTTTCTTTCTTTCAGCCTTTGATTTTTTTTTTTTTCATTAAAAGTAATGCCAAGAGGGGAATCCAGTCCTTACCTATAGGGAGCAAACCTATGGTGAAGACCGTACACCTAAATCTTCTTCACATATTATCCATGGGGAATGAAATCTACACCTATAGGGAGCAGACCTATGGTGTAGATCCTTCGCCTAACTTTTTTCAATGGTATCTTTTCCTTTCAATTGATCATGATGGGCAATTGTTCAAGTTGGTTCCTTCTATGCTTATTGATTACCAAGTTAATCCTTCAATATGGAACTGAAACCTTAATGTGTAAGCGAGATATGACATGTGAAATCATGACTCAATCAATGTTTACAACTTCTAATCCTGGATTAATAATTCAAACTTAACTGTGAAATCTAACGAGCAACTGAATCCAAGAGTAGTAAATCACCAACCTTCCATATCCTGAACTTCTAAATCAAAGATGGTTGTCAAAATCACATTAAATTCACCAGAAAGTCCAGAAAAAATTTTAAAAATTTTCACAAATTTTTGCTCAGACTAAGAAAAACATTGATTAGGTAACCTAATCTCCCACCCCCAACCTAAAATCTACATTGTCCTCAATGTAAAAGATATAGACATGTAATGCATATGAGACAACGACAGTAAAGAAAAAGTGATGGGAAGATAGTACCTGGATGATGAATCGTGAGAGACTTTCCAAGAGGTCACAACATGAGAGCGGGTGAGCACGAGAGAGAAAGCAACACAAAACTAACAAAAATAAAATCCTACCTATACCACTTTCGCAGGTGCTCTCGATTGCATTTAGCGAATGCAACAAGCCTTTAAACCCCTAGGTTGCCCCTAGTGGACGAGTTGTAGTCTCGTGAGGGTTTGCAGTAATGTTACCCACAAACATTGAACTAACTAACTAGGAAAATGAAATGGAATGAAAAAGCTGGATTGCCTCCCAGGAGCGCTAAGTTTACTGTCTATCCTAAAAGAGCATAAAGGAAACTACCCTAGTCCTAAGAAAGCAGAGAAAAACTACTAAGTCATGCCGCAAGGTTCCTCTTCCAGCCAATATCTTGATAAGTTTCTCAATAAGTTCCTCAACAGGATCATCCAAAAGCCATTTTTGCAATAGGCTTGGACGCCCTGGAGCTTGACTTTCCAGAAAAACTTATGTACATCATTAAAAATTTGACGTTGATTCGCTTGAGGTATCCAGAGTATATATGATTCACCTGTGTCAGAAAAAATTTCGAAGTTAGTATCCCATGGTGAATCAGAGACTACAAGTAGATCAAATTGAGAAAAATTTTCAAGAAGTGGTGTAGTCTCAACACATTCCGAAGTATCAGACTTCGGTTCAATTTTTAGCTCCTCCTCCCTTAATGGTAAACATTCAGGATCTGTGGAAGGAGGGGTTTCAGAGTAAGGGTTCTCTTGGTCAGTGATGACTACCGAGATATTGTTTTGCAAGGCATTCACTATATCTCTTATCATGGGATAATTTGATTCTGCAAAGTGTGCCAAGCAATCATCCAAAGAGTTGGGACATTCAGCTGAGAGTGACTCATTTTCCACATTGAAGTGTGTGCTGATCTGTCTAAGGAACCCATCGTTTTTAAAATTAACCATAGGTACGCTCTCTTGCTTCAGCCCTGCACAGACAGATAGAGGGTCAGTAGACGAAGTATTGAAGTGCGGACTCTGTTCATTGATACTACTCAGAAGAGGCCTGGACTCGTCAAAATTCGATAGTTCAGATGGTGACCTCAACTGTGTGGTTTCAAATTCCAGAGTCGTATCGAGTAGCTCATCCATCTCCCGAATCATATCATCATTCGATTCAGAAGAGTGGTCCAAACATGTTTCACAAGAGTTAGAAGTGTCGGTTGTAAGGGGCTCGTCCTCCACCTTTAAATCAGACATGTCAGGTGAGGGGAGTGGCTCATTATGACCGATCAATTCGTGTTCGTCTTGATCATTGACCTGGACCAATCTTGAAATTGATTCAAGAGAAATTTGGATTGCACATTCATAATCATCTTCCCAATACGCATCATTGTCTACTTCTGTGCAGTGTACACTTGGGATGGGGTCGCTTTCCTCACATTCTAAATTCGGTTGAGGTTCGAATAAACTAACCTCAACCTCATCATTGAGATCCTGTGTATCATGTAAGGAAAGTGTGTCACCATCACTGTATTTGAAAGACACCCAAGTATCTCCACCATTCTTTTGAACAGTCATTGAGATCGACTCATCGGGGAATTGAACCGTATGCTCATTAATGGAATCCAACTCCTCATTTCAAACTCCAGATTTCGTCAAAAGCGAGTGAGGATCACTTTCCTCGCATTGTATTTCTGGATTGGATTGTAGTTGGGATGAGCGAGTTTCCTCTAACCTATCAAGGCGTGACTCAAGCTCTTCTAGTAATTTCCTCATGTCAGCAGAAGAGTCTGTGTCACTTTGAAATGAATTCTCTTGGATCGATTTTGGTTGAATCTCAAAGGTAGGGGATCCAAAAGAATAATCATTATAATAGGTTGTTGGTTCATCTTTCCAATATTGATGTTTCCACTGATTATAAGTATACGGATCATAGGTGGGAGAATCTGATGGTTGGTAATACTTATTATCACTCATAATATAATCACGCATTGTTTTCTTTTTCTCAAATGAGTGATAGTAATTCTCACTCCCATAGTTATGATAACCCCAACATTCACGTACTGTCCGTGGGGTGGAATTGTTCTCCCGTATATGATTGCGTAAGGACTTCTTAACCGGTGGATCTTCATATTCCGATCGATTCTCAATGATAGTTTTAGAAAAGTTTTGAGACATTGGTGGATTTCTATCATAATCATCATCCCAATATATGTTATTCTTCTCAGCATACTGACGTTCCCACTCGTGCATATACATGGTGAAACCCTAACTCTGAGTCTAATCCTATAAGAAAATAAAATTCCTACAGCAATATGGAAGGTAAGCAGAAGAGAAGTGAGAAGGATGTTACCAGAGTAGAAGTTCCTATGTTAAAAACCTGCAAAACAAAACAAAACAAGTTAGTTTTTAAGAATAGTAAGTCTAAGGTTAGAAAATTTCTAAAAATAAAACCCTAATTCTAAAAATAGAAAAAGTAAAGAAATTAAGAAGATATCACCAAATTAGAAGTTTCTATCTTAGAATCCTACAAAACAAGAAAACAGGTTAGTTTCTATAAATCAGAAAAACCTAAACCTAAAGTTAGTAAAATCTTAATCTTAATCTAATTCTAGAACCAATTAATTTCAGAAATACGTAGCCATCAGTCCCCGGCAACGGCGCCAAAAACTTGTTCACTCCCCAAGTATAGGGTTGCGATGTAGTAATAAACTCGGTAAGACCGAGGTCGAATCCACAGGGACTGAAACTTGTACGTAATCTGAAAATAACTAGAACTAGAACTAGAATGAGATGAAATCTAAATTGAGTGTAATTTTAGAAATAATGGTGAAATAGTAAACTAAAACTGAAGAAATTTAAAGGTAGGAAACTAGGGTGCCAAGGATCCACTTGTAGAGATCAGGGAGAACTACACTTGATTCATGAAAATCCACTGAACTTCCTTTGATGTAATTTTGAAAAGATGAAAGGTATATGAATTAGAATGGATTCCATCACCAAACCATGCCCAAGAGACAAAGCAAACAACAGAATTAAACTAATTACCAACCAATCAATGTATGAAGGTTAGGAAGGGTACCGACATCCAACCATGCCCAGGAGACAATGGTGAACAACAGGGCTTCCTGACGTCATAAACATAAGAGAAAAAGAACATGCTCAAAGCCATTACAGACCCATTGTAATTTCAGTCACAACAGACCATTAAAGACTGAAAACATTCTCTTAATAAAATTAAATCAAAATCCATTCAGTTTAAACAAAAGGCACAAGCATAGACTCATCCCGTCACGCTACAAGCTTCACCTCTTAGCCCTAGCTAAGAGGTTTAGCCACACATGAGTGGACTAGATCTCTTAAAACAAAAGAAAATAAATAAAAAAATAAAATAAAAAGAAAAAGAAAAGAAAACAAGCTACTCCCTGTCTCTCGGCTCCACGTCCCAACTCCTCCAAGCTTCCAGCCGTGGATATCTCTCCTCTTTCTCTGAACACTTTCTTTTTATAACTGCTGATGGAAGTCGGATGAGATGTGGAGAGTCCGTGATAGAGTCGGCTGCGGAAATTTTTCTGGTTTCGTAACAGGGAGTATGCTGGTTGCTTGGTGGGTCCCATTCCTGGTTTCGGCAGAAGAATCCAAGCCGTCCATTAGATGAAGAATGAAAAACCAGTCGGAGATACGAAGTTTTGGATCCTATTTGTAGTGGCCCACAGGATTTTAAACCCACCGTTTAACTTCCGTTTGGACAATAAAAACCCGATCTTCACTGTCAATTGAAAAACTGCCACCTAGGCAGTCGTAATAGGGGACACGTAGGTCTAATGGACGGTCTTGATCTTTCATTGAAGCAATGGTGGTGGGCCACTAACATCCTCCGCAGACGCTCCTGCGTAAACAGAGATTTCGCGGTGATACTGGTGGGGTCCACATACCCCACTGTTGAGAAATCCACCTCGTCCATTAGTTTTATCCCGGAAAACCGTCCAGATATGCTCGGTTTTGAATTCGAACTATAGTGTTTCACAGACGTTTGTTTGGCACCATCCAACCTCCGTCAAAGCCTTCATATACATGTAGCGTCCAAGAAAATCAGTAACCAGGCCAGAGTACGGTCGGTTTGGCCTATTGAACTCGATGAACGGTGTGGATCTTCAAAACTCGTGATGATGGTGGCCCACCAAAGGTCGCTCGCAAGTCCCTGTTACGTAAATTCGAGCTTCCGAATTTGAATCGGGTCGACGACTGCTGACCGATTCCATCAGACCAGTGCATGGCGAGAGCACAGGTTTTGTGCACTCCACCGATATAAAGCGGTCCCCACCTTTATGTATATTCAAAATCCACTCTGTCCATCCGTTTTTCCAGCTCATTTAAGGCGTTGAGACAAAAAGTGAAGTAGATCCAGATATCAGGTGGGCCCCACTTTACCATTTTATAGGCCGATCTGTCCGTTGGGTCACTTTCAGAGGGATCCAACGAATGATTTTTGACGTATACGGTTACTTTATGGTCCTTAGGCCATGTATGAAGTTTTGAACCAAACGGATGGTGCAAAACCTGTGATCTTGCATTCTGGCTGACTTTCAGGCCACTTGAGCTCCAGTTTCTCGATTTTCTCTGATCTCGGCTGTGTAAAATCGTCAATCCCAATCCCCAGGAGTTCGTCCCCTGCCTTGGTGATGTCGGAGCGCTAAATCTCAGCTTTAAGCACTCATTTTCAGTCTCAGCTTGTCATCACATCCTGCATTACAAACACAATTAAATCAGACCATTAAATAATATTATGTTCGTGAATCCAAGCAGTAACTAGGGTCTGATATGTAATATTTGACCCTCAACATCTTCCTCAAAGATAACTACTAGGAATCCACGGAGCTTCTCTGGACTCCTCATAGAGACTTCTTGAATCCACGAGGAAATAAAGCAAGAAGAATATAAATAATTCTAATAAATTCATAATTTGATTGATGAATGAAATAAACGAGTTCACAATCCTTTAAATAAGGATACCAAGTAATGTCAGAGAAATCAGAAGCAAACTATAACTAAAACTCCTAGAATTCACAACTTACTATAAATAGTAAGCTTACTATTTATAGATGATCGTGGTGTCTACTAGTGCGCAAGGTTTTCGGCCAAAAATAGTAAGTGTCCTATTTGGCTTCACCAAGTTATTCTTCTAATTATTCTAAGTGCTTTTCACGTTGGGCGCAACTCCTTAAGCCCAATAGATGAAGAGTTATAGTCAAACTAAAACTTACTATTTATAGTAAAAACGGAATTCAAATAGGGAAACGACCATAGATCCGAGGGTATTTCGCAAATCCGTCTCGCGCAACCCGGCAGAGCGGGATTGGGTGGCTAAAGTAGCTCGTTTTTACCCCAAAATCATATATTTTATAGCCAATAACTCATTTTGGATAGCGAGATACGCATGATCTAAGGTCTGATGGTTTGGATTGCGAGATATGCTCGCTCTACATCAAAACTTCATGCTTTGTGTGATGGGCACAACTTTGGGATCCACAGAGGTGGGTACCTAACTATAGGGCTCACCATGATGTATGCTATTTGCTTTAAAAGCTCATTTTAGGGCATGATCCAAAAAATGAAGGAGATCCAAATCTAAGGTGAACCATGCTATATGAGCAACAATGATTAACTATTAAAAACTTCTTATGGGCAACAAAAGTTTTGGATCAAGCTTAATATTTTTGCAGTCCCTTCATCCATGTCTTTGTGGCCTTGTTGACGGTTAAATGGCAAATCAGCATTCTGATTTCCAGTGGTGTGGTCCACCTAAGATTTGGATCTTCTTCATTTTTGGCTCATGCCTTGAAATGCACTCTCCAAATGAATGGATGGCATGGATATAAGGCACATACATCACGATGGGCCCATGGTTAAAGATCCACTCCGGTTGGTGGTTGCGCCTATCTCTGAGAGCATGTGGCCCAATCAAACCCCACCACAGGTACAAGTCTTGGTGGCATGGTCAGTAGGGATAACATGGATGCAGACTGGGTACTACCCCACCAGCCATCATATGAGGGGATTTTATAGGTCCCATGTTATCTATATGTTTTATTCAAGTTATCCATTTATTTTTTGACAGATTATTTTATAGCATGAACAAAAAAAAATAAATAATAATAATAAAATTCAAAGGCTTAACCCAAGTTTTATGGTCGTTGAAGTGTTGGATCAAGCTGGTATTTATGTTTTACCTCGGTAAAGTCTGTGTGACCTTATGCATTGGATGGCAAATAAATATCAATGGTGGTCTCTAGGAAGTTTTCAAACGGTAAAAGTTATCCTACTGCTTCACGTGGTATGGTCTAATTGAGCCTTCAAACTGCATCCTCTTTGGGCTATTGCCCTAAAATACGTATCAAAATAAATAGATGGCACTGATATAACATATAAATCACGGTGGACACTGGGCATAAAGCCCTTGATATGGGAGACGGATTGGCTACTCCCCCTGACACCAGCCAATGGCTGGTGGTCGTGCTTTGTGGGCCCCACCATGAAGTATGTGTTTCATCTATGCTGTCCATCTATTTTTATAGGTCATTTTATTTATAATAAAAAAAAATGAGGTATATTGAAATCTCAAGTAGACCACATTACAGGAACCGTGTTGAATGTACGGTGACCATTAAAAACGTTTTGTGGTCCATAAAAGTTTTGGATTCATCTGGGTATTTATGATCCAATCAACAGATTGGATGTCAAATAAACAGTACAGTGGGCCTTAGGAGGATTTTAATGATGGATATCCAATCATTATTATTTTCCTGTGGTGTGGATCACCTGAGATTTATATCCCTATCATTTTTTTCATCCATAAAATGATCTGTAAAAATGGATGACCGGAATGGATGAAACAAATACATCATAGTGGGGCCCACAGAGCACCGACCACCAGCCACGGGGCTGGTGTCAGGGGTAGCCAATCCGTCTCCCTTGAGATGACCGTCCGTCTCTTGCTGGCTCCTGTTTAGGGGGGACGCGGATTGCGTCCTACCCCCGCCCGGACGGATTATCTGTGGGGCCCACCGTGATGTAAGTATTTTATCCAAACCGATCATCACTTTTCTCCGATCATTTTAAGTTATCATATGAAAAATGAAGCAGATAAACAGCTCCAGTAGACCACATCAAAGGAGGCTACAGTGATAATGACACCCACCGTTGAAACCTTTTTAAGGTTTTTTTACCACCCAACCTATCAATAAGGTCATGTGGACTTGGATGCAATGAAAACACAAATTTCATCTTGATCTGACACTTCTCCAGCTCTCAAGAACTTTTTAATGGTGGAAATTCAATCTCCACTTTGTGGTCCACTTAAGCCCCGAAACTATCTTAATAATTTTACTATATCTTAAAATAATCATATAAAAACGATTAACGGTGTGGATAAAATACTTACATCACGGTGGCCTCAACCGTCCGGGCGGGGTTAGGACGCAATCCGCGTCCCTGGTTGGGCAGTACCGATCCGCGCCGAACACGCATTCCGCGTCCACGACCGTATAAGAACACGCACGCACCCCTTTACCCGCCACTATATTCAACAGCTTCCAGTCTGTTCTGCCTCTTCAAACCGAAATGGCCGATCCTCCCGACTCCTCTCCACCTCGCCAGCCCATCTCCCGCGATGAACCTAACAAAAACCAGCCCCCGACGCACCATCATCTCTCGTCCTTTCCTGATCCCACCACCTGCTTCTCCTGCAACGCTCCGGTCACTCCCTCTCCTCATCCCCAGTCCTGGCCCGACGGTCCCTCTCCTCCTCCAGTCTATCGCCCCATCCGTTTCCCAGCCCTAAATCTCCCCCCTCCAAACACCCAATCCATCATCCAATCCCCAGTTCCCCAACCCCAATCAGTACCGTCCATTTCCCTACCCCACCACTTCCAACCCCTTCCAAGAAAATCCAAACTCCATCCGACGCCCAGCGCTTCCTCTCATCTCCCTCCGGCTCCAACTTCCTCGGCTTCATCGCCGCCCTCTCCCACTCCATCCGCGGCCGCAAGATCTCTGATCCGGCCCCTCTCTCCCCGTCCATCTCCTCCGTCACCTCCCTCCTCCAAACCCTTATCCATTGGATCGATGACATTCCGCCCGTCATTCAACCCTCCCGCTACGGCAACCCTTCGTTCCGCGTCTGGCAGGATCGCCTCACCGAAACTGGCTACTCCCTCGTCCTCGAGCTCCTTCCGGAAGATCTAAAACCTGCTGTTGTCGAGATCTTTCCCTACTTCGCCGACAGCTTCGGAAACCCTGCCCGCATCGATTATGGAACCGGCCATGAGGCCAATTTTGCCGCTTGGCTCTACTGCCTTGCCCGGCTAGGTCTCATCAAGGAAGATGACTATCAGGCCGTTGTATCCAGAGTATTCGTGAAGTATCTTGAACTGATGAGGAAGCTGCAGATTGTTTACTGTCTCGAACCTGCCGGGTCCCATGGTGTCTGGGGCCTGGATGACTACCATTTTCTCCCATTCATCTTCGGGTCGGCCCAGCTGATTGATCATAAGTACATGAAGCCCAAGTCGATCCATAACGAGGACATACTTGAGAATTTTGCAGATGAGTTCATGTATCTATCTTGCGTGGCATTCGTGAGGAAGGTGAAGAAAGGGGTGTTTGCAGAGCACTCGCCACTGCTTGATGACATCAGTGGGGTGCCGACATGGAGCAAGGTTAACAGCGGGATGCTTAAGATGTACAGAGCGGAGGTGCTTGAGAAGGTGCCGATCATGCAGCATTTTCTCTTTGGATCACTCATTGAATGGTACTAGTTCATAAATGCCCATGCCCAGTTCTTTTCTCGCTTGCTTGATATACTTATACTGAGCTTAGTTCCTCATTGTTGGTCTTTGTTGAAAATTAAGTTAGTTTGGAGAAGCACAAAATCCTATTTCTAGAAGAGGTTTGCTAGAATACAGCCTGACGAATTGCAATGGGATGTATGAGATTCTAACAATCTGCTTATATTTCAAACCTTTGATTAGACAGCGGTTGTGATGAGTATCCATATTCAAAGCAAAGGAACCTAATAATATACATGTTGAAAAACTTTAACTTGAGAGATTTTATTTTATTTTTAATCTACCATACAAAGTTTGACCTATCATATAAACAGTTTGGATCATTGGAAGATGACCCAGATTCAAAGGCTAAAGTCATGATGTATCTATTTCAGTACGTCAGGATATATCTTACCAAACCTCTTCTTAGAATTGCAGTTTTTTTGCTTCATGTATGGCAGATTAGTGTTATTGGATTTGATTTTGCATTTGATTGTAGTGGTCTTTCATTGTAGGGATCGCATCCATGCATCTGAGTTTCGGTGGGATGCAACCCAAAATGAGGACCTCAGGATGCACATTGTGTGGAAGTGGAAATGTTTTTCCCATCCCCCAAATTGCAGATGGTGTGATGCTTCCCACTTTCCTGCCCACATGTTAGGCACCAAACACATGTTGGATGAAAGCGACTCCTAGTTGCTTTCATCCCTACCATTTGTTGGGATTTTCTAACAATCAATAAGCACATGTGGGCTGGATCACTGTAGAACTACTCTCAGTGGCACCTCCCAATCTAAGAAGTGGGAGGCATGAAACCTGTTCTGTGTGGATGAGGTGGACTTGCCCAAGCACAGTGTTGTTGGTGATCCTCTAAACGTTAAATTTTATGTGAATTGGTGCAGCAAGGATTGTTTGCAAATTACAAGTACATTTGCAGATAAATAACTCCCCTACAGTATTCACAAGTTGGATTTATAACCCATCTACTATAGTTAAGTTAGATTTTACTAGTACTAGGTTTAGAGTTTGAAACCAAAGGCTAGCCTTCTCTTATGTATTACACCTTTGATAGTGTTTGTTTTTGGGTTTTGTGTGATGACTGCTCCAGATGTAAATTAACTTTGAGGCATGAGAACATTGCTTATTTCGAAGCATCTAGGTTTGTCATTCAATTTGATGCAATCAGATCTTAAAGCAAATATAGATGCCTCTATGTTACTTCCTTGGGCCCTATTTGCTAGATGCCTAAAAATGAGTTCATCTCATTTTAGTTAACAATAATTCTTCAGTAGAGATCTTGATATCTAATACATAATTACTGCTAACACAAACTCATTATGTATTGAAGATCAAGAGATGGTCGACCTCCCTCTGCTAGGGTCTAGATGATGGTAACAAGGTAACTCCGATGATGGCTGCTTTCTCAAAATGGATTGAAGATCAAGAGATGGTCGACCTCCCTCTGCTAGGGTCTAGATGATGGTAACAAGGTAACTCCGATGATGGCTGCTTTCTCAAAATGGATTGAAGATCAAGAGATGGTCGACCTCCCTCTGCTAGGGTCTACATTTACCTGGACCAATGGTAGAGCTATCCCAGTCCAATCCAGACTCGACAGATTTTTACTATCTGCTGATTGGATGGATCTCTTTTCCTTCTCTTCCCAAATTGTGCTCTCGAGAACCACTTTAGACCATCGGCCAATCAAACTCTCTCTCGATGGCACCAACTGGGGTCCCAAACCCTTCAAGTTCGATCGTTCGTGGCTCAAGATAGCAGGCTTCCATCAAAAAGTTTCTGTTTGGTGGGAAGAAGCCCAGGTGAAAGGTTGTGCAGGTTACAGGCTTCACGCAAAGCTAAAGCACCTCAAAAGTAGACTAAGAGAATGGTATCAGTAGGCATACTCGATTAGAGAACAGGAGATGGAAGGGATTTTATATGAACTGCAGAGGATTGATTCTGAAGCTGAAATTCAGCCGATGCCTCCTGACATTATGGCCAGAAGAATTGATCTTATCCAATCTCTATCTGCCAAGGCCCTTGAAAAAGAAATCTCGTGGAAGCAGAAGTCTCGGGTCAAATGGATTAAGAAAGGAGACAAAAACACTGCCTACTTTCATAGTGTTGCCAACATGCGGGCCAGAAGCAATCAGATCAGTAGAATCATTGTGAATGGAGAGAGGACTGAGGACAAAGGCATAATTGCAGTGGAGGCTGTTGCTCACTTTAGATCTTGGCTGCAAGCTGAAGATTGGATCAGGCCCCAGTTGGATGCGTTGGCCCTGGACAATCTATCTGGCGATGAAGCGTCTTCTCTCGAAGCCCCTTTCTCTGTGGAGGAAGTGAAACTTGCCATTGATTCCCTGGATAGAGAGAGCATCGGGCCTTGATGGATTTCTAATCAAATTCTACCAGGCCTTCTGGAACCTCCTTCAGAATGACTTGATGGAATTCTTTTCTGAATTCTTCAGCTACGACAGATTATCCAAGAGCCTCGAGGCTACCTTCATACCCCTCATTCCGAAATTTTCAGGGGCAGCGTCTATCCAAGACTACAGACCGATCAGTCTGTTGGGTAGCCCGTATAAAATTCTCGCCAAGGCTCTATCCTTCAGACTAAGAAAGGCCATGGGTAGCATCATCTCTGCAAACTAAAATGCTTTCATTGCCGGTAGACAAATAATTGACTATGCGTTAATTGCTAACGAGTGCCTCCACTCGTGTCACAGGTCAGGCCAGAAGAGTTTGATGTGTAAATTGGACATCGAGAAAGCATATGACCATGTCGATTGGAGCTTTTTGCAGTACATGATGAGGAGAATGGGATTCGGAAGCAAATGGTGTGCGTGGATTGGCGAATGTCTGAAATCAGCCCATTTTTCGATCCTTCTAAATGGATCTCAGAAAGGATTCTTTAAGGGATCCCGTGGCCTGGGACTGGGAGACCCGCTCTCTCCCTTTCTGTTTCTCATTATGGGGGAGGCCCTATCTCAGATGCTCATTAAAGGCCAGTAGGAAGGTATTCTCAGTGGAGTCATTATGAAGGGTATCCAAAAACCCCTCACACATCTTCAATTCGTTGATGATACCCTAATATTCTCTGAAGCTAATGCAGAAAAAATCAACAATCTTCGTACCGCTCTCCGCTGCTTCGAGGCCGTATCTGGTATGCTTGTCAACTTAGCAAAATTCAAGTTTTTTGGCGTCAACCTTGACAACGAAGAGACGGCAGCGCTGGCAGATGTTTTAGACTGTACCGTGGGTTCTCTCCCTGTGGAACAAGATCATGTCCAGATTCCAGTCGTATCTGGCTAGATGGAGGTGTAAATACTTAACTTTGGCTGGGCGCATTACCCTCATCAAGGCAGCCCTATCCAACCTCCCGCTATATTTTATGTCTCTATTCAGATGCTCGGCTGTGGTATTGTCTTCTTTAGACAAGATTAGGAGGGACTTTCTTTGGCATGGCAAGGAGGACAAGAAACAATTCCACCTTGTCAACTAGAAAGAGGTGTGCTACTAGACTCAAATGGGAGGTGCAGGGGTCAAAGACTTAAAGCTCATGAACCAAGCTCTTCTAGGAAAGTGGATTTGGAGACTTGGATCGGAAGACGGAAACCTTTGGAATCTTATTATTAAAGATAAATACAGCAGATCGCAGAACAGATGGTGGACTAAAGACGCGGCTATCGGGCGTACATCATACATTTGGAGGGGCATTTTAAAATTGAAAAGGGTAGTCCTCAATAGCGTCGGTTACGCCTTGGGCAATGGGGAGAGAATTCGTTTTTGGATTAACCCCTGGAGAGGAGAACAGCCGCTAAAAGAGTCCTTCCCTAACATCTTCCAGTTATCTCCAGTCAGAGACATCTCCGTGACAAGTTGTTACAGTGTTACCGAAGGGAATCTGGTGTGGAAGTGGAACATCACTTGCGGATGTAATCTAAATGATTGGGAATTCAAGGAGTATACGGAGTTGCTCCTTTCCATTCATGCTTCTTCCCCTATCCAGTCTGAAGCCGATTCCATTATCTAGAAATTGGATAAATCCAGCAAGTTTTCAGTTCGTTCCTTGTACAATCTGTTGCTCAACAACAAGACAGAAGCAGTCAACCATCTTCCCCATCACTACTGGAAATATCCTATGCCCCCTAAACTTTCGGCTTTCAGCTGGATCATTAGCGAAAAGAAGATCCTTATTGTTGATAACCTGAAAAAAAAAAAAAAAAAGAGGATTGCTTCTTCCCAGCATATGCTTGTGTTGCATGCGGAATGAAGAAACGGTCGACCACCTGCTGCTCCACTGCCCCTTCATTTCAGAAATTTGGTCTAACTTCCTCTCCGGATTCAACATCAACTGGTGCCTCCCAAGATCGGTTGACATCCTGCTCTTTGCCTGGCATGGGATTTCGATCGGCAAGCCAATGACAAGACTATGGAGGATGGCTCTCCTTGCGATTTGGTGGTCCGTTTGGGAAGAACGGAATGGAAGATGTTTTAGGGACTCTTCCAATTCTATTGAGTATGTCTCGTTCAGGGCCAAGCGCAACTTAGTCGAATGGGCTTCCAATGACGTCAGATTGAAAGACTACAATCTGCTTTTTTTCGAGATTTAGTTTTTTCCCTCTCTTTCTTTTGTCTTTTCTTATTTGTGCTGTCTGCCCCCTTGGCAGACTTCTTTGTCGTTTGTTTCTTTTTAGCTCTTAATGAAATCTCGTTATCTTTCAAAAAAAAAAAAAAAACTCATTGTGTATTGGAGATCAAGATCTCTAATACATAATTAGTGTTAACTAAATGAGATGAAGTCATTTTCAAGTGTCTACCGAACAAGGCCTTAAGGGTCTTGTTTTAGTTTGTTCTAGTTAACCTAGACCATAACATGTTTACAAGTAAATTATTTGCATTTAAGGTTAAATTGTAATGTTTAGTGAAGTTGGGTTCTTGAGAGGGCTAATTAGTTGACACATTTTTCATTTTAACTTGGAGTCTGAGAGAACTTTGTATGCTAGGGCCTTCTTCAGAAAGTCCTATGTGTATGAGTTTTTTCTTTTTTTTTTTTTCTATGATGTCAGGGTGACCCCACCCCATTTTGAGGCGAGACTATTTACTGCGGATGCACACAATCAACTGCAAACCACACGCATCGGGTAATTCCGGGGAGGGGAATTGAACTTGCGTCTATGGGGAGCACACCCATGACACTTGCCGTTCGCCCAAACCCCGTGCGGGTTCATCTATCGTGTGAGTTGGACAAAGGTCTATATAAAGATGGATGAAACTACTATGTTAGTTTTGCACCATCTAAAAAATGGTGGTGACTCATCCTCATCATTTGTGGCACTCTTGTCCATCTATCCAGACCATCCAAACTGTGCATCCCATTGTGGATAGAGCTTGTATCTAAAATCACACCATTCAAACAATCCTAACCATCCAAGTAATGGCTATCAAATGGATGGTTAAAAGTAAAATAGTGGATGGTCCAAATTCAAAGGGGAAAATCAGATTGTTAATACTTTATCTTCTAAGTCCAAGTTTGCGGTTATTCTCCATCCACAGTTGGGTCAGCAAGTTCGATGGTCTGGATTGCCATACAACTATGCCATGTGTATGGTTGAAGAGTCCCTGCCGTTTTCTAAATAGTGTAGGAGTCTAGCCGTATAAAGATTGGGTGGGCAAGCTTATAGAGTATGAGTTAGTTGCCTCTTTTTCTTTTCTTTTTTTTTTTTCCATATTATTTATCATTGCATTGTAAGGTTGGCAACTTTTGAAAGGGATTCCTGCTCTGTCCTTTGTCTTGGAAAAATCCTTTATTTAGTTGTGAGACTTGTTTTTATTGTTTATGTTTGTAGAGAGATTGCTTTAGATTACTTTTGTTGCATCAGAATCATGGTTTTGAATCCTAGCATCGTATCTGCCATTATGGCTGTATTGTATCCATGTGAGCCTGATACGATACGCAATAGGGGGTTGAAATGGCCAACCTAACAAGAAAAGAGCCATGTTGGCCGGTACAGGCTGATACACCCAAAAGGCCCAAATATGCTTCTTCTTCTTCTTCTTCTTTTTTTCCCCTACTTTTCTTCTTGTTTATTACATTCAACCATAGAGGAGGTTTAGAAAATCATTTAAGACTAGATTTAGGCCTATTTTGGGGATCCAAACAAAAGATTTGAGTGTGATTTGACGAATTGAAGTAGATTGGACTGTTATGGGAAAATTAGAAAAAAGGGTAAGCCTTCACATTTTTTCATGTTTTTATCATCTTTTTGTTGTATTTCAATGCTTGATTCATGTTCATTTAGGTCCATTTGGTTGATTTTCAACAAGTCAAGCTGACAGACAGCATTATTATCAAAGAGAATGGTCTGATACTCTGTTACATGCATGTCCAAAATACACATACAGGCAGCCGACACACGATGCTTGTATATATCGTTTTTTGATCAGGCAGATATGCTCCTGACCAATATTCAAAACCATGATTGGAATTACTGACATATTGATTATTGAATAATTTCTTCAATGAATTCCACCATAATTTATGTACAATAGGTTAATCTTATACCTTTTATCGCTGTATGGTTGCTTTCCGTTTCAATGTACTGTAATGACAGTTTATTTTCCTGGTGTCTTTATCTAGGGAGTGAATTCGTAAATCAGCTTTATGCGGGGCATTATCCAAGGAACAAAGACATGTTTAGGATTTGCATCAGGTTGATTGATAAAACCCGGATGCTTATGAGACTGGAGTTTAGACTGGTGAATGCACATTGATGTAAGTTCTCTTCTTTTTGTTCTTGTAACACTGTTTGACACTACACCAGATTACTGATAAGAAAAGGAGTCACTGCTATAGTTATTTTGTTAAATATCTTTGATGTCATAACAGAAATTGAATGCCTTCTGTTTTAACGCTTCTGTCCACGTTTAAACTTCACGTCCATAGTCTTTTAGTTTAAAGTTTCAATATTAAACCCTGTGAGGACCTTGAAAACTATTCTCGATTCTGTAAGATAATGCTTAAAAGTTATCGAAAAGCTGTGATTGTTAACAGATCTATAATGGGCACAAATCGGGATCCGATAGATCGAGATTTCAGGTGTTGAGGAAGGGGGATCTTTTTATTCTTGATAGATAATGAAGATTTTATTAAGAGAGCAAAAAACTACAAAGGGGACATTGAGAAGGCGACCTAAACACTACCCAAGAAAATTCAAAATTATAACCCCTCTACTTAGAAATACAAGAGGCCCATTCGATGATCAATGTTCTGAGCCTGTGGGATGTGTGGCGATGGGGGATCCTTGCCATAATTTGATTGTCTGAGCTTCTCATTGGTGTATTCCACCTTTCTGACAGATCCAAATATCAATATTTTTAAAATTATTAATTTTTTTTTTCAAGTTGGAATTATTAAGAAGAAAATAGAAGCAAAAAAAAAAAAGAAGAAAAAGTGTAGGGGAACAAAACGAAACAAAAACTATAGAAAAACAAACGAGAAAAGAAACAAAAAAGAAAAGGAAAAATCAAGAAAAAAAAAAGTACAACAAGCCCAGACCCATGTCTAGGGCAAACCAACACCATCTAGAGAGCCAAGGATCCCAATCTCTTAAAAAGAGAAGTACTAATGCAAGGGCATTTTCACACCGGGCTCGAGTGGGGTAGCCTGTGGGATGCGGGGACACACTCGGGGTGGGCGGCCTGTGTGAGGTGGGTGGCTCGTGTAAGGCGGTACCCATGTGATTTGGGGCCCACGAGGGGGTTTTGGCTGAGGTCTTAACCCGTGAGATGTGGGGCCTGGCTATGAGATAAAGGGATTGATTCGCCATGCTCTAACAGTTCGAGCTTTTAGAGCAAGTGGTTAATTGTCCTGCATCAAGTACCCTATTGAAAACCCTAGCCAAGGAAACACTCTTGTTCTGGAAGCAGTGATAGTTCCTCTCATTCCACATTGCCTAGAAAACTGCGAGGAGAAAAATTCTCCATCTTTTCTTCCCAATCAGCCCTCCAGAGTCAGCATGCCAGATGCAGAAGAGGCTATCAATGGACTCTGGCATTACCCATGCTATGCGAGCACGTTGAAAGACTTTATGCCAGATATCTGAAGAGAAAATGCAATGGAGAAAGAGGTGATTAACCGTCTCGGCATCTATTAGGCAAACGTTCGGGAGGCACATCCCTCTTTTCCTCAGGTTATCAATTGTTAAAACCTGCCAACCAAGCAAACACTGCCACCTAAGGAGGAGCTCCATATGACCATACTGCTCCCGTGTGGCAAAAAGAAGATGAGTGCCAGGAAGAGATGGAATTGTAGAATGACCGCATCGAGAAAGAACCCAAGGAAGCCAAAGACCAGGCTCTTTAGCTTTTGGAGACAGGAAAAGACCCTGCATACGAAGGAGAAGGGTTGTGAGATCTTGAATTTCTGAGTCGGTCAGATTCCTCCTAAACGGAGGAGTCCAAACACCCTCTCCTTCCCCAGAAGAGCACTCCGCTACTGTGATGTCCAACGAGGGACATACAAAGGCAAGAGCCAGAAAGTCCTGGGCAAGAGTGGAATGACCACACCAGGAATCGGACCAAAATCTGAACCTAGACCCATCTCCAAGGGCAATTTTCAGATTCACAAACACTAGAGAGGCCACTCTTGTGATGCCTTTTTGTAGGTTGGAAGCCTTGTACAAGGAGGGCTTAGTCCAGCCGAGGGGAACCGTCCTATATTTAGCCGAAATATCCCTCCATAGACTTTCCTCCTCATGAGTCAAGACCAAATCTCCAGGCCCATTTGCCTAAGAGGGCAACTCTAAATCTTTGATACCAGCTCCCCCTTCCGAGATAGAGGAGCAAACTTCCTTCCAATTCATTGAAGGGAATTTCTGGGAGGAAGCACCACCTTGCCACAAAACATCCCTGTGAAGTCAATGTGAGGTACCAGTGGCTGAAACATTGAAATGGTAGAGCCATGTTGGATTCTGTTGTAGTTGAGGACATAACATGTACTTGTTAGCTCCAGCGGGCAATGAAAATGCAAGGATGTTATTCAATCATTGTTATGAAAGGGCGGCATCCTTGGCATATATGCATGCTTTTTAAACTGGTGTATGTTACCACATCAAAACCATTATTTATTACAAACTAAAAGAGTCGAGGTGGACTTAAAAACACTTCCTGCATTTAGCTTACCCTGATGGGGCCTGGGACGTGTCTGATTGCTGATACAAGATTAGTAAAGCTGATCCCAAATAGCGGGGACAAAGCTATGTTGATGAGGCACCCTTGGAAGTATTGTATTTCATGCACTACGCATGTTAAGTCTTAAACATGTATGAAATGGCATGGATATGGAATTGAGGGGTTATGGTGCCAATTTGAGTGAATCAATGTAATCAACCAGAAAAGAAGGGAACCAAATAATTCGAAAATGGACTAAACCTACCATAACAGATTTTGGTAATCATTGTAGGACTAGTTGAGCATGAAAAACGTATTTGTAGCATACCGAAGTGCAAACTGCACAAACTGCACTTGTAAATGTATCAAGTTAGTGTTGTCCACATGCTTCAACACTAACAAATTTGTGGTTTTTGGCACATTAACATTCTATTCCGAAGCAATTTTATGCTTTCTTTTTAGAGAGAACAAATATTTATTAGAAGGCTCGCAAGAAGCTAGCAAAGAATGTGGTATTCTGAAGCGATTTCATGCTTTTTTTAGAATGCAAAAATATACCCCTGTAATCATCATGTGGTATTTGTCATGCGGGACTCATATGCCGCATGACATTGTGATGTGTGATTGTCACTCTAATGATTCATCTATTGTAGGGCCCACCCAATCAGTGGTCTGGAGTACAAGACCAAGGGTCCATTCATGCAAACTGAGGCCCTGAGGATAACATGCATATCCTCAGGTTGAGAATCATATAATTCCTCCCCTTGTAATTTGAACTGAAAAGACGTGGCAGAAATAGCTTAGGAAGCAATTGTCAGGCCTAGAAAGGTCCTGAGCTCGAACATTAAACGGTGTTGGACTTACCAGCCAAATAAAATGCCAGTAGAGTGGAGGAGAAGCCTTATAATGTCTTAATCCTATTACAAATAATAACGTATATGCACAAAGTTGCACCAACTATTAGGGCCAACCTGACGAGTCACACCATGATTTTTGGGAGATCGGTGGAATGGAGATTAAGACAGTAAACAAGGATATCATAAAATTAATTCCACTTCATGATAGGGAGATCAACAAATGTAGTTGTTTTTCTACTAGTTGATGAAAACTTATAGAGATGAGATAGAATCTAGATATGGTTTTTATTGGTGTGGAGATATCATGTTCCCTGCAGTACCTAGGGAAGTTATGTGGTGGATGAGAAGGGGAACATATAGGCATTGTTGAAGACATCTCTACCAGGGTGTCATTACGAAGTGGGAATAGTCAGTGGTGAGACTGATATCAGTGGATCTTTGATTCAGGGCAACGGCCCACTTAGGCTCATCCAGGTCCACTATAGACCCACTTAAGCTCATCTAGGGACACTATAGGGCTCAACAAGCTATAGGCCCATGTTCCATCATAGAGCCTAACATGTGCTGATTTTTGGGCTGATTATTTACAGATTTAAGGGCCTAAAATCAATTATTGTAATTTACTATTTTTGGGAGATATGGGTGCCTGATTTTAAAATGTGATTTATGTGATTTAATATATGAAGGGGATGTGATTGATATGATTGAAGATATGGGGCTGATTTAGAGGTATAATTAATTTCTATATTTGCTTTTTATTATTAGGCTTTTACCATATTAAGGAAAATTGGATTGGTTTGAAATAAATTGTGATTGATTTGAAATCAATCTCTTAATTAGGGGATTTTAGTTAAAGATTCATTTAGGATCTATAAAAATGGATGGTGGCCTACGAGTTAGGCTTTCAAATGTTTTTTTAAGTGAGAGTTTTGTTAAAATTTTTGTAAAAAAAGAAGGTTGATATCCATAAAGTTCTTTCCCTCTTTACTCCATTGTTTCTCTCTCTCTCTCTCTCTCTCTCTCTCTCTCTCTCTATATATATATATATATATATATATATATATATATATATATATATATATATATTGCAATTTGGGTATCGATATCTCAGGGTTGTACCAATGTTCATTAAGGGTCGGCAATTAAGCCCATCTCTCTTTTTAGTTATTATAGGCTGAGGTCCCTTGATATGCATATTGTGTGCAGATGACATGGTTTTGGTAGACGAGACTAGGGATGGCAATTGCTAAAATTGGAGGTTTGAAGGAAGGCTTGAGAATCCAGTGGCTGAAAATTAGTAAAACCAAGATAGTCTTTTCAATGCAACTTTTTGGAGATAAGAATTTTATTGTGATTGGAATGGAATGATTTGGTAGGAGCGTAACAACTGTATGTCCAACAATAGAATGGAGACGTCATCTTGGTGCTTTCAGACTGCAAAGGATAAATTTGCATCATGGGTTTTGGGATCTAACATTTGTTGGGTGTGAGGAGATTGTAGCCCTCCGCTTTTGCTTGGTTTCTGATAAAACTATTGTTGCCATTTCAAAGAAAAGAAAAGAAAAGAAAAGGAACGGGGAAAATAATAATTGAGAAGCAATACTTTGTAGTTAAATCAGTGGTTGAGAGGTACTATTCAAAGTGAAATGGATGATCCATATTGATTATACCTTCGTAGAGGCCTGGTTATTGATTTGTCAATCATGTGAAATACATCTTCGATGGCCTATCTATATCAAGAATCATTTAACCAGATGATGCTCTTAACCATCTCATTGATGGTTAGCAGAATGGATGGCCTGTTTCAATTATATTAGAAAAGGTCTGGTCATTTACTGCCCCTCATGTGTGACCCACCTTTTTTAATTGCTTATACCTTCAAAAACCACGTTGATCAAATGTTCATAATCATATGGCCAATCACTAGAGAATGGATGGTTCATATTTATTATATTAGAAATGGTTTAGATCAATGATGGGAGCATTCATCATGCCGGGCCTGTATTTTGGTTTGTCGTCCCATGGAAAAATCACTCCGGGAGGATGATTCTAGCCATGTGGTCTATGACCTTGGACCTTCCATCACATGCGACTGACCTTTGATGGCCGGTTACTCTGAAAAATTACGTTATCGGAATTTATTTATTTATTTATTTTTTTGAGAAGTTAAAAATTACTTTATTGCATGATCCCAATGATTCTACAAATGCTTTGGAAATTGGTGGAGGTAACAGTTTCATGGTAACTCGTAAATCCAGTGTTAAAAGCTAGCATCTTTATTTATGTGGGAAACGCGTAAGAGATCTGGACCTTTCATTTGTCGGGTAAGCGTGGGTGGAATAACCCAAAATCACACCAGTTGAGTAAATCTTAGCCACTTATGGATTGTGTTTGGGGGATTACGATGTCGATAGAGAAGACTTGCAACCAGCGGTCAATATGCACCTAGAATTGCCTGCAACCGTCATCCCCCGTATCCCTGACATGACTCGGTAACAAAAGGGCTACATGCACGTCAGATGTGGGGCTGCACTAAAAAAGATAGATTCCATCCGTCGGCAGCTAGGATCATTTGAGCAGTGTCTTTTTAACACATGGCCCATCTACGGTTGGTCTTTGTGGGGAGGGAGTGAGATTTGAGTCCTGACATCTATCAAATCTTTCTTATCTTTGTAATGTGCAACAGGAGAAGTGGGAGGTGCATCTTCACACTACTTGATATACGTGTGAGGGACTGGCCTATTTACCAGATGGGACCGATGATACATTCCCTGTCATGAAATCCAGATTGTACCACTTATCAGGTGGACCATGCATGTATGTTAAATATGGGCCATATATGATTTCTTTGCACTCTTTATCTATTTTTGCTCATGCGGGTGTGGTCCACGTGATTAGTGGGGTTGGCCGGATTTAGGGTCAGGGATGTTCCTAGTTGGCTCACATGTGCCATGTTAGCACATGACCACCTTTTTGTGCCTGTTAGGGATGTGATCAAAGTTGTTACACGACGTGGGATAATCTAATCAATTTTCTTATTTGAATTGTATGGTGAGCGAACCTGCTTTATATCACATCACAATGATGTAAACCTGAGCTAACAACAAACCCAGATCAAATTATAGGCCATGGTGTGAAAGCACGATAAGCAAAGATAGAACAACATAATAACACAGGATAACCAAACTAAAAACAAACAATCACAAAGACAATGATATTTGGTGTGAAAAATTTCTTGCGGGAAAAAAAACTACAACACAAAACGACAAAGATTCATTATAATCAAAACCTTAGGAGTGGTTTGGCACCATGGATTTGATAGGATTTCAAATCCCCTGGTTGTTTGGCACCATAAAGTAAATGTGTTGGGATTTTGTACTGCGGAATCACACAGATCTAGATCTAGGATAGTAATCCAATGGCACCAAGTACATAAGAGAACACATAGATTTAATGTGGAAAACCCTTTCGGAAAAAAATCACGGCACAAAGCGACAGATCTCCACTATGAAAATAGAAATTACAAGAGAGAGGGCTTACCCGATTCGAACAACCTCGAATCTCACCATTATTACACCCTTTAGAAACCCTAATATCCTTTTAGGAACCTTTGGAACTCTTTTAGAAAGCTTTAGAATTATTTTTCATACTCTAGAAAAACCCTAGGGACACCTACTTATACTTTAGACAACTTCCCTTTCGCATCTTTATTGCAAAAGGACTCAAAATCTGCAATTCGCAGAAAATCGCGGAACGAATCTGCGTAACCACGACCGGTCAAGCGAACTGCATGACCGGTCGAGCGCCACCCACGACCGGTCGAGCACCTCAGACCCGAAAAATTTATGCTCACTGGAGTTTGAGTCGAGCAGGCTACTACTAGTTGAGCCGCTCCTACGACCGGTCGAACCTGACCCACGACTGGTCGTGCACGTTTAGATTTAAGACATATGACAACAATCTCCACAATATCTTCAATCTTGAACTGTGTAGCTTCTTGACCTCTTCTCTTATTTCTATATCACATCATAGCTTCTTGTGCACACTCCGTCTTTCTTTTGCGCCATTGCCAAGTCCAGAGAAGTTACACAGAACTTAAACTTCCCTGTAGGCTAGGTGAGCATGTCTACCGAATCAAAATCTACAAACTCAACCACCTTTGCTCCTGTCTTCTCAAAAGGAAAGACGTAGTCTTCTTACCATCTCATTGCTACCCAACGTTGCTTGCCGGGGTACTTGCTCACAACACTGATAGCCTGTGAAATAACCGGTCTAATCTAAACCATGACATACGCTGCCAACCGCATTCGAATAAGGCTCATGAGATATCATGTTTTTCCTCATCTGTTTTGGGACATGTCCTGAAGAAAACTTGAGGAGAGACGCGTAGGGAACGCTCTCTGACTTTACTTGATCCATTACATCCTTGATCAATACCTACACACAAGGTATTCCTCCTGTGATTACTAAAGCCTACTCTTCTTTCAGTCTCAATGCCAAGAACCATCTTTGCAGCCCCCCGATCCTTCATCCATGAAGGAATCAAACCATTGCTTAGGCGATAGGTCGAACCACGACCTCCTGCAAAGTTTTTTCTCAGCCCCTTTAACTTCGAACTGCTTTGGTTGCTACATGTAAATCTGCTCTTCACTTTCCCTTACAAAAGTGCAAATTCCACATCCATCTTTCCAGCTTAAGATCACATTGGCCAACTAGCGCCAATCATAGATCTAATAGACACCTGCTATACCGTCGGCGTGAATATGTATAAGAAGATGATTCATTCTCTCTGAGTATAACCCTTCGCTACCAATCTCGCCCTGTATGTATGTTGTATCCTCCTGAAGATTCACCTGCATCCAACCGCTCTCTGGCCCACTGGAAGCTCCACCCGCTCCCATATGTCGGTTTGGTACAACAAATCCATCACATCGTCCATAGTCACATTTTACTTCTCTGCACTAGGCTCACCTAGAGCCATTTGAGTAGAAGATGAATCTCCTACGATATTGGAGTTGTCCATGTACCTCGCCGATATCCTGCGATCATGCCGTGTGATTCTTCTCACAGGTAACTGCTCCACCTGCTCTGTATCCCTGTCCACACGTCTCAGCCTTCCTGCCCTATCCGCTCATGTGGCCATGCCCAACATGTTACACACGTACAGAGATAGAATCCGCTACATCCACAGCAGCTCCACCTTTTGAAGTGCTCCCGATTAACCTGTACAAGTTACCGAGTCATTATGCTTTCATGATTACTCGTGCCCCCTTAGATACTTTAAGGGCACCATCAATACTTGTGTACTTGCATCATTTTGCTTCAAGCACACCAAGAGAAATCAGATTCTACTTCAAATCAGGAACGTGCCTGACATCAGTCAAGGTACGCTCCACCCCATCAAACATCCTGATGCACACCGAACCAACAACCATAACATTACAGACAATGTCATTGCTCATAAATACCTGTCCATCATCGCACTCCTTGTAGCTAGTGAACCAACTCCGATGAGGAGTCATGTGAAAAGATGCCCCTGTGTCTAGCATCCACTCGTCCTTACGATCATCGTATGACCGTCTGAGCAAAGACACAGATAAAACATCACCATTACATCCATCTGACGTGACAGCGTTGGCCTCCCTGCTGAACTCTCAGAATCTTCCCTCTTCGATTTAGAATTTTCACAATCCTTCTTCACATGTCCTTCCTTCCCACAGTTCTAGCACTTTACCTTTTATTTGCCCTTGCCATTGGATTAGGATCTAGAACCTGAAGAACCTGTATCTTGTTCAGAATTCCTACCCACTGTAAACAATGCATCAGAAGATGTCCCCATGTCGTTATTTAGCTGTCTCATAGCCTTCCCTTGAAGGGCTGAGATAACGGTGTCGACACTCAGGGTTTTATTCATGCTGCACATAATGTCCTTGAATGAATCATATGACGCCGGACGAGAAGTCAGCAACATACATGCTTGTTCTTCATCTTTCATAATTTCCTCCATATCCAGCAATTTGCAAACTAATTTATTAAAGTTACTGACGTGAGCCTTCAGATCTCCACCCTCTACCATCTTAAAGTTATACCACTGCTGCTTCAAGTGCAGGGGATTTTCAGAGAATTTTTTCGCATAAACATATTCTAATTTCGCCCATAACTTAGCCGCAGTTTTCTCCCTCATGACGTTGTAGAGAACCTCATCTGTGAAATATAAACGGATCGATGATAAAGCCTTCTTATCAAGAGCATTCCACTCGTCATCAGTTATAGTAGACTTCTGCTCCTCAAGAGCACCATCTTCGCCTTGCTTGATTAAGGAACTCATCATCTTGATTTTTCATAACTCAAAATTAATTTTCTCTGAGTACTTTTCAATCTCATACCTAGCGCTCGTCATTATTACTAATCCCTCATATTCAGATCCGTATCCCAACCATTGCTCTGATTTCACTTGTTGGGATTTTTGGTGCCATTGAATTGCTATCCTAGATCTAGATCTGTGTGATTCCGTGGGCCAAAAATCCCAACAAAATGGGATTTTCAAATCTAGGAGGTTTCAAATCCTCTCAAAAAGAGAGGGGATTCGAATCCATGGTGAAAGCTTGAATTACATCTAAAATCCTTCCAAGAGTTGCATGTATAACATGTGTGTCACTAGACTATTAATTTATTGGACACATGGCCCACTAATGATCTTCCAAAATAATTAGATTATCAATTGCATCACTATAATTACTCTAATACGATTATCAACACCGTCCAAACATTGTCCATGTAAATCAATGGTTAAAATTTGTTGGTTAGTCACTTGAACGTGATCTTGTGCTCGTGGGCCATCCGAGACTTGGAATTTCATCATTTTCGGGCAAAGTATATATTTCAGCGGGATTATTATTACAACCATCGTGTCAAACATTACATACATTCACTAATTAAAGATATTAAAGTTGATTTAGTAATTAAATTCAAACCGCTCAAAATATACTATACATAGCTGCTTTTGGATTAAAGTTGATTCTGAATCCATAGCGGCAAACACAACAAGAGGATTTCAAATCCAGACGGTTTCAAATAAGCCCTTAAGAGTAGTACAAACTTACCTTATTTGATTACAGATGTATTCGATATTTTCTTGTGATGCGCATTTCTAGAAAATCCGTAGATCTCCTGTGAAATCATTCTAAAGCTCTTTACAAGTATAGAAAACTCTCTTCATTTACCGATCATTGTCCTTTGAGAGAAAACACTGGTGCTAGATGAAGCCTAGATGAAAAAATCAGGCTTAAATATCCTGTTTCATGTAGAATTGTGAAGCCTGACAGTCGCACCATGGTTGACCGTCGACCTTGATCATCACAGTGAGTCACGGCTCACCGTGGAATTTTACACTGAACATCACGATGAGTCACGGTCAACCGTGATCCGTGAATCCCATACCCTGCAAAATGCAAGGCATTTGCACGACAAATTGAGGAAGGTATATGAATCAAACAAAAATAGAAAAGATTCTATAATTAATAATAAGATTAACCACCGATCGATCATTGAAACTAGATATGTAAATTCGACAACTTATTCACCGACGCTATAAAAAAACATGAAGTATCTGATAGGACAACCACTATCAGAAATAAAATAGAAAGGATTATAAAAATTCAAACTCTAGCTATAAAGATTACTCCATTTTATAATACCTTTGGCTACTACCGGGAAAGGATGCACAAATCAGATGAACATAACCCATCTGATAAAAGCATATAAAAATTGGATGGTTATGATCAAGCGAAGAAAAAAGAGGTCCATTCCTCATCTTGAAAAATCTAGTTGGTAGGCTCCACCAGGGGAAGATTATGCTAACCAGATGGCTTGTAAAAAGGGATGGATGTAACAAGATGGCTAACTTTCGAAGGATCAGAATCATCCTATCCATGAGATTTTTTTTTTTTGCATCTTGACCTGCCAATATTGGTTGGAAATCAATAGACGATCCAGATGAATGATTGGACATGTTGGATTTCCCAAATAAATAAAGGGTCCAACCAGGCAGACTTTTACTCTTCACATGCTGTATAGAAGTAGAGAGTAGAGACAGTGAAAGAAGCTCAGGCCCACCAGCGAGGACAGGAGTTTCTTCCGTTCACTTTCTACACCGGTAGATGCCTGCACGTGAATGATAATCCAAACCGCTCATTCACTGGGGAAAACCATGAATGGCTTTGAAATGAATAAGAATCACAGTCATCGGACAACCCAACTACTGGTTTTTGTAGGACATCATTTCATGGTTAAGAACTTAAAGAGTCATCCTATCATAGTTAAGTTCTGATCCTACAACTCAACCATCAAGCCTCATTACGAAAGGATCAGACGGTTTAGATCGTAGTACACACACGTATATGTATATACATGTGTGTGTATATGGAAAAGGTTCTATGCTGTCGAGCTCATGGGAACTTCCCATGAGGTCGTGCTGTGTGGGCCCCACCGTGATGTATGTCGAACATCAACACCGTGCATTTGATGGGTCCCCTTTAAATTATGGGATATCCCAAAAATCAGCCATATACATAACTCAGTTGGGCCATACCATCTAAAATCATGTGAACACATGCCTAAAACATATAAAAGCACTTGGTGGGGCCACCTGAAATTTGGATGCGTCTGAAATTCGTCTGACCTCTAATCCAAGTGGGACATACATAATGTATGGGCTGGATTTTTGAACCACATCTTGGTAGGCCCAACAAATGATTATGAATGTTTTAATGGAGGGTGACCCCTCTCAACTTTTGTATGTGGTGTGGCCCACAAAAGTCACGGATTAGCTTGATTTTTAAGCCATAGGCCCACCATGGAATTGTGCATCTGACTGATGGGGTAGATGCTTGACACTCATCACAGTGGGGCCAACACAACTCGACCTCATGGGGAAGTCGAGCTGTGTGGGCTCCACCATGATGTGTGTCGAACATCAACACTGTGAATTTGATGGGTCCCCTTTAAATTATGGGATATCCCAAAAATCAACTGCATACGGAACTTAGGTGGGCCATACCATCTAAAATCATGTGAAGACATGCCTAAAACATATAAAAGCACTTGGTGGGGCCCACATGAAATTTGGATGCATCTGAAACTTGGTCTGACCCCTCATCCAAGTGGGACACACATAATGGATGGGTTGGATTTGTGAACCACATCTCGGTGGGCTAAAAAAATGATTATAAATGTTTTAATGGTAGGTAACCCCTTTCAACTTTTGTATGTAGTGTGGCCCACACAAGTCACGGATTGACTTTATTCTTAAGCCCTAGGCCCACCATAGAATGGTGCATCTGATTGATGGGGTAGATATTCGACATATATATATATATATATATATATATATATATATATATATATGAGTCATGCTCCCCTGTGCACCTTTGCACGTGCGCACCTTTGCACACGTGCCATGAGCGTCTAATCTGAACGGTCCATGTGATGCGGAATCCCATGAAACCCTATGTAACAAAATTTCACCTCGATATAAAATTTTGGTGGGCTATAGCAAAGAAAAACGCAAATCAAGGGAGGAAACTGTTTTTTATTTTTCATGGCCCATCAAAGTAAAACTTGGGCCTAGGGGGTTTCACGGGGTGCTGCTTCACATGAACGGTTCAGATTTTGAATCCCCATCATGTATGATGGGTTCTCAAAAAAGTTCATACATAGTACGTACGAACTAGTTTGGAGTTGAGCGTTTCAGTGTGTGTATATATATATATATATATATATATATATATGGAAAAGGTACAATGCGCTCCTGATTTTAACCCCCATGAGATCGAGCTGTGTGGGCCCCACCGTGATGCGTTTCGAAAATCTACCCCATCAGTCAAATGCACCATTCTACCATGGGCCTAGGTCTCAAAAATCAAGTCAATCCGTGACTTATGTGGGCCACACCACATACAGAAGTGGAGGGGGCTGTGCACCATTAAAACATTCATAACCATTTGTGAGGACCCACCGAGATGTGGTTTGAAAATCCAGCCCATCCATTATGTGTGTCCCACTTGAATGAGGTTCAGACCAAGTTTCAGGTGCATGCAAAACTCAGGTGGGCCCCATGAAGTGCTTTTATATGTTTTAATGGTGTCTTCATAACCATTCGGTGCTTTTAAAACGAAGAGTGTAGTAGTCTAATGCTGAATAGGTGCTACTTTGGTACGTACGGTATATTAGGTAAATTCAACTTTAATGTTTCCTTTGAACGAATATCATATGTATTTCTTACCTTTTATGTATGTATGGATTTAACTTTTTTTAGCAAAGCCACTAATGATATTTTCTGCACCGTGCATCTGTACATTCATACTATGTACTACAACGCAACTAGCCATTAGTGTAACTTGGGTGAGTCAGGGCTGAGAAGGTTTGAGGGCTTAACTCTACCCAAGCCATGATATTTTAGGGTACTGAATGCTTGAACCTGAGGTCTATTATTGCTGCTCCTATGGTGTCGGTGCCACCGGAAGCTTACAGTGGTGTGGGGCCCATGTGATTTATGCTGGCTATTCAAATAGTACATCACATGTGTCTTCTTTTATAACCATCGTCAATTCCAAAATTCAATATAGTTAGATCCAACGCTCAGGTTGGCCACAATAGGGGCCCACTTGTCACCATTCATTCAACCCAAATGAAGGGTCGGAACGACTTAGATTCATATAACCAACAAGGTGGGTTCTCCACGTAAATCAAGGGTGAGCCTTCCCTCTCAAACACACCACTCTGTGTGATGGTCCACCTGATTCAGGAATCACCCTTATATTTTTAGGATTTGGCGTAACACTAACAGGCTCTGACGCATCTTATGTAACTACATCCACGCCGTCCATCCGTATTGAAAGCTCATTTAAGGGCATGATCCAAAAAGTGAAGCCGATCCAAATCTCAACTGGACCATAATACAGGAACAGTGGTAATTTACCATTAAAACCTTGTCGTGGGCCATAAAAGTTTTGGATTAAGCTGATATTTGTGTGGTCTGTTGGATGGTAAATAAACATTTTGGTGGCATCCATGAAGTTTTTAATGGTGGGGATTCAATCACTATTGTTTAATGTGCTATGGTCCACATTACATAACTGTGAGCCCCACTGTCAGGTTACCACCACCCACGTCGGTGGATCCGGTTTCTCACCTAATCCGTTTAAGGCGGTTTCTGTTCTATCAATGAATTGCTAAAGATTCCACAGCTAGGATCTGCTAATCTTGGGAACTTTAGGGTGCGCGGCCCATCCAAGTGATTTCATCACGGTAACATCTTGGATTGCTAGACCATGGGGCCCACTTATACCGATTGAAAGCGGGAACGTACCATACAATGTCTTCGCCCGAGTATTACCTAATCAAGTGGGAGGCTGGGCAGGACCGGCAGGTCACATGGAGAATCTCTCCGCCCAAGGATATGCATACTGTCCTCATGTTTACTGTTTATACGAGCCGGCGCATAGATCAACCATCCAAATTGTTGGTCTACTGTAATCCACCAGATTGGAAGATCCTGGCCACTAATTTTTGGCCTTTACTGGTTGAATGTGGACAGTATTGCATATCTTACCTGCGATCTGTTTGAAGGCTACAAATTGGAAATTTATAGCATGGTCCGTGAGTGGTGGGACTGACAGACTCATGTGGAATCTGGATCAGAAAATGTGGGCCCACTGGACAGATTATGCAATTAGACAGTAGGTTAGGGCTTTGGGTTTGTACAGGTGGGGCCCATGGTTCAGAGGTACAAAACCTTCGTATCATGGGAGTCACGGTAGATGGCCCATACACCAAAAATCTCTCAGATTGGAAGATACAATATATGGGATATTTGAGTTTTTCTTTGGTGAATGAGAATGGTATTATTATTATTATTATTATTATTATTATTATTATTATTTACACGCGCACACACGCCGTGGTAAGATATCACCACCTATGGATACTCCAACCCTGGTGGTTCTGTTTTCATGAAGATCAAAGTGAGGCCCGAATATCAACGGTTTAGATTACTGAACCATATGCACAGTCGTACAAGCTCAAAGCCCGGCGCCACTGTACCATCTCTATCCCCAGATATCTCCTTTGTCAGTTGTACAGGTAGGAAGAGGAATTGCACGATCCGCAAGGCAGAGAAAAACTTTTGATGCGCTGGCAGACTGTCTTGGATGATACTCAGCCACTAATAAGAATTACATACTTGGTATAAAATTAAGTTAAATTAAACTGTTCAAATTATTGATCCATGTCTACATATCTCATCAACCAAAAATTACTCTTATTTGATTATCTTAATACCCAATTGATGCACATTTATTATATGGTTAAGAATTTTTTTTTAAAAATCCAGTAGTCCTATTTCAACAAATAAGTGTCCACCAATCAACAGTTAAGATCGTTCAACAAATATGATTTCAGATTAGTGACCATGTGCTCCACAATTTCGTAGGTTTAATTTGACTTAATGAAAGTCTATAAGGGTCCTTGCTCTTGCTCCATGGTAGACTCTTAACAGTTTCAACACCTGGTCAAGGGTTCGAGTACCCATAGCCCATAGGTGGTGAAATCCCACTACGGCGTGAGTGTGTGGTTGTGTGTATGCGTGGGTAGGAAAAAAAAAAAAAAACAAGCACAATTTCTAAGCACGTGCGTATCCAGAATTACGAACTGCCGGTGTATCATGCATTTACCATCTATTTTGTCCGGGACGTTGTATGTGTTTTATCCAAAAGCTAAAATAAATCACAACACATAAAACAGTGGTGATTGGACACCATCATTGAAAACTTTACGGTAACAACAAAAGTTTTAATAAGTTGATATTTTTGATTTCCTTTCGGTTATTTGTCACTTATCAATATTTTCTTGTAATGTAGTTTGCGTGAGATTTAGATTTGCCTCATTTTTATATTGTTATTATGAAATAATGATCTAAAATAGGTAGAGTGTAAAATCAGATACATTATTGTCGGCACACATAGCACCATCCAGTAGCCGATTTGCTAATTCTAATGTGGATGTTCTTGTGCAAGGAGGAGGTGGCGTAAACCACGGGTTTGTGAGAAATACCTTGGATTCTCTTTATGAGTTCATTATGTAACATAACAAAAAATGAGGTGGACACAAAACTCACCTAGCTCACGTGAGAAGAAAAAGTGAGAAAAAAAAATTCCTATCAACGAAATCTTCTTGGGATGGATGGGGTGAATTTCAGACGAACATCTGGATGGACTCCACCCAGCATCCTTTCACGGGAATTATAGCAGGAAATCGGCGTTTATACGCATCTTATTGTTGCAATGGACCATTGGATTTTTTATTTTTAACCGTCCACCAGAATGTCCACTAATCCGATGGCCAGGAAATAAAACTGGGACCCATTATTTGGAATCTTGGATAGTGTAGTTTGAATTATTTTAAACTTTTGGTTGATGATACATATAAACCGGGGCCCATTTTGGAATCTTGGACAGTGTGGTTTGAATTATTTGTAGGCCGCGATGTGATGCGTCTCATCGGTTAGGCTTTGGTAAAAAAGTGTCCATATGTGCAATACCCAAGGTTTTCAATTCCGAGAGGGACCATTGTCCCGTAGTTTAGACCGCTGATGTGCGGCTTAGATGAACCATGCTCCAAAAATCTACACCGTTGGACATTTGCTTCCCTCTTGCAAACGTGAGCGGATTGCCTGTGTAAATTTTTATTTTTATTTTAAAAAGCTGATTGCGTGGCCTACGGACGTGGCAAAGTTGTGGGGCCCACAATGATGTATGTGTAATATCCACGTCATTCTTTTTCGAAATTATTCTAAATTTGGTCGGATTCTAATCTAAAGGGACCACACCATAAACCATGATGTTTATTTACCATGATTTAAATTTTTTGTGGTATTATAGATGTTTTTAATGGTAGGTGTTTAATCCATACTGTTTTATGTGTTGTGGTCTATCTGAGCGTTGGATCTACCTTATTTTTATGCTAATGCTTTAAAATGATCTTGCAAGATGGATGGACGGTGTGGATATAACACATACATCATGGTGGGGCTCAAGAACTTTGCCACGTGGACAGGCCATTGACGTCAGTTATGTGTGGCGCATCGCGTAATCCGCTTCCCCCGCAAATGGACGGTGAAGAGTCATGAACACTATGATGTATGTGTTTTATCCACACCGCCACGGATTGCATACTGACCATACAGATAGCTGATTATCGGGGTTCCGTGGGCCCCACCATGATGTATGTGTTTCATTCAAACCATGGATTGCATACTGACCCTGCAAATAACTACTGGTCGGGTCTTTGTGGGCCCCACCATAACGTATGTGTTTTATGCAAGCATCTATTCATTTTTTTTCAAATCATGCGGATCCAAACCGCAGATTGACTACACCACAAATAAAGAATGGAAACTGAATGCCTACCTTGAAAACTTTGTACAGTTGTGAAATATTTATTTGCCATCTAACCTATTGACTCAGTCAACACAGACTTGGATGAAGGAAAACATGATTCAAAACTTTCGTAGGTTCCAAGAAGATTTTTAGTGGTAGGTGTTAAATCATTAATGTTTCTCATGGTGTGGTCCACCTTAGAATTGAATCTGCCTCATTTTTGGGATAACGCCCTAAAATGAAATCGAGAACTGGATGGACTGCGTGGATATATAAAACAACATGTATCATGGTGGGGCCCACAGAGCTGGGACCTGTCGACACTATGCGACGTCCAAGAGATACAACAAAGGTCATCCAAGATTGGTGGCTAGGATTTCGGATCATGGAGATTCTGGGGAATCGTACATATACGGTGGATATGGATTACTGAGAAATGTGCCTCGACAGATTTGATAACACGTGTGACAGTGGAGAGGCGGGGGCGGTTTAGATGTTACCGGGGTAACAAGTTGGTAAGTGTGGCCCTCACCATGGAGCTTACCTTCATCTATATGTTGTAAATCCATGCCGTCCATCAGTTTTTTCAGCTAATTTTAGTACTTGGTCCCAAAAATAAGTAAATCCAAATATTAAGCGGACCATATCACAAGAAACAATAGTCATCGAACACCCACCGTTAAAAACTTCCAAGAGCCGACCTTAATATTTATCTTCCATCCAACTTGTTGATAAATGATACTGTCACACACACTTGAAAATAGGAAAAGTACAAATATCAGCTTGATCCAAAACTGTCCTGCCTCCAAGAAGTTTTTAACGGTGGGAATTCAATCCCTGCCCTTGATATTTGACTCTCCTTCGATTTTGGGGCTAGGTCCTAAAATGAGCTGGAAAAACTGATGGACGGCGTAGATATACAACACATGTATCAAGGTGGCCCTCACTGTTAGTAGAAACAGCCACTAATGTATTACCCGAGTACCACTTTAATATCTGCTGCTAAGCCTTGGGGTCGCGTATTATTCTACCCCCTCTGCCCGAGGAATGATTCTATTTTAAAGCCATATACTGAAATTCTAGTGTATGAATCATATCTATTGGAAATTGGTGTGCATGGCCATCGGTGTGGACCACGTGAGTATTGGGGGAACCAAAACAAAATTCTGCCCTACCCAATGTCATAAATGCCAATTCAATGTCATTTTGACCATTGCCTCCTAGAGGAAGTTAATTGATTGGAAGATGGAGAACCCGTGGCCTGCAAAATTCAGGTTATGGCCCATCCGTTGGACGGTTGATTGATGTGCATGTATCTTGGAATGGATGGCTCCCGCGATGGCTCTACCATCACCACTGTTTCCGTGGAGCGGATTAGGTAATGAGTAACCGAGTATACTCTGTAGGCCCACCATGATGTATGACTCTTTGTCTTTGCCCATCCGTCTTTCCGCTCATCTTAGGGCATGAACCTAAAATTGAAGCATATGAAGATCTTCGGTGGCTGCACTACACCGAAATAGCGGAAATTTAACACTTAGTTGAAAACTTGTTATGTTGTGGAAGCCTTGGATTAAACTGATATTTATGTTTTCTCTTCATTAAACAATGTTCGTGTTATCTCATGAACAGTTTGGATGACCAATAAACATCACTGAGGACCCTTCTAAGGTTTCAACTGTGGATGTTACTATTCCTATTGTTTTTGGGGTGTGGTCCACTTAAGCTTTTGATATATTTCAATTTTGGGATCATGTTCTAAAATGAGCTGTAAAAACGGACGGCGTGGATAAGAAACATACATCACAGTTGAGCCCCACAGAGTTTACAAGCATACTGAGTCAATCAGCTCTTTTTTTTTTTTTTTGGGTGTAGTCCACCGGAGAATTGCATCCGCTGCATTTTTTGGACAATCTGGTGAAAGTATGGACAGCGTGGATATAAGATACATACATCAAGGTGGGCCCCACAGTCAGGGATCCATCAAAGCAACGTCCCCATGTACATGGTAAAAAGATGTGGGCCACGTGAGGTACAACTGTTCACTGTTCTAGTCCTGTCTCTTTCTAAACATTCATTGTGAATTCAAGCAGGATCCAGCATATGGACGGTCGAGATCAACTGCCAATGCTGCAATGCCAGGTGGGCCACATGTGGGCCCTCAATCTATTCACCTGGACTTGTATATGATTGAAGAGGCGTGTACTGTTACGGGGTGGTTGTATCTTCCGGCTGCTTAGGAAGTAATCGGGTGGAGGACAGCCAACAACCGTGTGATCTGTCACCTTTTGCAGGCCCAACCAACTCACGGGTTACGTCAAACATTCTCTTTTACGGTGTCAAACTAACATTGTAGACATCGTAAACACGCACATGGCATGTGTGTGCCCCTTTCGATTATAATTTATACGTGTCCCCTCCCTTTCTTAACCGTCCTTGTTCATGGCCCCCAAGTGGATGGTTAGATCATTCAATGAGATCAACGGTATTTTTCGATTACTGTCGGCATCTACAACGAGCTCAACGGTTTGGATGGTCTAGATTCAAGTAATTGTACGGAATTTAGGGCGGATGGGTTTGCCACCGTTTAAAATGGTGACAAGTGCACAGACGGTCGTCAATTTAAGGAAATGCGATGAACCCAGCTGACCAGCCTCTCCCTGTCGCATCTGTTTCGTCAGGGCCGTTAATCTGACAGGCCCACTTTTCATTACGTGCTTGCCACTGAGGACGGTCCAGTCATCAGGTGGGCCTACTTGTGTATGTCATGGGGAACTCAAATTGCTTATTTCTGACTGTCTATGGTTTCACATGCGTTAACGGCGCCTACTCGATGTTTAACCGGTGTGATTTTCGAGACACTCTTCATACACGCTGAGGCCCGCTTGGTGGACGGCCTGGATCTTGGACAAACCTGTCATGTTTTCACACCTCTATCAATAACCTTTTATTATTTTTTAAATGCTATAGATTCTCAGAAGTGGGGCCTACTCTACATTTGAAGATTTGGTTTCGATCCTACGTCCTGCAACGTCCAAATAAAAAGACAGAATTATAAAAGAACCGGCTAGTAGTCCACGAGACTACCGCAAACAGTAGAGACGCGGATTGCGCACTGACAGCGCCAGTAGCCTACAGTGCTTCGTTGGCACGCATGATATTATATATATGTATTTTATCGAAGCCGTCCTTCTATTTTTTTCATGTAATTATGCAGCAATAGCATCATAATAGGGGATATCTAAATCTCGAGTGGACCACACCACAAGTAAACAATGGCGATTGAATGCCCACCATTAAAAACTTATTATGCCTAAGTGTAATGTTTATTTGTCATCCAACCTTTGATTAAGTCACGGAAACTGGGACAGAGAAAACCAAAATATCATCTTAAAACTTTTTTGGCTTTAAGAAGTTTTTAACGGTGAGTGTTCAACCACCGCTCTTTCCTTTAATGTGGTTCATATCAGATTCGGTTCTGCCTTCCTTTTTTGTCCCATGCAATGAAATAGTCTGAAAAAATGGATGAAAGGAGTGGATATTTTACCTACATTATGATGGGTCCACGGAGTACCGTCAGTAGCCAGCTCGCTACTGACGCTGGCAGTACGTAATCCGCGTCCAAATAGTAGTTTACTGGTTTTCTTACACGTGGCCTAGCAGTGTTGATCAGAACCATTTATCCCATCGGCCCAATCTTTGATGTCCCACTGTAGAGAAATGTACAGATTAGAAAATTCTCGACGGACCCATTTATCCCATCGGCCCAACCTTTTAGATTCTGACCGTCCGCTTCGGTGTGATTTTTCATCTCCAGGGCACTCACCAAAGAGCCATCAGACCATTAGATCTGATCACCAATGTCGGGCCACATGTTTCACGAACCACATTTTAGAGTAGTCGTGACTGGTACAACTCCCATTCTCGTGATTTTCATGGAGAACTGATAACATAAAGGCAATGTACTACTATTTGTGGTACCGGACCATCTTTACCATCTAACACGCCACTTATGTAGGACATCAGTACCATTAAAACGGTAGGGCCCCACCATGAATCATAAATGGTGCAAAAATTGGATCTGAAATTTCATCAGGTTGGGTCACACTGTAGGAATCAAAGGACAACGGACGGTTTAAAAGGCATGCCCTACCTGGTGAACAGATCTGCATGCTTTTAGAGAATGGTGATCTTTATGTTGGGGCCTATATTTTTGACGGTACTGATTTTCTAAAAAAGATGAAATGTTGGCGGGGAAAGATTGACGATACCACAAGTTGCGTTGCGTTGCGTTACAGTTGACCGCAGGTTATTCCTTTTCATTTTCTTGTCTTCTCGCGCGTAGGTTTTTTTTGTTTGAGTGGGCACATGAAAGAGCTCCTTTCCTTTTCCCTACGTGGCCCTGACATGCACACGTACAGAGCATCTGTACATTAAAAAAGAAAAAGATAAGAGGAGTTATTTGATGGCGGACTATGGAAAATGATACATGAGCACTTCTATTTGTACACGTGGCAGATACGTAATTCAATTAAACCGTCCAACAGATCCCCAACGTCTATTTGATTTATATAATTTATCTGACGACTGTCCATCAGATATCAATTAATCAACCAGTGATGGCATATTTTCAGTATAATTGTTGTTTCGTAAACCATCTAAAGTGGGTCCGACTATCTGGACGTTTGGTTAGAGTTGTCCAGGTGGTACATTTGGGATTTCTGAGTGCCTGAGTATTATCTATGATAATCTATCGGAGTGTCTAAGTTTTCTCATTAAAAATTAATAATAAACGAAGGCTTAGTTTGCTCTTCTACGTGAGCATTTGTCAGAAGACAGAGAGAGAGAGAGAGAGAGAGTACAATTCGAGTCACACGAAAAATCAAATTCTGGTGAGAAACGGACTGGTGGCTCGCAGGACGACCTGTGGCTCGCGACAACCTCAGTGTCCCTGTAGCCGTTAACGAGGTGGGCCCCGCTTGCTTGTTCCTCGGTCCAGGAGTTTGGATAGATCAGATGGTATGACCGTCTTATTAATGTAGCCTCCAGAAAGACAGTTTTAAGTAACATTGCTTAGCCGCGCCACATCTGCAGGAGCAAGCACGAGCCGACGTGGCATGCGTGTGTTTGATCTGGGCCTATCATCTGGCTGGGGGAATGTTTCCGAGCCCAGAAATCATGCCAGTCCACTCATCAGGTGGGCCACGGTTATGAACGAGTGGGAGTTAAGGCAAAGACCAACCGATGCAGAGCAATCAATACGAAAGAGTGAAGGCAAAAACCAACCAATGCGAAGCAATCAATGTACATTCGTGACCCATCTGATCAGTGGGCCCGCCAGGTTTTACCGGCGGTAAATATTCACCCAAGGGACAACTCGACTAGCAAACAGGATCTTGCACACTTGTGGGCCACTGGTGTTCGGTAAATGGACAGGTCGGTGGGTGCATTGTTTGGGTACTACCATCACTAGACCTAGCTAGAGACGGACGGTCCTGTCAGGGGATATGTGGGCCCACTGTTATGCATGTGTTTATACTCTCCCTCCATCTACTTCGAAGGATAATTTTAGGCCCTGAGCCCATAAAGGACGCAGATTGAAGGTTCAAGGAAGCGGTGGGGATTGAATTCCGGCAATTGAAAAGTTCCTAGTGGCCACCGTGATGTTCATTTGTCATCCAAGCTGTTCATAAGGTCATATGGACCTGTCTGATGGGAAAACATAAATATCAGCTTTTTTTAACTGTAAGTTTCAATCCCTACCGCTTCCCATAGTGTGGTCCACTTTAGCCTTCAATCTTTCTCTTTCTTGAGCCCACGGAGTGATCGGT